>CP125974.1:9736173-10336173 GCA_030063025.1 Avena longiglumis
CTGGTCTGCGTGATGTAAACCAGCTGAAGCTGGTTTGTTTGGGGCCTTCTGCGTGCACTCTCGGTGTCTCACCGCCGGCTACCACGGCGACGACAGACGCACACGGAGACGTCGCGACGCCACCGTAGACCATGCCGCCGGTACGGTGTGCGAACAGAAACGAAGTGAAACGAAGCGCACGCACGCGCGGGTTCTTCGTGAGCGTAATGCCAGAGGTTATGGCGTCTACACCGGCCCAAGTCGGCCCTCGGTTGTTGACTAAGAAATTTATTTACTGCAATCTGTTTGGATTAGACTCAGGGTGTTTTGGTTGGGGTCTAGTCTCAGATCTGTCCGAACGCGGCTTCAGTCAGATCGCGTTGCGATAAAATACATACATGCTTGGACATCGTCAGCAGCGCTGTCTTGGTCTTTCTTTTCATCTCTTTACGCCGATATCGCCACCCGCTGTTCCCGCTCTTTCGCTACTTCAGTTGCTCCTTCAAATATTTCGTCGAAGTTCTGGGCATTTCCGCTTGGCGTCGAACGCGGCGATAAAAGTGCTGATCACCGAGATATCTTCTTGATTCCACGCGCCCTCATTTCCGTACACAAAAACCACCATGCATGGCGTCGTCGCCGGCCCGGCGAGCTCAATGGCAACCCCGACGGCTGGCCGTAGAAGAGTGCCCAAGCGCCCGTTAACGTCATAGTGCATTTTCAGACACTTCCGCGGTGATTGGCACGCGTGTTGCCCGCATATATTCCGTAAGATCCTAACGCAAGACTATGCGGTAAACTGTCTTGAGATCACCGGCGGCGTTTCTGGGTTGGAGGTGATGAACCGCGTCTTCTGCCGCGGAGCACGGCGGCGGCGTCTAGTGCTTTCGTGAGAAGTGTGCTGACAACCTCGAGGAAGCATTGCGAGGCAATCCCGGTATCGACACGTGCTTGCGCCCACCTCACAAGCGAAAAAGAGCTCCGTGACGCAGCGATCTACCGCTTCTCTCGGCCAAAGAAGAGAAGTCTTGTCGACCGCGCGCCGTGCCGTCCCAAGTGTCGCAAATAAGCGGCTACATAGCTAGGATGGTGTTGTAGTGTTGTTTTGTAATATATTTGGCGGTCAAATAAAACTTTTCATTGCAAATGTCCGATGCCCACATTGCTACATCTTACAAGGCGAATGCAAATGGCCTAGCCTACTTTCGCCGGAGTCGAGTCATTAGCAAGTGGTAGCGGCGGCGGCGCCATGGTGTTGTCGAGAAAACGGCGTGACGATGAGCATTGCTTCACTGCCGTGGGCGTGCTTGAAAACGGCAGCGACGAATGATGTTGCCCGCTTGATGCGAATGCGTGCGGGCGAAGTGCGGCACTCACCGCCATCGTCCATGTACAAAGACAAAAGGCCAAGTGGTCGGACATCAACTCCACTTTGGTACCTAGTGGTCACGAAAACCATTAAGCCCTCGAGAAAAGAAGACAAGATGGGGCGTTGGGTTTGGCGTACCGGCGGCGTGAATTTGCGGGGAAGAAGCAGCCTGTCGAAGCGCCGTTCCCGAAGTGGATAGCCACAGCGAAGCCTCGGATGCAAATTAAACCTCGTTGGCGACGATGCCGTTGAGGAGAGCTTGGTGGCCTTTTGCTTTTGGCGCGATCCTCCCAGTCCGCCTCCCTCGGCGTCCAGCGACGCACGCCCCTCCCTCGATCCATTGCCGCCGACCATGGATGAATTACCCGATGATGAGAGAACAAAAGAAGGAGGAGAGTGTGGTGTCGTGTGGGGGAATCTTTACCGCTGGCGCCCGGTGTAGGTAAGGACGACGCCGGATGCGGCGTGGAGTGAAACCAAAAGATACGACATTGAAGTGTCCAGATCGGTCGATCGGCGTCGTCGTCATCGCCATTGATGGTGCAGTGCTACCGCAATAATTGCATTCGAATCGGTGTCACTACAGCGTCTGAATCAATGCCGCAGCGATGAGCCACCAGGCGAAGACTACCGCCCGACACCGGCGTAGGCGGAACCGCGCCTACCACCGTCCGCGTTCGAATTCGGCGCAATCGCTTCTCTCGCGATTTGATGCGGATAGGCTAAGCGGACGTTCATCCGGATGAAGTCGCGCGTGAGCCACCACACGTGTTACCTCGTGTCCCTTGGCGAACTAGTTCGGATGTGGCTTGGGCCGGGTTGGAATCAGAATCCGGTGGAGATGCCTTAGCCGGCCATCCCCAATGGCCCCCGCATTTTGGACAATAGTTTTAGATGCGAATCGATCCGTTTACGGGGGGTGGAGGACAGGTAGATCCACGGTTGCGGTAGCACAAATCCCGGCGACCTCAGGCGCCCGCATAAAAAGTCTTTGAGGAAAAGATGAGGACAAAAATAATTAAACATACTAACATAAAAGGTCCTTGTCGGTCCCGTGTTCACAAAATATACAAAAAAGAAAAAGCACCAATATTATGGAATTGCCTTGGCGTCTGCAAGCAAAGCGCAGGCGGCGGGCATTCGCTTCAACGGGTGGCCGGCCCCCGGTCCACCAGTGGCCTCACTCGCCGCTCTCCCTCGTTATGCGTTGGCGGAGGTCAGATGAAGACCTCTACGGCGAGGCCTACCTGCACGCCGACCTAGGAAGAGCGTGAGGCGGGAGGCGGGCCTTGCTGAAACCTTGAAGAGACAGCATACAGGCTCTGTAGCCTCTTGGCCCATGGGACTCGTCACGGCTGGCCTTGACCGGTGTATTACTTCTTCTTCTCCCCTCCGGTTGGGGGAGGCGAGGATGGCGACACGGAGCTCCTCACTCCCTCCGTCATCGGTATGTTGCCCAGCTTGAATCCTCTTCCATCTTGAGCCACCACCACCGGGCCCCGGTAAATGTGCTCGATTCTTCCTCCGGCTCCGGCCGAGAGCCACCTCGGACGCGACGGTGCTCTGCTGCCTGCGATAGCGCGACAAGTCCGGGATTCTGGAATCTCTTGGCGGAGGAAGCCGGAGTTCGTTGTCTTTGTCAAATCGTCATCCTTATGCCGATAAGGTCTTCACAGGATCCCCTCGGTAGTCACTCGTCGTCGTCGAGGGTCTCGAGGTAGAGCCTCGATGGCCTCGCGTCGAGGCCTGCGTGGATCTTTCCAGCCTCGTAACCAACGGTCCCTAGACTAGGGAGTCGATGGCATAGAGTCGGATCCTCCGCCATGATCTAAAGGAGGAAGGCCCGATGCGGATGATCTCGCTGGTGGCCATGCGAGGGTCCGACATGTGGATGGTGACGCGCACCGCGACGGGGCGCCTTTGAAAATGCCACCCAGCCACGGTAGATGGGCCGTCCGGCCCGCCAGGCGGGGCATGCCCTGCCTCGGCCGAGATGCGTCTTGCGCGAGCCTCGAGGCTCATGTACGCGCCCGCTTCGGCACGAGAAGCGCGAACGCAGGCGGCGGGCAGCGACAGGAAGCCGAGCGAAGCTGCGTCCGGACGGCCAGCGGCTTGAAGACCAGAATAGCGGCCACGACTGCCGCCGCCCGATGGAAGGATCCGCCGTAAGAGCGACCTGCGTGGTACGTCATACCTTGAAGCTTGAGACTTCCAAATTGTCGCTTCGTCATTGCAGCTGCGAGGCCGGGCGAGAGGAGCTTTCGGTGAAGGGCTGACGCTAAGGTTTTAGGGTTTGAAAGTAGAGGACTAGAAGTGGAGAAAGTATTGGACCTGGCAGATGTGAATAGGATCACGGCGGTGGCATTAAAAGGGGCAAAACTGCCCCTTCTACCGGGACTGCCGGCAGGCGTGGGGTCGAGAAAAGACTTGTTGAGACCGTGTCGAGCGAAATGGCGTCCGTGGCCAATCGTAAACCATGCCACATGTTCGCCTGGTTTAAAGAGAATGGGACCTCACTGCGCTGTCCAGTCCGGAGGGGTCGTTGACCTTGGACTCAGTTCAGAAGGCGAGATGGAATACGCGAGTCCGTTTGCGGGGTGGGGGTTTGGGATGGCCTTAGGACTCCATAAAGGTAACACGTCATCGACTCATCGTTGGGCCTGGGTGTCGCCCACCAATTTCAGCGGATGCCACTCCGATTAAAATAAACAAAGTGACTGGTGCGACGGTGCGTGAAAACTGAACTAGGACGACGAAATCTCGTTGGATTGGAGAAAAAAAGAACCTGGATGATGGGATCCATCCAGGCGATAGGCGATATACCGCCCTGATGGCTGTAAAGGAAGGAAGATTCTGACGCGAGTCGGGTGGGCCCTAGCCGTGCGTTGGTCGGCTTCACCCCCGTCAACGGGGACCCCAAATTGCCTCTGAACCATGCGTGATAATCTGCTGCCCTCGTTACCTCGATATATCTCTGGCAATTGTAATCGCACGACGATGCAGGTGTAGCTCTCCCTATCACTATGTCACGGACTATTTTTAAGGCACCTTGCTATAGGCAATTTTACAATATGTTTAGAAAAAGTATTTTTATGGCAGCCTAGAAAAAGGATTTTTAGCGGCATTATTCAGGATTGCCCGAAAAAGTAATATTTAGTGGGCACTTTTAAAATTGTCTGCAAAAATATTTTTTAAGGCACTTTGATTAGTGCCTGAAAATAACTTTCCATTTATCGGTCAACATTACTTTACCTTTTCCGAACGACAACACCATCAAGTTAAACCATCAAGCCAACGAGGCGATCTAGAAAAATAAACACGACTCTCCCACCATGGCGCCGGAGGTGTTGGGGATATATCTTTATGGGTATCATAAGATATCTCCTATCCGGATAACCGGATGGCATAGTTGGTAGTATGGCACTGTTGGCTGGCGATTAGATGGATCGAAGAGGCTGAAATGCCGGATAAAGAAAGGCTACGGAGGAGTCACCGACGTACCCGGAGCCTTGGAGTGCAAGACACGTTAGATCAGTCGTGTACCGTGTAGGACTCTGTAACCTGTCCGGCTAGGACTTTACCTGTAACCCTAGGACCTGGCGACTATATAATTCGGGCATATGGAAGCCTTTAGGGCACGATACAACTCATATCGCGCCTGATAAATGAACCAATCCACAATATTTCGTGCCAGACAATTGCCTTATAGTGATTTATAACAGAGTAGGATTTCGCCACCGTTGTGGGATCTGAACTGGTGGTACGTGTTACCTCGCACCGTCAACCGTCCGCCTTCCTCCACGTCTCTAAACATGCACCGTGAGATCCCTCCATGGCGCATCATTGCAATACCACGGTTGGAGGGCACGACCGCGGGGGCAAGAGGCGCTTGATCTCTGACGAGGACCAAGATCTTGGGAATCGCGAAACCGTAGCCATCGGTCACGTTCTCTTCTCCAATGTTCCGATCGTCCCTCCCGAGCAAGTTCGGATCCCGGCGAAGACAAACCCCACGCTGTGCTCGATCGTCCCCATCCGGAGACATCTACCTCTTCATCGGCGTAAACCGACTCGGTAACTAGTTCCCCGGGAGTCGGAGGAGCATCAAGACCCACGGACCGCTTCTCTGGGATATCGTTCGCGGAAGGATCAAGTCGGATCTCTCTAGAGTTTGCGGCAATGATCGGAAAAGTTCAAGGCCCACCAGACCGCCCGTAGGATATACGGGAAGATCATCGCAGTCCGGCTGGCGTCGTCTGCCTAGACAACAGAGATCCAAGTTCGTTGGTGTGGTGACCATCTTCGATCTGGCGCGGTGCGTTCAGAGAGGGTGAAAACTTCGTTACCTTGCCGTGATGGCTCCGTGATACGGGCCGACTGGCGACACCCCAATGATGATGCCATGTATCACTTTGTGGAAGGACTGGACCGCGGAACACTTCTCCGACATTCGCTAAGGCGGCAGCAGGCTTTAGGACACCTCACCTTCGAAGGCATGGTGCACACCGTCAACAACTACGCAGAGGCTAAGGAAGCAGCCCAAACAGCGCTTGCGCTCATTGACAGAGCTCCCCAGCCACCGCCACCACCGCCTCCGGTCATCGTCGCTGCAGTGGCACCACCACCCCCAGTCATCATCGCCGCTGTCGCACCGCCACCGCCCATCGTCGAGGAAGCCCCGACAACCTCCGACTCCGTTCTTGACGCGCTCTACGCCGACATTAGCGCTTACTCGGAGGAGATAGACTTCAGCCTGGATGAGCTAGACTACGCGTGAGATGGAGGAAGATTTCCAGCGCGACGAGCAAAATAAGCCGTTGATAACCCACAAGTATAGGGGTGTATCGAGAACTTTTGATAAATAGATGTCGATCCCAATGAGGAGCAGAAGGTCTTTGAACGATGGTATGGAGTAGGAATCCTGTGAATACTTAGCAAACGGATTTTAGTGGTTTTTGACAAGGCAACAAAACAAAGAGCAAGTAAATGTAAGTAACGAACAAAGCAGCAAGTGGCCCAATCCTTTCTTAGCAAAGGACAAGCGGTGGAAATACTTATAATGACCAAAGCGTTCTCGAGGACACATGGGAATTTTTTTCAAGTGCTTTCACGTAAATATGGTACTCTTCTTTGGTGTTTGTAAGTGTTGTGTGGGTGCAACTATGCTAACATACCGCCCTTCCTAGGACTAATACATACTTGTGATTAAACCCCCTAAACACCCGTAACTACTGTGAAGGTAAGTAACATATAAATCTAACCACAACCTTAAACTACGAGATCCTACACTCCCTTGTGCAAAAGGTGTCCCTACGGGGTTGAGTTTACACACTCGCAACCCCGTGATTAGTAGCCAAATACACAATGCATTCCCCTAGGCCCATAAATGGTGAAGTGTTATGTAGTCGACGTTCACATGACACCACTAGAAGAATAACACCACAACTTAAATACTAAACCATTGAATAATAACTCATCACAGATTCACTACTAACAACATGACTTCTCCCATGTCCTCAAGAACACAACAAACTACTCACAAGACATCATATGGATCAAGATCAAGGATGATATGATAATGGATAACAATCTGAATATAAACAATAATCCAATGGTTCCACTCACAAGCATCAACTACAATAGTAATTAACACCGGGAAAGTTTCCCCTAAGAACTAAGCAATATCCAACACAATTGTTACAGCGGGACGGAGTGGTTATGATGGTGCCGATGGTGTGGATGATGATGATGCTGATCTCGATGAATCCTAGCTTGATGATGGTGTTGATGGCGGTCTCCTCTCTCGGAAAGGAACTCCCCAGCGAAACTGTCATGCCGAGAGATCTTTCTCTCTTGGTGTTTCCGCCCCTAGAGGCGGAAATCTATCTGTGGTCGCCATGTATTAGGGTTTCGAGGAAGTTATAGGCTAAGTGGGGAGAGTCGGAGGTCGGGCAGTAGGCCACACTGTCCTAGGCGCGACTCAGTGGGCCTGCGCCTAGGGGTGTGGGCCCCAGTCCCCTTCGCCTCCTCCTTCGCTTCCTTCGCCCTTAGGTAAAATAATACGCTTCCATATTTTTCTCGATATTTTCTGATCTTGCATTGCACCTAAACGCCTTCTTTTCCATCGTAATCCATACTCCGTGATCCATCCTCCAAGAATCATCCAACTTGCATAAATAGATGAAAAGCCATAAGTAATACCTCATAATAAGACAAATATCAATGAATAGAGGTAAATTATTATATAGAATGGTGATGCAAATTGGGCATATCAACTCCCCAAGATTAGACTTCGCTTGTCCCCAAGCGAATCACCCAACTCGATAAACATGTCCACAAGTTTATGGAGTGAAGTGTCGATAAAAGAATACTAACAAGAAGCATCACACTTACCATTGCACAACTCATAGAAGAAAGCAACTCACCATTATATAACAGCTTGCAAACCAAGCACAATCACAATAGAGATGCATAAAGATAAATCATAATTGAATTGGTAAACTTGTTCTTGGTTAGAGAACACCTGGCAAACAGTTTCACACCAAACTTTTTGTAGAAGTTTCAAAACAGGAGCACTCTTTGCTCAAAAAGGTTTTTCACAAGTGAAGGCTTTCAAAGTAGTACTCAATAGATAAGAGTTTTGTGCAAACAAGGAAGATAAAGAACATGATTGAATAAATCACCATATGAATGCTTGAAACGCAACAACTCAAATGCTTGCTTGAGATAGAGAGGAAATAGGTTTACTGACTCAACTTGGAAGTGGGAGAAAGGTCCCTTCTTAGAGGGAAGCAGGGATTATAAGTCATAAAGAGCTTCCAAAATATTATGGTACTTGCTAGCTTTGAGCCCTCATTGCCCCTATCATAAGCATATTGAGATGGTTAAGGTTAAAGTGAACAAAGATGGAGTATATGCTTGACGAAATATAAGTTGGCAATCTCATGTCCCTTGAATATGAGGGCCACTCCTCATGCTACTCAACTTTTGGGCCCAGGCAAGTTCTTGTCATTGTAATTACTTGCACATAATCGAGAACCGCCAATGGGGTACCCCTTGCACCTGGTACAGGAGCTTTCCCATAACCAAAATGACAAGGCAAGCAGACAATAAGCATCTCACCGATCTTTTTATTTCCTATGTGTATATTTTTTTATTGAGATGCTTCACAGAATGCTCACTATGGTGGTGCTGCAAGTTTCCACCATGATTAGGCATGGCTTAGGCTAGTGGCCCAGGCGTTTCTCTAACACAAAGTACAAACTCCATGGACTCACAAGTTCCCCTCTCATTTCACACCGTTGACATCCATAGACAAAAGAGCAGAATATCAACTGTGTACAACAAGGTACAAGTGCAATGTTGAAAACTTTACCCGTGATAGCACGGTTCTGCTAATCCCAATGTATAGATGCAAGCATATAACACTTTGATGTCCACAATGGTTCAAGTTTATTAGGGGCAAGACAATAAAGTGTGCCATCAAGTTCGTGAGAGCTTTACTAACTAGTTGTCACATAACAAAATACTTTTTAATTCGGAAGGTAGATGAAGCTTGAGAATTTGCTTGGAATAGAAATAGCTACTAGGTAGATATGGTGGACACAAATGGCAAAAGTTTGGTTCAAATGAGTTTGGAAACATGAGAAGTATGCCTTCTCAAAACAGGTTTTTGGCTATCAAGGCTGGGTAGCAAGCAAGAGAGTTGAAAGAAACAAGCAAACATACAAGTAATAAATCCAAACATGCAAGCTTCCTTGAAGACACAAAAGATCTTAAATAAAGAATACTAAGCTTATGAGCCAATAAGAAAGAAAACAAATGATACCAAATACCTTGCTTTTCTTTTCAAACCTCAAAATTTGTTGCTACCGACGTAACTCGGTTTGCTAAAACCAATTTAGATCCACTTGATGCTCCCAAAGTGGTGCCAATATCGATCAACGAGATCCATCATATAATAGAGATTGCAAACTAAAATAAGAAGTGCAAAAAGTAAAAGATGAGACTTCTCATTAATATTCAATAAAGGCACTCACACCAAGGGATACATAGATAATCAACTAAAGGAGATACTTCCACATGCAAACCAAACTATAAGATAACTTCTCTACCATGTGATATGAATATTCACTAAAAAGGTAAAATATGAAAGAAGGTGGTGGTGATATCACAAGATCTCCCCAAGCTTGGAACAAGCCAAGGGATGCCAAACCTAATGAAGAATTACTCCTTTGGTGGTGGTGGTGTTATCTTGTCATGGGTCGAAAATCTTCCAAAGATCTCACGAAGCCTATTATTCTCTTCTTGAGAAGATCTACCTTCACCCTCAAAGCACGGCACTTATCACAAAACTCGTTGTTGGTTCAGTGGAAGCCTGCCTGTGGCAGTATATAAGTTCTGGACCAAGGCTATGATTCCCTGGTAGTGATGAGAAAAAGCATCCGCAGTGTTAATCGCTCCTTCAAGTAGGTTTCCTTCCTCTTGCTCCGTGGTGGTTTGATCTTCCAAATTTATATCCATGGGCTTCTTGCCTCATCATTGGCGGAGGCCAAGGCACTCTAAACTTGAGAAGATTTCCTAACAGAAACAGATCGAAACGAAAAAACGACGAGAACACGATGCAAGAACCTCGGGGGGGGGGGTCCCGGGGGGTTATATATATTATGAAGTTTCAGGGCATAAGGAAGGTTTTAACACGGAAACAAGGCGGAGACGGAGTTTGGGAGGATACCTCCCTCGTGTAACAAGCCGGGGCCCACGGGTTGGTTTGTCCACCGTGTTCGCTTCCTCTTCAGCCTCATCTCATAACTTCCCATATGTATTAAAAACATCAAAATATAAAATATTGGAGTTTCACGAACCTTCATTTTCACCACTTTTACCTATTCAAAGACGAACTCTGCAGATTCCTTTCCTCCTTTCTCCTGAGAATTTCCTTCATACAAAACCTTTGCACAAACTCAATGACAACATTAGTGTAAGAAAAAACAATAACCGTTAAGATCACACTTCAACTGAAAACCCATCAAAACAAAAGCTTCTATAAGAGGCAAATGCAAATGAAGGCAGAAATCTGTCAAAACAGACCAGCAGGTAAAGATTGATTTTTTTGAAGACCTTCTGTTGCTCAAATCAAAAAGTGCAGAACTAATGAAAGTTGGGTAAGAACCAGAGAACAAGCTCATAAAAATGCAGCTCAATCCTAAATCGAGGTCCCTCACAATTTTACAATACAGAAAAAAATCTGTACCACGACATCAACTTTTCACAACTCCTCTACTTCACAAAAGTAGTTGACTTGACACAAAAAACCAAAACAAAAAGGGTAAGGAGCGGTTATTACTGAGGTAATAACTTCCAAGACTCGAAAAAACTCTTGGGTTATCTCCCAACAAGTACTTGTCTTTAATGCCTTTAAGTTAGGATTAAAACTTTCAAAGATGCTCACATAGGATATATATATATATATATATATATATATATATATATATATATATATATATATATATATATATATATATATATATATATTTGAAGTGAAAGAGAGCATCAAGAAGCAAATAACCAACACACTTGAGTCTAACCCACTTCCTATGCATGGGGGTATCATGAGAAAATGAATTGTTGAAACAAAAAGCCACAAGCATAGGAAGACAAAACAGATGCAACTTCAAAGCTTTTAACATAAAGCGGGAAACTTAACATCATTGAGATGCATAAACCATGTTTCCCTCTCTTAAAATAACTTTCAAGAGCACTTTGAATAAAGTTGACAATATAGCTATCACTGAAACAACTTTATCATTAGAATAAGCATACTTACAGTCATCAAAAGAGGTTCAAGGTCATAGATCGGATCAATAGAAGCAAGTTGTTCCATCCTGAAATCTTTATTAGGCAAGCTATTTTCACAAGGAGCTTTAGCAAATTTAGTAAAGTTAAACTCATAAGAATCTCCATCAAACTTAGTTAAAACTTTTCCTTCTTACAATCAATAATATCTCCACAAGTGTTCAAGAAAGGTCTACCAAAATGATAGGACAAGTTTTGCTAGCCGCTGAATTAAGCACTAGAAAATCAACATGATATTTAATTCACCGCAGAGAACCTCCACATCTCTTACAGTGCCAATGGGGAAAATGGAGAGAGTACAACTTTTGTACCAGTGATTGTCCATCAAACTTATTTAAAAGTTTTTCTTCTTACAATCAATAATAGCTCCACAAGTGTTCAAGAAAGGTCTACCAAAAATGATAGGACAAGTTTTGCTAGCTGCTGAATTAAGCACTAGAAAATCAGCAGGATGTTTAATCTTACCGCAGAGAACCTCCACATCTCTTACAATGCCAATGGGGCAAATGGAGAGGATATTTAAATCTTTATAAGGAACATGATTAACAACATATTTATAATGAGCATGTTACTTATTCCACTTCTTGTTTGGAATTTCTATGTAAGAGGCAAAGGCTTTAAAAAGTTGGCAATACTTTGAGAATCAAGACCAAACTCATTGCTAATATCACTAAGTCATCAGTTCCCATAAAAGATTTAATGCATTCATAATCATGGTTTATACCTGACTTTCTTCCTTTGTCATTCTCCCAAGCTTTAGTGTTATCTTGAATCCGGTCTAAGAGATCCCATTTAGCTTCTCCCTTCATACGTGTGAATGATCCAACACAAGAAGCATCTAGTAAATCAGATCATGAAGAGAAAGCCTAGCATAAAAGTTATTGAGAATAATATTGTTAGGGAGTTCATGAATAGGACATTTAAGCATTAGTAACTTCAATCTCCCCCAACCTTGAGCTATACTTTCTCCATCAAGAGGCAAAAAGTTATATATAAGATTCCTATCTTTGTGAATTTCACCGAGGATAAAATTTAGAGTAAAAGAGATGACATCTCCTCCCATTCCATGGATTGTCCATTCTTCAAGAAATTATACCATTCTTCGCCTCCCTTTCAAGGATATGGAGAGTAGCTTCTTCTTCACCTGCTCAGCCAGGTTGTGATACTTAAACAACCCATAATTCATGGATAAAAAGCAAGTGATCACCAGGATGGACAGCTCCATCCCAAAATAATAATTATCCATAACACGTGTCAACAATACTTGTAGGTATCTTAAAAGGATCTATCTCAATAGAAGGTGGTTCATCTACTACCCTAGCAGTGGTAGTAGTTTTCCCAAACATAAAACCAAGTGGGTTATCCATATTGGAAACAAAGTAACAAGCAAGAATAAGGGCAATACTCACAAAGGAAAGTTTCCCTTACAGCCCACTCTTCAATAGCGCTTCAACGCCCTACAACAGCTCCTTAAAATAGTCTTGATAACCCACAAGTATAGGGGTGTATCGTAGTACTTCGATAAATAGAGTGTCGATCCCAACGAGGAGCGTATTTGAACAATGGTATGGAGCAGGAAATCCCTGTGAATACTTAGCAAACGTATTTTTAGTGGTTTTCTAACAAGGCAAAAAAACAAAGAGCAAGTAACAGAAGTAACGAACAAACAGAGCAAGTGGCCCAATCCTTTCTTAGCAAAGGACAAGCCAGTGGAAATACTTATAAGGACCAAACGTTCGAGGACACATGGGAATTCGTCATGCTTTTGCTGCAAATAGCTAAGTACTTTCTTTGGTGTTTGTAAGTGTTGTGTGGGTGAACCTGTGACATAACGCCCTTCCTAGGACTAATACATACTTGTGATTAAACCCCACAAACATCCATAACTAAAGAAGGTAATTAATATATAAATCTAACCACAGCCTTAAACTCGAGATCCTACACCTTTGTGCAAAGGTGTCCTAACGGGGTTCAGTTTCTATCACCGAAACCCATGGGTTAGTAGCCAAATACACAATGCATCCCCTAGACCCATAATGGTGAAGTGTCATGTAGCCCACGCTCACATGACACCACTAGAAGAATAGCACCACAACCGAAATACTAAACCATTGAATAATAACTCATCACAGATTCACTACTAACAACATGACTTCTCCCATGTCCTCAAGAACACAACGAACTACTCACAAGACATCATATGGATCAAGATCAAGGATGATATGATAATGGAATCTGAACATAAACAATAATCCAATGGTTCCACTCACAAGCATCAAATACAATAGTAATTAACACCGGGAAAGTTTCCCCTAAGAACTAAAGCAATATCCAACACAATTGTTACAGCGGGACGGAGTGGTGATGATGGTGCTGATGGAGATGATGGTGTGGATGATAATGATGATGATCCCAATGAAGCCTAGCTTGATGATGGTGTTGATGGTGACGGTCTCCCCTCTCCGGGAAGGAATTCCCCGGCAGAAATCTGTCTGCTGGAGAGATCTTTCTCTCTCGGTGTTTTCTGCCCCCCAGAGGTGGCGGAAATCTATTTGTGGTCGCCCCTTGTGTATTAGGGTTCCGAGGGGAAGTTATAGGCGAAGGGGGAGAGTCGGAGGCCGGGAAGGTGGGCCACATCTGCCCTAGGCGTGGCCTTAGGTGGGCCCGCGCCTAGGGGTGTGGGCCCCCTGCGGCCCCCCTTCGCTCCTCCTTCTGGCTTCCTTCTTCCTCAGGTAAAATAATACGTTTCCATATTTTTGTGGTATTTTTCTGATCTTCGCAAAATTGCACCGAAACGCCTTCTTTTCCATCAGAATCCAGACTCCGGCAGTCCATCCTCCAAGAATCATCCAACATTCATAAACAAATGAAAAGCCATAAGTAATACCTCATAATAAGACAAATATCAATGAATAGAGGTAAATTATGATATAGAATGGTGATGCAAATTGGGCGTATCAGCCGTCACATCCCGAGAGGTGTTCGTTGCCATTGGGACCGTGATGGAAGAATACCAACCCGGACAAGCTCCGCCTAAAGTGGTAGACAAGGGGAAGGGACCACCTGTTGCTGCCAACAAGGATCATGCTAAGGTCATGCCCCCTCCGCCTAACCCAATGCAGCAGTCGCAGGAACTCAATATCGATCCGAGTAATAACAACACCGCAAACCCGCCTCCTCCGGCATCTATGTCTACTGCTGCCCAAATTACTCCAGCCGATAGAGTGATGTACGGCAATCTGCTCGTCGAGCCCATGACTATAGCTCATATACAGTGTAGTCCATTGACGAGAAGCGCCAACAACTCACGGAGAGCTAGGCATCGGAGCAAGGCGCTAAGCTGGATCGAGATTGGCCAACACGAAGTCCATAGAAAGCGAGCCATGGAGGCAGTACAAGACTCGCTCTAGCAAGAGGTGAAAGCTGAAACCTCCATCTCGCTTCATCAATGATCACGGTGTACGGAGAAACCTAGGATGGCCCCTCAGCCGCCACAAGCAAAGCCATACATTGATAGCGAGGGCGCAGGTGATGCCCTCCTCTTCTAAACTTCGCCGGCCAAGACCCTTCCGAGTAGGATAGATCACCCAGCGGCCGTGGAGCAGGTCTATGATCTTGTGGCCAAGCGGTGAAACAATAGGAAAAGTACACCTCTCAAAGGCTTGAGTCGGACCTGCGTTTTGCCATCTAGTCGGATAAGCCAGGGATGGATCTCCTCAGATTATGATACGCTCGGGGGCTTGGCGCAAGATCTCCGAGTACTTCATCAAGGAGTCCACCGCTTTGATATTGATTTGGAGGGGCTTGGCTATCTCCTTGGACTGCTTGATGGCGATGCTGATAAAGTTGCCGGAAAGGACCATGCATTCCTTTGGCGGAGGAGGCGCCTAGGTTAATCCAATAGGAGCTGCAATTTTGGCAATGGAGCACATGAGTTCAATAGCAAAAGTTCAAAGTATCTAACTTACAGAAGTACAAGACGGAGAATCACTTACCAAAGATGCTAGCCTCAGCCTGCTGGACTGTATCCGCCATCGAGTCCCATTCTTGTCTGACGATCTTGTATGCTTCAAGATTGCGTTGATTCTGCTCATCGACAGCTTTCTTCTGCTCTTTGAGCATTGCAATCTCCTCCTTCAAACGGTTGATTTCGGTGTTGGCGGACTCCTGCAGGGCTTTCATGGAATCCTCGTGCATCTTCATTATCCTTTCTTCTCACCTTATGATCTTGTTTTCGCTATCCAAAGAACTCAATGTGCTTGGATTGCTCAACAATATCCTTGGCCTTGGCAATGGTTTACGCAAGTCGAGAAATGACAATACGTGAGTACTGGAGAGTCTTGGCACAAGACCAAGTCGGAGTACCGAAAGGAAAACAAACTCTTGCTCTTGGTGATCATTTCCTTTAAGCGGTTTACCTTTTCGGCTTCCAGTCAAGATCTTGTGGAACTTCTGCGACACCCTCCGAGCATTTTCATTCCGTGGAAAGAAGATTTAAATCTTTAGTATACTTGGAGAATCTAGTCAATAACTATCCACCTAGAGGCTTGGGGGCTACCGTGAGAGTTTTAAACTTGGAATGTGCTCTAGTTTTTCTTTAAGCATCTAGTCGGAACTCATTCAGTTTTCAACTAGAACCTTGGGGGTGACAGTATAAAGTTTTTTAACTCAGTCATATGCTTAGTCTTTCTTTAAGCATCTAGTCGGAACTAATTCAGTTTTCAACTAGAAGCTTGGGGGCTACAGTATTGAAATTTACAAACACTGCGTATGCTACTCTGAAAGTATCTAGTCGAAATAATTCATTCAAACTACATACTTGGGGGATACAGTGAGAGTTTTCTACCTTATTCACTCTTGGAGCATTCAGATGCAAAGACCTATGGTTTTCCGGCCTAAAAGCTCTGCAGGGGATACTACTTAAAAGCAAAAGGCAAGCAAAACTTACAAGTGTGATGATCTTGAGATTGGTGGCGCTCTCGGCAAATATTTTGTTGAAGGAAAGGCTATTTCCTCGTAGAATATCTTGCCCGAGGAGCTCCTCAAGGCCGCATGTCGGAGAAGTCGTGGCTGCACAGAGCCAGTAGAGCTACTCGGCGTGGCCTAGACTATCTTTGGAAATTCGTGGAAATCTGGGTGGAGAAGGCTTCGGTGAACTTTCCACTGTCGCCATCCTTGCCGCCACCGATGGCATCCTTAGCTTTGAGCTTCACCATTGTGGTTCGGTACTTTCTTGTGTCGCCGTCACCGACAATGACGAGCTCATGGAGACAACTGGATCCACTTCCATGACGTAAGGGCCGATGCATCTTTGGTGTGAGAGTTTGTCGGTCTGCAAAGGTGCACCGGGCTGGAGTGGTAGGGGCAATGGCGGAGATGCTCGGTCGGTACATGTCAACATATCTTTAATGTTTTTAGAAGCCCTCGATGTTTGGAGGTCTTCTTCAAACTCAAACCAAGTTTCTTCCTGAGACGTACAAAAGTATAAGTACAGGAACAAGGTGAGCAATGGACAATGTCAGAGAAAAAGAAGCTTACACAACAGGGGGTGCTTTGGTAAAAGGGATCACGGTAACTCTTCATTTTTCCGCCTCCAGGGCGGCGTTAGTCTTCTTGGAGGCTCCACCCTCCATCTTATTCTTCTTGCCTTCGTCGGCAACGTCAGAGGTGGAGATCTTCCGCTTTCGCGCAAGCGGGACATCGTCATCGGACATGACAGTGACTTCCTTCATCTTGGGGTCGTAGATTTGGCCAGCCATGCTATCCTCCTCTAGACTGCTGAGCTGCTAAGTGAAATCCCAAAGTGTTAGATGAGGTTGTAATGGCTAGACGGAAGAACTGGAGTATATGTCATACACGGAAAATAAACATGTACCTTTGGGCACTTGCTCTCTTCGAACATGTCATAGGTGATGGTGAAGCTACGCTTCCTGTCCTTCACCTTGACGATGTCCTTGAGACGGAGCTTGCAGTCACTCGAAGTTGTCCTCGGAGATGCGGAGGCTATCTTTACTCTCCTTCGTACTCATGCATAAGCTTTGAGCGGTCTTTGTAGAGGCTAGATCTTTGATGAACCAGACATGGCGAGTCCATCCGTTGGGACCCGCTCCACAAACCACTCTATCCGCCTTATGGCTAGGAGGCCGCGTCGTTCGGAGGAAGGGTGGCTGGGATTTCCATGTCGGGGGGCTTCGGCGCCCATCGACAAAGTCCGGATACATTGCTTCTCAGCTAGAGGGATATCTCCGTGAAGTACGCCCATTGCTAGTTCTTGGGACTCATGACCCGATGTCAGGAACCGTCGGCCAGATCTTAAAGCTAATCGTCCACAGTTCTGAGCTCATCCTTGCCAGACTCTGGATTCCCTCTTGACAAGAAAGAAGTAGATAAAGAGATCTAACCTAGGCCTAATCCCTGGTAACCCTCACAGCGGCCAGCGTAGTTGCTAAGCCGCGAGGATACTATTGTTGGAGATATGCCCTGAGGCAATAATAAATGTAGTTATTATTATATCTTTGTGTTTATGATAAATGTTTACATTCATGCTATAACATATTAACGAAACATTAATACTTGTGTGATTTGTAAACTAAATTAGAGTCCGGTAAAGCCTCTTTATAATACTAGCTTGTTGATTAATAGATGATCATGGTTTCTTGATCATGGACATTTGAGATATTGTTAATAACAAGGTCATATCATTAGAGAATGGTATGATGGACATACTCCTATAGATAGGCGTAGCATAAATATCAAGTCATTTTAATAGTTCAATTGCTATAAGCTTTACGATACATAGTAACCTAATTCCTTTGACCATGAGATCATAATCACCATCACGAATGATGCTTTGATGACATCAACGTAACTAGGTGGCTATAAAGGTGGCATTGAGTGTTCGGAAAGTATGGGTTGAGGCACATGGATCAAGAGTGGGATTTTTCCATCCATATGACGGATAGATATACTCTGGGCCCTCTCGGTGGAATGTCATCCAATTGGCTTGCAAGCATGTGACTGGCTCACAAGGGATCACATATCACGGGAACGAGAAAAGAGTACTTATCGGTAACGAGGTTAAACTAGGTATGCAGAGATACCGACGATCAAAACCTCGGATAAGTAAACTATCGTGAGACAAAGGGAAATTGGTATCGTATCTAAGTGGTTCATTCGTTCGTAAAGTAATCGTAGAAATATGTGGGAGCCATATGAATTTCCAGATTCCTCTATTGGTTATTGATCGAAGAAGTGTCTCGATCATGTCCGCATAATTCACAAACCGTAGGGAGACACACTTAAGGGTTCGATGTTGTGGAGTAGTTATGGAATGATGAGAAAGAGACTGAATGTTGTTCGGAGTCTCGGATGGGATCCGGGATATCATGAGGAGATCTGGAATGGTCCGAAGAATAAGATTCATATAAGGAAAGTCATATTTCGGAGTTGAGGAATGATTCCGGTGTTTTCACCAGGAATGTTCTAGAAGGGTCCGGAAGGTCCGGCACTCCGGAGGGGGAAGGGTACATGAATGTGTCATGACAATATGGAATGGTTGCATCATGTACTAGGTCAATTGGCTGGGCAAAATAAAGGGAGAAATCAAATCCTAGTTTGAAAGTCAAACGCCAATTTGAAAAAGTCAAACGACAAGTTTGCTTGGTGGAGGGAGAGTAGGAAACCTACTTGGGGAGGAAGTCTCCTCCCTCCACCCGCCGTCCAAGGAGGCCGACTTGGGGGAGGACTCCCTCCTCCCAAGCCGCACCCTCCCACCTATATAAGGAGGGGTAGGGCTGCCTCTCTCGAACACACCCAAAACCCTAGCTCTAGCCGCCGGCCTCCTCCAAGTCTTCGACGCCACCTAGCGTTCCTCCAACTCGGCGAGTTGGGGCTTCCCCAAGCCCTAGCCGCCGGCCAAGCCCTCCCCTTGGTGCCCTCTAAACCCTAGATCACCAAGGCCTCTCTCATAGTCCACCATACTGCACGCTTAAGCGAAGCCTGCGATCTCCCCTATTTCGGCACCACTCAGCATTCGCTTGCCCGTAATCGTGAGGAGAGTGCTACAACCTCCGCTTCCTGCTGGAACAAGGGAGTGGAAGGCCTTCATCGAGTACCGAACGATGTGACCGATCATGGCGCTGGAGCAGCGCCGAATGATCGCTCTCGCGATCTTGAGATAGGCAAGAGTACGACTACATCACCCATGAGAATCTGCTCTCGTTAACTGCTTTGGAATCTTCGAGGGTGAGTTCCTCTATCGACTCGTTGCTACAATCTAGTAGATAGATCTTGGCTTGTTTGTGTGCATGAGGTAGAATTTTTTTGTTTTCCATGCTACGAACCCCTACGGGTATCAAAGTCGTCTATATGTAGATCTATTGCACGAGTAGAACACAATGGTCATTGTGGGCGGTGGTGCTTTTATTATCAATTGCTTTTTGTGTACTTTGAATCTTGAGGTATGATGGCATGAAGCGGCCCGGGCTAAAATTACATGACATCGTTCATGAGACTTGCTCCACACGCTTAACATGCAACTTGTATTGCATAAGTGTCTTTGCAGGTGCCTGTCTCTCCCATCATAGTATAGATCCAATTTACAACGTGCACTTGATAGTACAAGCTTCAACGTTGTGGTTCTTGTTCGTAATTTAGAGCGACACTTATTGAAAGCCCCAAACCACGTAAAATGTGCAAAGAAATTAGAGGCGTCTAACTTTGTTTTGCAGGGGTGTGCTATGATGTGATATGGCCATGATTGTGATTATATTTGATGTATGCAATGTTCCTTATTGTAAGTTGGCAACCGGTAGGAGCCATATGGTTGTCTTTAAATTCTGTTAAGACCCGCGTGTCTATTCAAAGTAGTTGTAATAGTTGAAGCTGGTGGACGACAAACATGAAACGACGCCATTGACCTTGACACTATACCGGTGATGATGGAGATCATGTTCGTGCTTGAAGATGGAGATCGGAAGCACAAGAAGGAAGGCCATATCATATCACATATAATGAATTGCATGTGATGTTAATACTTTATGCATCTTGTATTGTTTAGTTAATGACGGTAGCATTATAAGGTGATCCCTCAAGCACACAAATTTCAAGTCTTAAAGTGTTCATCCTTAGTAAGCACCGTTGCTAAAGCTCGTTGTTTCGAAGCACCACGTGATGATCGGGTGTGTTAGATTCTGCGGGTGTATACAACGTGATTTGCTCATGCGGAAGCTAAGGTTTGGTCTTGACGAGCCTAGCATGTACAGACATGGTCTCAGAACACGGATCACCGAAAGGTAAAGCATGAGTCATATAGTAGATATGATGAACATGTTGATTGTTCGCCATTGAAGCTACATCAAATCTCGTGATGATCGGTTTTGATGTGGTGGATTTGGTTCGTGTGATCACTAAAACAATGTGAGGGATATTGTTTTGAGTGGGAGCTCACCTAGATTAGTTTAACTATTAATTAGAACTCAATTTGTCATAAACTTAGTCTAAACTATTGCAAATATGTTCTAGATCAATGGTGGCCCCTACCATCAATTTTAATGTGTTCCTAGAGAAAGAAAAGTTAAAAAACAATGGAACCAACTTCGCGGATTGGTTCTGCAATTTGAGGATTGTCCTCAATGCTGGTAATTTGACCTATGTGTTGGATGCACCGCTGGGTGACCCGCCTGCAGTTGATGCTACCGATGAAGTAAAGAATGTTTACCTCACTCGGAAGAATCAGTACTCCATAGTTCAGTGTGCTATCTTGTATGGTTTGTAATCGGAGCTTCAGAAAAGGTTTGAGAACCATGACCCACATGATATTGTCCGTGAACTCAAAATGATATTTGAGGCTCATGCGGCAGTTGAGAGTCATGAGGCTTCTGAAAAGTTCTTTAACTGCAAGATGGAAGAGGGCAGCTCCATCAATGAGCACGTGCTTAAGACGTCTGGGCACGCAAACAAACTCCAAAGCTTGGGTATAGTGATTCATAATGCTTTGGGGATTTACCGTGTCCTCCAATCACTGCCACCAAGTTACAAGAACTTTGTGATGAACTACAATATGCAAAACATGAAGAAGACGTTGCCAGAACTCTTCTCCATGTTAAAATTTGCAGAAGTGGAGATCAAGAAAGAGCATCAAGTGTTGTTGGTCAATAAGACCACCAAATTCAAGAAAGGCAAGTCTAAGCAAAAGGGAAACTTCAAGAAGGGTGGTAAGAAAGTTGCCGCACCAACGAAGAAGACCAAGGCTGGGCCTAAGCCTGATACTGAGTGATTTTACTGCAAGGGAGAAGGTCACTAGAAGCGGAATTGCCCAAAGTACTTGGCGGATTTGAAGAACGGCAACATCAAGAAGAAAGGTATATCCGATATACATGTTATTGATGTGTATCTCACTAGTACTCGTAATAGTGCCTAGGTATTTGATACTGGTTCGGTTGCTCATATTTGTAAGTCGAAACAGGTACTTCAGAATAAACGGAAGCTAGCGAAGAACGAGGTGACGATGCGCGTTGGAAATGGATCAAAGGTTGATGTGATCGCGGTCGGCACGCTACCTCTTCATCTACCATCAGGATTAGTCTTATACTTAAATAATTGTTATTTGGTGCCTACGTTGAGCATGAAAATTATATCTGGATCATGTTTTTTGCGAGACGGTTACTTGTTTAAGTCCGAGAATAATGGTTGTTCGATTTATATGAGTAATATGTTTTATGCACATGCACCTTTGATAGATGGTCTATTCTTATTGAATCTTGATAGTGGAAATACACATATTAATAACATTGAAGCTAAAAGCGTTTGAAATTAGCGATAACTCGACCTATATGTATAATGTCATCTTGGTCATATTGGAGTGAAGCGTATGAAGAAACTCCATTCCAATGGACTTCTTGAATCACTTGAAAGATGCGAAGCATGTCTGATGGGTAAAATGACTAAGACTCTTCTGGGATGGTGGAGCGAGCTACGGACTTATTGGAAATCATACATACCGATGTGTGTGGCCTAATGAGTGTAGCATTGCACGGTGGTTATTGTTATGTTCTTACCTTCACGGATGACTTGAGTAGATTTGGGTATATCTATTTCATGAAACATAAGTCCGAAACTTTCGAGAAGTTTAAGGAATTTCAAAGTGAGGTGGAGAATCAACGTAACAAGAAGATTAAATTTCTACGATCTGATCGTGGAGGTGAATATCTAAGTTACGAGTTTGGCGAGCATTTGAATAAATGCGGAATACTTTCACAATTGACACTGCCAGGAACACCACAGCGTAATGGGGTGTCTGAACATCGTAATCGAACTCTCTTAGATATGGTTTGTTCTATGATGTCACTTCACAGTTACGCTATCGTTTTGGGGTTATGCATTAGAAACAGCCGCATTCACTTTAAATAGTGCACCATCTAAATCAGTTGAAACTACACCATATGAATTATGGTTTGGGAAGAAACCTAAATTGTCGTTCCTTAAAGTTTGGGGTTGCTAAGCTTATGTAAAGAAGTTACAGCCGGACAAGCTCGAACCCAAAGCGGAAAAATGCGTCTTCATAGGATACCCGAAGGAAATTATTGGGTATACCTTCTATCATATATCCGAGGGCAAAATCTTCGTTGCTAAGAATGGATCCTTTCTAGAGAAAGAATTTCTCTCGAAAGAAGTGACTAGAAGGAAAGTAAAACTCGACGAGGTTGTCGAACCTTCTCTCGAACTTGCGAGTAGCGCAGCACCGGAAGTGGTTCCTGTGGCGCCTACACCAATAAGATAGGAAGCTAATGATGATGATCATGAAACTTCGATTGAAGTTGCTACAGAACCTCGCAGGTCAACGAGAACTCGTACCACTCCTGATTGGTATGATCCCGTTATGAGTGTCATGTTGGTGGACAACACCGATGACCCTGCGACATATGAGGAAGCGATGATGAGCCCAGATTCCAATAAATGGCAAGATGCCATGAAATCCGAGATTGGATCCATGTACGAAAACCAAGTATGGACTCTGGTGGACTTACCGGATGGCCTGAAGGCTGTCGAGAACAAATGGATTTTCACGAAGAAAACAGAGCTGATGGTAATGTTACTGTCTATAAAGCTCGACTTGTCGCAAAAGGGTTTCGATAAATTCAAGGATTTGACTACGATGAGTCTTTCTCACCAGTAGCGAAGCTAAAGTCTATGAGGATTATGTTAGCAATCGCTGCATATTACGATTATGAGATATGGCAGATGGATGTCAAAACGGCGTTCCTCAATAGAGACATTGATGAAGAGTTGTATATGATGCAACCCAAAGGTTTTGTCGATCCTAAAGAAGCTAACAAGGTATGCAAACTTCAACGGTCCATATATGGATTGAAGCAAGCATCCTGAAGTTGGAATCAACATTTTGATAAAGTAACCAAAAGTTTTGGTTTTATACAAGCTTATGGAGAAGCTTGTATTTACAAGAACGCGAGTGGGAGCTCTGTAGCATTCTTAATACTATATGTAGATGACATATTTTTGATTGGGAATGATGTAGACCTTCTAAATAGTGTTAAAGAATATTTGAATAATAGTTTTTCAATGAAAGATCTTGGCGAAGCAGCTTACATATTAGGCATAAAGATTTATAGAGATAGATCGAGACGCCTAATATCATTGTCACAAAGTACATATTTGGACAAAGTTCTAAATAGGTTTGGAATGGAAGATAGCAAGAAAGGGTTCTTGCCCATGTTGCCCAATACGACCTTGAGTAAAACTCAAAGTCCAGCAACGGCAGAAGATAGAGAAAGCATGAGTAAAACTCCCTATGCCTCAGCCATAGGATCTCTAATGTATGCCATGCTATGTACTAGACCCCGACATTGCATATGCTGTTAGTTTGACTAGCAGATATCAAAGTGATCCAGGATTGGTTCATTGGACAGCGGTCAAAAACATCCTTAAGTACTTGAGAAGAACTAAGGATATGGTTGTTTCTTATGGAGGTGATGAACAGCTCGTTGTGAATGGTTACACCAACGCTAGTTGGAAAACTGATCCTGATGATTCTAAATCTCAATCTGGATATGTATTTACTTTGAATGGTGCAGCAGTTAGCTGAAGGAGTGCAAAGCAAAGCGTTGTGACAAGATCTTCAACTGAATCAGAATACATAGCTGCTTCGGAGGCTTCACAAGAAGCGATATGGATGAAGGATTTGATTACAGAGCTCGGTGTGGTTCCAAGTGCGCTGGACCCAATGTCTATCTACTGTGATAACATTTGCGCCATAGCCAATGCACAAGAACCAAGGTCACACAAGAAGCTGAAGCACATCAAGCTACGTTTTTACGCTATTCGAGAACATGTCCAAGATGGTGACATAAAGATTTGCAAAGTACACACAGATCTGAATGTGGCGGATACGTTGACTAAAACCTCTCCCGAGGGCAAAACATGACCAACACCAAACTGCCATGGGTGTTGTGGCATCCCGCAAAAACCACTACTAGAAAATCGCGTTGAATTTGTGCATTGCACCGTCTTCATCATGCATTGTTTGCATAAAACTATGTTTGCAAAACCGTATTTGTTTTCTAAACGCCCATCTTATTCAAACACCGGAAACCCGGGGCTCCGGAGAAATTTTGTTTTGTTGCTATCGGTTTGCAAATGGTCCAATTAAAGTAAATCAAATATTAAATTATTTTAGTGGGGCAGTCGAACGGGCTGAGTAGACCCGAACGACCACCCCAGGTTTTTAAATCGGTCCACCTCCTAAATTCCTAAAGCTACCCACTATCCTACCCACACCCCCTGGCCACCTCACCCCACCCAATCGGATCCCGCCCCCCCACCCCCTCCCCCTCCTCCACCACTCCCATCCGCCACCTAAGCCTACCTCGCCCACCCCTCTCTCACCAACCCCACAGACCTGACACAACACACCCCACGCTTGGCCAAGCTACAACACAAGACACACGCGCCAGCCTCGTCCCACAGGTCCTGGGCGTCACCGCCACCTCCCTGATCCCGTCCCCCACGCACACAACGCCAACTGAACCCCCACTGCCCAGCCTGGCCCACAGCTGCGCCTGCGCCCAGACCCCTGCCCCAGCGCCTCCCTCTCTCTCTCTCCTCTTCCCAGAAGCGCCCGACCACCCTGACGCCCTCCCCTCCCTCCGCAACTGCCGCCGCCAAGCCCTCCTCTTCGCTGCGCCTCCGCCCGTCGCGCCGCCCAGCCCGCCTTCCTGAGCCAGCGCCCAGCGACCCTCCTCTGCCGCCACACACGCCAACCGTCGCCCGCCTGGCTCCGCCGCCAGCTGGCCATGAGCTTCTCAAGCCTGTCGCTGCCGCGCGCATCTTCCCGACTCAGCTCCGGCACCTGCCCCTCCCGCGTCCCCGGCTCCTTCTGCCGCCGCCAAGATACCTCCGCGGCCGTCGTGTCGCCTCGGCCTCCAGCCTCAATCGCCTCCGCTCGGCGCCTCCGCAGCGTCTGCGCCCGCGCCAGCTGGTCCCCTCTCCCGCCTCGGTAGTCCCCGCCTCTGCCGCCTCTCGCCGTTCGCGCCAGCTCGCCGCGCCGCCCAGCGTGCCCAGCGCAGCCCGCAAGGCGTCCACCTCTCCTTCCTCCTCGGGCCGACCCGCCGCCCGGTGCCGCCTCCTCCAAGATGCCCTGCAAGCTCGGGCGCTACCAAGTCCGTCGTCGGCCTGCCCAGCCCGCGACCCTTTCCTCTATGTCCCGGTGTAGTGTCTGTGAGTTTTGGTGTAAACGTGTTGCGGTGATGCTAATGGAGCTGTTGGACAAAGAGGACCATGACGCCCCGAGTTCTACTTCTTAGCGTGTCGCCATCGACAAGACCGCCACATGAACTCCTTCACGGATCCCAGGACCCCGAAGCCCGATCCGAAGGCCGAACCCGCCGAACGCCAAGATCCCCTATCGGAACCCAAGGACGCCAAGACCCCGACACGACAAGAACTCCCTCCCGCACCGATGCCGAGAACCGGACGCCAAGGTCGCCTACGAACGGAGCACCGCGGCGAACGCCAAGACAGATGCCAACCCAAGTTCTTCCTCTCGGACCCGCACCGTCGACCCCCGAACCCCGGCACCCCAAGTTCGTCGAACCCTAACAAGATCGCCGAACTCTACTGTGTGAACCCTTTCCTCGAACCCTATTTCATAACATAATACAACTTGTCGCATATTTAATTGTCATCTCGCATGCATATCATGTGGTTTGGGGGCCTTATGCCGATTCACCTAATAATTAAATATGGGGCCCGTATGCGGGCAAATCTAGTCTTCTATTGGCCTCATATAAATTTGTGTAGCGAACCCGGGGCTATCTTCTACCATGTTAAAACAACATTTAAATTGCGGGGTAGGTAAACAACTTGAACCACCTAAATAAATGTCGGGACCCTGGTTCCACTTAATATGACCTAATCGCATCGCACCTTTGCCATGCCATACATCATACATGCATCATGCCTGATCTTTTGCCGTAGTATTAAATAGTGCATCCGGTGTTTCTTCTAGTGCTTTGCTTCTTCACGGATTAGGACGATGAGTTGATGCGAGTGTCGACCCGATCTTCAGATAAACCTTCGGCAATGTTTTCAGGCGAGCATCTCCCCCTTTCTACCTATCTTACTTTTATAGTATTTATTCCCTCCTGTTGATCTATTGCTATCTGTGTTGCGATGCTCTAGATTCCGTACCCTTGATATCCCTTGCAGCCATATATTGCCTTGGACACACCCTATTACCTGCTGTTTGGTAGATAGTTGGACTTGCGCGTCGTAGTTGCTTGCTCAAGTGTTGATGTGTGTCGTCATATGCCGATTCGATGTTTTGCCGCATGCCGATGTTGGAGATGATTCTAGTTTTACTTATCGTCACTTTAATTTCTGTTTAACAACTAAAATTGAAATAGCGAGGCATCGTGGGTGATAGATAATATTTGGTTTCGAACGCCCACTTGTGTCCCGTAAGACCCAGTACTTGATACATTCCTTGATTTATCGCGCTATCCACATCCGGGAGGTATATGGGACCCCGAGCGAGCTTGATTCCGTCTTATTTCTTGGGGCCACAAACTAGTTTGAGGTTTTATTTACGATCTGTACTTATGCCATGCTACTTACGTATTTAAATTGTGCGAGGAGCACCTGCATCTGTTAGGATCGGGACACGATTCAGCGGTGTCGACAAGCCCAGCCACACTTCGGGTTCCCGATCGTTCACACCGTCTACCCAAACCTTGAGCCCGTCTGAGTCGGTACCGCTTCGCTATGGATCTACTTAAGGGTGGCCCCTGAAATATTTCAATCCTGTGATTGTTCATCGTGAAAGCCTCGTTGGGTTTTGATTTGGTTTTCGAGGTTGATCGGCGTGTGTTGCTATTGGTGCACCCGGGGGTAAAACTTTCAAAGCCGTGTCATGGATATGGACGACTTGGAGCACGAGATCTCGATCATGACAAGCATAACTAAAGTTTACTGCTCTCAATTTGACTATAAAATGACTAGTAATCAGCTTCACTATAATGGAATGGCTAATATCGCCCACAATTGCTTGTTTGAAGTGTCGCGACCATTGTACTGACTAGTAAGTATTGCAACTTCTAGCGGAATGGCTGATTAAAAGAACCAACAACTTTGGGTTTTGGGTTTATCTCATGCTATCTGTGTCGATTAGTAATTGTTGCAACTATAACGGAATGGTTATCTAAATGTGCCTTGCTTACTTTATCGATCGATTATCTAAACGACTAGTAAAGTGCAACTATAAGCTGAATAAGTAAACCGCCAACGGTGTGAGTTCCTCGGTTGACTTCCTCATTTGGTCTCGAGGAAACGCCAGATGGGTTTGTTTGATGATAGTATCGAGTTGGATCGAATAGGTCTTTCTTACCTCTCGATAATCGCCGGTTGTATCGAGTCTCTATAGGTTGTCTAGTGCTTCTTTGCTGCCGCTTGATCCACCATACCTATGTAGGCGAGGACCGCCAATTCTAGCCTCGCTTGGCCTCGATCTTGACGCTCCTTCTTTTCCTTTGCCCTTTGCGGCACCCCTTTTGTTTAAGGGTTTTGAGATCGGCGTCGTTAGCGGTTACCCTTCCGCTTGGCCGGCAGGAGTTATGGACGCCATTGGTTATTTCTTCGTGGCTCTTAGCCCCATTTGCATCTTGTCCGTAGTCGGACGCCTCGATCATTCAAGGTGATTTGGATCTTTGTATATTATATTCGTATTCTTGACTCTTTGAGTCATTTGTTATATATCTCTGCATGGGTCCCATCGAGGACTGTTGTGTAATGTTATTACTTCGTTTCCACCCGCGAAAGTGCTGGTGGGCACCTTTGAATCGTTTCTATGCGGGTTTGGCGAATTTTGCTCAAACTTACATAGGTCCGATCGAGGGTGTTACAGAGTGGTATCGAGCACGGCTTGCGATACCACAAGTCCAAATCTGTAGGATAACCTAGCTAACGGCAGTAGAGTGTCAAAACTATTTTCCGAAAATCGGTTGGGTAGTTCTCAATAGGTCTGATTTTACTCCTTACCCTCTGCTATTCTCCTCTTATCTCGGCGTGTTTGAATCGCTCTCTTATCTTTTCTTCGAGTCCGTGATTTCTCGTGGTTGGGTTTCCGTCGCACCTTGTGGTTTCGCTTTCTCCCTTTTTGTAACCGAGGTGCTACGATCATCAATCGCAACTTGTTTGTTGTACCCTTCCTCCAAATCTTTTGTTCTTGAGCTCCTTATCCATATGTGTTCCTTGCTGGATATCGGTCGTTGAAAACATATGAGAAGGACGAGCTTTGGTGAAGTTGGAGTCGACCTTGAGCATGTGTTGTTCATGCCAATGGAACCATCGCGAAACCTAATCGGTGTCTTTCATACGATTCTGGCGGCATTCCTTTGTTCGGATACCACCTATGAAGATCTTCGTCTAAATCTCGAGAGTTGAGTTGCTGATTCTCCTACTCATGTATAGAGTTGATAGTGTGGAGTGCAGGATGGACTGATCACCCTAACCGACTCTTACTGTTCGCTCTGTACATCGAACTGGTGGATCAATGTAACTTTTCCCTCTCCTAACGGAAGTTAGGGGTGGCCTTATCGTTTGATACCTCTATCTTCGTCCTTTGTTTCTCCGGAGTGTTCTCCCGACGGTCGAGAACAACGACCCTTTTGTTGGCGGTGTCGCCGATTTCAAGATGGAAGAAGGAACCCTCGTTAGTGGTGTCGCGAGGATCTACACGAAGCGAGACGCAGCCCGACCCTTCCTTCCGGTACCATGAGGCGGATCTCGAGGGCGAGATCCATTGTTAGTGGTGTCGAATTGTGGCATCCCGCAAAAACCACTACTAGAAAATCGCGTTGAATTTGTGCATTGCACCGTCTTCATCATGCATTGTTTGCATAAAACTATGTTTGCAAAACCGTATTTGTTTTCTAAACGCCCATCTTATTCAAACACCGGAAACCCGGGGCTCCGGAGAAATTTTGTTTTGTTGCTATCGGTTTGCAAATGGTCCAATTAAAGTAAATCAAATATTAAATTATTTTAGTGGGGCAGTCGAACGGGCTGAGTAGACCCGAACGACCACCCCAGGTTTTTAAATCGGTCCACCTCCTAAATTCCTAAAGCTACCCACTATCCTACCCACACCCCCTGGCCACCTCACCCCACCCAATCGGATCCCGCCACCTCACCCTCTCCCTCTCCTCCACCACTCCCCATCTGCCACCTAAGCCTACCTCAGCCACCCCCTCTCTCTCACCAAACCCCGACACAAGACACTCCACACGCCTGCATACACAACACAGCACACGCGCCAGCGCCTCGGCCTCTTACAGGTCCCACCTCAGGCCCAGCCGCCGCCACCTCCCGATCCTGCACTCCCACCGCACAACGCCCCCGAACTGCTCGCCCCCACTGCCCACCATCGCTGGCTGCCGCCCCGCCTTGACCCCCCCTGCCTCCCTCTTCCTCTCCCTCTTCCAAAGTGAGCGCCTGACCACCCTGACGCCCGCCTCCGCGCCCCTCCTCCGCAACTGCGGCGCCAAGCCCTCCTCTTCCTCTGCGCCTCCGCTTCCGTCCGCGCCCGAGCTGCCCGCCCCGAGCCCAGCCCGGCGACCCTCCTCCGTTGCGCCGCCCACGCCAACGCGTCCGCCACGCTCCGCCCTCCGCTCCGGCCGCCCGCCACGGCCGCTTCTCCCTCGCTCCGTCCGCTGGCCGCGCCCGCATCTTCCCGACCCCAGCACCTCGCCGCCCCTCCGCGTCCCGGCCGCCTCCTCGCCCGCCGAGACTCCGCCACCGCCGTCGTCGCCTCCTCGGCCTCCGCAGCCTCCGTCGCCTCCAGCAGCCGCGCCCGCCGCCTCGGGTCCCCTCTCCGCCTCCGTAGTCCCGCCTCGCCGCTCGCGGTCGCCAGCTCACGCTACCGCCTCGCTGCCGTCTGCCTTGGCCGCCGGCCCGCGTCCACCTCTCCTTCCTCCTCGGCCGACCCCGGCCGCCCGGCCGTGCCGCTTCCTCCAAGATGCCCTCGCAAGCTCGCGGCGCCGCCAAGTCCGTTGTCGCCGGCTCGCCCTAGCTCGCGACTTCGCCTCTATGTCCGTGTAGTGTCATGAGTTTTGGTGTAAACGTGTTGCGGTGATGCTAATGGAGCTGTTGGACAAAGAGGACCATGACGCCGGTTCTACTTCTTAGCGTGTCGCCATCGACAAGACCGCCACATGAACTCCTTCACGGATCCCGGGACCTCAAGCCCGATCCGAAGGCCGAACCCGCCGAACGCCAAGATCCCCTATCGGAACCCAAGGACGCCAAGACCCCGACACGACAAGAACTCCCTCCCGCACCGATGCCGAGAACCGGACGCCAAGGTCGCCTACACGGAACGACGAGCACTTCGCCGCGGAACGTCAAGACAGATCCGATGCCAACCCAAGTTCTTCCTCTCGGACCCGAACCGTCGAACCCCGAACCCCGGAACCCCAAGTTCGTCGAACCCTAACAAGATCGCCGAACTCTAATGTGTGAACCCTTTCCTCGAACCCTATTTCATAACATAATACAACTTGTCGCATATTTAATTGTCATCTCGCATGCATATCATGTGGTTTGGGGGCCTTATGCCGATTCACCTAATAATTAAATATGGGGCCCGTATGCGGGCAAATCTAGTCTTCTATTGGCCTCATATAAATTTGTGTAGAGAACCCGGGGCTATCTTCTACCATGTTAAAACAACATTTAAATTGCGGGGTAGGTAAACAACTTGAACCACCTAAATAAATGTCGGGACCCTGGTTCCACTTAATATGACCTAATCGCATCGCACCTTTGCCATGCCATACATCATACATGCATCATGCCTGATCTTTTGCCGTAGTATTAAATAGTGCATCCGGTGTTTCTTCTAGTGCTTTGCTTCTTCACGGATTAGGACGATGAGTTGATGCGAGTGTCGACCCGATCTTCGAGATAAACCTTGACAATGTTTTCGGCGAGCATCTCCCTTTCTACCTATCTTACTTTTATAGTATTTATTCCCTCCGTTGATCTATTGCTATACGTGTTGCGATGCTCTAGATTCCGCACCCTTGATATCCCTTGCAGCCATATATTGCCTTGGACACACCCTATTACCTCTTTGTTTGGTAGATAGTTGGACTTGGCGTCGTAGTTGCTTGCTCAAGTGTTGATGTGTGTCGTCATATGCCATTCTTGATGTTTTGCCGCATGTCGATGTTGGAGATGATTCTAGTTTTACTTATCGTCACTTTAATTTGTTTAACAACTAAAATTGAAATAAGCGAGGCATCGGTGGGTGATAGATAATATTTGGTTTCGAGCCCACTTGTGTCCCGTAAGACCCAGTACTTGATACCTGTTCCTTGATTTATCGCTATCCACATCCGGAGGTATATGGGACCCCACGAGCGAGCTTGATTCCGTCTTATTTCTTGGGGCCACAAACTAGTTTGAGGTTTTATTTACGATCTGTGCTTATGCCATGCTACTTTCGTATTTAAATTGTGCGAGGAGCACACTCTTCGCTTAGGATCGGGACACGATTCATGGTGTCGACAAGCCCAGCCACACTTCGGGTTCCCGATCGTTCACACCGTCTACCCAAACCTTGAGCCCGTCTCGAGTCACCGGCACAGATCTACTTAAGGGGTGGCCCCCTGAAATATTTCTGAATCCTGTGATTGTTCAGTCGTGAAAGCCTCGTTGGGTTTTGATTTGGTTTTTCCGAGGTTGATCGAGCGTGTGTTGCTATTGGTGCACCCCGGCAGGGTAAAACTTTTTGAAAGCCGTGTCCGCGGATATGGACGACTTGGAGCACAGTATCTCGATCATAGACAAGCATAACTAAAGTTTACTGCTCTCAATTTGACTATAAAATGACTAGTAATCAGCTTCACTATAATGGAATGGCTAATAATACTGCCCACAATTGCTTGTTTGAAGTGTCGCTTGCGACCATTGTACCTGACTAGTAAGTATTGCAACTACAACGGAATGGCTGATTAAAAGAACCAACAACTGCTGGGTTTTGGGTTTATCTCATGCTATCTGTATCTGATTAGTAATTGTTGCAACTATAACGGAATGGTTATCTAAATGTGCCCACTGCTTACTTTATCAGTACGATTATCTAAACCTGACTAGTAAAGTGCCGCAACTATAACTGAATAAGTAAAACTGCCAACGGTGTGAGTTCCTCGGTTGACTTCCTCGTTTGGTCTCGAGGGGGAAACGCCAGGATGGGTTTGTTTGATGATAGTATCAGGTTGGATCCGAATAGGTCTTTCTTACCCCTCTCTGATAATCGCCAGTTGTATCGAGTCTCTATAGGTTGTCTAGTGCTTGCTGCCGCTGCCGCTTCAGTCCACCATACCTATGTAGGCGAGGACCGCCGAATTCTAGCCTCGCCGTGTACTGGCCTCAGTACTGACGCTCCTTCTTTTTCCTTTGCCCTTTTTCGGCACCCCTTTTGTTTAAGCAGGTTTTGAGATCGACGTCGTTAGCAGGGTTACCCTTCCGGCTTGGCCTGGGCAGGGTTATGGACGCCATTGGTTATTCTTCAGGGCTCTTAGCCCCATTTGCATCTTGTCCGTAGTCGGACGCTCGATCATTTCAAGGTGATTTGGATCTTTGTATATTATATCTGTATTCTTGACTCTTCGAGTCGCTGTTATATATCTGTTCTGTGGGTCCCATCGAGGACTGTTGTGTAATGTTATTACTTCGTTTTCCACCCGCACGAAAGTGCCTGGTGGGCACCTTTGAATCGTTTCTATGCGGGTTTGGCGAATTTTGCTCAAACTTACATAGGTCCGATTCTGAGGGTGTTACAGGTGTTCAGTATATTACCATGTAATCTAGATTAGTTGACTCTAGTGCAAGTGGGAGACTGTTGGAGATATTCCCTAGAGGCAATAATAAATGTAGTTATTATTATATCTTTGTGTTTATGATAAATGTTTACATTCATGCTATAACAGTATTAACCAGAAACATTAATACTTGTGTGATTTGTAAACTAAATTAGAGTCCCTGGTAAAGCCTCTTTATAATACTAGCTTGTTGATTAATAGATGATCATGGTTTCTTGATCATGAACATTTGAGATGTTGTTAATAACAAGGTCATATCATTAGGAGAATGGTATGATGGACATACTCCTATAGATAAGCGTAGCATAAAGATCAAGTCATTTTAATAGTTCAATTGCTATAAGCTTTCTGATACATAGTAACCTAATTCCTTCGACCATGAGATCATGCTAATCACCATCACCAGAATGATGCTTTGATGACATCAACGTAACTGGGTGGCTATAAAGGTGGCATTGAGTGTTCGGAAAGTATGGGTTGAGGCACATGGATCAAGAGTGGGATTTTTCCATCCATATGACGGATAGATATACTCTGTGCCCTCTCGGTGGAATGTCATCCAATTGGCTTGCAAGCATGTGACTGGCTCAAAAGGGATCACATATCACGGGAACAAGAAAAGAGTACTTATCAGTAACGAGGTTAAACTAGGTATGCAGAGATATCGACGATCAAAACCTCGGATAAGTAAACTATCGTGAGACAAAGGGAAATTGGTATCGTATCTAAGTGGTTCATTCGATCGTAAAGTAATCGTAGAAATATGTGGGTGCCATATGAATTTCCATATTCCTCTATTGGTTATTGATCGAAGAAGTGTCTCGATCATGTCCGCATAATTCACAAACCGTAGGGAGACACACTTAAGGGTTCGATGTTGTTGAGTAGTTATGGAATGATGAGAAAGAGGCCGAATGTTGTTCGGAGTCTCGGATGGGATCCGGGATATCATGAGGAGATCCGGAATGGTCCGGAGAATAAGATTCATATAAGGAAAGTCATATTTCGGAGTTGAGGAATGATTAGGTGTTTTCACCAGAATGTTCTAGAAGGGTCCTAAGGTCCCAAGACTCCGGAGGGGGAAGGGTACATGAATGTGTCATGACAATATGGAATGGTTGCATCATGTACTAGGTCAATTGGCTGGGCAAAATAAAGGGAGAAATCAAATCCTAGTTTGAAAGTCAAACGCCAATTTGAAAAAGTCAAACGACAAGTTTGCTTGGTGGAGGGAGAGTAGGAAACCTACTTGGGGAGGAAGTCTCCTCCCTCCACCCGCCGTCCAAGGAGGACGACTTGGGGGAGGACTCCCTCCTCCCAAGCCGCACCCTCCCACCTATATAAGGAGGGGTAGGGCTGCCCCTCTCGAACACACCCAAAACCCTAGCTCTAGCCGCCGGCCTCCTCCAAGTCTCCGACGCCACCTAGCGTTCCTCCAACTCGGCGAGTTGGGGCTTCCCCAAGCCCTAGCCGCTGGCCAAGCCCTCCCCTTGGTGCCCTCTAAACCCTAGATCACCAAGGCCTCTCTCATAGTCCACCATACTCGCACCGGCTTAAGGTGAAGCGCTGCGGGATCTCCCCTCTACTTCCGACACCACGCCGCGTCGTCTTGGGAATCGCGAGGAGAGTGCTACAACCTCCGCCTCTTTGGAACAAGGCGAGGAAGGTTTTCATCGAGTACCACGCGGTGACCGATCATGAAGGCTTAACGCAGCAGCACGGAAGGATCGTCTACGCGATCTTGAGATCGGCAAGAGTATGACTACATCACCCACGAGAATCTGCTCTCGTTAACCGCTTTGGAATCTTCGAGGGTGAGTTCCTCTATCGACTCGTTGCTACAATCTAGTAGATAGATCTTGGCTTGTTTGTGTGCATGCGGTAGAAATTTTTTGTTTTCCATGCTACGAACCCCTAAAACTATTGGGGGAAAGGTTCTGAGGTTGAACCCGGTAATGGTTGAGGACAACTAGGAAGAAATTGGAGATGGGCAGGGAAACGCCGCGTACCAATTGTGCTTTGAGGTACACCTTCTCTCGGCTTGGGAGAAGGGTGACCTCGCCGGCCCGGCTGCAACCAGTCCTCCGTCGGCGTGGGTAGCCTTCGATGACCAGCTCCTTAATATCACTATCTGTGATATCTGAGCTACACCAATCCCCCTTGTGGGAGTCGCCTTCTTCCTCCAGCAGCTCTAGCACCACTGGAATTTGGTCGCCACCAGTGGATTCCACCACCGCGGATTTTGGCAGCACCAAGTCCTCTGGGGGCACCTGGACGGAGCCCGCCGGCTTCGCCATGGCATCTCCCGACGCCGCCATGGAGGGAGAAGAGCTGCTTCTCGCCATTGAATTAGGAGGGGAGGTGACTGAGAAGATTGGGAGTCTAGGGTTTTTCACGTGCACGCGAAGGGCTCGAGGAGACGCTCGCAGGAGGAAGATGATGACACAGGAGAGGAATGAGGTGAAAAGTAAAAATCCACCACAGTTGTAATTTATAACTCATGGCGTCAAGATTCGTGCAAAGTGATCGAGTGGTCGGTAGCGTGGGCCTGCAGTCACGATATGCCGATGGGGATATGCAGATAGCAGACGCTTCTTGGACCAAGCTGCCAGCGAGTGGGCCTGCAGGACGGCGACTGGATCAAGAATCAACAAGGAGCCAGGTGACTGGAAGTTGAAGGCCCAGAAGCATAGCTAGGCCCAGTCGGATTAGGTCAAATATCCTCTGAATCCTTAACTAATTCGGTTGTAGATTTGTAAACCCTAGCGAGGTGAGCCTATATAAACCTCCCTAGGGCACACATAGAGGACACATTCCATCATACACCCCCTGCGACTCGCCGCCTAGTCGTCAAGCTTTCCCTTGTACTCTCTCAATTATACAATCTAGCAGGAGTAGGTATTTACCCTCCGGGGGGCCGAACCTGGGTAAACCCTTGTGTCTCCACCCTCATCTCGCACCGCAGATGGCAGGCCGCCCTTGCCCATCATTCTACTACTCGCTGCCGATTGCAGCAACTGTCGTGGCCATTCCCACGACAGTGGTGCCCACCGTGGGGCCTGGCCGGTCAGGCCGGTGTTATGCGGTGAGATCCAATCTACCAATCAACGAGACGATCGCCACTGGCCGCATGATCGCGATCGGCGAGATCCTTCAGATCTTGCCGAGCAGCTATGTCTGATGACACGCCCCATCACGCACAGCGTGATCATGCCGGTCGGAACGATCATCCTCTTTGTCGGCACCGACGTCATCGTCTTGGAAGACTCGGCTCGCATCTGTGAGTCGCCACCGCGGGATCGGCTCTCTGAGAGTTAGGTCCGCACCATCCACCGCCTCGCCTCCGAGTACGACTCGGCCAACAACAATGTGGACGAGACCAACGCGTCCGCGGACGACACGGACCTCAACGATGACCCCAACTCGGCGACCCCGGCATCAGCCGCCGGATCCATTGTCGTCGCGTCACCCGCGAGCTCCATCACCCAAGTCTTCAACGTGGCGGACTTCGAGGATCCTTCCATCCTCGGGATCTTCGACTCTGAATTCGGGTCGGAGAACTCCGGCGATCTCCATGACGGATCCGGTCGCTACATCGCGACCTACATGGCGAGCGGCACGGAGGCCCCGCCAGACCCCTTCTCCACACCGATCCTGCCGACCACGACGGCAACGGAGGTCGAGGAACTCTGCCTGCGACTGGAGGAGGCGGTCTGCAAGGAACAAGCCGAGCGCGAGAAATTATGCCTCGAGCAGGTGACGGTGCAGGAGCTCTCACGCTACCACCAACTCCGCATCAGGTCGTGCCTGAACCCCACCGTTCAGGGACGCGCCCTGAACTTCGACGATGAGAGCGACCCAGCCCGCGTGGCCGATCGCGCGATCTGCGAGAACGCGCCACCAGGAGGAAGCGCCCGACCACCACCAGGCGCAACGGCGAACGGTGCTTCCCGCCACCACCCGGCCACACGTCCCCCCGGGACCAGCCGAGGATCGTGATCTCCTCACGAGAGCGGGACGCAAATGGCCTCCCGCTATTCTCGACTCTGATGGACAACATCATCGTGAGTCGAGCTGCGGTCGACAATATCAGCATGACCGGGGAAGGCGCCTAGCAGATCCAGTACACCACGGCCTTACTCGCCAAGGCCGTCGAGCAACAAACTGTGGGAGCCGACTCATAGGGGCGCATGTACTCGCCCTCGTCAGGAAGCAGGGCGGCCTCGAGCTTCCGCCCAACAATGGCAAACACCCTCAACTGCCCACCACCCGAGCCCCTGCAGCTCCAACCTCGACCCGCACATGCAGCACTCTCCACCAACGACCCGGGACCGACAAACAACTTTGTCGCTGCCAATGGGCAGCCAATCGATGCGCGGACCCACATCATCAACAACCAGAGCTGGCGCGCACGCCAGCCTGACGACTTGAGGCACACCCTCACTAACCGCCACGATGGCGAACCAAGAGGATCACTCAGCCGAGTCAGACCTCAATGCTTCGGACCAATGATCCGCGGCGAAATAAACCCAGCGAAATTTAAAGCGCTGAAAGAGATCAAGAAGTACGGCCCCTCGTACGACCCGTCCTTGTGGCTGGACACATACCTCATGGCAATGGGAATCGCTGGCCACACCGACCTACTAGCCGATCGCTACCTCCCCTTGATGATGGACGGAGCGAGCCGACAATGGATCAAAACCCTCTCCGCGGACAGCATCGACTCCTGGGAGGACATGCGTGACACCTTCGTCAGGCACTTCGAGGGTTCCTACACCCGCGCCACCACCATAGAGGACCTGGAGCGATGCGTCCAAGGACCCCGCGAGTCGACCCGCAGCCGGGTCCAGCGCTGGCAGGACCTGTGGTTCAACGCGGCCGGCATCCACCCGGACACCGTGATCCACTGCTTCAAGACCTCGTGCCGCTACGATCCCTTGGTCGCCAAGCTCAAGCGGGTGTACAAAACACTCGACAACATACCGTACCTCCTCGAGATCGCCAAGAGGTACGCGGAGAAGGACCCGAACCAAGAAACTGATGATTAGTAGGGAGGAAACCGCCGCACGAATGGCCACGACAACGGGAGACAACCCGAGCTACGCTACAGCAACACTCGCCTCACCGGCAAGTGTCGCGATGACGGCCGAGTCGACTTCGTCGCTAACACCGGCTATGCGCCACACGATCCCAAGAGCTTACACCACGATGGAGGCCAGCGCCACGACATCGACAACTAAAAGGCGAAACCAAGGTTCGACCCCGCGGCTCTCCTTAACCAGCCCTGTGTGTTACACAGCAGGGAGGGGAAGCCCGCCACGCACACGACCGCCGACTGCCACTCCCTGGAGGAGATCGAGAAGGCACGATGCGCACGGGAGGACCCCAACAACCACCCGCCGAACGGAGGGGCATTCAGCAACGATGTGGGATTGCTCCACACCTTCACCGAGTTCAACACCAAGCACGAGAAGAAGGTCATCGCCCGCGTCGTCGTCGTCAATGCGGTGTCCCAGGTTGACGTCCCATGCTTCCTCAACTGGTTCGAGCAGCGGATCACCTGGAGCCGCGAGGACCACTCGCCACGGATCGAATACCGGGGCGAGTCGCCTTGGTGGTCAAGCCCAAGGTGGGAGACTACTGGCTCCCCAAGACGCTGATGGACAGCGGAAGCACCATCAACATTCTCTACCCGGACACGTTCAGGCGACTTCGGCTCCCGCAGTCAATGATCGAGACGACCTACACCACCTTCCACGGTATCGTCCCCGGTCGGAAGGCATACCCGATCGGCAAGGTGACGCTGCCAGTCACCTTCGGAACACCAGCGAACTTCCGCACCGAGCGGATCGTCTTTGAGCTGGTGCCCTTCAATAGCCCCTACCACTGCGTCCTGGGGCGGCAGGCGTTTGCCAAATTCATGGCAGCGCCCCACTATGTGTTATACACGATGAAGCTCCCAGGGCCGTGCGGCATCATAACTATCCACGGCGACCCCGACATGGCCACAGAATGCGAGGCCATAGGCGCCGAGCTCGCCGACACGGTCATAGCCGCAGAAGACAACCATGCGGAGGAGCTCGCCAAGTATACGAGCGGGGTCAACAATGACGACCCCACAATACTCAAGAAGCCCAACTAGGAGGGCGGCGGCTCCATCGCCTTCAAGGCAACGGCGCACACTCACTCCGTCGAGATGGTCCCAGGCGACTCCAGCCAGACGGTGACGATCGGGACGGGCATGAGCCCAGCATAGGAAGGCGTGCCCATCGAGTTCCTACGTGAGAATCGTGAAATCTTCGCATGGAAGCCTTCCGACATGCCTGGTGTCCCGAGGGAACTCGCTGAGCACAAACTCAACGCCGACCCCAAAGCGCGACCCATCAAGCAGTTGCTGCGGCCCTTCAATGAAGAGTGCCGCTGAGCAATCGCCGAGGAGGTACAACGTCTACTCGCTGCAGGCTTCATTCGTCCAATTAAATACTCCAAGTGGCTAGCAAACCTAGTCCTGGTCGAGAAGAAAAATGGGACCTGGAGAATGTGTATTGACTACACAAACCTCAACAGCGCCTGCTCGAAGGAGCAGTTTGTCCTCCTACGAATCGATCAAATCATCGACTCAACCGCGGGCTCGAAGTCGCTCTGCTTCCTTGACACCTACTCTGGTTACAACCAGATCAAAATGGCAGTCGAGGACAAGGAGAAGACGGCGTTCATCACGCCATTTGGAGCATTCCGCTACACCGCTATGACCTTCGGCCTCAAGAACACTGGGGCGACCCACCAGAGGTGCATGCAGGAGTGCCTTGCGAGCCAAATTGGCCGCAACATTCACGTCTACATCGACGACGTGGTGGTGAAGTCCACTCGCCAGGGCGATCTACTCGCCGACCTGGCAGAAACCTTCGCAAACCTGCGGAGGTACAAGATCAAACTAAACCCAGGAAAGTGCACCTTCGGTGTACCTACTGGACAGCTGCTAGGGTACATCGTCTCTAAATGAGGGATCGAGGCGAACCCCACCAAGATCAACACGATCACCTGACTCGGCAAACCCGAGTGCCTGCGCGATGTCCAGAAGTTGGCTGGGCGAGTCGCGGCTCTCAGTCGCTTCATCCCCCAGATAGGCGAGAAGGCGATGCCTCTCTACCGCCTAATGCGCAAGAATCCCATGTTCCAGTGGGACAAGGAGGCAGACGACGCGCTCCACACACTCAAGGAGGTGCTACTCACCGCCCCGCTACTCGCCGCCCCCGTCGACAAGGAGCCCATGCTCGTCTACGTCACGGCCTCCGAGCGAGTCGTCAGCGTTGTCATGGTCGTCGAATGACCAGAAGAGGGCAAGGAGTGCCCGGTGTAGCGACATGTCTACTACATCAGCGAAGTCCTCACCGAGTCGCGCCAGCACTACCCGCAGTACCAGAAACAGGTATATGCGGTCTTAGAAACCAATGCTGCTTTTCCTTCGAGCACCCAATCACGGTCGTCTCCTCAGCGCCATTGCAGGACATCATCCGCAACTGCAAGGCGACCGGGCGAGTCGCCAAGTGGGCCATGGAGATAGGAATTCACAACATCAAATACGAGCCGTGCAAGGCAATCAAGTTGCAGGCCTTGGTAGACTTCCTCTCCGACTAGGAGGAGGCGCAACAGCTAGAGAAGCTGCCATACCTCCACTACTGGCCGTTGTACTTCGATGGCTCCAAGAACGCAGACGGCACAGGGGAAGGGATCGTCCTCACATCTCCAAAGGGCGACAAGCTACGCGTCCTGTACCTCGACTTCACCCCCTGTACCAACAATATGGCCGAGTACGAAGCACACCTCCATGGCATGCGAGCAGCCAAGGAAATGAACATCAATCGCCTGCGCTGTTACGGCGACTCCGACCTCATCGTCGATCAAGTCGCTGGCACATGCGATGCAGTCTCCCCCACCATGGCGGCATACCGCCAAGCAGTGGACCAGCTGGGAGGCTACTTCGCCGGCTACTCCGTCGAATGGATCGATCGGCGCAAGAACGAGGAGGCCAATGCCCTCTCTCTCATCGGGTCGGCTTGCCTCGCGCCACCCGTCGGCGTCTTCCTTGACACCATCATCAAGCCTTCCGTCTCTCCCCCGAGGGAGATCGACATCAGAATTCCGCTGCAACCAGAAGCAGCCCTGGTCGCCATGCTCGCCGAGCCAAGCGACTGGACCGCACCATAGTCGCCTACCTGGAGGGAGGCACCCTACCCGCCGACGAGACAGAGTCCCGGATGATAATATGCCGCTACAAATCCTTCGTCATCATCAACGGCGAGCTCCACAAGCGCATCGTGACTGACGTGTTCCAACGCTGCGTACTGTTGGAGATATGCCCAAGAGGCAATAATAAAGTGAGTTATTATCATATCTTCATACTTATGATTAATGTTTACATACCATGCTATAATTGTATTAACAGGAAACATTAATACTTGTGTGATTTGTAAACATAAAAGAGTCCCTAGTAAAGCCTCTTGTTAAACTAGCTTGTTGGTTAATATATGATCATGGTTTCCTGATCATGAACATAGAGATGTTATTAACAACAGGTTCATATCATTAGGAGAATGATGTGATGGACATACTCATATAGATAAGCGTAGCATAAAGATCAAGTCATTTTAAATAGTTCAATTGCTATATGCTTTCTGATACATAGTAACCTAATTCCTTCGACCATGAGATCATGCATATCACCTTTGCCGGATGGATGCTTTGATGACATCAAACACCACACCGTAACTGTGTGGCTATAAAGGTGGCATTGAGTGTTCGGAAAGTATTGGTGGAAACACATGGATCAAGAGTGGGATTTGTCCATCCATATGACGGATAGATATACTCTGGGCCCTCTCGGTGGAATGTCATCCAATTAGCTTGCAAGCATGTGACTGGATCACAAGGGATCACATATCACGGGAATGATAAAAGATTACTTATCGGTAACGAGGTTGAATTAGGTATGCAGAGATACCGACGATCGTGACCTCGGATAAGTAAACTATCGTGAGACAAAGGGAAATTGGTATCGTATGTAAGTGGTTCATTCGATCGCAAAGTAATCGTAGAAATATGTGCGAGCCATATGAATTTCCATATTCCTCTATTGGTTATTGTTCGGAGAAGTGTTTCGATCATGTCCGCATAATTCACGAACCGTAGGGAGACACACTTAAGGATTCGACGTTGTTTGAGTAGTTATGGTATTATGAGAAAGAGACCGAATGTTGTTCGGAGTCTCGGATGGGATCCGGGATATCACGAGGTGATCCGGAATGGTCCGGAGAATAAGATTCATATAAGGAAAGTCCGTTTGGAGTTCGGAAATGATTAGGTGTTTTCATCGAATGTTCTAGAAGGTTCCTAATGTCCGGCACTCGGGGAAGGGGTACATTAATGTGTCATTACATATTGGAATGATTGCATCATGTACTAAGTGTTCTTGCTGTTCCAAATAAAGTATTAAATTGAATCCTAAAACTGAAAAGTCAAATGGCCAGTTTGAAAGTCAAACGGCTAAAACAGGAAACTGTGGGAAACAAGCAAGAGGAGGTTGAAACCGACTTGGGGAGGAGTCCCTCCTCTCCAAGCCGGCGCGCCACCCAAGGCCGACTTGGGGAGGGACTCCCTCCCCTTGGCCGCCCCTCCCACCTATAAAAGGAGGGGCAGGCCTCCTCTCTAGACACAAGTTCCTATCCTCTAATCTAAATCCTAGCCCTAGACTCGGTTTAGAGCCGTTTTGGTTTAGAGCTTCTAATTGCCCTAGCCTTGGATTAGAGCCTTCTAATTGGTGTGTCTAAACCCTAGACCACTAATAGTTCTCTCATACTCCACCATACTCGCTCCGGCTTAAGGCGAAGCCTGGGATCTCCCTCTACTTAGGTACCACGCCGTTGTCTTGCGAATCGCGAGAGGAGTGCCGCAACCTCCATTTTCTTTGGAACAAGGAGAGGAAGGTATTCGAAATAGTACCGAGCGTGACCGATTGCAGGGCTGCCGAACATAGCAGCGGGAAGGATCGTCTACGCGATCTTGAGATCGAGAAGAGTACGACTACATCACCCACGAGAATCCGCTCTCGTTAAACACTTTGGAATCTTCGAGGGTAAGTTATTCCATCGACTCGTTGCTACAATCTAGTAGATAGATCTTGGCTTGTTTGTTTGTATGCAATAGAAATTTTTTGTTGTCCATGCTACGAAACCCTACAGTGGTATCAGAGCCGTGTCTATATGTAGATATGTTGCACGAGTAGAACACAATGGTCATTGTGGGCGTTGATGCTTTTATTGTCGATTGCTTCTTGTGTACTTTGCATCTTGCGGTATGTTGGGATGAAGCGGCCCGGGCTAACCTTACATGACATCGTTCATGAGACTTGCTCCACGCTTGACATGCAACTTGTATTGCATAAGTGGCTTCATGGTCGCCTGCTTTCTCCAAGCATAGTTAAGATCCAATTTACAACGGGTGATTAGCAATACTAGTATCAATGTTGTGATTCTTGTTCGTAAGTTAGAACGACACTTATTGAAAGCCCCAAACCACGTAAAATATGCAAAGAAAGTAGAGGCGTCTAACTTTGTTTTGCAGGGGTGTGCAGTGATGTGATATGGCCATGATTGTGATTATATATGATGTATGCAATTGTAAGTCGGCAACCGGCAGGAGCCATATGGTTGTCTTTAATTTCTGTTAAGACCCGCGTGTCTATTCAAAGTAGTTGTAATAGTTGAAGCCGATGGACGACAACCATGGAGCAGCGTCATTGACCTTGATGCAATGTCGGTGATGATGGAGATCATCTTCGTGCTAGAAGATGGAGATCGGAAGCACAAAGAAGAAAGGCCATATCATATCACTTATTATGAATTGCATGTGATGTTAATCCTTTATCCATCTTGTATTGGTTAGTAGACGACGGTAGCATTATAAGATGATCCCTCATGCACATGAATTTCAAGTCATAAAGTGTTCACCCTTAGTTGGCACCATTGCTAAAGCTTGTTGTTTCGAAGCACCACGTGATGATCGTGTGTGTTAGATTCCGCAAGTGTATACAACGTGGGCAAGACAGATTTTCTCATGCGGAAGCTAAGGTTTGATCTTGACGAGCCTAGCATGTACAGACATGGTCTCAGGAACACGGATCACCGAAAGGTAAAGCATGAGTCATATAGGAGATATGATGAACATGTTGATTGTTCGCCATTGAAGCTATGTCAACTCTCGTGATGATCGGTTTTGATATGGTGGATTTGGTTCGTGTGATCACTAAAACAATATGAGGGATATTGTTTTGAGTGGGAGTTCACCTAGATTAATTTAATTATTAATTAGAACTCAATTTATCATAAACTAAATCAAAGTGAATTTGCATAGTTGTTGTAGTCATTGGCATCTGTTTACCACCTTGCGCTTAGTTATAATTGAGATGATAGAACTATAGAATTCTGGTTAGTTACTTTACGAACTGGTATCGTATTGTTTTGAAGTGTTAATCTAAAGTTTAAAGTCCTATTGCAAACTTTCAGTAAGTTCTGGTTACTCCATGAAGTTTAATAATTGGTATTAAAACAAGAGTGACAATTCCAAGTGTTAGTGTATAAGTATCATGTTTGTCTCCATGATTCTTGATATTCAAAGGATTGTAATATCAAGGTTATCTAGGATCTCAAAGAGTTGTTTCAGAAACCATGATGTGTGGAAGATATTGTGATATCTGAAACAAAGTTTTGGTTGCAACATGATAGAGTATAATATGGCAAAAGTCATGTTCTCATATTTGATGAGAATTTGCAAAAGGTTGGAGACAGTAGTTGTCCTAATCCTACAAAAGGGTTTTGGAGAGCAACATTATACTCGCGATTCACCATTACAAGCTAAAAGTAGCTTGATCTTGGATAATTCCATGATAAGGGTGAATATTTGATGTAGGTAAAATGTTTACTACACCAAGAGATTACTAAAGAAAGGAATTTGAAAGAACACCAAACATTTGATGATGGTGATCTACTTCAAAGTGCAAATCCAAAGACATTAGTATTTAATTATACACGCTTTGGATTATGTGTCATATATATGACTCCACTATTGATGTTGATAGATTCTTTCAAACAGAAAAGGAAATACTGAAAGAGAATCTCATGAATATATGGCAGAAAAGAAAAGACTAGAATTGTTCAGTTTAAGTATATAGATGATATACATGTTAAGGCTATATTCTTTGTTTATTAAACAATGTGTTTCTTAAGTATTTGATACTGAATTTGTTGGTATGAATCGTCATACGAAACAACACAATTCATGAACTACAATGGCCTAAGTAACTAGCAAAAGAATATGTGATGATGTTCATCGAGAACAAATAAAGGGTTATTGTGTTGCTCATTAAACATCAAAGTTTGCCTTCAAGATTTGTTTTATCAGGTATTATGAGAACAAAAGGGTTGTTCAAATAAATGCCGTAATCCATAAAAGATGGATGATTCACAAATCTCGTTGGAAAAATCACATCCATAAAACTAGTGCTAAAGATGTCGAAAGACAAATTGATTGAAAGATCACTTAGGAAGTGACATCGCCGTTTAAATTATATTGAAAGAAAACATGAAGAAACTCCATGTGGATGGAATTTTAGAGTCTTTTGATTTTTGATCAAATGACGCTTGTGAAACTTTTCTAGAAATAATTAAAACTTCGTTCATAGGCCAAAAGGGAACGAATGACTAGCTTATTGGAACTTGTACATATTGTTGTACGAAGTCCATTATGTGTAGTCGAGAGCGATGGATTTCAACTTCATATGCTTTCTCCGAAAATTTGAGTGAATATATGAATATTTACTTAATAAGGATGAAGTATGAAACATTTGAAAAGTTCAAAGACTTTCAAGATGAAGTGCAAAATCATTATAACAAGAATATAAACAGTTTATGATAAAGATCATAAAGGAAGATATTTGAGTTACAAAGTTTAGCATAATACCTAAGATTTATGGAATCGTTCCGTGGATTTGCATTTCCCAAAACACCATAAGAGTATGGAGCGTTCGAGATATGTAATTAAACCTTGTATGACATTGTAAGATCGAAGGTGTAATTCATAAAACTGCCATTGTATTTTAAAGATTAAAAGCTTTAGAGATTACCGTTTTTCCACTGAAAAGAGCTCCATCATAATCCGTTGAAATGACACCATATGTTATGGTTTGGGATAAAACCCAAGTTATCCTTTCTTAAAACATTGGTATGCTATGCATAAGAAAGATGTGTGCAACCAAAGTCGGATGAACCTATCTTTGTATAAATTGTTAAGTATTCCTCCATAACACCGGAGACAAAAGTGTTTGTCGCTTAGAACGTCAAGTTTCTTTGAGAAGGAATTTTTCGTGAAAAGTTAAGTGGGAGGACAAAAGAACTTTGATAAGGTTAAAATAACCTTAGTTATATGTGAAAAGTTGCGCAGCGCCGAAAAGTGTTCCGGAGGCAGCAACAATGCTCGTGGCTCACGTGCCTCAAAGGTTGTGGTCATGGAGATCTAAGTTCTTATTGAAACAAGTAGGTCGGGTAAACAATCAAATACCAAGATTTGAGAGTTAAATCATTATTTGACAATAATGATCCGACTACATGCAAAGAAGCGATGATGAGCCCTGACTCCGTCAAATGGCTTGAAGCCATAAAATCCGTGATAGTTCCATACATTAGAAATCAAGTTTTGAACTTGAAGGACCCTCGAGAAAGGTGTAAGACCTTACAGTTGTGTTTGGATCTATAAAGAAATGGACATGAATATAGTCGACATGTTGGGAAAGAGTTCACAACAATGTTCAAAGGTTGACTATGACAAGATCTGATCTTTCATAGTGATATTTAGTCTAGACGGATTAGTGTAGCAACCACTACATATAAATTTGTTATGTGGTAGTTGAATAAACAAAACAAGTTCTTCTAATAGAATTGTTACCTAGGACATGTGCGTAACACGGTCCATAGGGTTTTGTTAATTCAAAGGATGCTAAAAGCATATGCAAACTTCAATGGTTGAAGTAAGCATCGCGGAGTTGGAATCTTCACTATGATGAAAATGTTAAAAGAGTTTAAATTCATCAGAGATGATGAAGATGCTTGCATTTGCAAGAAATTAAGTGGGAGCGCTAAGACATGTTTCTAATACATTATGTGGAAGACATATTGTTGATTGGAAATGATGTATCTTTTATTAACACAAGATAAGAATTTCATCTCGATGAAAGGCTTAGGCAAAACCCAAATATTTAGCATCAATAGACGCTAATATGGTTGTCTTAGAAAGTACATAGATGATGTATTGAATGAGTTCAATATAGAAACTACAAGAAAGGTTCTTGTCGCACAGAAAGGATTGAATGAGTTCAATATTGATGATATATTCAAGTGTATTGACACTTGGTAAGTGAAACAAAGGTTCAAGTATAGATTGATACTTGATGTTTGAAATCACACAGAGTATTTATATCAATCATGCTGTGATGTGTACAAATCCAGATATGTCCTATGCTCTAAATGTTATGAGCATATACCAAAATGATTCATAAGATGATCATTGGACAATAGTAAGGATATTCTTATGATCTTTTGGAAGAACTAAGAATATATTGTTTGTAGAAGTGACAAATAGATGGTTAGTTCATTGTAAAAGTACTACATTGATACTAGTTTTGTCACAAAGTGCAAATTAAGTTTATCTCAATCTAAACTAAGGGTGGCACAATATAATGGAAAGTAAGTTCCATAATGGATTTGGATGATTTCCAAAGTTAAGACATTGTGACAGATACTACAACAAAAGGCTAAGTATATGACTGCTATTATAGCAGCTAAAGAGGGCATTTGGGTCAAGTAGTTTGTTATCAAACTAGGTGTAGTTCATAGCGGGATAATACTATGAAGATATATTGTACGACAATATTATCAACATGTTTTAACCCTAAAGAACTAAAGGTCTCACCAAAGGACCAAATTTATACAAAGCCATCTCATTAGAGAATGAGTGATGCGTAGAGACGCAAATACATGCAATTACACACGGACCTGGAAGTGTCAGATACGGAGATCAGTTGACCACTAGAGAACGTGTACTTACAACACCAGAAAGCCATAGGTGTTGAATACACAAAAGTTTGAAACTATATTATTGACTCTAGTGCAAGTGGGAGACTGTTGGAGATATGCCCAAGAGGCAATAATAAAGTGAGTTATTATCATATCTTCATACTTATGATAAATGTTTACATACCATGCTATAATTGTATTAACAGGAAACATTAATACTTGTGTGATTTGTAAACATAAAAGAGTCCCTAGTAAAGCCTCTTGCTAAACTAGCTTGTTGGTTAATATATGATCATGGTTTCCTGATCATGAACATAGAGATGTTATTAACAACAGGTTCATATCATTAGGAGAATGATGTGATGGACATACTCCTATAGATAAGCGTAGCATAAAGATCAAGTCATTTTAAATAGTTCAATTGCTATATGCTTTCTGATACATAGTAACCTAATTCCTTCGACCATGAGATCATGCATATCACCTTTGCCGGATGGATTCTTTGATGACATCAAACACCACACCGTAACTGGGTGGCTATAAAGGTGGCATTGAGTGTTCGGAAAGTATTGGTTGAAACACATGGATCAAGAGTGGGATTTGTCCATCCATATGACAGATAGATATACTCTGGGCCCTCTCGGTGGAATGTCATCCAATTAGCTTGCAATCATGTGACTGGCTCACAAGGGATCACATATCACGGGAACGAGAAAAGAGTACTGATCGGTAACGAGGTTGAACTAGGTATGCAGAGATACGGACGATCATGACCTCGGATAAGTAAACTATCGTGAGACAAAGGGAAATTGGTATCGTATGTAAGTGGTTCATTCGATCGCAAAGTAATCGTAGAAATATGTGGGAGCCATATGAATTTCCAGATTCCTCTATTGGTTATTTTTCGGAGAAGTGTCTCGATCATGTCCGCATAATTCACGAACCGTAGGGAGACACACTTAAGGATTCGACGTTGTTTGAGTAGTTATGGTATTATGAGAAAGAGACTGAATGTTGTTCGGAGTCTCGGATGGGATCCGGGATATCACGAGGTGATCGGAATGGTCGGAGAATAAGATTCATATAAGGAAAGTCCCGTTTGAGTTGAAATGATTCCTGTGATTTCATCGGGAATGTTCTAGAAGGTTCCGGAATGTCCGGCACTCCGGGAGGGAAGGGGTACATGAATGTGTCATTACATATTGGAATGATTGCATCATGTACTAAGTGTTCTTGCTGTTCCAAATAAAGGATTAAATTGAATCCTAAAACTGAAAAGTCAAATGACCAGTTTGAAAGTCAAAGCGGCTAAAGCAAACTGTGGGAAACAAGCAAGAGGAGGTTGAAACCGACTTGGGGAGGAGTCCTCCTCTCCAAGCCGGCCAGCACCAAGGCCGACTTGGGAGGACTCCTCCCATTGGCCGCCCTCCCACCTATAAAACGAGGCGGGGCCTCCTCCTCTAGACACACAAGTTCCTATCCTCTAATCTAAATCCTAGCCCTAGACTCGGTTTAGAGCCGTTTTGGTTTAGAGCTTCTAATTGCCCTAGCCTTGGATTAGAGCCTTCTAATTGGTGTGTCTAAACCCTAGACCACTAATAGTTCTCTCTCATACTCCACCATACTCGCTCGGCTTAAGCGAAGCCTGGGATCTCCCTCTACTTAGGTACCACGCCGTTGTCTTTGCGAATCGCGAGGAGAGTGTTGCAACCTCCATTTTCTTTGGAACAAGGGAGAGGAAGGTCTTCGTCGTACCGAGCGTGTGACCGATGCGAGCGCTGCGGAAGCAGTCTTGGGAAGGATCGTCTGCGATCTTGAGATCGGAAGAATGCTACATCACCCACGAGAATCCGCTCTCGTTAAACACTCTGGAATCTTCGAGGGTAAGTTATTCCATCGACTCGTTGCTACAATCTAGTAGATAGATCTTGGCTTGTTTGTTTGTATGCGATAGAAATTTTTTGTTTTCCATGCTACGAAACCCTACACGTACAACCCACGGAAGGTTGCAAGATCCTCCAAGATATCCACGCCGGCGACTGCGGCCACCATGCTGGCGCTCGGTCCCTGGTCGCCAAAGCCATGCGACACGGCTTCTATTGGCTCACCGCGCACGCCGACGCGGTCGACATTGTCCAATGTTGTGTCGGATGTCAGAAATACGCCAATCAGACTCACGTCCTAAGCTTGGCGCTCAATACCATCCCCATCACTTGGCCATTTGTCGTGTGGGGCATGGACATGGTGGGCCCTTCAAGAAGGCCTCTTCCGGCTTCACCCACCTCCTAGTCGCAGTCGACAAATTTACAAAGTGGGTGGAGGCCAAGCCAGTCCGAAAATGCGATAGGAAGACCACCACCAGGTTCTTACGCGAGCTCATATATCGCTACGGGTTCCCGCATAGCATCATCACGTACAACGGAACCAAATTCGCCAAAGGAGCCATGGCTGAATTCTGCGAGGAGCACAACATACGCCTCGACCTTGCTTCAGTCGCCCACCCGGAATCGAACAGCCAGGCAGAACACGCCAACTAGAGCATCCTCCACAGCCTAGAGCCGCAATTGCAAGTCCCCCTCGAGCGAACTCCGGGGTGCTGGGCCGAAGAGCTCCCCTCCATCATCTGGGCATCTGCACCTCCATCAACAGGTCGATATGGTTCACCCCTTCTTCATGGTGTACGGCTCCTAGGCCGTCATGCCAACCGACCTCGAGCACAACTCGCCTCGAGTGGTCAACTACGTGGAGGCTGACAACAAGCTCGCATTCCAGGATGGGGTCGACCAGCTCAACGAAACACGCGACCTAGCTCGCTCCCGCACCACCATCTACTAGCAAGGGCTTCACCGCTACCACAACCGACGAGTTCGGACTCTCATCTTCTAGGAAGGCGACCTGGTCCTGCGACTGATCCAGGACAAGAAAGGCATGCACAAGCTCTCTCCCCCTTGGGAGGGACCATTCGCCATCGAGCGAGTCCTGGGCTACGACGCCTAGTACCCCATCGACGTCCGAGGCGACGGACAACTCGACGTTAAGCGGCCATGGAATGTAAACCTCTTATGGAAGTTCTACACCTAGAACTCCAACATGTACTCCCCCCGCTATGAAATAAAGAAGATCGATTCGCACAAATCGTGTTTACTCTCCATACCTTGTGCCACTCGCACTCGTACTAACAGTGTTACGCTACTCGTGGAAGTCAACCCTTGTTCACGCGACCGGCACGACCAAGTAGTGTGATACGAGGGCATCAAAAGAACCTCGGGCCTTGTGTCTTCCATGAAAAACGCCAAACCGGAGCCCCATCGGAGTCGCCCCTCTCGACTGGCTTTCCGAGCCAAGACGTCCGCATTTGCTTCCAACAGCCACCCAGTCCTCCACATCCTTGGCGCAGCGACTCGAACGGCCAAGTACCACGCTCGGGAACTGACGCAAGTCCAAACCCGAGCGACTAGGGAAAACGTCAAGTATGAGAGCGCGTCCTGGACTCGCCATGCGACTGATCCTGCGGATCAGGTGGAGCGACGCGCCTAATACACCGCGCCTCGTCCTCACCTACCTTGGGCATGCGACTAGAACATCCAAGTACCATGCTCGGGGACTCGGCTACCCGACCCCGTTCGCGCCCGGGAAAACGGCCAAGTACAGAGCACCTCTTGGGGTCGCCATGCAACTGGCTTTTCAAGCCATGGCGAGTTGACCTCAACTTACTAACAATTTAATAACATACATACACGCAAAAACGAGGTAAACCCCACAAAAGGGCGGACGCGCTCGGAAACTCGCATAACCCATAATCAAATCAAAAATTGACAAAAGCATCTTTGCATTCCTTAAGGCAGCAAAATCTGTTTGCTTACAAGTGCAGTTACATATCTATTATAACTAACGCCACTCGGCAAACTAATTTACTCCGCAGGCTTCGACGACGAGGCGCCACCACTCCTCCGGACACGGATAAAGGGAACCCACGGGTGCTAGGGGTACGTCGTGAGAACACCCGCCATGGCCGCTCGAAACAGCTTCTCCACCTTGAAGTCGTGGTGCGCTGGCTCGGGGTCGTTCGGGGCAACGACCGTCTCCTGGTACGGAATGAGGTCGCCCATACCCGGTCGGAGTACACCGCATCCCGCTCGGTTAACTTCAGCACTTCAGAAATCTCGACCGCGCCCATCGATGACAGGTACCCGCTGGTGACGTCGTCAAGGTCGAAGTCGTGGGGAAAGTGCGCGAGCCCAAGGCTCAACGCAGTCGCGGCACCACGGCGGAAGGCCGACCGCGACATAAAATTGAGAACAGCCGGGGCCTTCTCTAGGTAGCTCTAGACCGTGACGAGGTCGCTGGGAATCACCTCCGTTGGCGAAATCTCCTGAAGGTATGCGCGAATGCAAGTCGCTGACAGATCGGAAGAGTCAACCAGCGTCGTGATACACTGCCGCGGTCATACGACTGCGCTTCAGCCACATCATCAAGAATCCTCCCTGCAATGCACATGCAGACAGTAAGGAAGGCTACAACAAAGCAAAAGTGACCCGCACGCTCGGGGACTCGCCAGTCATTCAACAGAACAAAGAACTCACCAATCAAAGGACGGCAAGCCCCTGTAACGAAATCTTGAAGACCAGAGAGGTCATCCTGCAGCCCGGCGACGAGCGCGTCCAACACCTTCTGCTCTCCGGCAGCACTAGCGACGGCCGCCTTGGCCCTCCCATCGGCCGAGGTCGCCTCCGCCTTCGCGTCCTTGAGCTCCCGTTCCAAGTCGGCAATCCACTTTTCTGCGGCGCTCAAGGAAGATTGGGCAGCCGTCAGGTCGCTCGCAGGGACCATTCCCTCACGGGCCTTCTCCACCACGGTCGCATGACCCTCTACGTCAACAAAAATCATCTGTACGAGATTCACAAAAGACATCGTCAACAACAAGTGTGTCAAGGACTCACCAGTAGTCGCCCGAAGCTGCTCGTTCGTCCCCTGAACAGAGTAGAGCTCCTTCTCCAGACGCCCCTTGGCAGCCAATCTTTCTGCCGACTCGCGCTGAAGCCCCTGCACAACAGTAACAAAACAGAAAAACAATTGCAAAGTGCCCAGCCGCTGAAATTCAGCGACTAGCCACTCGGTGACTGGACAACGAAGAAATTCTTAAGTGCTTAGCCACTGAAATTCAGCGACTAGCCACTCGGGGACTCGATAGTGAAATCAATAAGGATCCAACCACTGAAATTCAGCGACCAGATCCTCGGGGACTAGACATACCTGGATGGCGGCACCTAACATGCTGTGGAGCTCCATTGCATCTACCGACGAGAGCACGAGAGGAGTGCGCCCGCGACGTTGGTAGCCTTCCGTGCCAATGACCTCAGGCACCTGGCCCAATGGAGCTGAAGCACTTGTCGCAGAGGCCCTCGCTACAAAGCGAGGGAACGTTGCTACCGCTGCTCCCGCGACACTCGAGGTCGGGCCTGCCGCCTCGACTGACACCACGGGTTCCTCCCGTTGCGACCCCGCATCCACTATGGCCTTCGAGGCCGCATCTGCTCCAGTCGGAGCCTCGCTTGGGGCGACCGCCGGCTCGTCCGATATTGTGACGACCTCATCGCCCTTTGCCCTCTTCGCGCCCTCAACGGGCTCCACGACTTCGTCACCTTTCCTCTTCTTCGAGAGGTCGACCTGTGCCCCAGAGACACCCAATGGAACCTTGGCCACCGAGGGATGGCCTATCTTCTTTGCACTAGTCCTGCAATACAGCGATATCAGCAAGTTCGCCGGACCAAGATAAGTCAGCTGCCCAATTCAAAGCGGTACTCACTTGGCGACTGGGATGAAATGAAGGACGGTTCGAATACTTGACGGCTTCTCCAGCTCCGGCCCCAACGACCGGCTGAGGCCAGTCTCAAGCACGGTCTGGTTCTAGGATACCGAGGGCTTCCTTGAGGATGAAGCCGTGACAGGAGGGTCCGCGGCAGTTGCCATAGCTGCTCCCCTCGGCGGTGAGGCGCCCGTAGATGAAGCGGACCCGAGACCGGTGACGGCGGTGAAGGGTGGTGGAAGCGATGCCAGTGGCACCTCGCCCTCTACCACTGTCGCGTCGGCTGCCGCAGTTGCCCGAGCCGGCGCGCTAGCCCCATCCTCTTTGGCCACGCTGGTAGCCTCGGAGCTACTCGCAGATTGAGGCAGTGATGCTGGTTAACCGACCCCTTCTTCTTCTTCTTCTGTGGTGACTTCTTCTTTGATGGCATAGCCACACGCCGCGGAGTGTGTTTAAGGAGCTCGTCGTCGTCCCCGTCGTGAGCCTCGAGGCTCCTGCTGGCCTCGAGCTCGCGTTGATGCTGCCCATGTTTCTTACGGACCGTGGGTGCGGTGATATCCACGGCTTCGTCATCATCCTTCTTATCATCATCATCGCCATCGTCGACATCGTCGTCTTCGGCGTTACCCTTGTCGGACAAGGATTCATTCTCGTCCTCAGCGGGATCGGTGGAGTTTTCGTAATCAAGAGGCAGAAGCCAGCCTTCCACCACTTGGAACAACTGCAAGGTTAAAATGCGATTAGCACGAACCGCGACTGCATATCTGCTACTGCGAAATGTAAAAGAAAGCAAGGACTTACTATCGGAACCTTGCGCTTCGCGGTGTAAGGGGCGACCCCGGCCTTCGTGTCGAGGTATTCCGCCTCGGTGATTTTCTTTAGGGCCAATGTGTAATCATTGAGCCTCCACTCGGCAGTGCAGGACTTCGTCGGGTCGTCCTTGCCCGTATACTGGTACATGTAGTGGGCGCGACTGGCCAGAGGCACTAGTCGCTGTCCAAACCAGCAATTGTACAAATTGATGGTCTGGAAGCCCTTCTTCTACAAGCTGCAGATTGTCTGCATCATCTCATCAACCACCATCCGCTGGTCGTGCGGAAGCTTGGCAACTTGGAGCCGGCATGGCTCGGGCCGGTCGGCGGAGTACATCGGAAGCACCACCTCGTCGTCCGGCGGCGACTCGGTCACGTAGAACCAATGTTTTTTCCACTCGTTTGTCGCCTTCTTCGACAGCATCAGATCGAATAAGGAGGCCTTCAACTTCAACTGAAAGGTGAGGCCGCCTATGGCCAGCATCGGACCGCCTGCCTCTTCGCTTCCGATCCTCCCGTGGAACAGATCTTGACACAGGGGGAAATACGGCCGGCAGCCTAAGTAGCATTCACAAAATGCCACAAAAATGGCGAGTTGCTTGATGTTGTGCGGTCCTAGGTCTGACGGCTGGATGCCGTAGTAGGCGCAGAAGCGGCGAAAGAAGAGGAAGGTGGGGAATCCAAGCCCCCTCTCTAGGTGGTTGGTGAAGCAGATGAACTCTCCGTCACGCGGATCAGGCACCACCTCTCCAGCCGCGGGGATGCGCCACCTCCCGCCACGGAGAATCCCTGCTTCCTCGAATGATTTTAGCAGCACCTTCATGCTTTTGGATCTCCCCCATGACTCCATCGGAGGTGCCATCAGTTGTAGGATCTAGGGTTGCGTATCGCTCTGGGTCGCTCTGATCGCTAAGGAGGAATGGAAGGCTGGGAGACGCGCGAGATCAGAGGAAATGTGGGGATGACCGCTAGTCGCCCTTCACTCCCCTTATATAGCGCTGGTTACCCGCCATTTTTGGAGAGCTGTTCCCGCGCAGTGATTACGCCGATATTACCGTTGGATTACCCAACAGCTAGTTTGACCAACGCCGACGGTCCAACTTCTTCTAGTCGACTCGCCAGTTTTGCCGAATCGACTACTCGCCGACCCATTCGCCGTGCTGCGATTTGACTGGTCGTCGTTATTGCGACTAAGATAACAAGTTCTCTCTTTCATTTAGGGAGTCCACCACCGATTCGACTGGGTGTACGAATTGGACCCGCATACTCCGACTGCCAAAGAACACTTGCGACGATTCAACGATGGCCTCGGGGACTACTAATGGGGATATGCCGAATGGGGTATACCCAGCAGGACATTTCCTACGGGCTCAAGCTGCCAGCGAGTGGGCCTGCAGGACGACGACTGGATCAAGACTCAACAAGCAGCCAGGCGACTGGAAGCGGAAGGCCCAGAAGCATAGCTAGGCCCAGTCGGATTAGGTCAAGTATCTTCCGAATCCTTAACTAATTCGGTTGTAGATCTGTAAACCCTAGCGAGGTGAGCCTATATAAACCTCCCTAGGGTACGCATAGAGGACACGTTCCATCATACACCCCCTGCGACTCGCCGCCTAGTCGTCGAGCTCGCCCTTCTACTCTCTCAATAATATAATCTAGCAGGAGTAGGTCTTTACCCTCCGGGGGGCCGAACCTGAGTAAACCCCTGTGTCTCCGCCCTCATCTCGCATCGCAGATGGCAGGCCGCACTTGCCCCTCGTTCTACTACTTGCTGCCGATTGCAGCATCTGCCGTGGACATTCCCACAACATGTGCGGGCGCGTGAGCAAAAATTTCGCCACGTTCCCAACCGCCGCCGCCAACGGTTCGTATCCTTCGTGAGGGAAAAACGGACATGATTGTGTTCTCTGCATGTGTGAGTCACGAGGCGTCGCTGACCTATGTCCACGTCGCTCTAGCTGACACAGGAAGGTGAGCCATCACATCGGAATATTCCGGCATGGATGGATCCAGTCCGGCTACGAGAAGAGTATGATGGAAGATTCAGCAGTTCTCTGACTTACAAGTTGAAGACGGAGAAATCTTGCAGGGTTCTTGGGAGGACTACAAGATATTTCTTGACAATTTTCCGACATGCATCTAGGCGGAGGATTCAACCTAAAGAGGCAAGACGGCGCAAGATCTCGGAGTTCTCCGGGGGCTACAGTTGGGGATATGACATAAGGGTATCCTCATAGCATGTCTCATATCCGGATAATCCAGGTGGCCCACAGTTGGTAGCATGGCCCATGGCCTGCTGGGTGGCCCAGTTATATGGATCCAGAAGGGAGGCCCATGCCGGATAAAGAAAGGCTACGGAGGAGTCACCGACGTACCCGGAGCCTTGGAGTGCAAGACACGTTAGATCGATGGTGTGCGTGTAGGACTACGTAACTTTGTCGGCTAGGACTTACAGAACCCTAGGACCTGGCGACTATATAATTCGGGCATATGGAAGCCTTTAGGGCACGATACAACTCATATCGCGCGCATCAAACCAATCCCTGTAACTCAGCGTATTGCCCTTATAGTTATTTATAGCAGGAGTAGGATTCCGCCACCGTTGTGGGATCTGAACCTGGGTAAGCTGTGTTACCTCGTACCCATCAACCGTCCGCCTTCCCCCACGTCTCTAAACACGTACTATGAGGACCCCCCCATGGCGTACTCATCGGCAATACCACGACAGGAGGTGCCGCCGGCCTGATCTCCTCTCTCCGGTACCCTATCTGACGACCGCCACTAGATCCGGCCACCCCACGACGTCCTCTCTCCACCCTCCCTGCGGCATGTAGCGGCACGGTCTGCTGACGCCGCGCGGCGACGTTGCTGCTCCCACAGCTTCCACCGACGATCTCATGGCCGCGACGGCGGCTACCCATGCTTCGCCGCCCACCGCTCCTGCTCTCGCCCTCGCCTCGGCTAGGAGAAGGGGCCTCGACACGAGGACAAGGACAAGGCGCGGCCCACCGCCTCTGCGTGCTCAGAGGTCAGTGCTCCACCTCTTGAATCGGAATCCATTTTGTTTGTGCGCAGGAGGGCACGACGTGGCACGATGGTTCTGAGCTCTGAGCATCCGTACGGATAGATTGAGGAGAGTTAGGGGCAAAGGCGATGGAGGACGGGGTGTCTGATGTTGACACGGCTGCTTCTACTGTGGCGAAGGATCTGCATTCTGATTGTCGCTTATTCAGAGTTGAATGTGTTCAGTCAGTGATCTGGAATACCATTTGAAGAGTATTTTACATGCTATTTGAAGAAATTTTGATTGACCTCCATGGGACAAACCTGAAGTTAGTCTAGTACATCTGGTATTGTTTTGAAAGTTGATGACATCTACTTTCTCTGATGTAGTACTGACTAGTACCATAAAATATTGTTCTCTGGCTACAATTTACTTCCTATTAAAAGAATTGTTTGGATATATTTTTTTGGCATATAATTTTACTTGATGCTCTCTAATGTTCCTGAATATTGCAAACATTTTCGGGGCTGTATCTTTATCCCGATTTGCTGTATGGTGTATTTAGAATTAGCATGCATGATGCATGATATGCATTGGTCTTGCACTCCCTTGAGATCGATGATCTAAGAACCAGCACTCTTGGTAGCTGCTAGCCACTATTCAAACATTACTGCATACTAAATAAACAATGCATGTAGCCTAGCAATCTAACATCATGAAACGTATAGCCTAAGTGTGAACCTCATCTTTGATAATAAATCCTTAGATGTCTAGCTACTTTAAGGTGTTAGTCGAATATCAATTGCTATCTCCTTATCCATCGTACCCTATTGAAGACTCTCAGAGCTGCCACATTAGCTTATTAGCTTATCATCCGAGTCACAATGGATCGCTTCTATGTGTCTCTGGCCTCGGAGGCAAAAGAGCAACTTAAGTTTGACCATGTCATGGACGATGACAATGACCAGGTTAGTCATCCCTTGACATCCACATGTATTTTGTCAACTGGATTAAATTCTTTACCGAGCAATATGCATAGTACCTTGTGACCGAGTGAAGTTCCTGTATGTTGTTTCCGAGTCCTTAGTTAAGGATTCGTGCATGTCTTGTTGTTAGCAGGTGTGTGTGAAGAGTTGCTGGCAGCAACATATCTTTGTTGCTACCTTATCTTGGTGTTCTCCTTATACATCGGTATTGACTTGTAGGCATCTGGTTATTTTCCTCGTTGCTCCAGAGATATAATGTTTAGGAATCTAGGTTGGTATGGTCTGAATTTGCATATTAACTAGGTTGTATGGTCTGAATTTTATTCTTACTGAAATTTAAAAACTGCACTTGATGTTAACCAAACGCTTCTATCTGATGTAACTGCACTAACACATAAATATGCAGTAAAACTGAATTATATGTATTTTGCTGTGAGTGCTATTGTCTTATTTGATCTGTGAATGTGATATTGGCATGGTTCAAAATATGCTACTATCTTTGAATAAAGTCATATTGTAGTGATCTTTTGAGCTTTATGTTTCCGGGATGAGAAGAAGCGACATGAGAAAAGGATGGAGCAAGGATACTAGGCCAATATGTTAACGGATGCTATCATGAAGCATGCACAATCGCAACAGTTCAGAATTACATAGTTCCAAATGACCGGATTCAATTATGTAACTCGTATTGAACAAACTATGGAACTTGAGTGATGTTTCAAATGGATTAACTAAAATTCTACGTCCTATTTAGAATCATTATTTGTTCATCATAATATATATGAAACGAGCCTACAATAGCTTGAATTCGTGTTGAAAGTGCTTGAAAATTATTGCCTTTAATTATTTTTTGAGACACTATTGTATATTGCCTTAAACTTTTTTGATGCATTTTGAAGTGCCTAAAATTAATTTTATAGGCATTTTGGGAAGTGCCTAGAATATTTTTTAAGGCAAATTTTAAAGTGTCTAGAATATTCTTTGAGGCAAATTTTGAAGTGCATAGAATATTGTGCAGCGTGCCACCGCCGCCCTGATTCGTCTCCAACGCGTCCTCACCAAGGTGAAGCCGGCGTTGACGCGCCCCCGATTTGTTTTGTAGCGTCGCAAGTCAAGAAAGCTGGCGGCATAGCTCTGCCCCGTCAACAAAACGCCGCTACAGACGAGTGCTAGTACCATTTAGCAAAATACCCAACCTTATAATCATCACGGAAAAATCCTTCTGCAGCACACGTTATCGTCAGCAGGAGATATACGATGTTTATTTTAGCTAGGGGGCACAAGACAACAACGATGAGGTTCCTACCGTGGGAACGTGGGGATGCACCACCGTGTGCAACCGAGTACTACTGAGCTTGTGCTGCATCTCGTGCAATCTGGACATAACTACTCCCTCCGTTTGGAAATATAAGATGTTTTAGGTTTGTGAAGGAGATGTATCTAGACATTTTTTAGTGACTAGATTCATTTGAACCTATATACTAAAAGATGTCTAGATATATCTCACTCGTAAACCTAAAACATCTTATATTTCTAAACGGAGGGAGTATATACTGTAACTACTAAATCATGTTACGAAACCATAAGTAAGCCTTTGCTCGAATCACAGCTCGAGAAAGGCAAGTGTTTGGCCATAATATCAATGAGAGTTGGAAACAAAGTATAGTACTCCCTCTGTCCAAGAATAGATGTCTTAGGTTTTTTAAATTTTAAATAAATCTATATACTAAATAATGTATAAATTTATTCAAATTTTGATAAATATGAGACATCTATTTTACAACGGAGGGAGATTCATGTGCCGTGTGCTATTCATATCTACGTTTTGAACTTAGGTTCGAATTTTTGGGACATAGGAGTACTCCGTAAATGTATCAGGTTGTGTTTATTTCGATTCTTTTCCGTTTTTTTGCAACAACTACTAGAATGTCTTTTCGGTTTGCGCACAACAGGACACAGTGGCGCTCCGAGGCACGCAAACAAAAATGGGAAGGGTCGATCGCCGTCGTCTCCGCAGGCGTCTGCTTCAGATGTCACCCACCAACTATTTATCCTGCTCGCGCCCGCGTCGGCAACTTCACCCTCCCTCTGCTCGCGTACCTCGCGCCCCATCGCCTTGTGCTCCTCCATCCCCTCGATCTGCTCGCGCTCAAGCCGCGGCGGCGACGGCGACGGCGAGGCAAGCCGAAGACCGGGCTGAACAGATGGAGGCGGCGCGGGATGACTCCAGGTTCGGGTACGTGTGCATCCATCACGATTCCCTTTCTTCTTCTTCTTGTTTCGCTAGTGCTGTGGTTCCGCCTCCGCGCCCTGTTTTCGCACCCCGCGGCCTGCGCGCCTCCCGTGACGCCGCCGCAGCCGAAGGCGGAGACGCGCGCTTCCGTCGCGTCTCCGCGCCGTGTTTTCGCCCCTGGCCTGCGCGCCTCCCGTGACGCCGTTCCTTGACGCGCCGCCTCGTAGCTTGCCGCCTTGCGCATGTCGAAGCGCCTTAAGCGCGCCGCCGCTATCCTCGGGTCGGTGCCTGGGTCCTGCTGATCCCCTGTCCGTGCCGCCCCGCGCACTGCTGTCGGCGCCGATGAACACGACGTCCGCAGTGCGGCTCGCTCGCCACGCCTGCAGCCGTTCGACCAGCAGGCGCCTAGTGCACGTCCCCGACGGCCGTGGGTCGCCAGGTCGTTGCGCTGCGCCCCGCGTGCTCGCCACGCCGGAAGCCGTTCGCCCAGCAAGCGCCGAAAGATGCACGTCCGGGAAGGCCGCATCTCGCCGTGTCGCTGCTAGGCAACTAGGCCACCGTGCCGCGCGTGCTCGCCTCGCCGCGCCGCGCCGCGCCGCACGGCCCTGCCTCTCCCCGTTCACCTCGCCTCGGTGCCCGCCACCAGGCTCTCGCCTCTCGCCGTTCGCCTCGCCTCGGTGCCCGCCACCAGGTTCTCGCCGCGCACCTTACCGTCCTCCTATCAGCGCGCCACCCGCTTGTTCTCCGCGGCTCCAGTGCTTCACCTGACGCAGCCCGCAGGCTGCCATGGCCATCAGTAGAGCAGAGCAGGTGTGGTTCGTGCCCGAGCACGTGCTAATCAATAGTGGACGAGTGATCGTCGTCGTCATCTTCATGGCAGCATTGGTCGACTGGACGGCACCACCGCCACGCCTCGGCTCGAGACGACAACGATTGAGGCCGGTCGGCGGCGCTCGACGCGCGCGGCCGCGACATTCGAGTCCCTGCGTCGCCGAAGCAGTTCGTTCGGGTCTCCATCGGGCGGCGCGTTCAGCCGTGCCAGTTTCATTTTAGGTACATTCGTGTCCGGTCCGACGTGATCGGCGTCATGATTTCTACTAGTACGTAGTATTAGCTTTCTTCTGCCGAAAAGAAAAGTTTTTTTAGCTTTCGTTGTTGGGAACCAGGCATCAGGGTAGTGTCATGTGTGGCAATTGCGATTCTTTAATGCGCGGCTATGAGAAAGTTGCAATATTGGGGTGATAGCGATGTGTTTAGTTGACGACGGGGCTCTGCTCCTTGGACTCGACGCGACGTGTCTTTTGGAAACCGCTAGGTGTCTTCCATCGTCCTGCTTCCCGTGCTGACACGTGTCCATTTACAAAAAAACGGTTCGTTTTAGAAATAAAACGTCTCGCCGGAGACCTCACCAGAGACCTCATGGAGACCATGCAAAAAAATTGTCTTGCAGCAAAACCGTCTTCGCCGGAGACATCGTTGGAAACAACTCGTTGATGACCCTCGCCGGAGACCATGCAGCAAAAAAGTTTCCGGCGTAGTCGGTTTTGCTGCATTAGCACAATTTTTTTGCTGCATGATCTCCGGCGAGGTTTCCGGCGAGTCGTTCTATTTTTAAAACGAACCGTTTTTTTGCTTCAGAAGCAAAAGCGAAGACATATGTAGCAAAAACGGACCGTTTTGCTGAAAAATAAAAATTGGGGCGATTTTGGAGGAGGAGGACGATTGGGGGGATCCATATCATTTTCCATGTGGAATGCATCCATGGTCCATGTCTGCTCCACTTTTCGTCTCCTGTCGTTCGGTTCCTTAATTGTTGTTTTTTTATATAATATGGGAGCCCAGGCCCACTATGTCACTCCTATTTAAAAGCAAAACCCCTCTCTCATCATTTCACCTTCACGCACCGTCCAGCTCCAATTTCTCGCTGTCTCATTTCGCATACATCCTGCAAAACCCCTCCCCTCTTCTATCCGTTCACCTGCACGCACCGTCGGTCCTGTTCATCTCGCTCTTCTCCGTTTCTGCGCCTCTAATTGAATACACTAGTCGCATGGGTGTTTGTAGTCCACTAATGACCTGTTTCCTATATTAAATCCTAAAGCATGCCCCTCATTTAGTCAAACGGTTCCTAACATGATCCTTTCGACAGATGTGGTGAGGTTGCATGTGATCTCCACAAGATGGAGAAGGATTTGAACGGAACATTCTGCTTGGACATCCATAACTGCAACGAAGCGACGATTCATCCAGCAAATGCCCTTTTCACTGAAGCCCTGCAATTGTGCTCTGACAGCACAGCTTCGGTGCAGCCAGTACTTTGGGATCACATGCTCCATTGCTGGGCATCCAAGCTCGAGGAAGACGCAGAGACGGTGTTCCGAGGTGTAAAGGGTCGAAAACACATCTTCCTCCTTAACAACATATCCGATGTGTCGCGACTGATGCGCCGTCCAGGAGCAGCTTTTGCAAGCACGGAGCTGATGGGTAAGCTCGTTTCGCTGATCCAGACATACAAGAAGAGCTTCTTAGCTGAGAGCTGGGTTCCTCTGAACGATACACTCCATGCAAACTTGGATGAGTTCACTGCCGGATTTGTTGCCGCCTGTGACTACCAGAGGGCATGGAAGGTCAAGGCTGAGCTCAGGTACGATCTGCGAGAAGAGATCGTGGATTTGATTGTTCCGCCATACGAGGCTGCACTGCAGCTGCAGGCAAACCGAGGCAGAGGTTCAGTTTCAGGGGTGCTCCGAGCCATTGCGGCGAAGAAGAAGAAACAGAAGAAGTATACTGCTGAGGACCTGAAACAGGAGATTAGATCATTATTTGAAGGATGAACAGCCATAGCTGCTAATTGGGGAGGAGAGGACACCGGTCAGTGGACACGGCAGGTTGCATCTGTCGTCTCAGAAATAAAATGGCTTGCTGCCATAAGCTTGCTAGTTTTATTTGTGCATGTGTGCTATTTTTTTCTTGGCAATGGTGCCTTTTGTATTATATTTTAGTTTCCATACTCCCTAGCAATACAGATGCCATTTTGTTGGAATTAGAAGGTAGAGCAGTCATCAAACCATGAGGTATATGGGTAGATAGAAGTATTACTGAATTAACTGTTTTGTTGTGTAACTCATTGGACAAATTGTAGATGTAAACAGAATGAGCACACAATATTCTTCTGATACAAACAAGGTATAGCTTCTTTTCTTTGTTGGAGAATGTTTGCTACCACAACCTGAATTACATGTGTATTCGCCGTGCCTGTGCCTCGCTTTCTTATTACTTCATTAGTGAATCAATCTGGTATATAACATTTCAGCGCATTATTGCTGTAAAGTCTAATAAACCGGTATGGAGGGAGTAGTAGATGGTACTACTTGGTAGCAGGTTGTTATTTATGATCAGACAAACCTCTAAAAAACATCAGAAGAAACTACCAGTTATTATGTATTGTATTCTGCGCGACTCTATCCGATACTAGTAGTGGGCAGATCTACAAGAAAGATCTTATACGATTTGGCTGACAAAAACATTGGACTTAATGTGTGGCCACTTCATCATTATTTAAAGGTATGCTACTTGCAAGACCATAACCCAGAGACGTCCGTCCAGTGTTTGAGGAGGCAAAAGGTTCGTAAAGATACTTCTGCCACATGTTCCGCGTAATTTGGTACTTTCATCTTTGATGATCTCACTCATGAGTGCACAATTACTCTATTATACTTCCTCTGTTCCTTTCTATAGTGCTTATAGTTTTTCAAGAAAAAATTCAAAATATAAGATATAGCGCGTTACACAACTTTTTTGGATAACTTTTTTAGGGAGTTTACATAAAGTAGATAGAGTTTCATGCCTCCTGCAAAATACTCTATTTTACCACGTTAATTAGCCACGAGAAATCCCAACCAAAACTATTTTATTTTTCTCTCCACATGTGTTTCTTAATTTCCGTGACAGAAACTATAGGCACTATAGAATGGAATGGAGTGAGTATTGTTTTATCTACAGAAGAAGGTCCAACTTTTCTACTTTGACCCGTTGCAAAAGCTTACCTGTTTCACTTGAAACTTTGAAACCGGTTACCGCTAAATCCGTTTGCTTTACCACCAGGGCATATGATATCTTTTTTTAGGAAAAAAATACCATATTGCTCTGAAGTTTTCTGCTTTATCTTTTATTATCTCTGTTCTAAAATACATGGGGCATTTTAGTAGGTTCTCTTATTTTAGCCTACCAAAATATTTTATGAGAAGCCAATGGGCTGACACGTATAAGTGACACTACATGCCTGCCACATGTCGTCTGAGTCAGCTCAGAGTTGTTTAGGATACGACATGGAGTCAAAGTAAATGGATTGAATAGTATAGGATCTGACGTGTTGTGAAAAAGTCTCCGCTCTAAATTCCCCGTATTTTGGGCAGGACAACAATGACGAAATCTTACATCCAAAGTAGTGAACGGTATAAAATTTTAATCCTCTATATTCTATTATTTTCTCCAACCCGTATTAGTTGACTCAAATTTGTCTAAATTTGTGTGAATCTAGACACTATTTAATATATAGGTTCATCCAAATTTTGATAATCCAAGTCAAGTAATATGTGTAAGAGGGAGTAGGGCTCCGTTTGGGAGCTCTGCTTTTTTTAAACCGCAGTATTGCAAAACTGAAGTATCCGACTGCATAGGCAAACAATACTGTAGTTTCACCATACGATACTATTTCTCAGTTTTGGCAAAAACTTCAAGACGTTTGGGAAAGGCTGTTTAATTATTTCTTCGACCGCTTGTTATGGTTGCATGCATGATCCAATTTGACTCATAGATGCTTGCTTGGCTGTGCATGCATGATTTTTCGTGAGTTGCTCACTGTTGAATGCTTCAGGCATGAACGGACACAGATGCATACATGGGTGTACAACTGTATACCCGATTATTTTGGAGAAAAAGCTTTACCACTATGCAACATATATGTGTATACTTGGCAATATATCCACTCCTTCCTTTCGGTCCATATTAATGGCCTCAATTTCATCTAAATTCGTATGTATTTAGTTAAGTATTTAGATTAGATACATTCTTATCTAGACAAAATTTAGATCATTAATATGGATCAGAGAAAATATAATATTTGATATGAAACAAGCTACTTGCTTGTCCATTGATCCAGTGCACCGGACGGTCGGTCGGGCATGGCATACCCTGTGAGCTTAGAGCATCTCTATTCGGGGTCCCTGCATTGACGTCCAAATTGATGCCCAGCCACAAGAAAAGGATGATGGTCTGGGATGGACAAAATTTAGACCATTAATATGGACCGGAGAAAATAGAATATTTGGTCTAAAACAAGCTGCTTGCTTGTTCATTGATCCAGTGCACAGGCCAGTCGGTCGGGCATGGCATACCTTGTGAGCTTAGAGCATCTCCACTCGGGATCCCTAAATTGACGCCAGGCGCGCCCCTCAAATGTTTTTTGGCTCCGGCGCGGCCCGTTTAGTTATCCGGCGCCCCCAGGCCGAACCCAGTCCACAGGGGCAACCGGCAGAGGGACTACCACCCCTCGCCGTCGTCCGCCGTTCAGCCCGCTAGAGCCGCTGCCGCAGCCGCTGAGAATACTTCCCCAACCCTCCCGAGCCGCCCACGCTCACTCCCTACCCAACTCGACGCCCGCCGGTAGCCCCAAGCCCGCCGCACAACCGCCCTACTCGCGAGGATCGGCTGGGCATGATTTTGAGCAATGACACCCCCCATGGCCCTTTAGAGAGACTTTAGGGACCCCGAGTGGATATGCTCTTAGCAAGGAAGACAATCTAACGCAACTTCATGGGAGGTGAAAGCCAACTTGGAAAAAACATGCACGTGAACCAAACGGAATAGATTTGCAGTAGATGTGCTGGATTCATGCATGCAACCATGCCAACAAGACTCAGGTCCGTACGTAGATGCTACAAATCGCTAAAACTTGATCGATGGCGCCCCTCAGTGTGAGAATCGGACGGGATCTCGACAAGAATATCATACCCTAGATGGCAACAATGGTGCAATCAAGCTAAGAAGATTATCATGCCATAGGTCCGAACGTACATTCTATTCCACTTCCTGAGCTTGCTTTCTCCATGGATGAAGTAGAGGACATGGCCTAAGGTGAAGACGGCGGGACAAAGTAGATGCGTTTCTCGAGGGGCACAAAACACGCGCGTTTCTCCGTCTAGGAAAAAAGAGGTCGGGCCTGAAGTTTTTAATATGGCAAAAAGACTGCAGTTTTGGTGATACTTTGGTTTTCAAAACCATAGTATTTACTGGTCCCAAACGCCTTAAAGTATTTGATACTTTAATATTTCTAAAAACCAAAGTATTCTTTGAATACTTCAAAAAAACTGAGCTCCCAAACGGGGCCTAGATATTTTCAATTTTGTTAAGCCTGAAGTATAAGGTATTTCGGGTCAGGCAAACCCAAGCAGAGTTTCAGTTTCAGGGGTGCTCCGAGTCATTGCGGGAAAGAAGAAACAGAAGAAGTATACTGCTGAGGACCTGAAAAAGGAGATTAGAGCATTGTTTGAAGTATGAACAGCCATAGCTGCTAATTGGGGAGGAGAGGACACCGGTCAGTGGACACGGCAGTTTGCATCTGTCGTCTCGGAAATAAAATGGCTTGCTGCCATGAGCTTGCTAGTTTTATCTGTGCATGTGTGCTTTTTTTTTCTTGGCAGTGGTGTCTTTTGTACTACTCCCTCCGTTTAGAAATATAAGATGTTTTAGGTTTGTGAAGAAGATGTATCTAGACATTTTTTAGTGTATAGGTTCAAATGAATCTAGACAGTAAAAGATGTCTAGATACATTTCATTCACAAACCTAAAACATCTTATATTTTCAAATGAATGGAGTATTATATAGTATTAGTTTCCATACTCCGTAGCAATACAGATGCCATTTTGTTAGAATTAGAAGGTAGAGCAGTCATCAAACCATGAGGTATATGGGTTAGAAGTATACTGAATTAACTGTTTTGTTGTGTAACTCATTGGACAATTTGTAGATGTAAACAAAATGGGCACACGATATTCTTCTGATACAAACAAGGAAGCGCTTCTTTTCTTTGTTGGAGAGTGTTGCTGCCACAACCTAAATTTCATGTGTATTCGCCGGACCTAGCTTTATTATTCCTTCACCAGTGAATCACCAGGCATGTGACTTTTTCAGCGTGTTATCAATTGAAGCGCTTCTTTTATTTGTTGGAGAATGTTGCTGCCACAACCTAAATTACATGTGTATTCGCCATGCCTCGCTTTCTTATTCCTTCATTACTGAATCAATCTGGTATGTAACATTTTCAGCGGGTTATTGATGGAAAGTCCTTTTGGCTCCTGAGCTCCAAATGCTCTATGCATATTAGAAAATTTTAACACTATATTTACAAGGGCCTGAGATCCTCTAACGTGGAAAACCCTGCAGTTCCATGACTTTCGGTCACTGACAGGTGGGACCACTCTCTGCGGGGTCCACATGTCAGGGACTTAAAGGAAGAATTGGCCACGTCAAGGGAGCCGTGTCCATTTACAAGTTTCAAAAATATTGTGAAACAAAATCTTAAAAGTAGCTGATGATGTATCCCACAAACGTGTAAAATTTAAATCGAAATCTATTGTACTCTGAGCTACAAAAAAATGACAAAGTTTGGATTTTTTTTTTAAGATTTCAAATTACTATACTGAGATCCATGGTTTTGTCATTTCTGTGTAGCTCAAAATACACATTATTTCCAATTAATATTTTATTTTTTTTGGTTTACATCACCGGCTATTTCCCGATTTATTTTTAGAATTTTTTGGATCTCGAAAATGTGATTCTCATTTTTTTTTAAAAGGGGTATTAATTGATAGAGTATAGAAGAGAGCTTCTTTTAAAAAATGTCAACATATTAACATATCAAGATAATAATACAAAATATTCGAGGCACCTACAAATAATTCTTTTTTACAATTCTTGGCGGAAACTAAATCCCTTCTCTATGGCATGTTCTATAGTAGATGGTACTTTGTAGCAGGTTGTTACTTAAAATATAAGATGTTTTCGCTTTATGAAGTAAATATATCTAGACTACTTTTAGTATGTAGGTTTACTCAAATTTATAGTTAATCCAGACACTAAAAAAGTCTAAATACATTATCTTCATAAATCTAAAATATTTTATATTTTGAAACATATGGAGTATTTTTTTTTGGAGTATTTATTATTCCCAACGATCAGACAAACCTCTAAAAATACCATCAGAGAAAACCACCAGTTATGTATTGTACTCTGCGCGAGTCTATCCGATACGAGTAGTGGGCAGATCTACAAGAAAGATCTTATAAGCTTTCGCTGACAAAAACATTGGACGAAATATGTGGCCACTTCATTATTATTTAAACGTATACTACTTGCAAGACTGGAACCCAGAGACGTTCGTCCAATGTTTGAGGAGGCAAAAGGTCCATAAAGATACTTGTGCCACAGGTATGTGCTAATTTATAATTGATTTATTTTATCCGTTCTGTTCCGCATAATTTGCTACTTTCATCTTTGATGATCTCACTCATGAGCATCTGCGATTGCACAATTACTCTACTATTTTGCTTCAAAAAAAAATTACTCTACTATTTTGTTGTACCTACGGCAGAAAGTCCAACTTTTCTATGTTAACCCGTTGCGAAAGCTTACCTGTTCCCCAGACGCTGAATCCGTCTGAATCCGTTTGCTTTACCACCTGGGCTGATATCTTATTGTTCTGAAGTTTTCTGCTTTATCTTTTACTAGCAAACAACCCGTGCGTTGCACCGGAAGACAAAACTTTTTCGATGGAAAAATAAAGATCAGACACAATTGAGAAATAAATTAGATGACTATTTTATCAAAAGTAGAAGATCATTCGCTGGAGATAGCTAATAACGCTCTTTTTATTATTTCAAACCATGGTCTGCCCCTCACTTCCATTTATAATTATTCAAAGCATGCCACAAATCCCATTTAGGCAACTCCCTCACTTCCAATTATAATTATTCAAATCATGCCACAAATCCTATTTAGGCAACTTGCCACTTAGACGGCAAATCTCATCTTTAATCACGTTTTAGCCAACTTTTACTTAGACTGCAAATCTCATCATTAATCATGCCCACGTTCCTTCGTTTAATCAGGGAGCTGCTTGTTGTTCCTGATTTGGCTTGGCAACCATCCCGTCAATCTCGATGGCCCAAGTCAGCGATTCCTTTCTGATCACTTGACGTCAATCTCTCGAGTGATTGATGTTTCCGAGTTGTTTTGTTGATATTTACAGGAAGCTTGTCGAAGTATATGAACCGGTAGAACTTGGTGAAAATAACCGAGGTGGGACTATTCAGCCCGCCAGAACGCGCACTCCACCACGCATGTAGCCAAACACACAACACACGCACGTTGCGTGTGGCGCAACCAGACCGCACCCGACATGTGACACGACCCCGCGGGCACACGATGGACACATGCCTCCTCCATCGATCCCCACCTTCATGTCTCATCCTCACCAACCCCCGCGCCGTCGCCTCTCTCCCTGGAGCTCCTTCCTCCTCGTTCCTCTCCCGAGCGGGCCGCCTCCCTTGAGCCTGGCTCGCGCCGCCCGACGCTCTCCCCCATCTCAAGCCTGGAGCACCGCCGCTTCCCCGTCGCCGCCGCAAACTCTGCAAGACGACGCCGACGGCCCTCTTTTTGAGCGCACCGCCCTGCGCCATTGCCGCTTCCCCATCTCACCCAAATCTGCATGCAAGCAAAATGAAAAAATCTCGAGCGCTCATCCCCTTTGGTTTACACCAGGTCCTGGCTATGGATAGGAGTAATAATAATAATACAATAAAGAAAGGATAATCTGCCTCGCAAAAAGAGAATAATCTGGACATGCCACGTTCTTGCGATGTAGCCTAGGCTGGTCAACGCTCTTATTCTTCCATAGACCCCAAAAAAATCCCCCCTTTCTCAATGCTGCTCAGATCCAGCGAGAGCGAGTGATTACCAGATGAAATTATAGCGAGCTTGTCCACAGCCGGCCGCTGCGGTGAGATCGACTCGAGCAATGCGTTTGCGGCACCGCGGCATCAAGGCCTGGAAGCTCCGCGTGTACGACTGCCACATCCGACCTCGGCCGTGTATACATTGACGACAACAGCAAGCTGGTGACGCCGGTTGGCCACGAGCACGTCCGCCTCCCGCTGGCCCATAGATCAAGCTCCACCTCGGCACCTGGTTCCTGCAATGCTCCGGCCGCTCGTCACTCTCGCCCGAAAAAGGGATTTGGATCCTGACGGTAGCCTCGTGGACTCATGGACCTAGAAAGGAGCAGGAGGGCAGGAGGGTAGAGAGGGAAAGAGGGAGCGCAACGACTGTATCTATATTACCGGGCCATGGCGTTGTGGGTGGTGTTGTCCAGGCCGAAGAGGTGTAGAACGCGAGCGAGGAGTCCGGTGGCGACCTCTTTTCCTCTGTCTCGCGTGAGGAAGCGGCGGAAGCGGAGCGAAGAGGAAGTTGACTAAGCAGTGGCAGTGCCTGTAAATACCACCGAACTACAGGGGCAATTCTATATGACGGACGGTGGACAGAAACGATGCGTTCTTTATTATTAGGTATAGATTATCTCTCTGTTCAAAAATATAAGGGACATTTTGGTACTTCCTCCGACCTATATTAGTTGTTTAGATATATCCAGATTCGAATGTATTTAGTCAAATTTTAGTGATAGATATATCCATATCTAGACAAACTTGAGTCAACTAAGAAGCCAATGGGCTGACACATATAAGTGACACTACTTGCCTGCCACATGTCGTCTGAGTCAGCAGAGAGTTGTTTAGGATACGACATGGAGAATAGAGTCAAAGTAAATGGATTGAATAGTACAAGATCTGACGTGTTGTGAGAAAGTCTCCGATCTAAATTCCGTATTTTAGGGTGACAACAATGAAATCTTACCTCCAAAGTAGTGAACGTGTAAAATTTTAATCCTCCAAATTCTCTTACAGTAAATGTTTTCAATTTTATTAAGCCTAAAATAAAGGTATTTCGGGTGATATTTTGTATTTTGGTAGAATACATCATTATATACCTCTAGAATTTTTTCAGATTTTTTTAAAACTCTAAAAATGTTGTTTTCATTTAAAAAAAAATAGGCTCCATGTAACTCAAGCTCTAAAAGTGAATTTCGGAACCAGCGACTCGCCCAACATCTTACCATAAATGGCGAGAAGGAACAAATGATTTGAGAGCCGCTTCACGAATCAAGGTACCACCGTAGTGCGCCTTTACTCAAAGGCAAACTCCTCCTCCCCTTCTCTCCTCTGATGGCGAGAGCACCCTCGTGCGAGTCTGGCCGAATCGAAGCCCCTCCCACTAGCGCCGCTGGCAGGGAGGGGCAGAGGGGATGCGTAGGAGTAGGTAGGTTAGTTGGTAGCCTTGGCGCTAGGCCGGTTGTGGGCTTTTTGCCCGGTAGTTGGAGTGGAGGGACGGATCCATCCGCCTGAATCTTGGTCGCTGTAGGGCTTCTCCTCTCGATTGTTCTTATCCGATGGTCAGAGAGGAATATGGTGGGGAGGGTCGACGCTCCTAGCAATAAAAGTAAGGCGGTGTACCCCTGAGGTTGCTCGAGGGTCGCAGGCTTGTGTTCTTTCCGGCCGGCCATGGAAGCGAGGGGGAAGAACTGGGTTTGCGGGCCAGCGACGTCGTGGCGGCTCTCTCGACCGGCCGTGGAGGCGAGGGAGAGTGCTGCTTCTTCAAAGCGAGCTCATCTTCTTCTAGGGAGTCTTATCCGCGCCCTCGTCGTGGCTCTGCTGCTCCTCTGCCTTCCTTCTTGGCCGGCCTCGATGGAGAGGGAAGGCAAGGGTGTTGTGGTCGCTGTCGACTGGTGGCGCATGGGATGCAGGAGATTGGTGCGCTCGGCATCCCATCTGCTGCCGCACTACGGAGATCCCTGCTCGGTGGCCTTGTCTGTCGCCGGCAATTTCGGCCATGAAGGGCCTGTTGCACGCCAGGAGGGCGTGTTTTCTTCAACCTCCAAGATGGAGGCCTTTGTCGAGTGTGGCGCCAACGTTCTACATCTCCTTCCTTCCAAGTGGTTCATCCCCGGCAGGCTGGAGGTGGCCGGCAGCTGCGGCTCTGTTGCGGTGGAGAGGGTAAAGGACCTGATTGCATTTTTCCTGGAAATTTTAGGGTCTTCCTTTCTTATTCGCATGTCCTTGTTTTATTTTCTTGGATGTAATGGACCTGCTTGTAATTTGTACCCACCATCTGGAATATAAACGAAACACTGGGGTCTTTCTAGACCCCCCCCCCTTGTTAAAAAAATCACTCGTGCGCCTAGAATAGTCGGCGAGAAGAAGATATGTTATGATGGGCTCAGGGAAGACTTCGACCAAGATGTGTCCCTCATGTCGTACATTGCCCCCGAAAGCCCAAGCCCCTAGGAAGTGGCCAACACCACTAGCACATCAACTTGTCCCTAGTATCAAAATGTTGCATCAACCTCTCCCTAGATGGCCTAAAAGATTTCTTCAAGAAGATAATGTCGTCGTGATGCCGTTGTCGCCTGGTCTGGCAGACCTAACCAAAGGTTTTCCCCTGGCATCTGAGGGTAGGTATGTGTAGGACATGAACACACCCCAAGAAAGACAACGACGCCCGCATGCATCGTCATGGTCACCATCGGCCAGTGCCGAGCATGGATTTCACCCTGACCATACACCAGGGACCCCCAAGTTGTTAGAGATGGGATAGAGATGACGAACAAGGATGAAAGATGTAGGCTTTATCCACCACCGCCGAGAGAGAAATACATTCATCTGAGAAGGGCCTCTACCACCACCGGTATCACCACTACCACCGCCGCCAAGACTGTTGTTGCCGGCACCACCTCAATGCTAGGCAGCCACCGCAGCTAGACACCACCACATCATCCTTCCTCCAATGACTCGGCCCTACATGCCCAGCCAACCTAGGTCACTACAAGCCCAGACCTTACCGTATCTATAGGGACATCATCGCTGGATGGAGGAAGCCCCCATCCCCGTCGTCGTTGTAGCGCCGAGCCACCACCATATTTCCACGGCGTCTTGCCGACGAACCTTGCTGCAAAACCCTAGCACTGCCACGTGGGAGTGAGGGAGCATCGTCAACGACAGGAGGACTCGCCGCCGGCGGCACAGCCAACCTCAAGGTTGCGTTGCTCCCCGCACGATAGTTCAGGTGGCACAACTGGCAACACCTCTGTGGTTTCGCACACGTACAATGCTCCACGACGACTCCTGGTCTCCCTGATCCAGACAGGACTGCCGCAGTAAATCTTATGGAACAGGGATCCAACAGCGTGACGGCGTGTTGAAGATACGTCATCTCCCACACGCACAGTTTTTGTTGGAACCACACACACTAGAGCCAACAAGAGAGAGAGTCCTTAAGGAAATTTCCTAAGGAAATATTGCATTGGTTGTGTGTTGGTTCCTCCCATATGCCCCTCTTTATATAGGGGAAGGGGAGGGACTCCACCTTGCCAAGTCCCAGGGTGGGACAAAAAGAAGAGGAGGAGGAGGCGCCAAGGGCAGGCGTCCAGGGTGGGCCCCACGCGCCTGGCCCATGGACGGCTAGCGGCAGGGGTGGCCCCACCACGTGCGGCCTTGCCCTAGGTGGCGCCCCTTGCTCCTTCATGGGGCAGCTTCCCTATATGGGCCACCCTCTATGATTTGGCCCATTAAGGAGGGTTGCCCCAATAAATTTAATTTTAAATATTATTTTTAGTACTAATTCTAATAATTAATATAAAATACATATTATTAAATTCCCTATGACCCGAAACGCCTTTCAGATCACTCTGGACAACCTTCGTACTCTCACGAAACAATTCCGGCTTTATCTTCTCTTTCTTCCAATGATCCCGATGATTCCAAAATGATCTCCAAGCGCCATAGAACCCTTAAGTGTGTTACCCTACTGCTCGGTAGTATCACAACATGATCGAGACGCTTCTCGAATCGATGATCATCAGCGATATCTGGATACTCAAAATGACTCTTGTGCATTCCGCGATTTCAATGTTGTTTGAACTCAGCGTCGAATTAAATTCCCTTTGTTACTTTGATACCTGACTTTTTCTACATCTGATCATCAGTATCACTATACGTTGTTCAATCTTGTTACCGATAAGTGCTTCTTAACTTGTTCCTGTGATATTCCATCCTTGTGACCTAGTCATATGCTATGCATTTTATGGATGTAATCTTACGGAGTGGACCTAGTGTATCTTTCCTTCACGCGGGAGAACAAATCCGGATCTTGATGTATACGCCTCAATATATCCCTTTGTAATACCTTAGATACACCTTTATGATCACCCTGTTATGATTGACGATTGATGCAATCAAAGCAGCCATAGATGATAGTGATTAGATATGATCTGACGGTATAAGGAGTAGGATACTTCGTTTCTAATTATTATAACAATGAACTTCGTGAATTGATCGTGTTGCAATACTTATGTTGGGTATAGTGTCCATCACATTATTCATCTAATGATATGACCTTATTGTAAATTGACATAAATGCCCATGATCAGGAAACCTTGATCATCTAGTTGACCAATGAACTAGTTAAAATGAGGCTACTAGGGACTTGGTTTGTTTGTTGAGAATATGCCCTAGGGGCAATCATGTATGGTGTAATTCTCAATGTATTCATGAGGTTATTGAGTTGTCCTAGTATGAACATATGATATGTACCATTGGATATGTGATTCAGTTGTGGAACTATATATTTATGTTGTTCATACTAGATGTCCTTGGTCATTGAGGTTGTGCTGGACACATAACTTGGACTAATGTAAAAGTCGGCAGATAACTGGACTCCACTTGTCATCGAAATGATGATGCTATTCTGAATTACATGGACTCGGCTAAAGAGTTTGGCGAGTCAGACTGACCCATATTAAGATACAATGAACAAGTCTTGATTTGTATGTCTCAATCAATGTAATCCTTAGACTTTAGATTCTCGCATAATCCAAGTTGAGGATCACCGACTTAGGTTCTGTCAAACGTTTTTTCGTCATAGGGTGATGAACCACAAGTATAGGGGATGTATCGTAGTACTTTCGATAAATAGGAGTGTCGATCCCAATGAGGAGCAGAAGGTGTTGACTAGTGGCATGGAGCAGGAACTCTCTGCAAATACTTAGCAAACGGATTTTTAGAGGTTTTTTGATAAAGCAACAAAACAAAGTGCAAGTAATAAAGACAAAGAGCAATCACAACAAGTGGCCCGATCCTTTCTTAGCAAAGGACAAGCCGGTGGAAATACTTATAAGGACCAAACGTTCTCGAGGACACATGAGAATTCTGTCAAGTGCTTTCTATTCATATAGCTGAGTACTCTTCTTTGGTGTTGTAAGTGTTGTGTGGGTGAACCTGTGCTAATGTACCGACCTTACTTGGACTAATACATACTTGTAATTAAACCCCCTGCAAACATCCGTAACTATAGGAAAGTAACTAAGATATAAATCTAACCACAGCCTTAAACTCTGAGATCCTACACTCCCTTGTGCAAAGGTGTCCTAACGGGGGTTCAGATTTCTGTCACTCTGGCAACCCCACAATTAGTATCCAAATACACAATGCATTCCCCTAGGCCCATAAATGGTGAAGTATCATGTAGTCGACGTTCACATGACACCACTAGAAGAATAGCACCACAACTTAAATACTAACCATTGAATAATAACTCAACACAAATCTGCTAATAACAACATGACTTTTCCCATGTCCTCAAGAACTAAACGAACTACTCACAAGACATCATACGGATCAAGATCAAAGATGATATGATAATGAATAACAATCTGAATATAAACAATAATCTAATGGTTCCACTCACAAGCATCAACTACAATAGTAATTAACACAGGGAAAGTTTCCCCTAAGAACTAAAGCAATATCCAACACAATTGTTGCACCAGGACGGAGTGGTGATGATGGCGCTGGTGGAGATGATGGTGTGGATGATGATGATCCCGATGAAGCCTAGCTTGACGATGGTGTTGATGGCGACGATCTCCCCTCTCCGGGAAGGAATTTCCCCGACAGAAATCTGTCTACCGGAGAGATCTTTCCCTCTCGGTGTTTTCCGCCCCGCAGAGGCGGCGGAAATCTATCTGTGGTCGCTCCCCTATCCTTAGGGTTCCGTAGGGAAGATATAGGCGAAGGGGAGGAGTCTGGAGCCGGGCAGGTGGGCCACACCTGCCCTAGGCACGGCCCAGGGTGGGCCCGTGCCTAGGGGGTGTGGGCCCCCTGCGGCCCTTATTCGTCCCTCCTTCTGGCTTCCTGAGTCTTCTGGAAAAATATAATTTTCCCATATTTTTCTGGTATTTTTATGATCTTTGTGAAATTGCATCAAAACGCCTTCTTTTCCATCAGAATCCAGACTCCGGCAGTCCATCCTTCAAGAATCATCCAACATGCATAAACGGTGGAAAAGACATAAGTAATACCTCATAATAAGACAAATATCAATAAATAGAGGTAGATTATGATATAGAATGGTGATGCAATTTGGGCGTATCAACTCCCCCAAGCTTAGACCTTCGCTTGTCCCCAAGCAAAAACTGAGCTCAGTAAACATGTCCACAGGTTTATGGAGTGAAGTGTTGATAAAAGAATACGAACAAGAAGCATCACACTTACCATTACACAACTCATAGAAGAAAGAAACTCACCATTATATAAGTTAGCTTGCAACCAAGTACAACAGTCACAGTAGAGATGCATAAAGATAAATCATAATTGGAATTGGCAAACTTGTTCTTGGTCAGAGAACATGTAACACCCTCAGAATCGGACCTATGCAAGTTTTAGCGAAAACCCGCCAAACCCGCATAGAAACGATTCAAAGGTGCCCACCAGGCACTTTCGTGCAGGTGGAAAACGAAGTAATAACATTACACAACAGTCCTCGATGGGACCCACAGAACAGATATATATATAACAGCGACTCCATGAGTCAAGAATACAGATATAATATACAAGATCCAAATCACCTTGAAAATGATAGAGCGTCCGGCTACGGACAAGATGCAAATGGGGCTAAGAGCCCTGAAGAATAACCAATGGCGTCCATAACCCCGCCTGTGCGGAAGGGTAACCACTAACGACGCCGATCTCAAAACCTGCTAAACCAAAGGTGCCGACAAGGGCAAAGGAAAGAGGAGGCCAAGATGAGGCCAAGACTCATGAGGCTAGAATTGGCGGTCCTCGCCTACATAGGTATGGTGGATCAAGGCAGGCAGCAGTACTAAACAACCTATAGAGACTCGATACAACCTTGTTATCGAGAGGATGAGAAATACCTATTCGGAACCAACCTGATGCTACCATCAAACAAACCCATCCTGGCGTTTCCCCCTCGAGACCAAACGAGGAAGTCAACCGAGGAACTCACACAGTTGGCAATTTTATTTATTCAGTTATCGTTGCAGCAATAGTCAGGTATAGATAATCATCCTGATAAAATAAGCAGTGGGCCGTTTTAGTTAACCATTCAGTTGTAGTTGCGGCACTTACTAGTCAGATACAAATAGCATGAGATTTCCCAAAAACCCAGCAGTTGTTGGTACTTTTATTTAGCCATTCCGTTGTAGTTGCAATACTTACTAGTCAGGTACAATGGTCGCAAGCGACACCCAAACAAGCAATTGTGGGCAGTATTATTTAGCCATTCCATTATAGTGAAGCTGATTACTGGTCATTATAAAGTCAAATTTATAGCGCTACTTTAGTTATAGTTGTGTATGATCGAGATACTGTGCTCCAAGTCGTCCATAACCGCGGACACGGCTTTCAGAAAGTTTTAACCCGGCCGGGGTGCACAAATAGCAACACACACACGATCAACCTCGGAAAAACCAAATCAAAACCCAACGAGGCTTTCACGACAAAGCAATCACAGGATTCAGAAATATTTCAGGGGGCCACCCCATTGAGTAGACCCGCAACGAAGTAAGCTAGCTCCGAGACGGACTCAAGGTTTGCGTCAATGGCTGTAAACGACTGGGAACCCCAAACGGGGCTTGTCGATACCGCGAAAACACTCCGCTTACCTAAACAGTACAGTGTGCTCCTCGCACAATCGTAAATAAAGCAGTAAAGCATGGCATAAGTACAGGATAGTAAATAAAACCTCAAACTAGTTTGTGGCCCCAAGAAATAAGAATGAATCAAGCTCTGGCTAAGGGGGGCCCATAATTCCCCGTATGTGGATAGCGCGATAAATCAAGGAACAGGTATCAAGTTCTCGGGGTCCTGCGGGACACAAGTGGGCGGTCGGAAACCAAATATTATCTATCACCCACCGATGCCTCTGCTTACTTACTTCAATTTTAGTTGTTAAACAGGAATTAAAGTGAACGATAAGTAAATCCATGATCATCTCCAACATCAACATGCGGCAATACTCCAACAACTGTGGTACTGGACGACACGCAACAACACTTGAGCAAGCGACTACGACACGCAAGTCCAACTATCTACCAAACAACATGTAATAGGATGTGTCCAAGGCAATATATGGCTGCAAGGGATATCAAGGGTACGGAAACTAGAGCATCGCAACACAGATAGCAATAGATCAACAGGAGGGAATAAAATACTATAAAAGTAAGATAGGTAGAAAGGGGAAGATGCTCGCCTGAAACATTGTCGAAGGTTCAACCGAAGATCGGGTCGACACTCGCATCAACTCAACGGCCTCATCCGCGAAGAACCAAACACTAGAAGAAACACCGGATGCAATATTTAATACTACAGCAAAAGATCGAGCATGATGCATGCATGATGAATGGCATGACAAAGATGCGATGCAAATAGGCCATGTTAAGCGGAACCGGGGTCCCGACAAATATTTAAGTGGTTCAAGTTACTTAGAACCCCCGCAATTTTAAATGTTGTATTAACAAGGCAAAAACATGGCATCGGTTCACTACACAAATTTAAATGAGGCCAATATGAGACTAGTTTTGCCCGCATATGGGCCCCATATTTAATTATGAAGTGAATCGGCATAAGGCCCCCAAACCACACAAATATGCATGCAAGTATGGCAATTTAATATGCAACAATTCATATAGATGGCATTTATAAAAATAGGGTTCGGGAAAAGGTTCACACATTAGGGGGGCTCGACGAACTTGAGGTTCCGGGGTTCGGGGTCGGTCTCAGGGTCCAGGGTTCGACGGGTCGGTCTCGGCGGAACGTTCTCGAACAACGGGGCAGATCTTGTCGTGCTTCAGGTTCGGGTGCGGTTCTCGGCGAACTGGTCGGTTCCCTGTCGGAGGTCTTGGCGCTTCGGATCGGTCTTCGGTTCGGGGCCTCAGGGTCTTGGGGGTTCGCGTTCGTGTGGCCGTCTTGTTGTTCCGTGTAGGCGTTATCGAGGTCGATGGCGAACTTGAGTGGGTCAGGTACCGGGGTCCTACGAATCCGTGAAGTAGATCTTGTCGCACGGGCGTCGATGCTTCCGGAAGGAGAACTTGGCGATCCCGAGGGTCTTGGTGTTCGACGGGTTGGCGCCGGATCGGGCTTCAGGGTTTGTTCCTCCGATACTTGAAGACGGTCATGGTGGTTCCGGGGAGGAAGCCTTGGTGTTCCGTGATGGAGTTCTCGAGGTTCGGTGTCGGGCTCGGATTGGCGTCGATGGAATCAGGCTCCCGAACTTGTCATATACGCGCATCCTCGGGCACGACCATGTCGCCGACGAGATCTTGGCATTGCGGACCTTGACAACTAGTGCGCTCTCCATCTTGGGCTTAGCGCCGCCATCTTATCACCTACAACAGCTAACTCACCAAACGGCAAGGCTCCAAAGACGTGGGCGACGATACCACAGGCAACAGCAAGGAACCCCATGTTGCGCAACATGACGGGAGGCGGGTCCACCAGTAGGCGGCCGCAGACGTGGAGGAGACGCTGGCGAGGCGGAGGGAAGTGCGAGGCTCGGAGGACGCCGAGGCGTCGGGGAGCGGGCGGGGATGAGGTGCCAGGAAGCTCGGCGGGGCAGCCCAGGATGTGGGAAGCGGCCGCGCCAGGGGCAGGCGAGGAGAACGCGTCGAGGAGGGCAGCAGACGCAGCGGTGGAGGGGCTTTGGGCATGAGGTCATGGCCTAAGAGGCGGGTCCATGAGGCGACAGGGGAAGGGAGAGGGTGAGGGCGATCAGTGGGCGCCATGAGGCGGCCAGAGGTGAGCCGGAGGAGGAAGAAGGAGGTGAGGCGGAGGCGGCTGGCCAGCTGAGCCATGTGGGCCGAGGAGGGAGGGGCGGAGTCGCCAAGTAGAGAGAGAGAGAAGGGGCAAGGGAGAGGAGAGGAAGGAGGCCGGCGGTGGGAAGCCAGGAGGAGCGGTGGGAGGTTGGGAAGGCGGTTAGCTCGGGAGGCGGTCTGGGAGGGCCTCATGGTGGCCAGGGAGGCGTGGGGATCGGGGCAGGGGCGTGGTTCCAGGGGGGCTGTCGGTGTGGGGGGTTGTGTGGGGCCGGGGGGGCGTGCGTGTGTGGCTGCGGGTGAGCGGGGAGTGGGGTGAGAGGAGGTGGGCCAGGTGGCGGGCTGGGGTTGGGTAAGGGAGAGGGGTGGAGTGAGGTGTCACGAGGGGAGTGGTCGGGGTGAGGTGGAGAGGGGTTGGGTAGGTTAGGTTGGGTAGCTTAGGGATTTAGGTGGACCGTTTATTCTGGGGGTGGTTGTTCGGGTCGAATCGGCCCGTTCGACTGCCCCACTAAAAATAATTTAACATTTTATTTGTTTAACACGGGGCTTTTACAACCCGATAGCGGACAAAACAAAAATAATCCGGGGACCCGGGTTTGTGTTTGAAAGCAAGACGGGGCGTTTTAGAAAACAAAAACATGCTTTGCGAAAATAGTTTTATGCAAGCAATTGCAAGATGATGACGATGCTCAAATGCAATGTGGCATGATGACATGAGCATGCGGTCATGATGATGCAATGCACAAAAACAACGCGATTTTCTAGTAGTGGTTTTGCGGGATGCCACAGAACACCTGGCAAACAGTTTCACAAAAAGATTTTTGTAGAAGTTTTCACAACAAGAGCACTCTTTGCTCAAAAAGGTTTTTCACAATGAAGGCTTTCAAAGAAATACTCAAGAGATAAGAGTTTTGTGCAAACAAGGAAGATAAAGAACATGTTTGAATAAATCACCATACGAATGCTTGAAACACAACAACTCAAATGCTTGTTGGAGATAGAGAGGAAGTAGGTTTACTGACTCAACTTGGTAATAGGAGAAATGTACCTTCATAAAGGGTAGCAGGGATTACAAGTCATAAAGAGCTTCCAGAAGATTATGGTACTCACTAGCTTTGAGCCCTCATTGCCCCTATCATAGGCATCTTGAGATGATTAAGGTTAAAGTGCACAAAGATGGAGTATATGCTTGACGAAATATAAGTTGTCAATCTCATGTCCCTTGAATACGAGGTCCACTCCTCATGCTACTCAACTTCTGTTACCTGTAAGTTCTTGTCATTGTAAGTACATGCGTTTCATCGAGAACCGCCAATAGGGTACCCCTTGCACATGATACATGAGCTATCACATAACCAAAATGACAAGGCAAGCAGACAATGAGCATCTCCACGATATTTTTATTTACTATGTGAATAGCTTTTTATTGAGGATGCTTCATAGATAACTCACTATGTGATGATACAGGTTTCCACCATGATTAGGCATGGCTTAGGCTAGCGGCCCAGACATTTCTCTAACTCAAATACAAACTCCATGCACTTACAAGTTCCCTCTTTATTTCACACCGTTGACATCCATAGACAAAAGAGCATGATATCAATTGTGTACAAAGTACAAGTGCAATGTTGAAAACGTTCCCCGTGATAGCATAGTTCTGCTAATTCCAACGTATAGATGCAAGCATATACAACTTCGATGACACAATGGTTCAAGTCTATTAGGGGCAAAGAAATAAAGTGTACCGTCAAGTTCGTGAGAGCTTTACTAACTAGTTTTCACATAACAAAATACTTTTTAATTCGAAAGGTAGATGAAGCTTGAGAATTTGCTTGGAATAGCAAAAGCTACTAGGTAGATATGGTGGACACAAGTGGCAACGGTTTTGGTTCAAAGGGATTTCGAAACATGAGAAGTATACCCTCTCAAAATAGGTTTTTGGCTAGCAAGGCTGGGTAGCAAGCAAGAGAGTTGAAAGAAACAAGCAAACATACAAGTAATAAAGCCAAACATGCAATCTTCCTTGAAGACACAAAAGATCTTAAACAAAAAATACTAATTTTATGAGCCAACAAGAAAGAAAACAAATGATACAAAATACATGTAAGCTTTTCTCTTTTTTCTTTCAAACCTCAAAAAGTATTGCTGCTGACCAGAACTTGGGTTGCCAAAACCAATTTAGATCCACTTGATGATCCCAAAGTGATGCCAATACTGATCAACAAGATACATCATATAATAGAGATTGCAAACTAAAATAAGAAGTGCAAAAAGTAAAAGATGAGACTTCTCATTAATATTCCATAAAGGCACTCACACCAAAGGATACATAGATAATCAACTAAAGGAGAGATACTTCCACATGCAAACCAAACTATAAGATAACCTCTCTACCAAAGATATGAATCCACTAAAAAAGGTAAAAGATAAAAGATAATGGTGGTGATACCGCGGCACTCCCCCAAGCTTGGAACAAGCCAAGGGGATGCCAAACCTGATGACGAATTACTCCTTCGGTGGTGGTGGTGTTCTCTTGATAAGCTCTTCAATAAGTTTCCTCAACTCCTCATTATCAAAGGTTAGAGTACGAATAAACTCCGAGTTTTTCTCAATGCGGTTCATGATCATGTCAGACCGAGAATTCCAGTCCTTGTTATTCTTTCCCCACTCTTCCTTCTTAGTGTGCTCCTCCCCTGCATGGTTAGAACGAGGCATTTCCCACATCGAGGGCAAGTTCCCTTTGGGCACATGTTGATATTTATGCTCATGTATAAGAGTGTGGAAGGGTTTCTTGGTACTTGGAGGAGGTGACTGTGGAGAGAGGTCATGACGTCAAGATTTCCCTCTTGTAGACATCCGTGTTGTCCTCTTAACCTTGATAGGGGTTGCCACCACTCCAATGCTTGTGACGGTAGCACGGGTGTCCGGTTGCTTGTCCTCCTCCATGTCTCCTTCATAACCTATCAAAATCTCCTCCTCCTTGGGTTTGCGAGGATCGTCTTCCTCGGGCTTCTTGCCTTTGTCGTTGGCGGATACCATGGTCCTCTAAACTTGAGAATTTTTCCTGACAGAAACAGATCGAAACGAAAACACGACGAGAACACGATGTAAGAACCTCGGGGGATCCGGGGGTTATATATTATGAAGTTTCAAAGCATAAGGAAGGTGCTGATACGAAAGAGAGGTGGAGTTGGAGCTCGGGTGTGGCACACCCCCTCCAGGCGCGGCCAGGCAGGGGCTCGCACCTGGGGTGGGTTTATCCACCCCCGGACTTTGTTTCCTCTTATGTTCCGTCTCGTAACTTCCCTTATGTATTAAAAACATCAAAAAAAAATAAAAAGATTAGGGTTTCACGAACCTTCTGTTTTCACCACTTTTACCTATTCAAAGACGAACTCTGCAGACTCCTTTTCTCCCTCTCCTAGTATTTTCCTTTCCTCACAAGGCAATACACAAACTTCAATGGCAACATTAGTATAAGAAAAACAACAAACCTTTAGGTGCACACTTCAACTGAAATCCATCAAAACAAAGGCTTCTATAAGAGGCAAATGCAAATGATAACAAAAATCTGTCAAAACAGAGTAGCAGGTAAAGATTGATTTTTTCTAAAACCTTCTGTTGCTCAAATAAAAAAGTGCATAAATAATAAAAGTTGGGTAACAACTTGTATAACAAGCTCAGAAAAATACAGCTCCATCCGAATTACTGAGCTCCCTCACGAATTTTTACGGTGCAGCACAAAAATCTGTCCCAGGACAACCACTTTTCACAACTCCTCTACTTCACAAAAGTAGTTGAACTTGACGCAAAAACCAAAACAAAAAAGGATAAGGAGCGGTTATTACTAAGGTAATAACTTCTAAGACTCGACAAAACTCTTGGGTTATCTCCCAACAAGTACTTTTCTTTAATGCCTTTAAGTTAGGCTTAAAACTTTCAAAGATGCTCACAAAGGAGATATATATCTAGAGTGAAAAAGATCATCAAGAAGCAAATAACCAACACACTTGAGTCTAACCCACTTTCTATGCATGGGAGTATCATGAGAAAACGAATTGTTGAAACAAAAAACCACTAGCATAGGAAGATAAAACAAATGCAACTTCAAAGCTTTCAACATAAAAGAGGGAAACTTAACATTATTGAGATGCATAAAACAGTGTTTCCCTCTCATAATAACTTTCAGTAGCACTTTGAATAAAGTTTAAAATATAACTATCACTGGCAACAACTTTATCATCTGAATAAGCATACTTACAATCACCAAAAAGAGGTCCAAGGTCATAAACCGGATCAATAGAAGCAAGTTGTTCCATCATGAAACCTTTATTAGGCAAGCTGTTTTCACAAGGAGCTTTAGCAAATTTGGAAAAGTTAAACTCGTAAGAATCTCCATCAAACTTAGTCAACACTTTTTCCTTCTTACAATCTATAATAGCTCCACAAGTGTTCAAGAAAGGTCTACCAAAAATGATAGGACAAGTTTTGCTAGCTGTTGAATTAAGCACTAGAAAATCAGCAGGATACTTAATCTTACCGCAAAGAACCTCCACATCTCTTACAATACCAATAGGGAAAATGGTCTCCTTATTAGCAAGGTGAATAACCACATCAATATCCTCAAGCTCACAAGGATCAATCTCATGCATAATTTCCTTATAAATCTCATAAGGAATAGCACTAGAACTAGCACCAATATCACATAAACCATAATAGCAATGATCACCAATTTTAATAGAAAGCACAGGAACACTAGCTTTTCTAGCCTTACTAGGATGAGAGATAATATTAGAAGCGTCTTCACAGAATACAATGTGCTCATCCTCTATATTTCTAGCTTCAGGATCTTTCACAATAGCTACCACATGTTCAATATTCAATTGTTCACCAGGCTCCACAGTTTTCTTGGTACCTTTATTATTTGCACTAATAATCATAGAATACTCCTTTACCTTAGCTGGGAATGGCATTTTCTCAACATAAGGTTCAGGCACAATATGATTAGTAGTACTAACTTCAGCACTTCTGACAGGAACATGATTAACAACATCTTTATAAGGAGCATGGTACTTATTCCACTTCTTTTTGGGAATTTCTATGTAAGAGGCAAAGGCTTTAAAACAGTTGGCAATACTTTGCGAATCAAGACCAAACTCATTACTAATATCACAGAAGTCATCAGTTCCTATAAAATATTTAATGCATTCATAATCATAGTTTATACCTGACTTCCTTCCTTTGTCATTCTACCAAGCTTTAGTGTTCTCTTGAATACGGTCTAGGAGATCTTATTTAGCTTCTTCCTTCATACGTGTGAATGATCCAGCACAAGAAGCATCTAGTAAATCTTTATCATCAAGAGAAAGCCTAGCATAAAAGTTATTGATAATATTTTTTTAGGGAGTTCATGAATAGGACATTTAAGCATTAGTAACTTTAATCTTCCCCAAGCTTGAGTTGTACTCTCTCCATCACGAGGCCAAAAGTTATATATCAGATTTCTATCCTTATAAATCTCACTAGGAGGATAAAATTTAGATAAAAGAGAGATGCCATTTCCTCCCATTCCATGGATTGTCCATTCTTCAGCAGATTATGTTGGAATTATGCCCTAGAGGCAATAATAAAGATGTTATTATTATAATTCTTGTTCATGATAAAGTTTATATTCCATGCTAGAATTGTATTAAGCGGAAACATTAATACTTGTGTGGTTTGCGAACAACACCGTGTCCCTGGTACGCCTCTAAGGACTAGCTCATTGATCAATGATGGTTAAGGTTTCCTAACCATAGACATGAGTTGTCAATTGATAATGAGATCATATCATTGGGAGAATGATATGATGGACAGACCCAAACTAAGCGAAGCAATTAGATCGTTTCATCGTGTTCATCTTTGCGAAGCTTTTCCTATGTCAAATATTGTATTCCTTAGACCATGAGATAATGCAACTCCTGGTACCGTAAGAAAGCTTTGAGGTCATCAAACGTCATCCTATGAGAGGGTGATCATAAAGGTGTCTCTCGGTGATCGGAAAGTATCCATTGGGTTGTATGTATCGAGATGGAATTTGTCCTCCCAAGTCGGAGAGATATACTTGGGCCCACTTTAATCGATATCAACACCGCTTGCAAGCATGTGGTTAAGGAGTTAATCACAAAGTGATATCGGATTCTGAACGAGTAAAGTACTTGCTGTGAACGAGATTGAACTAGGTATGATGCAGACGATCGAATCTCGGGCAAGTAAAATATCGCGAGACGAAGGAATATATATATGGGATTGATTGAATCGGCATTGTGGTTCATCCGATATGATCATCGATGAATGTGTGGAGTCAATATGGGTGCCTGCACCCAGTTGATTATTGATAGAAGATCATGTCTGCATTTTCTCGAACCCAGGTCACACACTTAACGTGTCTCGGCGCTAGGATAGATTGGATAATTGGTTTATGAATTTTTGTTGAGTCTCGTATGGGATCCGGGACATCACGAAGTTCGGAATGGTCCGGAGAATAAGATTCATATAAGGCGGTGCAGTTTTGGAGTTGAATTGTTCCGGGTTAATCGGTATTCTACCTAAGCTTCTAGAACCTTCCGAAGGGACCAACGTGGCCCCACCTTCCGGGAGGGGCATGGGCCTATGAGGGAGTGTCCTGGCCGCAACAGGGCAAGGCCCCATAGGGCCCAGCTGATCCTAGAGAGTTTAAATCGTTTAAACTAGAGATAGGGTTTCTAGAAGAGGGAGAGTCCATGCCCCCACTCCTTATCCTTTGGGCTTGGGGAGGGCTGGGCTGCGCCCCCTCTATATAAAGAGGGGTGGGGCGCATCAACCCCCACACCTCCTCCAAACCCTAGCCGCCTTGCTAGCCTCTCTCCTCCCATTGTTTGTGGCGAAGCCTGCTGCAGAATTCTCCACCATATACACCACGCCGTGTTGTAGATCCAATCTATCTCCACCATACTTGCTGGTCCGAGGAAGGAGGAGACGTCGAGGTGCTGCGTGTGCATCTCACGGAGGCACCGCCACTTGTGGTGCTAGATCGGATCGGATCGCGAGGAGGAGAAGCGAGTACGACTACATCACCCACGTTAGGCAAGAGCGTTCGCTGTCTGCGAATCTTCAAGGGTATGAAGATCTAATCCAATCTCTCTCGTTGATTGCATCTCCTAGATTAGATCTTGGCTTTCCTCTGTTCGCATCCGTAGAAAATTTTGATTTACTATGCCGCGAAACCCTTCAGATTATACCATTCTTCAGCTCTCCCTTTCAAGGATATGGAGAGTAACTTCTTCTTTACCTGTTCAGTTGTGATACCTGCACACTTAAACAACCCGCATAATTCATGGATAAAAAGCAAGTGATCACCAGGATGGACAGTTCCATCCCCTAAATAATAATTATCCATAACACGATCAACAATACTTGTATGTATCTTAAAAGGGTCTATCTCAACAGGTGGTGGTTCATCTACTACCCTAGCAGTGGTAGTAGTTTTCCCAAATAGAAAACCAAGTGGGTTATCCATATTGGAAACAAAGTAACAAGCAGTAACAAAAGAAATACTCACAGTAGAAGTTTCCTTTACCAGTTCCACTCTTCAATAGCGCTTCACTCCCCGGCAACGGTGCTAGAAAATAGTATTAATGACCCACAAGTATAGGGGTTGTATCATAGTACTTTCGATAAATAGGAGTGTCGATCCCAACGAGGAGCAGAAGGTGTTTACTATTGGTATGGAGCAGGAACTCTCTTCAAATACTTAGCAAACGAATTTTTAGGGGTCTTTTGATAAAGAAACAAAACAAAGTGCAAGTAACAAAGACAACGAACAAACAGAGCAAGTGGCCCGATCCTTTCTTAGCAAAGGACAAGCCGGTGGAAATACTAATAAGGACCAAACGTTCTCGAGGACACATGGGAATTCTGTCAAGTGCTTTCGCTTCATATAGCTGAGTACTCTTCTTTGGTGTTGTAAGTGTTGTGTGGGTGAACCTATGCTAATGTACCGACCTTACTTGGACTAATACATACTTGTGATAAACCTCCAGCAAACATCTGTAACTATAGGAAAGTAATTAAGATATAAATCTAACCACAGCCTTAAACTCTGAGATCCTACACTCCCTTGTGCAAAGGTGTCCTAACGGGGGTTCAGGTTTTTGTCACTCCGGCAACCCCACAATTAGTATCCAAATACACAATGCATTCCCCTAGGACCATAAATGGTGAGGTATCATGTAGTCGAACTTCGCATGACACCACTAGAAGAATAGCACCACAACTTAAGTACTAACCATTGAATAATAACTCAACACAAATCCACTAATAACAATATGAGTTCTCCCATGTCCTCAAGAACTAAACGAACTACTCACAAGACATCATATGGATCAAGATCAAAGATGATATGATAATGGATAACAATCTGAACATAAACAATAATCCAATGGTTCCACTCACAAGCATCAACTACAATAGTAATTAACACCGGGAAAGTTTCCCCTAAGAACTAAAGTAATATCCACCACAATTGTTACAGCAGGATGGAGTGGTGATGATGGTGCTGGTGGAGATGATGGTGTGGATGATGATGATGATCCTGATGAAGCCTAGCTTAACGATGGTGTTGATGGCGACGATCTCCCCTCTCCGAAAAGGAATTTCCTCAGCAGAAATCTGTCTGTCGGAGAGATCTTTCTCTCTCAGTGTTTTTCGCCCCGCAGAGGCGGCGGAAATTGATCTGTGGTCGCTCCCCTAGCCTTAGGGTTCCGTAGGGAAAATATAGGCGAAGGGGCGGAGTCCGGAGCCGGGTAGGTGGGCCACACCTTCCCTAGGCGCGGCCTAGGGTGGGCCCGCTCCTAGGGGGTGTGGGCCCCCTGTGGCCCTTCTTCATCCCTCCTTCTGGCTTCCTCGGTCTTCTGAAAAAATAAAATTTTCCCATATTTTTCTGGTATTTTTCTGATCTTTGCGAAATTGCATCAAAACGCCTTCTTTTGTATCAGAATCTAGACTCCGGCACTCCATCCTCCAAGAATCATCCAACATGCATAAATAGTGGAAAAGACATAAGTAATATCTCATAATAAGAAAAATATTAATATATTGAGGTAGATTATGATATAGAATGGTGATGCAATTTGGGCGTATCATAGGGCAGTTATAAAGGCAGAGTTCGGATCGAATAAGAATCAAGCTACATGATATGGATAACCAAGATGAGATTTTTCCTCTCCGACTGGAGAGATATTCTCTGGGCCCTCTCGAATGATATGATTCAAAAAGCAGGTCACGCACGACTCGGTTAAGTGTTAACCGAGGCGGTCGACTAAGAGTTAGTCGGATAAATCACATGTCATAGATCGAGAAGAGAGTTGAGATATTTAAGGATGACGATAATTCGCCTATAGCTCGACAAGCTATATATATCGTGAGACAAAAGGGACTTGGACGTAAGTCACATTGGAAGGTATCTCGTCATGACTCTTTGGTACTTACGAATCTGCACGGTCTGCTAGGAGTCTCTACCGGTTGATTGATTGTGAGTCAGACTCCTATCATGTCCAAGTAGCCATGAGCATGTGGGGTCACATACTTAAGAGAGGGAGCAAGCCATTTGGGTTGGACCCAAACCGGACACAGACTCAGTCCATGATTGGACTCGTAGTGACTAGCATAGACTTTAGTGGATGGGTCATAGGTGAGTGGAGCCTACTTTCACTTCCTATATATATACTAGGGCGAATGATGTCTAAGGGGAACGGTTAGACCACTCCATGCGTTGGAAACCCTAGCCCCACAATCCAGCCTCCACACCGGACCTAGCAGTCCGCCGTCGGAGCTCCTCCTCATACGTGTGGATACCGACAGAGGTGATGTACATTTAACACTTCAGATCATGGGATTGGATAGGATCATGGGACTGCACTACATCAACAGGCACGCTTTATCAGTAATCTGCCAAAGCGCGTCGTGTAGTAATCCTCGTGGTCTTCTACCTCGGCTGGATCTTGGGATCACCGCGTAGGAAAAAAGTTTCATTTATCTCTGCGTGGCCCAATATTTTTTACATACCACACGTGTACCAATGTTTCTGGTTGATAGAGTTATAGCATGTTATAAAAACTAGCATGCACTAATGAGATATAATAATAAACGTCCTTTATTATTTAACTTTAGGACATATCTCCAACAGATGTGATCTCCAAGCGTCTGGTTGACTTCGTGCAAAGTTCTTTTCCTTTTGTGTTGGCGTCTTGGGCATAAGTCGGTTCCACCACCAGCTTCCCGAAGCTTCTCCTTAGCAGGCTTCGCCGATGCTTCATATTGGCCGGTTCTTTCAATAGTTCATAATTGACTATCTTCAACAATCGGCTTTGGGCTGAATTTCGGTAATCAGCAAAAATGCGTCCATCTGCAGGCAACATTTTTTCTGGCTTTCAATCTCTGTAATTTACATCTGTCCAAAATGGGTGCTAACACAATTGCAATGCGTGAATTTCTAGCATTAACACAATGTGGTGGCAGAATCTAACTCAAGGGAAATTGTTGTCGCTTGCAATGGAGCAGAACCCTGCTGGGGTAAATCTTCAGCAGTGTTGGCTGACTATATCGGTAACGTTTTATTTTAGTATTGTTCGAGTGAACCAAATGGAGTAGCTAGTGAGCTTGCTAGATATTGTTTTATAGATAAGGTTTTTTGTAATTAGGTCGATGGACCCTATTTTAGACAAACTCGTAAAGTAATGTAGCTATTGTTTGAAACTAATAAAGCTCCACACTAGAGTCGTGTTGTTTCCTAAACAATACAGTAAGGTTTATGAAATCAAAGGCCGCTGTACCCATAACAGTTATCTCACGTGGCTTGCTAGCAAGTATTCCCTCGGTATCTGCTTACACAGGGTATTTGCAGAGAATTATTCAGCGATAGAGTAGGATAACCAGAAGATGAAATTGCATGGATGCGGCTAGGTGTGAGCTGTGACAGCATGACGCACTCCAATCTGCCAGGAGTGGTCTTGAGCAACGATTTTCCCCAAAGGAATTAATCATCGGCACACCAGTTTAGTACCGTGGACCTAGTCTAGGAGGCAACATGTCGTACGACGAATGTGAACGAGCGTGGCCCAACTCTTTTGTCAACTTTGTGGCAACGATGACGCTACCGAAGAGGAAAACTGCGACCATGAAAAAGTCCATACCCCATCCCTCGCGTCGTCCTCCTGGGCGGCACGGGGGGACCAACGCGCGCCGCCGCCGCCCCATCCTTCCTCCCTCGCCGCTGCGCTGTCTGCGCGGTGGCGGCGGTCCCGCCGCCGAAGGTGGCTGGACGAGCCGCGGTGGGCGAGGTGGCGGCGCCCGGTGTCCTCTCCCCGTGGAGTCTGCCTTGGGCGTTTGGGGATGCGGCGGCTTTGCTGCGGTGGCGGCGTCGCTGTTCTGGTGGTGGCGGCCGCGGTGCCATCCGTGGTGGCGGCGTGGCTCGTCCGGGGCCCAGATGGGCTTAGCCACGCCAGCGGCGGGCTGCTCGGTTCCGGGCGCTGCGAGGCTGAGCGGGATGCCGAGCGGGCTCGGGGGTCTGGTTGGCGGTGTCCTCGACCGCGGCGGCAGTGTGGTCCGTCTTTCTCCGTCGTCTTCGCGGAGTTGAGGACGCCTTGGGCGGCGGGACGCCGCGGCTATGGGTGGTCGGTGCCGGGGTTTGCCTCGTCGCGGCGGTTGCGTGGAGGACGGCTGGTCTCGGGGCCTTGGCGCGGTGGTCTCGGAGGTCATGCCGTTCGGTACTGGCGGCTTTGGCGGGCAGCGTGTGGTTGGCGGGCGTGGCGGCCTCGCCGCATCCTCATGGCGTAGGTGCGCCATGGTGGTTGGATGGCGGCGTGGCGGCGCTGCTGGTGGTCGGGACGCTCGCATCCCTTGGTCGTGGCGAGTTGGCGTGAGGTGTTCGCTACGCTACAGCGTGAAGGCGGGCGGCTCCGGAATATGATGGTGTTGCTTCGTGTCCGCCGGGCGGCGGGGCATGGGGTGTGGGCGCGCCGTCTCTTGTAGTTGGTCGTGCTCGGGCGGTATGGGTCGCCTTCGGGTCGCTCCTTTGGAGGTGGTGTAGGGATCTCCGGACGAAAGTTCTGCCCGACTTTGGTCGGTGCCGACTTCGGCGACGCCTGTGGGCGCCGCTTCCCCCCTTGGGGGCGTTGTTGTGGAGCCCGGTCACCCCTCCGTCCATCACTACGGGGTGAAATCCCAAATCGCCGCCAGATTGATGACGGCGGCGTCCTCTCGGACGTCGTGACCGTCTTGGAAGCGTCATTTTTCGTAGTGATGTGAGCCTTGCCCGGGGTTGCTGGTACTACTAGGAGAGTCGACGTCTTCGGGCCCTGTCGGCGTGCAAGTGCCGCTGGCGAGTTCCTTGCGGCTGCCTTCGCCATGAAGCTGGGAGGCCTAGCCGCCCTTCGCTCGACTTCCTCCGGGGCGTGGACCAGCTTTCAGTGGCGCCCATTGCTGTGCCGGTGTCGTTTGGCGGTGCTCGGCACCTAGTTGTGTGCTAGGTAGTGTGGCCTCGAGGTTTTCGCCAGTTTTTCCTTAAAACTGTGCCGCTTAGTATTTTTTGTGCTGCCCCTTTAACCGTGCACTGCCAGATATATCGTCAGATCTGGGTTTTGGACGGTTTCCCTTCCAAACCGTCCAATTCTCTTCTTCTAATAGAAAAGGCAGAGCTCCTGCTGGTTGCTCTAAAAAAAAAAACTGCGACCATGAAAAGGATAAAAGCACGTTCAAAAGAAAATGAAAAGGATAAAAGAAGAACGGAACTAGTGTGGCAGAAGAAAACAAAAGAAAGCTACTTGGGCGGCATTAAATTATTGTGCTGATGAGCGCTACATGCGGTCCATCTGACGACGAACTTTCAGAAAGCCAACTGCGTTTTGCTTCCCACACGCGGACATTCTGGCTACAGGCCGGACGTCTGCATCGCACAGATATTGAATCACGTGATGTTCACCATTGGAGTAGTCATAATCAGGACAATAAATTTATTCCAAAAATCAAAAGCTAATTTACTTTGACCTATATCTAAGTATTTTCTTTTCTTTTGAATGCAACTAAAATTTAAAGAGCAAAGCTACATTTTCTCTGAAAAAAGAGGAAGCTACTCTAGTTGATTCCTGGATTTTACTTTGAAACAAGCGTAAATAGTACAAGTATTGTTATCCCCCTTGCCGCGTCTAAGCCGCACCGGGGCTCCACCGCCGCCGCTCCCCCCGACCTCCTCGACCTCTCTCCTCTCCTCTCCTCTCCGCTGCCGCCGGGGTGTTGCCGGGCAAAGCCCGTGCGGCACGGCGACGGCGAGGCTCCTGCTAGGCGTGCTCTTGGGGCTCGACGGCAGCGCCCGATCTTGCCTTTCTGATCGCGGTGGTTTGTGGCGACGACGGTTGGTGCGCTGCCAGGCGGTGGGAAGGTTGTGGCGGCGGCGTGCCTGGTCTTGGCCAATGTGGCCTAGAGCAACGGTGCGCTCACGGGTTGTGTTGGCTCCTTCGTGTGGGCGACGATCAGCTGCTTATGTCCGTACAACATGGGTGTCGGGACGATAACCAGGTTGGACCTGGTGTGGGGGATCTTGGGATCCCACACCAAGCTCCAGCGGTGTGGACCTAGTCGATGACGAGTTCGGGGTGGCAGCCGGTAAAGACCGAGTCTCGACCTTGATCTTGGCAGACGATGACGGCACCACTCGTCCTGAGCGCCTGGAGCCGGTTGGTGGTGTGGGGACTGCTGGATCAACAAGAATAAAGGAGGTGGTTCTAGGGTTCCTTCCGTGCCAAGACAAAGATCTGATGGCTGCCTGTTCTCATTGATCTGGCCTGGAGCAGCGTGTTTCGGAAGGCTCCACGGCGAACTCCCATGGGCGACTATGCCTGGAGATTGCAGGATCAAAGGGAATTCGATCATGTGCACCTATGTTTTTTCTGACAGTTTGCTTTTAGAGAGAGCATTCTGAAGCTCTTCTATCTGTTACCATCATGTGTCATGTCTTCGATGATCCATGGTGAATTCATATGCGTGGAATGTCATAAAAACTGGGGCGTGAGGACGAGCGATGGTAGTTTGAGTCTTTCTGGCGTTGAGGAGCTGGCTTGGTGATCTGTGACTCGTAGTAGCGATGGTTAGTGGGAGTGGAAACACAAGAGAAGTACACAGTCTTACCTTGCAGGGTGAAAATGCAAGATCTAATTTTATGATTTTAATTGGTTGTGTCCGGCAATGGCCTTGTTGAAGACACTGTTTTATGAGCGAGAACTTTCACCGGGGTAAAAAACTATGATCTTTGATCGAACGACGATAGCGCTTGTGCACTATTTTCTTATTTAAGGTGTCGCTATTGAAGAGGTTGGATTTTTAGTATTGTTTGGTGGTGTTAGTATCGCTGCTATAAAGAATTTATCACTGTAGCGGGACTTTTATTTTTTTAATTCTTTTTTTTTCGAGTTGTTTGTATCCGTAAAACCGATAGAAAAATATGTTGTTGTGATGTTAATATATGCTTTTATCAAAAAAAAAAAAGACATAGATCACCGTTTTCCTGTTCCATGCGATCATGTTTTCTTGAGTTTGGCAATGATGGTTGATGATTTGGTAACATTCCGTATGCATACAGCGTGTGGTCCCCACAAACGCTTGACCCCGGATGAAGGTTTGACTATTTTGAAATGCTATCAATCCGGCCTACCAACCCAAACAATAACCCGCACATCCAGTCGTGGTACCCTCCTCCTTCCCACTCCAAACCTAGCTAGTAATGTTGCACTGCGCACACACGTTTTATTGTTTTAGCAGGCATACATAAGGTACTCTCTAAACACTTGATTCATTCTCTGTCTATGAAATATGCTTTGACATAATCCCATAAAAATAACAGTAATAAGATTATTCAAGCTTTGTACCATGCAAGGAAGAACATAAACTTCTCCGGTTGCATCAAGAAACGATACTAGCTGGTAGGTTAAACCTTGTAGAACCGATTATTTTACCCTTGCCAGACAGCCGCAGGTGTGTAGTGTCCGATCTATGATTGGATCAACACTACAAAGATTTGGTACAGAGAAGGGCACTGGTAGGAAATAGCCCTCTAGTCCCGGTTTAATCAAGCGGGACTAGAGGTCCACCACTAGTCCCGGCTCAGTTACCAGCCGGGACTAGTGGATGTCCATGTGGCTGTCCTTGCGTGCTAGGGTGCACCCCACTAATCCCGGTTGGTGTTAAGGACCGGGACTAGTGGGTCTTGTCACGGTAGCATTTTTTTTCTGCCGCGACAGAGCATTACCTTGAACTAGTGGTTCTCTGCCGTGGTAGCATTTTATGCCTTTTCTCTACCGTGACAGAGATTTTATTTTTTATTGTTTTATTTACTTATTTTTCATTTTAACATAGTTTTTGAATATTTCTACGCCACCACATTCGTGCATATATAAGATAACTTGTATTACGATGTCGAGCATAAATATATACAATTTACATAGTTACATGGAGATCACAAAATATCGGGACTAGAGCACGTCTGTTCGATTACATGGATATCAGTAGAGCCTATTCACACTAAATTCTTCAGCATCGTCTACGATCTTTTTGACAATAAATCCCGCCAGCTCCTCCACAATTGCTAGTACGCGTTGCTCTGATAGTAGTTGATCCCGCATTCTCTCGAACTATATATAAAAAAGGAGATCAATATGAATATCAATCATGATAACAAAAGGTGACGACGATAAAATGATGGTGTGAATGCGTTGCTTACATCGACTCTATAATCATTGTGTTTGGTGGTAAACGTGCGAATGAACTCGCATACGTAGAATCCACATAGATTTGACCCATGTGGCTGCCTCGCGCACTTTACAAGAATAGAATTCAATCAAAATAATAATCTAGCATCATTATTGTATTGAAACTAGATTATTGTATTGAAACTAGAAGTAAAGAGATGCCGCAGACATATCACGTGCTACTTACCGAGACCACCCTAAATGTCAGCTTCTCACTAAATGCACCGGTAACCAAGGAGGAAGGTTGTAGATACATAGAGTCACGGGTCAGGTGCTGTGACTGCAGCTCTGCTCCCCAAAAAGATTCATGCCATCTGTACTTAGACCAAACCATAAGTTTCTTGCGTCACCATCAAAGTCCAGGAAGTCTCTCTAGATTTTTCTCCACTATCGACCATCAGCGGGGTGCCTCAACATCCCGTCTTTCTTATGTTCTTCTATGTGCCATCACAACAACTTGACATGCTCTTTGTTTCTGAACAAATGTTTCAATCATGGTATTGTAGGAGCATACCACATCACCTTGGCACGAACCCTCTTCTTGGGTGGCTCGCCATCAACATCACCAGGGTCATCTTTTCTGATCTTATATCGCAATGCAGTGCATACCGGTCATTTATCCAAATTCTCGTACTTCTCACCGCGGTAGAGGATGCAGTCATTAGGGCACGCATGTATCTTATGCACATATAATCCTAGAGGGCAGACGAGCTTCTTTGCTTCGTATATATTGGCGGGCAATTCGTTATTTCTTGGAAGCAACCTCTTCGTGAGTACCAGCAACTTCTCAAATCCCGAGTCAGTCACACCGGTCTCTGCCTTCCACTTCAGCAATTCCAGTGTGCTACCCAGCTTCTTCTGGCCATCTTCACAAGTTGGGTACAATAATTTGTTGTGGTCCTATAACATCTGCTCAAACTGCAACCTCTCCTTTTATGTGTCGCAGTCTCGCTTTGCATCAGAAATGACCCGACCAAGATCATCAGCGGGCCGGTCTGGTTCCCGTGCTTCACCTCCTTCTTCTTTGTTGTCTTCTATTGCGATATCAGTGTATTCAGGGAACATAGATCGGTAGTTGTCATCATCGTTCTCTTCTTCACCGTCGTCTTCCATTACAACCCCTCTTTCTCCGTGTTTGGTCCAAACATTATAGCCGGACATAAAACCAGACCGAAGCAGGTGGCTCTAAATGACTCTTGCGGAAGTATGAGCTGTCTCATTCCTACAGTCAACACATGGACAACACATAAAACCATCCCGCCGCTTGTTCTCCTCATCCACAACTCGAAAAGAATGCACGCCTTCTCTGAAAGCGACAGAGCGTCGGTCACCGTACATCCATGGATGGCTCATCTGTATCATACAAATATATGTCAAACGCAATCACTATGCTAAAATTAGTACCGCATGGTCTAAACGAGAAAATAGTTGCTAACCTTTTATTACACTTGGAAACAAAGATGAGAAAACTTAAGTGTGGCTCGGGCACCTCATCTCATGTCTATCTTGTGTGACCTAAAATCGCATCGCTCTAATGGACATTTCATCGAACACCTGTAGTGCATATGAACAAGAAAAAAATAGCACAACAACACCACCTCTCCCACTAGGAAAAAAACAGTTGAGAGGGGGAGGGGGTGTGCATATATATAGGGCCAGATCACTAGTCCCGGTTTGAGATACAAACCGGGACTAAAGGGGGTGCCCGCAGCGAGCGGTAGTGCCAGGGCCCTTTAGTCCCAGTTTGTGTCTCAAACCGGGACTAATGGGGTCTAACGGATCGGGACCTATGGATTGGGGTGGCTCGGGCCGTCCGGCGCGGGCCATTAGTCCCGGCTGCCTGGACGAAAGGCCTGTTTTCTACTAGTGGGGGAATTTGGGAAGAGGAGCGTACAAAAATTGGGAAGATGTTCAGATATGTTTCCATTCAGCATAAAGTTCAGAGTACATCAATACACGCCTAAATAACTAACATCGGTTCTCTCAAATAAAAACATCAGGGATTCAGGGGCGTTTGGTAGCCCATATGACTTTTTCGTCCCATCTGGGCAGTGCTATGATTAGCATGGCCAACCTCAAACCGACTTTGGGCCACGTTATGCTTCCCGTTTAGTAGACTATAGTTGGGTTGGGCTACTATGCTCATGTTGTTTGGTTGCAGATGTATTATTATTTTTGTCCCATCTAATACCAAGTCCTCTTGTTTGGTTGACACAAGTTATCGTGTATCGTCAACTTGCTCTACCTTGTGGTGAGGTTACCATGGATAGAGCACTTTTTTTAGGGTTGAACAGTAGGGAGAGCCCCTACTGCAATTTTTATATAATAATCATAAAGGATTACATATATACATATTTACATGTCTATGTCCACCTCATTGAGGGATTACACACAAAAGCTAGCTATCTCCAATCTAAATGGGAGTTGATCCAGGCTTTTAGGTCCTAGAAATATTTTTTCTTAATTCTAAACAACACCCATCTCAATTCCTGGGATACTAAGGCCTTCCATTCCTCCAAAGAAGGGCGTTTGTTATTGAAGATCTTGTTATTTCTGCATATCCAGATGCCCCAGACTCCCAATATAATAATCTCCATTGCAAAATGAACATTCAACTTGCATTTTATGTCTGAAAAGGCCTTATTTAGAGAAAGATCAATATTCCTGGAAGGACAAATTTCATCCCAGCATGCCTTGGCAAAAGGGCAATCCCAAACGAGATGAACCAGAGTCTCCTCAGCAGGGCAGCCAGAAGTAACACAGTTATAAGAAGCAGGGCCGGCCCTGAGGGGGGACTAGAGGGGCGGCCGCCCCGGGCCCAAAACTTTGGGGGGCCCTCCACAGATATGTGTTGTATATATGGGCTATAATAGATATAAAAAAATGAAAAATAGCAGTTTCGAGTTTTCTATTGGTCTAGATTGGGCCTCTACTTTGCTAGACACACACATACATTTCTGATTTGGAGTCCATCACAGCAGCACATACATAACATGCGATCATATTAGCTATCGATCTCTTTTACGTATCATACTTAGGCAGGACGCACGCCCGTTCCTGCCTCGACCTTGACTCGACGCTGTGCTCTCGATCCTAGGAAGGCCCGCACGTGGCAAGCAGCAAACCGTCGTCCGTCGTCCGATGGTCGCATATCGCCTCGCACCCTCACCCTTTGCCTGCGGGCTGCCTCTCATCTCGCCTTGGCCGTTCAGCGTCTGCAGGTCCGAATTCTGAATTTCTGATCCCACTCCTAGTCTTTTGCCGTCTAACGTTGCCCCTAATTTTTGTTCTAATTAGTATTTCTTCTTTATATTGTTAGTGTGGTTAATTGATTATGAAACCTGATTCCGGTGCTAAGAAAATAAAAAAGAGGAAGGAAGAACAGAAATTGATTGGCTCACAGAGCGGTTCCCTTCATAAATTTTTAAAGGGTAACACGGGCACTTAGAGGAATCTAGTTGAGTTAGCACTAGTTTTTGTTGGGAACAGAGTAATGTTGATCTAGAGGATGATATCGGTACAGAGGAAAACGATGACATCAACGTGGGTAATAACAATGTAAGTGATTATGATATCGTATTTGATTCATCTCCTACAAAATCTTTGAGTGTTGATTTGGAACCAATTAGTGTGGATATTTATGATCCAGCATCGAGAAGAAATTTTTGGACGAGATTGATATTGATTCCATTGTCACTGAATTCCCTTCTAGGAATACATGGAGAAATTTTGAAGGTAATATGTAAACACTGTTATTTTTATATGAATATTGCAAATGGGTATACTTGAAGTATTTATTCTTCATAATTTCATACGTGTATATAAAAAAATAGGGGCCCTAAATTTTAGTTTCGCCCCGGGGCCCTAAAATCTCAGGACCGACCCTGATAAGAAGGCAGTGAGAACTTTCTCTTCAGCAAGTTCCTAGTATTTAATCTGTCTAAAAGGAGCAGCCATAAAAAGAACTTGTGTTTTTGCTGGCAAGAATACTTCCATAACCAAGAGAAGTGTGGCATCCCGCAAAACCACTACTAGAAAATCGCGTTGAATTTGTGCATTGCATCGTCATCATCATGCATAGTTTGCATAAAACTATTTTGCAAACCCCGATTTGTTTTCCAAACGCCTCATCTTAATTCAAACGCCAACCCCCGGATGTTCCGGATATTTTGTTTGTCTAAAACTAGTTACAAAGATATTTGAAAATAAATAAAATATTAAATTATTTTAGCGGGCAATCGAGCAGGCCAACCCGAGCGACCACCCGGGTTTTAAAAGCAGTCCAACTAGTCGCCCTCTAAATACTTCAGCTACCTACACCTAATCTACCCTCCTCTCTCTCCCCACAACAGGGCCCCACCCGGCCCACTCTCCACTCAACCTTCCTTCCTCTCGGCCCTCTCTCCACACCTGTGGGACCCGCCTCCCCAAACGCCGCCAGCGCCCGGCCTGTGGCCCACGCGCCACCAGCGCCCCACCCCAGCGCGCCGACCACGCGCTACCACCCAGCCCACGCGGTCAACCCCCTCCCCGACGCGCCCGTGCCCCGCGTCTCCCCCAGGCGCTCAGGCCCCTCCTCCCCTCCGCATCCCGTCGGGCCCGCCGCCTCTCTGCAAGCTCTCGCCGGACCCGTCGCCCTCTTCCCCTCGGCGCCCGCCCTGCGGCGGCTGGTGGGCTCCGCCCGCCGCCCGGCACGAAACCGCCGCCGCCGCCTCCGTCGAGCGAGCCTCGCCCGCCGCCATGCAGCGAATCCCTCCGGCCCCAAGCGCCAAGCTCCGCCCGCCGCTCCACCCCGCCTCGCCCGCGCATCTTCCGCCCGCCTCGGTGTCGCCACCGCGCGCCTCCACTGGCGTCGCCCAGCCGCCCGCCGGTTCTGCCGTCGCCCATTCCGCTTCGCCGCCGCTCGCCCGCCCGCCCGGTCGTACTGCTTCGCCGTCGCCAGCTCCGCCTAAGCCGCGCGCCCGCCGCCAAGCCCGGCCGGCCCGCCGCCGTCGCATCTGCCTGCATCGGCGCCGTCGTCGCCCCGTCGCCTAGCTCACTTCATGTGCTGCCTCCGGGGACGTACCTCCATGTTGGTACCCAGCGAGGTGTGGTGCACGTGTGTGTTGATGGATGAAGCTGGTTTTGGTCGTCCTCAGAGACACACCACTGACCCTGTTCACGAGTGCAACGAACCCTTTTGTCGCCAAGATCTTCCCTCGGACGCCAGCACCCAACCGGATGGACGCCAAGACCGCCAAAAGGATGTCAAGTTCTACTTCAGAACGACAAGACCGTACCGAACCGGTGAACCTCGGCGAACCTCCGGCAAGAACTTCGACATGGCCAAGATCGACCGCAACCAAGTCCGGCACCGACGAGCGAAGTCAGAACCACCAAGCCTTTCCTCCGGAACGCCAAGACCTACCTCTGTTATCCGAGAACGATCCGTCGAACCCTGGACCTCGACCCCGACCCCGAACCCCGGAACCCCAAGAACGTCGAGAACCCTAATGTGTGAACCTCCTTCCCGTAAACCCTATTTTATAAATGAAATACAACCTTGTCGCATATAAATTGTCATTCATTTTGCATGCATATCATTGGTTTGGGGGGCCTTATGCCGATTCACCTAATAATTAAATATGGGGCCCACATGCGGGCAAACCTAGTCTCATTTCGGCCTCGTTTAAACTTGTGTAGCGAACCGGAATCTTATCTTGCCTTGTTTTAACCACATGTAAATTGCGGGGTAGCTAAATAACATGAACCATCTAATTAATTGTCGGGACCCCGGTTTCGCTTAATATGACCTAATTGCATCGCACCTTTGCCATGCCATACATCATACGCATCATCTGATCTTACGCCGTTGTATTAAATAGTGCATCCGGTGTTTCTTCTAGTGTTTTGCTTCTTCGCGGATAAGGCCGTTGAGTTGATGTGAGCTTACGCGATCTTGGTTGAACCTTCGACAATGTTTTCGAGCATCTCCCCTTTCTACCTATCTTACTTTTATAGTATTTATTCCCTCTGTTGATCTATTGCTATACGTGTTGTGATGCTTTAGTTTTACACCTTGATATACGTGCATCCCTATATTGCCTTGGACACACCCTATTACCTGTTGTTTGGTAGATAGTTGGACTTATGCGTCGTAGATGCTTGCTTTCAGTCTTGATGTGTGTCGTCATATGCCACAGTTGCTGATGTATTGCCGCATGTTGATGTTGGAGATGGTTCTAGTTTACTTATCGTCACTTTAATTTCTGTTTAACAACTAAAATTGAAATAAGCAGAGGCATCGGTGGGTGATAGATAATATTTGGTTTCCGAACGCCCACTTGTGTCCCGTAAGACCCCGAGTACTTGATACCTGTTCCTTGTTTTATCGCGCTATCCACATCCGGGAGGTATATGGGACCCCCCTGATCCAGAGCTTGATTCCGTCTTATTTCTTGGGGCCACAAACTAGTTTGAGGTTTTATTTACTATCCTGTACTTATGCCATGCTACTTTCTATATTTAAATTGTGCGAGGAGCACACTGTACTGTTTAGGTCAGCGAAATGTTTTCGCGGTATCGACAGTCCCCGATTGGGGATCTGCTGTCGTTTACAGCCATTGACGCAAACCTTGAGTCTGTCTCGGAGCTTGCTTACTTCGTTGCGGGTGTACTCAATGGGTGGCCTGAAATATTTCAATCTGTGATTGTTCAATGAAAGCCTCGTTGGTTTTGATTTGGTTTTTCCGAGGTTGATCGGCGTGTGTTGCTATTGGTGCACCCGGCCGGTAAAACTTTCAAAGCCGTGTCCATGGATATGGACGACTTGGAGCCTGATATCTCGAACATAGACAAGCATAACTAAAGTTTCTTGCTACAAATTTGACTTATAATGACTAGTAATCAGCTTCACTATAATGGAATGGCTAATTAATACTGCCCACAATTGCTTGTTTGGTTGTCGCCATACAATTGTATCTGACTAGTAAGTATTGCAACTACAACGGAATGGCTGAATAAAAGTACCAACAACTGCTGGGTTTTGGGTTATCTCATGCTAAATGTATCTGACTAGTAAGTGTTGCCACTATCACGGAATGGTTAACTAAAAGTGCCCACTGTTTACTTTATGAGGATGATTATCTAAACCTGACTAGTAATTGCGGCAACGATAACTGAATAAATAAAACTGCCAACGGTGTGAGTTCCTCGGATGACTTCCTCGTTTGGTCTCGAGGGGGAAACACCAGGATGGGTTTGTTTGGTGTTAGCCTCAGGTTGGATCCGGTTAGGCCATTCTCATCCCTCTCTGATAACCGCCAGATGGATCGAGTCTCTATAGGTTGTTTAGTGCATGCTGTCGCTGCCGCTCAGTCCACCATACCTATGTAGGCGAGGACCGCCGAATTCTAGCCTCGCTGTCTTGGCCTCGATCTTGACGCCTCCTTCTTTTCCTTTGTCCTTTGTCGGCCCCTTTGTTTTAAGCAGGTTTTGAGATCGGCGTCGTTAGCGGGTTACCCTTCCGGCTTGGCACAGGCAGGGTTATGGGCGCCATTGGTTATTCTTCGGCTCTTAGCCCCATTTGCATCTTGTTCGTGGTCGGACGCTCTATCGTTTTCAAGGTGATTTGGATCTTGTACCGTATATACGTATTCTTGACTCATGGAGTCGTGTTGTATATATATATCTGCTGGGTCCCATCGAGGACTGTGTAATGTTATTACTGCTTTCCACCCGCACGAAAGTGCCTGGTGGGCACCTTTGAATCGTTTCTATGCGGGTTTGGCGAATTTTTCTCAAACTTGCATAGGTCCGATTCTGAGGGTGTTACAGAGTGGTATCAGAGCTCAGCAGTTGCGATACCCCACAAGTCCAGCCTGTAGGATAACCTAGCTAACGGCCGAAGTAGAGTGTCAAAACTATTTTGCAAAATCGGTTGGATAGTTCTGCATAGGTCTAATTTTACTCCTTACCCCTCTATTGTTCTCCTCTTATCTCCACGTGTTTTGAACCACTCTCTTATCTTTTCTTCGAGTCCCGGATTTCTCGTGGTTGGGTTTTCCGTCGTACCTTCAGGGTTTCGCTTCCTCCTCTGATAACGGTGTTCTACCATCCGGTGTGCAAACTGCCTGATGAACCCGTCTGCTGTGGTATCATTCTTTGTTCCTTGATGTGCTTTCCGGTGTTTCCGACGCGACGACATCCTCTACGCCAGATCCGATGCAGAGTCTGCATCACTCCTTTGTTTCTGAACCTCGGTTGTCGAGATCTTCAGTCTGAATCCGAGAATGGTTGCACTCTTTTCCACTGATTGTGCGGAGTAATAGTTTGGGTGCGTGATGGATTGGCCCCCATGCCGACTACCCCTTCTATTCGCTTTTGTACATTAAAGTGGATGAGAATGCATCAGTTCCCTCTTTCCATCGGAGTTAGAGGTGGCTTTATTTGTTGATACCTCTACCTTCGACCTTTTGTTTCCGGAGTGTTCCCTCGACGATCACGGTCAACGACCTCTTGTTAGTGGTGTCGCGAGGATCTACACGAAGCGAGAAGATGCAGATCGCCGACCTTCCTTCCGGTATCATGAGGCGGATCTCGAGGGCGAGATCCATTGTTAGTGGTGTCGAATTGTGGCATCCCGCAAAACCACTACTAGAAAATCGCGTTGAATTTGTGCATTGCATCGTCATCATCATGCATAGTTTGCATAAAACTATTTTGCAAACCCCGATTTGTTTTCCAAACGCCTCATCTTAATTCAAACGCCAACCCCCGGATGTTCCAGATATTTTGTTTGTCTAAAACTAGTTACAAAGATATTTGAAAATAAATAAAATATTAAATTATTTTAGCGGGGGCAGTCGAACGGGCCAACCCGACCCGAACGACCACCCCCGGGTTTTAAAAACGGTCCAACTAGTCTGCCCCTCTAAATACTTCAGCTACCTACACCTAATCTACCCTCCCTCTCTCTCTCCCCACCGACAACAGGGCCCCACCCCGGCCCCACTCTCCACTCAAACTTCCTTCCTCTCAGCCACCTCTCTCCCTGCCCTGTGGGACCCGCCTCACAGACGCCAAAGACGCCCACTGGCCAAGACGCCAGCCCGCGGGCCCCACGCGCCAGCCACACCGCCACCGACCCACCCAGCCCACGCGGTCAACCCTCCCGACGCCGTGCCGCGTCTCCCCGCTCCAGCGAGCCCTCCTCCTCCGCATCCTGCCGGGCCCCGCTGCAAGCTCTCGGACCCGTCGCCTCTTCCCCTCGGTCAGCCCGCCCATCGGCTGGTGGGGCTCGCCGCCATGCACGAAACCGCCCGGAGCCCGCCGCCGGCGAGCCCTCCGCCCGCCTGCTGGCCCTCCGGCCCAAGCGCCGCCAAGCTCCGCCGCTTCCACCCTCGCGCCACAGATCTTCCGCCTCGGTGTCCGCCACCACCGCCTCGGCGCCGCCGCCGGTTCCCCGCTGCTGGCCTTTCCGCTGGCTCGCCCGCTCGCCTCGCCGTGCTACTTCGCCGCCGTACTCACGCCACAAGCCGCGCCCGTCGCCGCCAAGCCAAGCCGCCCGCCGTCGCATCTGCCGCACCGCTGCCGTCGCTGTAGCATCCCAGTTGTCTAACCCCTGTAATGCTACATGTCATAATAATAAAAAGGGCCACTTCCAACATATAATTGTTGCATCATCATCATATCATGCTCATGTCATCATACAACCTTGCATTTGAGCATCATATAAAACCCTTTCTTGTTTGGTTCTTATCTCATGTGCATGATTAATTGTATTTGCCTCTTGATATTGTATTTGGCTCTTGATACATTGTTATATGCCCAAGTTGAGTTGAGGGCATCTCTCTGGTTGACTCCACCACCTTTTCTTTCACCACCCTATATTCCACCATCCAACTATTCTGAGCTTGGCTTTTTGTTGATTTATCTCTGGCTCATGATTAGTTGGTTGGAACCCATCCATAATCTATGCTTGGCCTTACCCACTTTTTGGGAATGCATATGAGTAATGCCATGATAATCTTATTGTTTTCACAAGGATATGGTTGGCATTAATTATATTGCATGGGCCATGCAAGTGCCACCTCCCCTAGTATTTGGATTTATTTGAATTCTAGTTGGATCATCTTCTTTTGTTTAAATCTTTTGTTGGCTTGTAGTGTTCTTCATCTTTTCATCTACCCATCTTCTCCTCTTAGCTAACCCCCATGCCCATGCACACACAAGTGCTAATGTGACCTTTCCAAACCAACCATCCCTTTCTTGGATCTTGCTTGTTTCTTTGAATGGATCATGGCATGATTCAATCCCTCATCATCATCCCTCTCTCCCTCTCTTTCTTTCTTGCTTTTCTTGATCTAGTGTGCTTGTATATGAAGCTTGCATGACCAAGTTTAGTACCATCATCTTTTTCTTAAACCTCTTAGCAAAACCCTAAACCCTATCCTGACCTTATATCCTTCCCCTCTCTTAGCAAACCCTAAGACCTACATGCCACTCCCCTCCTAGCTAAGACAACCCCCTAATCTACCTCTTCCATAAGCAAAAACCCTAAGTATCCCCTCCCCTCTTTCTAGCTTGCTCACCTTGCACACCTAGCTCGCCTCTCCTCGCCACGCAGACCCCACCCCCAGCGACCCCCTAGCTACCCCACACGTCAAGGACCCTCTCCTATCTACCCTAGCCCTAGCCGAGCCGGCCTCCCCCTTCCCTCTTTTCTTCTCTCTCTGCCAGGACCTGCCCACCACCCCGACCCTGGCCTGCCCTACCCCACCTGCCAGCCCCTCCTGGTGCCCACGCCGCCCTGCCTTGCCCTGGCGTGGCCGAGCCGTGCGAGCACGTCAGGGGAGGATAAAGGTGGCCGAGGCCGACCCTATCCACACCGCCTCCTCCACGCCACCCCTTCCTCCCTCTCTACCATGTTCCCCTCCCCACGCAACCTCTAGCCTCGCCAGCCGCCGCCTTCTCCCCGCCTCCGACCACCTAGCTGCCGGCCGCCAAGACCCTACCACCACGCGCCGCGCTCAGGCGTCAAGGTCGACAAGGAGTGGTCGAGAAGGCGGCGGGACCTCTGCCGGATCCGTGGACCGGCAGGAGGAGGAGGACGGATCCGCCCGGCTGCCGCGCCGAGAAACCCTAGCGCCGTCGCCAGCCTCATCGCCGATCGCCTGCTCCCCGCGTCACGCCGACCACGCCAGCACGCCCGCGGTGAGCCCACGACTCTCCCAGACATCTTCCCCCCTGGTTCGTTTCCTGGTTTGCGCGATCCCGGCGTCGAGCACCCTCGGTGCGCGGTGGAGACGTCGTCGTCGTCCGCTCCAGCGCGCGCCCACACCCTACCTAGCACGCGAGCTACCGCTTAGCATCAACCCGCACCTACGCGGTGGTAGCAGCGCGCGCGTCCAGACCCGCGTTCGATCCCTGGCGGCGCCGCGCGCTGCGTCGATCCGTCAGATGGATCAGAGAGGAAGAGGAACAGTACGGCCGTGGCCTTTTGCGTATACCCCCCCACCTTTTTGTCTCGCAACCCGCGCTCCCTATAGGCCCACTAGTCGGTGTCTTTTGGCTTTTTGCAAAAAGGCACATGCGCTTTGTTTTCAGCAACCCGCGGTCCCTGGGTCAGCCGCGTGGCCCCTGTCCACCCAACCGCTGCCACGTGGGCCTGCGAGCCCGCTGACCCCACCCGTCGGTCTCTGGGGCAAGCAACAGTCGCGGTGACAGAAGTTTTTCTCGCGCGTGTACTGCTGAGTCAGCCTGGTCCCACCTGTAATCGTCTGTGGCTGGGTCTATCTGGGTATAAAAAGTATTTATCTGTTTCTGTTTTAAATTCAAATTCTGTTAAATAATTTCAAAATTCATATTCAAATTCAGATTTCTATAACTTTGTCATACTAAATCCAAATTGGGCAAACAATATATGTTTGGATATCAGAAAAATGCCAGGAATTCAAATATACCATCCAATTTGACTTTTGCACAATTAAAATTCCAAGATTATTTAAATTACACAATTGCCACTAGGATTTAAATAATTCATAACTTTTAATTCCTAAATCCAAATTTAGCAAATGATGAGTCTAAAATGATCAGCTCGACGAGACCTTTCTGTTTATGCTATCCATGACTTCAATTGCAGCATGCATCATATAAATATATATTGAACAACAACTGTTATGGCAATGAAATGTGACCAAAACCCACTTAAATGTTATCTTCTTGTCCACCACACCTCACCATGCCATGCTACCTTACTTGCCATGTAAATTGTGCATCATTCATCATGGCATGATTGTTTGCTTGACGCATCTTATTCATATGCTTGTGCTCTATATTCATGTTGGCCTTGTTTGTTTGGTTTTTCTCGGATAGACACCTTTGGCGGGGTTGTATCAAGAGAACCGGAGCACTACCAGATCCGTCCCTTGCTTCAACAGAGATACCGGCAAGCACTTCCACATGCTTGCATACATACCTATTGCCTCTATCTTATTCTTGCATCATTGAGTCGCGATTGCATTAAATTGAATCCCAAGTATGCATAGCCTTTACTTTTAAACCCCAAGCTTGTTTCCTCCATCCCATGAGCCACTACTATAGGAGTTGTTTGAGCCATGCAGTCGTAGAACAACATGTGTAGGGTTTGTGAGAGTCGATGAATAATGAGGTACCTAAACAACTTAACACGAGTAGTTGGGATAACTAAAGAAAGTGGCACCGTGAGCAACATCTGCTATTTGGTTTTTCCTGCTCACTTGTGTCCCAAGACCCCGAGTACTTGATTCCTGTTCCTTGATTTATCGCGCTATCCACATCCGGGAGGTATATGGGACCCCCCTGAGCCAGAGCTTGATTCCGTCTTATTTCTTGGGGCCACAAACTAGTTTGAGGTTTTATTTACTATCATGTACTTATGCCATGCTACTTTCAGATTTAAATTGTGCGAGGTAAGCACATTGCATGTTGTTAGGATCGGGACACGATTCCGCGGTGTCGACAAGCCCAGCCACACTTTCGGGTTCCCGATCGTCACAGTAGTATACCCAAACCTTGAGCCCGTCTCGGTCACCGCTTCGCTATGGATCTACTTAAGGGTGGCCCTGAAATATTTCTGAATCTTGTGATTGTTCGATGTGAAAGCCTCGTTGGGTTTTGATTTGGTTTTTCCGAGGTCGATCGGCGTGTGTTGCTATTGGTGCACCGCCGGTAAAACTTTCAAAGCCGTGTCCGGATATGGACGACTTGGAGCACGTTTCTTGATCATAGACAAGCATAACTAAAGTACCGCTTTTAATCGACTAAAGTAACTTGACTAGTAAATAGTGCAATTCTCATGGAATGGTTAATAAAATTGCCAACGGATGGGGGTTGTTCGTCCGCTTCCTTGTTGGTAGCGAGGAGGAGGATGGATCGGATGAGATTACCATTATAATGTTGTACTTAAATTCACGGACATCCGTCTATCATTGGTTAGGCGGATGGTTAGCGTTATCTGAGAATTGCTAGGGTTTATCTTTCGCTGCAATTCGTCACCCAGGTTGTGTCCTTTAGAGGCATTAAGACTTCCGAGTACCCTTAGGGTCTCACACGATAAATTCTTGATTCGGATGAATGTACCTTCTCGGGGCCGACATCGGGTGGAAGAAGCCAAGATGGGCAACGATCGTTCGGTGTAGAGATTCCGGAACGGGATCCGTGAGACTGTAGTTGGGATGTGCTTATTTCGTGGCATCTTATGCCGATTTGCTTCTTATCCGCATCGGATTCGTTTTGCCGCTTCCGCATGATACTCTGATGTGTGTTGTATGAGGAGTTATCCTAAAATATAGAAGTATCTAGGTCATTTGAATCTTGCCGTATGGAGTTGGTATATTTCCTTTCTTTCTAGATGGTTTGGCTCTGATGTACTCTTGTATGGTGGCTTGCGTACATACCCACTTGTGTACGTAGTTGATCCTTCGCCGACCACGCCGTCTGGTCCCGTTGAGAGGGTAGTGGTTGGGACGTCTGAAAGGACTACCAGTGAGTGGCTTTTGGGGCCCCACCGTACTATTTCAACCACTATCACTCATCCAGGCTTGTATCTAGGAGCGTAGTTCACCGAGGTAGTTACAATTGGTATCAGAGCCATCCCGACCTTGAGGTTTCACCAAAGTGTCGTTGTCGATAGCAAATATTTTGGTAGTTATGTATATTAGGGAAAAACAAAAACGCGAGAGTAGGACTGCTTCCATTTTTCTTCTTACCCTCCCCACCACCCTTTTCTGGTAAGGAAGTGCAACGTTTTCAATCCTCTTCTCAAAGTTCAAACTAGGATTCACGAGTTCTGGGTTTCCGTAGTACCATAGGTTGTGTGTGTGTGTGTGTGTGTAATCCCTTGTCTATCTGTTGCATCCTAGTTGTTATCTTATCTACCTTTGGTTATCAACTGTTGGTACATTCCATACCGACAGGCTTTTGTAAACCGACGCAATCTATCTTCCTCTTTGTATCCGACGCCATCTTGTTTGGGGTGTTCGTTTCCGTAGTTACCAATCTTAGGTTTCGTCGTGAGAAGAAGGGGTTAGGATATGTGTTCCACTTGTTCATGTGCGGAGTAATGATTTGAGTGCGGGATGGAGTCGCGACCATACCACTACTTGTATCATTCTCTTTTGTATATTGAATCGGTAGAGTCACTAATCTTGATTCGTTAAGTAATTTTGCGCATCTATTGGTATTCTAATGCCGAAATTTGTGGAAAATTTTTCTTTGATATGTTTGTGTACCACACTCCTTTTCAGTCGTGTGCGATATGCTTAATATCTTTTAGGTGCTATGAACTTTGTTGATATTTTAATATCATGTCAGTAAATTGTATCCTTTAATCTTGGTTAATTCCATCTTGGTACTATTTTGGATTATTATCATTCTCCACCATAGTACTGACTTGAGTTTTATATCAATGACAGGATGGCTCCCCCACGCCGGACTGAGGAGGACATCCCTCCGGAACTGGGCTCAGCGCTGTCAAGCATAGCTAATGCTTTGGCGGCAATGCAAGAGAACCAACAGCGCTTCGAGGAGAGCGTCAGAAGGAATGAGTTCGCTCCACTTCCTCCACCTCCCAAGCGTGGTGACATCAAGAGCTTCCTCAAGTTCAACCCCGTCTTTGATGTTTGACCGACCTCTTGACGCGGATGATTGGCTCTGCGAGATCTCAAGGTTGCTCGAGGCTGATGTTCCGAGAGGAGTGGGTAAAGTGTGCTACTCACCTGCTCAAGGGAGATGCAGCTCTTTGGTGGGAAAACTACTTGAAGGCAAGCTGCACTGGGTTCCAGCCAACTTGGGAGAGGTTCACTGGAGCGTTCAAAGAGCAGTTTCTCTCAGAGATTGTGATGGAAAGGATGAAGGAGGCTTTCCTCAACCTGAAGCAGGGAAATGATAACGTCAACACATATATCAGGAACTTCATGAATCTGTCTCGCTATGGTGGTGATGAGGTATCTGATGACAAGAAGAAGCAGAAGAGGTTCAGGCAAGGGCTCAATGCGTCGATCAAGTATGCACTCACGCATGCAAGACCGGCAACCTTCCTGGAACTGCAGCATATGGCACTGCAAGAGGAGGCTAGCAGAGATGTTGAAGAGTCCAAGAAACACAGGGGATGCATCAAGCTCGGCAACAATGGCGGCTCCTTCTAAGCGGCGTGTGGGTTCCTAACACCCCACCGCTCCGGCTCCACCAAGACCTGCGAGTTTCACGTCAAGGCCAACAAACTTCACCATCTGCGGCTCCGTGGGCTACAACAACCCTTACCTGGGCGCTGGCGGAGTCCACAGCTACTCGCTCCACGTCCACCGGTGCTGCTACGTGTGGAGATCCTGGACATCCCACTGAACTGTCCAATGAAGAACAAAGCTCTCCCTCAACCCCCGCCAAGATCTGCCACAAGCTCTCCTTCTGTTCGTGCACCACCGCCTCGGGCTCTCAACATCAACACTAAGCCCGGGTCCGCGGTTGTCCGTGCCAACTGCGTCAACGCCTCTCAAGCTGAGCTCGCACCTGGAGTGGTCATGGGTATGCTTTCAGTTAACTCAGTTCCTGCACGAGTTCTCTTTGATTCTGGTGCATCGCATTCATTTGTGTCTCACAAGTTTGCAAATGAGAATGAGTTAGTCATGGTTCCTCTCCAAAAGCGGTTAATGGTTCTTTCTCCTGGAGCAAATATGGTAGCATCTAAGATCAGTCATGGCAATCAAGTTGAGATTGGTGGTTCTTCCTTCTTGGCTTCTTTGATTGTTCTGGGCAACTCTGACATTGATGTCATCTTGGGCATGGATTGGTTGACAAATGCAAATGTGATTGATTGTCTTGAGCATTTCGGTGTCTCGAAGATCCTCAAGGCCACATAGTCTTTTCTCCAACTCGACTCCTGCTGTCGGCTCTATTCCTTGGCTGCTCAATGATGATGCTATGGAAGCTATTCGGAAGGTATCGATGGTCCGTGAGTTCCCGGATGTTTTCCGAAGAGTTGCGGTATGCCTCCGGATCGCGAGGTTGAGTTCGTGATTGAGCTTGAACCCGAACGGCTCCTATCTCCAAGAGGCCATACAAAATGGGTCCTTGAGTTGGTGAACTCAAGCGACAACTTGATGAACAAGAGAAGTTGGGTTTCATTCAACACAGACTTCTTCTTGGGAATCCCAACAATCTTTGTGAAGAAGCGTGAGAACCGATAGGCTATGTGTTGACTACCGGGCTCTAAATGCTAAAACCATCAAGAACAAATATCCTCTCCCTCGGATAAATGATCTATTTGATCAGCTGGCAGGAGCTGTGGTGTTCTCTAAGCTGGACTTGAGAAGTGGTTATCACCAAATCAAAATTCACAAAGAGGATGTGCCCAAGACAGCTTTCACCACCCGCTATGGCCTGTATGAGTACACGGTCATGTCTTTCGGTCTCACCAACGCACCTGCTACCTTCTCGAGGCTGATGAACTCCGTTTTCATGGAGTACCTGGACAAGTTTGTTGTGGTATATCTGGATGACATTCTGGTTTATTCCAAGTCCAAGGAGGAGCATGAAGAGCACCTGCGGTGTGTCCTGAACAAGCTTCGTGAGAACCGCTTGTATGCAAAGTTCTCTAAGTGTGAGTTTTGGCTGCCTTAAGTAACATACTTGGGTCATGTTATCTCTGCCAAGGGCATTGCAGTCAACCCGGAAACCGTGAAGACGATAGTTGAATGGCTTCCTCCTGCAAATGTCAAGGAAGTGCGGAGTTTCCTCGGTTTGGCTAGTTATTGCCATCGCTTCGTTCAGAACTTCTCGAAGATAGCAAAGCCTCTTACCGACCTCCTTAAGAAAGGCAAGAAGTACCTGTGGACTCCTTCTTGTCAAGAAAGTTTTGAGACACTCAAAGAGAAGCTCACTTCCACACCAGTCTTGGTTCCTCCAGATACATCTAAGCCTTTCCAGATATTCTGCGATGCCTCTTTGCAAGGATTGGGTGCGGTCCTTATGCAAGAGAGACAGGTGGTTGCTTATGCCTCTCGTCAGTTGAAGACGCATGAAATCAACTATCCCACACATGACCTTGAGCTAGCAGCAGTGGTCTTTGCTTTGAAGCTATGGAGGCACTACTTGCTTGGTAACCGTTGTGAGATCTTCTCGGACCACAAGAGTTTGAAGTATATTTTCACTCAACCGGATCTCAACCTACGGCAGAGGAGATGGATTGAAGCAATCAATGACTTCGATGTGACCATCAACTACACTCCAGGAAAGGCAAATGTCATGGCAGATGCGCTTAGCCGTAAAGCTTATGTCAACAACCTCATGGTAGAAGAGCAGCAACCTCTCTTGTGCGAGGAATTCCGTCAGCTCAACCTGGAAATTGTGGAACAAGGGCATCTCCGAATCTTGGCTACCCTCTCACGGAAGAACAGATTCGTTCTCGTCAGCTTGGTGATCCGCACACCAAAAGCTCATCTCTAAGCTTGACCTTCCGAAGTATGAGGCCTTCCATGTTGATGATCAAGGCACGCTCTTCTTTGAACACCGGATGTTTGTTCCAAACTACCCGGGTCTGAGAGACCAAGTTCTCAAGGAGGCACATGATTCGGTTCTTTCTATCCATCCTGGCAGCACAAAGATGTACATGGACTTGAAAACACAATCTTGGTGGCACAGGTTGAAGCGGTATTGTGCCAAGTATGTCTCGAATGTGATGTCTCGCAGAGTCAAGGCTGTCCATCGAAACCATTTGGTCTTCTACAGCCATTGAAACCTCCGAATGGAAATGGGAGAAAGTTGAGATGGACTTCATCACTGGCTTTCCAAGGTCGCGAAGGGCAACAATGCAATTTTGTTGTCATCGACAGGCTTTCTAAAGTGGCTCATTTCTTCCCAGTCAAAGAAACAATTTCTGGACTTCAGTTGGCTGAGCTCTATATCAACAGGATTGTCTCTTTGTATGGGGTGCCACTTGAAATCAGTTCAGACCGTGGGAGCATCTTCACCTCGAAGTTTTGGGAGAGTTTCCAAAAAGCTTTGGGAACAAAGTTGAACTTCAGCACTGCTTACCACCCTCAGTCGCAAGGACAAGTGGAGAGGATCAATCAGATTCTCGAGGACATGCTTAGAGCTTGCGTCATCTCGTTTGGCATGAAGTGGGAGGAATGCCTTCCATATGTTGAATTCTCCTACAACAACAGCTTCCAGAAGAGTTTGAAGATGGCACCATTCGAGGCTCTCTATGGACGCAAGTGCAGAACTCCGATTGGTTGGTCAGGTGCAGGAGAAAGAATCTGGTTTGGCCCTGACATTGTAACACAAGCGGAGGAGAAAGTGCATATCATTCTGGAGAACCTGAAGATTGCTCAAAGTCGTCAGAAGAGCAACTATGACAGGAAACACACAGATATGGTATATGCCCCTGGTGATCTCTCCTACCTTCGTGTCACTCCCATGAGAGGAACACACCGCTTCGGTATCAAAGGAAAGCTGGCTCCTAGATACATCGGTCCTTTCAAGATACGTGGTAGAAGAGGAGAAGTTGCTTATGCACTTGAGCTTCCGGAAAAACTCAAAGTCCATGATGTTTTCCACATCTCTCAGCTCAAGAAGTGCTTCAAAGACCCCGGCAAGACCGTGGATCATGAGCTAATCGACCTCCAAGAAGATCTGTCTTATCAAGAACACCCCACCAAAATCCTTGAGACCGCAGAACGGAGGACTCGCAACAAGTCCATCAAGTTTTGCAAGGTGCAGTGGTCACACCATTCTGTTGATGAAGCCACATGGGAGCGTGAAGATGAACTCCGTGTCAACCATACTTCTCTCTTTGTATCTTCTTCTTCTTCCTAGAATCTCGGGGCGAGATTCCTGTTTAGTGGGGGAGAGTTGTAGCATCCCAGTTGTCTAACCCCTGTAATGCTACATGTCATAATAATAAAAAGGGCCACTTCCAACATATAATTGTTGCATCATCATCATATCATGCTCATGTCATCATACAACCTTGCATTTGAGCATCATATAAAACCCTTTCTTGTTTGGTTCTTATCTCATGTGCATGATTAATTGTATTTGCCTCTTGATATTGTATTTGGCTCTTGATACATTGTTATATGCCCAAGTTGAGTTGAGGGCATCTCTCTGGTTGACTCCACCACCTTTTCTTTCACCACCCTATATTCCACCATCCAACTATTCTGAGCTTGGCTTTTTGTTGATTTATCTCGGCTCATGATTAGTTGGTTGGAACCCATCCATAATCTATGCTTGGCCTTACCCACTTTTGGGAATGCATATGAGTAATGCCATGATAATCTTATTGTTTTCACAAGGATATGGTTGGCATTAATTATATTGCATGGGCCATGCAAGTGCCACCTCCCCTAGTATTTGGATTTATTTGAATTCTAGTTGGATCATCTTCTTTTGTTTAAATCTTTTGTTGGCTTGTAGTGTTCTTCATCTTTTCATCTACCCATCTTCTCCTCTTAGCTAACCCCCATGCCCATGCACACACAAGTGCTAATGTGACCTTTCCAAACCAACCATCCCTTTCTTGGATCTTGCTTGTTTCTTTGAATGGATCATGGCATGATTCAATCCCTCATCATCATCCCTCTCTCCCTCTCTTTCTTTCTTGCTTTTCTTGATCTAGTGTGCTTGTATATGAAGCTTGCATGACCAAGTTTAGTACCATCATCTTTTTCTTAAACCTCTTAGCAAAACCCTAAACCCTATCCTGACCTTATATCCTTCCCCTCTCTTAGCAAACCCTAAGACCTACATGCCACTCCCCTCCTAGCTAAGACAACCCCCTAATCTACCTCTTCCATAAGCAAAAACCCTAAGTATCCCCTCCCCTCTTTCTAGCTTGCTCACCCTTGCCACCCTAGCTCGCCCTTCTCCCTGCCACGCAGACCCCACCCCCAGCGACCCCCTAGCTACCCCACACGTCAAGGACCCTCTCCTATCTACCCTAGCCCTAGCCGAGCCGGCCTCCCCCTTCCCTCTTTTCTTCTCTCTCTGCCAGGACCTGCCCACCACCCCACCGCCTGCCCCCACCCACCGCCAGCCTCTGGTGCCCACGCCTTGCCTCAAGGCGTGGCGAGCCGTCTTGAGCACGTCAGGGGAGGATAAAGGTGGCCGAGGCCGACCCTATCCACACCGCCTCCTCCACGCCACCCCTTCCTCCCTCTCTACCATGTTCCCCTCCCCACGCAACCTCTAGCCTCGCCAGATCTGGCCGCCCCCTCTGCCCCTTCTCCTGCCTCTCCGACCACCTAGCTGCACCGGCCGCCGCCAGCACCCTACCACCACGCTGCTCAGGACGTCAAGGTCGACAAGGGAGTGGTCGAGAAGGGCGAGCGGGACCTCTGCAGCGGATCCGTACGGACCAGCAAGGAGGAGGAGGACCGGATCCGCCAGCACCTGCCGCGCCCGAGGAAAACCCTAGCGCTCGCCGTCGCCAGCCTCATCGCCGATCGCCTGCTCCCCGCGCCACGTCGACCACGCCGGCACGCTCGCGGTGAGCACGCGACTCTCCCAGACATCTTCCCCCCTTGGTTCGTTTCCTGGTTTGCACGGTCCCGGCGTCGAGCACCCTCGGTGCGAGGTGCAGACGTCGTCGTCGTCTGCTCCAGCGCGCGCCAGCACCCTATCTAGCACGCGAGCTACCGCTTAGCATCAACCCGCACCCTACCGCAGTGGTAGCCGCGTCCGCGCATGCGTCCCAGACCCGCGTTCGATCCCTGGCGGCGCCGCGCGCTGCGTCGATCCGTCAGATGGATCAGAGAGGAAGAGGAACAGTACGGCCGTGGCCTTTTGCGTATACCCCCCCACCTTTTTGTCTCGCAACCCGCGCTCCCTATAGGCCCACTAGTCGGTGTCTTTTGGCTTTTTGCAAAAAGGCACATGCGCTTTGTTTTCAGCAACCGGTCCTCGGTCACCGCGGCCCTATCACCCAACCGCTGCCACGTGGGCCTGCGAGCCCGCTGACCCCACCCGTCGGTCTCTGGGGCAAGCAACAGTCGCGGTGACAGAAGTTTTTCTCGCGCGTGTACTGCTGAGTCAGCCTGGTCCCACCTGTAATGCATGGTATGGGTCTATGGGTATAAAAAGTATTTATCTGTTTCATTTTAAATTCAAATTACATTAAATAATTTCAAAATTCATATTCAAATTGATTTCTATAACTTTGTCATACTAAATCCAAATTGGGCAAACAATATATGTTTGGATATCAGAAAAATGCCAGGAATTCAAATATACCATCCAATTTGACTTTTGCACAATTAAAATTCCAAGATTATTTAAATTACACAATTGCCACTAGGATTTAAATAATTCATAACTTTTAATTCCTAAATCCAAATTTAGCAAATGATGAGTCTAAAATGATCAGCTCGACGAGACCTTTCTGTTTATGCTATCCATGACTTCAATTGCAGCATGCATCATATAAATATATATTGAACAACAACTGTTATGGCAATGAAATGTGACCAAAACCCACTTAAATGTTATCTTCTTGTCCACCACACCTCACCATGCCATGCTACCTTACTTGCCATGTAAATTGTGCATCATTCATCATGGCATGATTGTTTGCTTGACGCATCTTATTCATATGCTTGTGCTCTATATTCATGTTGGCCTTGTTTGTTTGGTTTTTCTCGGATAGACACTGAGCAGGGGTTGTATCAAGAGAACCAGGAGCACTACCCAGATCCGTCCCTTGCTTCAACAGAGATACCAGGCAAGCACTTCCACATGCTTGCATACATACAGTACCTATTGCCTCTATCTTATTCTTGCATCATTGAGTCGCGATTGCATTAAATTGAATCCCAAGTATGCATAGCCTTTACTTTTAAACCCCACCAAGCTTGTTTCCTCCATCCCATGAGCCACTACTATAGGAGTTGTTTGAGCCATGCGAGTCGTAGAACAACATGTGTAGGGTTTGTGAGAGTCTGATGAATAATGAGGTACCTAAACAACTTAACCTGAGTAGTTCTGGGATAACTAAAGAAAGTGGCACCGGTGAGCAACATCTGCTATTTGGTTTTTCCTGCTCACTTGTGTCCCGTAAGACCCCGAGTACTTGATTCCTGTTCCTTGATTTATCGCGCTATCCACATCCGGGAGGTATATGGGACCCCCTGGACCAGAGCTTGATTCCGTCTTATTTCTTGGGGCCACAAACTAGTTTGAGGTTTTATTTACTATCCTGTACTTATGCCATGCTACTTTTCTGTATTTAAATTGTCAGGTACTGCACCGCTTTGTTAGGATCGGGACACGATTCATGGTGTCGACAAGCCCAGCCACACTTTCGGGTTCCCATCGTTCACCCGTATACCCAAACCTTGAGCCCGTCTCGAGTCACCGTTGCGGGATCTACTTAAGGGGTGGCCCCCTGAAATATTTCTGAATCTTGTGATTGTTCAGTCGTGAAAGCCTCGTTGGGTTTTGATTTGGTTTTTCCGAGGTCGATCGAGCGTGTGTTGCTATTGGTGCACCCCGGCCGGGTAAAACTTTCTGAAAGCCGTGTCCGCGGATATGGACGACTTGGAGCACAGTTTCTTGATCATAGACAAGCATAACTAAAGTACCGCTTTTAATCTGACTAAAGTAACTTGACTAGTAAATAGTGCAATTCTCATGGAATGGTTAATAAAATTGCCAACGGATGGGGGGTTGTTCGTCCGCTTCCTTGTTGGTAAGGTGGAGGAGGATGGATCGGATGAGATTACCATTATAACTGTTGTACTTAAATTCACGGACATCCGCTATCATTGGTTAGGCGGATGGTTAGCGTTATCTGTAGAATTGCTAGGGTTTATCTTCGCTGCAATTCGTCACCCAGGTTGTGTCCCCTTTAGAGGCATTAAGACTTGCTGAGTACCCTTAGGGTCTCACACGATAAATTCTTGATTCAGATGAACAGGTACCTTCTCAGGACGGATACTGGGTGGAAGAAGCCGAAGATGTGGGCAACGATCGTTCGGTGTAGAGATTCCGGGAACGGGGATCCGTGAGACCTGTAGTTGGGATGTGCTTATTTTCTGTGGCATCTTATGCCGATTTGCTTCTTATCCGTACTCGGATTCTGTTTGCCGCTTCCGCATGATACTCTGATGTGTGTTGTATGAGGAGTTATCCTAAAATATAGAAGTATCTAGGTCATTTGAATCTTGCCGTATGGAGTTGGTATATTTCCTTTCTTTCTAGATGGTTTGGCTCTGATGTACTCTTGTATGGTGGCTTGCGTACATACCCACTTGTGTACGTAGTTGATCCCTTCGCCTGCCGACTACGCCGCCCGTACAGGTCCCGTTGAGAGGGTAGTGGTTGGGACGTCTGAAAGGACTACCAGTGAGTGGCTTTTGGGGCCCCACCGTACTATTTCAACCACTATCACTCATCCAGGCTTGTATCTAGGAGCGTAGTTCACCGAGGTAGTTACAGTCGCCTAGCTCACTTCATGTGCTGCCTCCGGGGACGTACCTCCATGTTGGTACCCAGCGAGGTGTGGTGCACGTGTGTGTTGATGGATGAAGCTGGTTTTGGTGCCCCTCGAGACACACCAGACTGTTCACGAGTGCAACGAACCCTTTGTCGCCAAGATCTTCCCTCGCCAAGACTCCAACCGGATGGACGCCAAGACCGCCAAAAGGATGTCAAGTTCTACTTGAGCGACAAGACCGTATCAACCGGTGAACCTCGAACCTCCGGCAAGAACTTCGACATGGCCAAGATCGACCGCAACCAAGTCCGGCACCGACGAGCGAAGTCAGAACCACCAAGCCTTTCCTCCGGAACGCCAAGACCTACCTCTGTTATCCGAGAACGATCCGTCGAACCCTGGACCTCGACCCCGACCCCGAACCCCGGAACCCCAAGAACGTCGAGAACCCTAATGTGTGAACCTCCTTCCCGCAAACCCTATTTTATAAATGAAATACAACCTTGTCGCATATAAATTGTCATTCATTTTGCATGCATATCATTGGTTTGGGGGGCCTTATGTCGATTCACCTAATAATTAAATAAGGGGCCCACATGCGGGCAAACCTAGTCTCATTTCGGCCTCGTTTAAACTTGTGTAGCGAACCGGAATCTTATCTTGCCTTGTTTTAACCACATGTAAATTGCGGGGTAGCTAAATAACATGAACCATCTAATTAATTGTCGGGACCCCGGTTTCGCTTAATATGACCTAATTGCATCGCACCTTTGCCATGCCATACATCATACACGCATCATGCTGATCTTCTGCCGTTGTATTAAATAGTGCATCCGGTGTTTCTTCTAGTGTTTTGCTTCTTCGCGGATAAGGCCGTTGAGTTGATGTGAGCTTCGCCCCGATCTTCGGTTGAACCCTTCGACAATGTTTTCAGGCGAGCATCTCCCCCTTTCTACCTATCTTACTTTTATAGTATTTATTCCCTCCTGTTGATCTATTGCTATCTGTGTTGTGATGCTTTAGTTTCCGTACATGATATACCGCGGTGCCTATATTGCCTTGGACACACCCTATTACCGTTGTTTGGTAGATAGTTGGACTTGCGCGTCGTAGATGCTTGCTCGTGTCTTGATGTGTCGTCATATGCCACGATTTGATGTATTGCCGCATGTTGATGTTGGAGATGATTCTAGTTTTACTTATCGTCACTTTAATTTCTGTTTAACAACTAAAATTGAAATAAGCAGAGGCATCGGTGGGTGATAGATAATATTTGGTTTCCGAACGCCCACTTGTGTCCCGTAAGACCCCGAGTACTTGATACCTGTTCCTTGATTTATCGCGCTATCCACATCCGGGAGGTATATGGGACCCCCCTGAGCCAGAGCTTGATTCCGTCTTATTTCTTGGGGCCACAAACTAGTTTGAGGTTTTATTTACTATCCTGTACTTATGCCATGCTACTTTCTGTATTTAAATTGTGCGAGGAGCACACTGTACTGTTTAGGTCAGCGGAATGTTTTCGCGGTATCGACAGTCCCCGATTGGGGATCTGCTGTCGTTTACAGCCATTGACGCAAACCTTGAGTCCGTCTCGGAGCTTGCTTACTTCGTTGCGGGTGTACTCAATGGGGTGGCCCCCTGAAATATTTCTGAATCCTGTGATTGTTCAGTCGTGAAAGCCTCGTTGGGTTTTGATTTGGTTTTTCCGAGGTTGATCGAGCGTGTGTTGCTATTGGTGCACCCCGGCCGGGTAAAACTTTCTGAAAGCCGTGTCCGCGGATATGGACGACTTGGAGCAAGATTCTCGAACATAGACAAGCATAACTAAAGTTCTGCTACAAATTTGACTTATAATGACTAGTAATCAGCTTCACTATAATGGAATGGCTAATTAATACTGCCCACAATTGCTTGTTTGGTTGTCGCTTGCGACAATTGTATCGACTAGTAAGTATTGCAACTACTAGCGGAATGGCTGAATAAAAGTACCAACAACTCTTTGGGTTTTGGGTTATCTCATGCTAAATGTATCTGACTAGTAAGTGTTGCCACTATCACGGAATGGTTAACTAAAAGTGCCCACTGTTTACTTTATCAGGATGATTATCTAAACCTGACTAGTAATTGCGGCAACGATAACTGAATAAATAAAACTGCCAACGGTGTGAGTTCCTCGGATGACTTCCTCGTTTGGTCTCGAGGGGGAAACACCAGGATGGGTTTGTTTGGTGTTAGCCTCAGGTTGGATCCGGTTAGGCCATTCTCATCCCTCTCTAATAACCGCCAGATGGATCGAGTCTCTATAGGTTGTTTAGTGCATGCTGCCGCTGCCGCTCAGTCCACCATACCTATGTAGGCGAGGACCGCCGAATTCTAGCCTCGCCGTGTACTGGCCTCAGTACTGACGCTCCTTCTTTTTCCTTTGTCCTTTGTCGGCGCCCCTTTGTTTTAAGCAGGTTTTGAGATCGACGTCGTTAGCAGGGTTACCCTTCCGGCTTGGCCTGGGCAGGGTTATGGACGCCATTGGTTATTCTTCAGGGCTCTTAGCCCCATTTGCATCTTGTCCGTAGCTGGACGCTCTATCGTTTTCAAGGTGATTTGGATCTTGTACCGTATATCTGTATTCTTGACTCATGGAGTCGTGTTGTATATATATCTGTTCTGTGGGTCCCATCGAGGACTGTTGTGTAATGTTATTACTTCGTTTTCCACCCGCACGAAAGTGCCTGGTGGGCACCTTTGAATCGTTTCTATGCGGGTTTGGCGAATTTTGCTCAAACTTGCATAGGTCCGATTCTGAGGGTGTTACAAGAAGTGTGGTGGAACAGCAACATGCCCAGAGAGAAAAGAATATGCCTTTTTAACAGAGAAAGAGTCACTTCCCCAAATGTAGCTCCACTTATCTGTGCTTCCATGCTGCCCATAACTGATAATGTCTTGGCAAATCTACTCCAGTCTAAGAAAATCAGAGTATGCCTGCTAAGAGAGGGGTAGGGAAAAATGGTCCTGAATATGAGGAATTTGGATGAACTCCTTGACAGAAATACTTGATAGAGCACATATCGAGAACAACAAAAGGAGGAATACCACAAGCAGTAATAACACAAGAGCATAAACATCACAATCACGAACAATACAAGCACAAACAACACAGGCATCACATCATCGTTCGTTGCCAAAAGGGGGTCACAGTTCAACCTATCACCATGGTGTTAACCAACCACCACATCAAAAGTGAGTGTCATCCTACCACCACCACCAGTTCACCATCACATGAGGGGTTACTATATACCACCTCGTGACAAGATTCAACCATAGTTTCAAGGACATAAGTACAACATCACTGAAATTACAAGTCAACCTTCACTGATTTTCTTTATATTCTTCAACTTATCCTTGTTAGCTTCACTGGCTTTGATCATATCAAAGAGCATGTACTCTAGCTTCTTTTCTTCCTTCAAACTCTCTTTTTTCTCATCCCATTTCTTATGCTTGCCTTTCATTATATCTGCTTCGGATTTCTGCACCTGCTTGAGCATATCCACCTCATTCTTGAGCTTCTCCACCAGTTTCCTCATCTCTTGCAGTGGTGCCCCTAATCCTAGACAAGTTCTCCGCCAACAATCTTTTCTCAGTTTCATCCATGAATTTGTTTACATAAATTAACGTGCTAGAGTACTTTTTCTCAATCTTGTTCTTCTCAGCAACTAGCTCCTTCACCAACTTTGCATTTTCAATCATCTCGTGCATTTTTTCACTTTTTTGTCATGATACATTCCCCAAAGTTTTCTAATGCATTTTTTGCAGTTTCTGACCATTCTTTATCCAATCAACCCACAAAGCCATAGTTCGTGACTTCCTACAAATGAGGAGTTCTTTGTCATGGCTAATGGATGAGCTAGCAAGTGAGGACTCTAATCAAGAGTTCATGGTCACAGCTAGTGGATGATCTAGCAACTAAGAAATCAGAAGAACTTACATTCTGCATCTAGCAGAGATAGAATCTATGTCTAGTGTTGATCCCTTCAAATGCAACACACTTGACAGGCTCAAGCTTGTGGACATGGCACACCTACAGATGGAAATGGGTACCCGTTACCCGTTTACCATGCGGGTTTTTACCCATTAGGGTAAGGGTATGGTAAAAAATATTTACCCATGGGTAAACAAATGGGAAAAATTCTTTACTCGTTGGGTATTGCGAGTGCGGGTATGGTAAAGAAAAACCCGCACCCACATACCCACCTACCCACCATATACGAGTACATGATATGTGGGGAATTAGTATCGTACCATTTTTCCAAAATAAATTCTCAAAACTAAAAACAAACCGCCCTTGGTTGCCTAGAAAATCTCGTAATTCCTAATATCACATTAATTTCATTGCCCACCGCTTAATTTCCCATCCCGTTAATCTAGTATTCTTGTTATTGTCGTAATCTCCTTCTCCCTCCATTAGTAGGTTGGTATTACCCATGGTTTTTTTACCCTCGATGGGTGTGGGTATGGGACAAAATCTATACCCATGTGCGGGTGTGGGTGCGGATTGCAGGAAAGATCTAAGATTATGGGTGCGAGTTTGGTTAAGCTCCACCCGCACCCAACAGCCCGGGTGCCATCCGTAGGCACACCTAGAGACAATATACTGCTATGCCAAAAAATGTGGGATCTTCAATGCATTCAAGAGCATAGTCCATGTATGTGAGGTCCTAACAGAACAAATCGAGTTCATCTAAGGCCTTATCAAAAATTTCCAAATTGCCAGCAAACCCTAACCCTAGGGAGGAACTAGGGGAAACTGAGCTTAGTCGTAGACACGATTAGGTCAATCTTTCGTCATCATTTTAGCTCGACGTGGCGACCTAAGAGATAGCTCGACGAAGAGGAGGCGATACTCTTTACGAGAACAATGTCGCTTCCATCGCCGGTGATCGGATATGACTAGGGAGGGAGGATGGTGGATCTGGTTTCGGTGGTGAGCGGGTAGGGAGTGTCTCAGCGGGAGGTGAGTGAATGTCTCCAGCCCCTTTTCCACTAGAGAAGAAAATGTCCCGCTTGCACCATCGTTGGATGAGCTCATGCAAGTGAGTGTCGCTTTTGCATCGACTGGGCGCAAGAAGAGGGTGGCTCGCTGGAAGTACCCGGATCGACTGTTGTCATTTGGCCTGGTTGTAGGCTGCTTTACAGTTCCTGCCGGTGCAACCCAACCTCCTATGTGGGCATCCAATCATCCTAATTTCATCGCCCCCAGGTCTTCCCGACCAACAGCAGGCTACCAAATGTGCCCCATGTCACTTACAGTTGGACCAACTCAACTAACGCACATGACTTGTATATCCTATGTCTGTTGACCTCACTGTACTGGCCCAGGAGGCGTGACAAGGCGGCATATGAATGTTTGGCTAGGCACCTGAAATAGAGATGCAGAGATGAGACTCGGAGATAAACCATGCCCCACTTGAACAATGACTATTCCCTATCATCGACATGTTTCCCTGACTCGATCCATTATGACTCTCTTCCTCCTCTAATTCTTAGATGGTGAGGAAGAATTTTCGATGCGCCCCAGGCCATGGCCTAGGTTGCCCTTGTCCTAGATCCGCCTCTGCTTGTGGGTATCAACCACATGCGGTGGAACCGCCTGCCTAGGACATGCGGCTCGTGGCGACATGTGCGGTGGCAGCGGTGGTGGAGGTGTAAACTACACCTTGTGCATTGGCACCAGCGTAGAGAGCTAGAAGACATCCTACAGCCCGTCCTAGGTTCAGACCGCCTCCTTGTCGCGCTTGGATAGCCCAATTGCGGGTGTTATGTCCTCGGCCTTGTCATAGTATGGCGATAGGGTGGCCTTTCCCTCCTGCTTCACGACGATGCTCGTGCCTTCGCTTACCTCTTCGTCATCACCGCCCTCGTTGTCGTTGGAGTCCTCGTCGTAGAAGTTCATATACAGATCGTGGTAATCTACCCCCATTTGGAACTATCCTCGGTATGAGAACGCTTGGCGCGCATCGTGCTCCCAGGCGACGAACTTCTGCCAGAAGTCCTTTCAGTGGTACGCGCGGTCGCACCGCAGCATCGACGGGAGAATTTAGAAGCGGTGGTGCATCTCCGCTTCCAGCGTTGGTATTTCTACCGGCATAGGTAGCACCGACACCCTACTATCGTTGCGGTGCAAGTTGCTAGGGAGGGATACGTCATTGTGGTCGCACGGATTCCCCTCAGGCTCATCCCATCGTCGCAGGAAGTCATGCACCAGCACGTATTGTCCCATCATTCAGGTCGTTCCATTGGACCCACGAAATCTTGTGGAAGATTTTGGTGGCGTAAGCGAGGAGCCGCTCTCGCTCGTGGAGGCGGTGGCATTGTTGGTCGTCGAGGGCGGCGTCAGCCCGAGGACAAGATAGCCTCGTGGTCATTGGTCGTCTTCTTCAGCCAAGAGGCATCTTCATAGTGATGGATGGACAATGCTTGGCTAGAAGTGGCAATTGCGCACGCGAGGTGTGTGGGGGAGAGACGAGTGTTGAGCCAGTATATGAAGCTATGTTGATCAATGTCGGTGTAGAGGCCAATAGCTTTGTCATAAATGTCAGTACATGAGTTCAAACGGCTTGTCGCAGCGGTCAACATAGGTATTGATGGCCATGTCTGCTGGCGCCAGTCAACCTTCTGAAGGTCAGCAGTCAGCGCAAGTGTCAGGCACACGGAGGGCGTTGGGTTGCTGCCAGGCAGGCCCCATGCGATATGAGGGAGGACACACTCGCGGTCTATGGCGCATCCGTCTTGATGTAACCGTGTTCTAAATTTGATGGACAGATGGGTCGCGTCGCTCGTCGATACATTTAGATCGCGTCGCTAAAGCATGGGCGGCCTGACGAGGGCTCGACTCATCAATGCCCATTGTTATGGACTTGGTTTTGAAGAAGATGGGGATGCTGGAGATCACGAGACGATTAACAGACACGTAGCAAGGGGACACGAGATTTACCCAGGTTCAGGCCCCTGGAGGAAAAACCCTACTCCTGCTTGCCTGTTCTTGATTGATGGCGGAACCAAAGGTTACAAGGGGTGCGCAGATGCAATCTGGCATGAGGTGTGTGTATGAGTTGGGGAGATCCTCCTCGCCGTGCCCTCCTGGACTTTATATGGGGAGGCCAGGTCTCGGGTAGGTCAAGTCGGTTACAATTTAGGGTTTCACCCTTGAATATTATACCTATAAATTTGTCATGCTCTTCAAGGAGTCGAACTTCTACCGGGTTTGGGTCATCCAGAGTCTCCTTGGGCAGCAAGTATTCGTGTGGGTCTTCACTGGGCTGGACCGGGTATACCAATGTGAGGTATCTGTAGGGCATATCCATGTCAGTAGCCCCCGAGTATTCAGTCGAATCGTATATTCGGCTGAAGACTCTATAGTCTTTCGAGTGCTTCTCATCTGAACCTGTTTTCAGGTTAATATGTAAGTTCATAGGGATTGTTGATACGTGTGTCTGACTCTCCCGACGGATCAGGGTCAGTTAACTGTCTTTGAACAAAACAACATGATCTACCAGATTGAGTCTCGACTCGAATCCGGAATCTTGGCGTAATTTGACTCAAGGTCGCAGAGTCGAATTCCGGTGCTTAAGTTGAGTACCCAACGCGTCCCGACGGACGATGAAAAATCGTGTCTGTTAAGTGTTTGATACGATGAAAAATCCCGACGGATGTGTTGGGTACTCAACTTAAGCACTGGAATTCGACTCTGAAGACCTCCGAGTCGAATTTACGGCAAGATTCGATTCGAGTCCAGAGACTCGAGTATGAAGTAGATCGGTTGGCGAGTATGAAGTAGATCGGTTGGGACTTAGGACAGATATATCTAATTATATATGGTAAAGATATGCATCCTTTGAATATTATTTTTACCTTGTTGTAACTCGTTTGAGTTTGTCAGAAATCAGATCTACATACCCCTTCGCCTCCAAGGAGCCTGAGGAGACGATTAGGGTTTCTGTACCTTCCCTCGGTGCCGCCGGTGATCTGCCCCGCTTCTGTGGCCTTCGGGCCATGGAGGCAGGGTGGATCTTGGCCTTCGTCGGCGGGAGGGCTTCGTTTTCCTGTTTTTAGGATAAAGGTTTGGTGGGGCGGTGCTCAGGTGGTGGCGGCGACGTCTTCTCCAAGAAAGTCTTCTCGGCTTCAGCCCCATCTCGACAACAACGTCGAGAAGCTTGTGGGGTGGTGTGGTCTCCAAGGACTTCTTCTAGCTGTGGGGATCTTCGGATCGCCAAGGAGCTTCATCGGCAGTTCATCCTTCTTCGTCTTCAGGACGGATGTGGTCTTCTAGACCCGTTCGGCGACTTCCCGTCTGCAACCAACAACGTCAAGCCGGCTCTAGGAGGAGCGGCAGCAGCGGCGCGCCGTCGACACGGACTGGAGGTTGAAAATGAAGGGCATCTCATTAATTTCGATATAATTTTCGTTTTTCTTGAGACATTTTGTACTGTTCGATGTTTATTTTAATGCCAATGTCCTTATTCGCAAAAAAAAAAACTCGTTTGAGTTTGTCAATATCGTCTGTATGTTTCAGTGCAAGGAAAATTTGAGGTGGGCGGCTAATTTCTAAATGCGTAGGCTGAACATGGTTGTCAGTTATTAAGGGAGTATTCCAGAATGGATACAAATCAGCGTTTGATATTTTAGTAGTAACATTTGTAAAGTGGACGCTCAAGTTCATCCTGTAGGTATAATTTCAATAAGGCGGCTTTTACTAATAACATTTGTAATGTGGATGCTCAAGTTCATCATGTACTAACTTATATTTTTTAAATGAATGCTCAAACTTCTCCCTGCAACTACAGTTCTGCCCTGAATAGCCACTGGGAACTAAGCATTCAAGGCAATGTACATCGTACCTGACGGCGTTGGCTGATAAGGTACGGGCGGTGGTTTCTGAAGGCGATGAGCAATGTTGATGACTTGATGAGCAGGGTGCGGCACAAGATTCGGTTCATTCATTCGCCAAGACAGATTAAAGTCGGAGCTGCCTTGTCTTAGATGGTGACATGAATGAATGGCGACGATGACAAGCGCTGCGGTTGAGGCTGGTGCAAAGCTTTGTGGTACTTCGCTCTTCAGCAAGTTATAAGTAACTGAAATCAGAGCTACCTCTTTGTTGGTTGAAGGGGCTATCGATGTGTGTGGGCTTGAGACTTTTCTTGTCACGATCAGTGTGTGAGAAGTTTGTCCATGGCAAAATGGAAGTCTTCGAGCCATGGAGTGATGACGATGACACTTCGATAAACCTTCCCAATGGTCTTATATTTCTAAACGGAGGGAGTAGTTGTCATGTACACCGTCAGTGCTTGTTCATGAGTTGTAGGCGGGTTTGATGTATCAGTTTTCGTCCAATTTTCTACGTATTAATTAACTGGGTGAACTCGTTAACCAGACAGCCATCTCCTTAATCATAATAATAGAAATGGCATATCTTTTGCCTCATTTCAAAAGATAAGTATATACACACGTAACAAAACAACAACGCACCAGCACCTGAACCTTGATACTGTAGGTTGCTCTATTGTATTACCTGCAACCAAAAGGGAGAAACTACACACATACTTACATGGATAACCATACAAAACAAATGCCCTATGCATGATAATATATACATTCACGGACCTAGTGCAAGTATGGTGCCCGTTCAGTCCTGCTAGCTGACTGTTACTTTTCAAATAATCCTCTGAATCTCTGATCACCTGTTGCAGTTGCGGACAAGTATAAGTTGGTTTTTCAGATCTGGCTCACCGTGTCCTCCTTAAACAAGAAGGCCAGCGAGAGCTAGAATTTTCCTGCAGAAGTTCACATATTTTGGAATATAATCAAATCCACGATCCCTCCACGTATATCCTTAAGCATAGTTTTTGAACCTTCCAAGTCATCTGGCTATCGCAGATACTAAAGAATTCTTTGATGAAAAATTTCAAGGATGAACAGCATGGCTTCTTCAGAGAATCACCTTCCAGATATGACAGCATAAGTGGAAACCAGTATTCATCAAGGTAGCTCCTGATGTAATGGTCAATCAGTGAATCTAGACTAGTCGCTAAACTGGGAGGGAGTAATCCTGGATGGCAGCTCTTCTGCAATACATAATATAGGTTATTCAAGACGAATATGTACCGCTGTCCCTTCTCTTCGAAACTTATATCTGCACCTCCCTTGAGCTTGGATACCAAACAATTAAACATATCTAAGAGTAAGGGCCAGTGTTGTAATCTCCAGATTCAAGTATTGACTGCACCATATCTCTGTTACGGCAGAAAAATTCCAGGACTTGTATGAAAACAAAGGTCGCTGGATGAATGGTACATTCTTTGTTGCTATGGATGTCATTTGAAGTCCTCTGAATTATTCCTTTGAAAGAATTCACCATCTTATTGATAGTACCAGCAACCTCACCGGATCTGTTGAAACGCAAGTCAGGTATACTGAATAGGACATCAACAAGCGTGTCAAAAACAGTCGGCTGTTGCGAAATATGGCTGTCAGACCATCTTGCATCACAGAATGAGCATTTGTTCTTGTAGTTCTTCGCATAACTCCCAGTTCTGCTCATGTAGCTGTTGCTTAATGAAACAAACAAGTATTGTAGTATTTTTGAACCTGGTGATCCAAGTCCGTGTCGTTTCATTGGTCAACTCACAAGGATCTGCAAATGTTTCGGTGCCTGCGTTGAGGGTCCATGGGTTCTCATGTCTGTAACATGGATGAGATTCAAACTTCAGAATGTAGTACAAAAAAATGCGTACATACAAGGTTTCTGGAAGTACAAGTTGGTAATTAACTAACTAGAAACACGCTATGGTAGGAGAGCCAGCGCAATAAGCCATAAGAAAAGCAGTGCTCCTAAAAATATGTGTAGTCCAAAATTTCAAAGTGGCAGCGAGTCAAAACCTCGATAGCAAATAAAATGATAAGAGTTGGTGGACACACGATAAGATTATCAACAAGAAGGCTGATAGTTTGCATCAGAATGGGGATTCACTTGGCAGTTCACTGTCAGGAAATAAATTTTACTACATGGAGTGGATTATTTTTACTAGTGGATGCTATGTGCACGGAATAACAAGCAAAAGCTCTGGTAGGTACACCGGTAACTTGAGTGAGGTCTTATCTGCAGCCTCGACATAGAGTCGGAATTTTTTGTTTGTAGAGAACGGACAGGGGAACTGCCCATATTTGCATCAAGCAAGAAGATAAAGATCCAATACAACAGGAAGAGACGAACAGCTAGAACTATGCGCTGAAGAGGGCAATAGACAACACTCCGTAAGGAAAGATACATTAGGCAACTACGTACGGCATGGTCGCACAGCCAAGCATTCTATCATACTGCATGGCTCCTCACATCCTCCACAGCACCTCTTCTTCAGAGATGACAAAGATAACGTCCTGGACCATTCTCCTTTCGATATGTAACACACATTTGTTTCTTTCTTTCTAAAGCGCCCAGGAGACTTAAATCCTGGTGCCGAAGCAAATTTTGGATGTGGTGGTAGCAAAGTGTGGTACTGACAGACTGCATGTTCTTGGCATCCTAGATGGCTTCATGGCCAAGCACTAAAAGATCTAGCACCAAATTTGTTCAAAACTAATTGCCGGAGAAAGATCAGGAAAGTATCCGAGGAGGTTGGCAATGGTGAAGTTGGCTGAGGGTCCAAGAAAAAATAACACTATAGGATGATAGGAGGAGTTGGTGCCCCTATGGCTTCAAATTGCCAAAACCCAGATGTGGTTGTTTAGGAGTGGTCACCATATGGCGAATACTTGGCAATCCACAAGGAAGGAGGTAGTATGCCAAGTAAAACTCTGACATTATTTTGAAAGCATCGACAAGAAACAAATGCGTTTACGTAGTTATTTATTTTGCATAGTAATTGGTAGCAGGATTTTCTTAGGGCGGGCAAGGCTATGGTTGCACAGCCTGCTGTGTCCCCTGAGTGTGGAAAAAAGTTGGACATGCAGTTTACCCTGCTTTGAACATCAATAAGGTGTCAAGTGGGATCCCACCTAGATCTCACGTATGGTTGATTTTGTGATTTCTAGTTCTTGGGTCCACTGCAAGTGGGATTTAGGTGGGATCCCGCTTGCATCTCTAAAAATCAACATGCTAATGTGTTTAAAGCTGCGGCTTTCCTTTTAATGGTAGAAGCTGATGTCCTGTCGGTAAAGCATAAATGAAGCCTGGACGTTGAGGTGGAGAAAGCATGGCTCGGAAGCTCCAATTCTTGGATGGTGGAGGGCGGAAAAAATGCTGGCTGAGATGGTTCTTTTGCTGTTTAGCTTGCTCCAGAGTACATATAAAAAACGTTTGCTCCTGCCTGGGAGGGAGTGGTTAGCCCTCGACCTTCTGGGAGGGAGTGGTTTGTTTTGGTGGTGTTATTCTGTTTCCTCGAATCCCCGGCACAGTTTGTAACAAAAACTGAACATCTGGCCTATATTATATTCTTAAAAACACACAGGTTTGGTTTCCAAGACGAGATACTAAGAGTGGGCAAGTTTAAGGTTTGGTGGACACATCAATAAAGTCGTTGACTGTATAATGTTAACTGCTATAACTTCCATCTTTAATTGCAATAAAAGCTCTCTTCTGCACCTAGCCTTTTATACTTTTCTATACGAGTTTTTGCACTAAGCTGCACACTTATTTCTTCCGAACTTTTCAATCGCTTCGTAGTTTTCTTAAATCAAGTACTACTATATTAAACACTTCTACAAAAATGCAAATCGGACAAGGACAGGATTAAACGAATATGGCTGACTGGAACTGAAATTCGATATAAGCTGCAAAAGAACCCCAGTTTTGACAAGGTCCAGGATTTCATCAGGGCACGCACAATGGGCCAGCAAAGCAAGGGTGGGCAATTTGATCCCACTCGGGCATTTGAAGCAATTAACAAGAGTAGTTTCTCCCAGCCAATAATGATATAAGAAATTGCATGCAGATGTTTGTAAATTTCTCATGAACCTGCAGGAACAAATTAAAAAATTACAAATGGAAAACAAGAGAGCCAAAATTCACATATACCTGCCAAATATTCTTTCACTGAATCAATACAGTAGGTACTATTGCAAAGTAATGTCCGTTCCTATTTCTTGATTGGCTGGACAACTCTGGGTGACACCCAATTATATGAAGTGTTTCTAGTGAGGATGGCAGACCACATGCTGGTAAAGATTTGAGCTCTGAGCAGTAAGATATTCGCAGCACTTTGAGAGATGATAGGCTCCTAAAGTTCAACGGAAATGACGCTGCTGTTACTTTAGGGCACCTCTCGATCACCAGATACTTCAGTGAATCAAAAGACTGCAGCGATGACATAGACTGAAACAGCCGACAGGTCCGTATGGACAACTCAGTGAGCATTGTGCTAAACCTAAGTGTTTCCGATGCTGGAAGAGATGTTATGTTAGGAAGGTCTATTATCTCCAACGAGGACAGACAAGGCAGAGCCTGGAGAAACCTACTAAATTTCTGGTCTGTAACATTACACCGAGAAAGCTGCATCCTTTGTAGAGAAACAAAGGACCCGATTTCTTCAGTAGCAATGACTTCTTCAGCACCACTTATATTTAAGGCTGCAATGGCTTCTACATGCTGTTTACTGAGTAACCCGTTGAAGTCGAGAGAAGTTGTGAATACATCCAGCTGGAACTTCTCTGAAGTCGAAGAAAAAGGTGCAAGCCTCATATATGGTATTAATCCTGTACGCTCAATGGTAATTTCACGAGTAGATGGAAAGAACGGAGGAATTTCGACTAATTTTGGACAATCCATTATAACTAATCTTTCAAGGCATGGAAATGATTTTCTGTCTTCTCTTCCGGACCAGTCATGCAACCTTGGGAAATCATCAAATTCAAGGAATTTTAGGGATGGAAATGCCACATCACCAGTGCCATAAAACTCATGTCCGATTCGTTCAACTGCACACAGCTCCTTCATGTGTAAGTACCTGAGTGACCCCAAATGACCCAGTGGAGGAAGCATGGCCAAACTCCTGCAATTTGTAAGGTTCAAGGAACACAGCTGCTGCAATGACTCTAGCCACTTGGGAGTTTCGGTACCACAGTACCTTCTAATATTTAGTACCTTTATGCCTTGGTGCGGCTGTAGGCCCTCAAGTACCTTTGCATCAGCAGGCGGGGGGTTATTTCTACTAGCGGAGCTCCATTCCAAATTCAGAGAACTAAGATATGACTTCTTGTTCAACTCAGCTTTACAGGCTTCTTCATAGCTTGAAACATTTTCTAGATTTTTTATTTTGAGCAACCCACGGAGACCATTGATGTTTCTCAACTCTTCTACTTTATGCCCTTCCCTCTTCTCAACATGGAGCTCAAGTGATCCCTGAAGGTTAGCTAGCCGACCAATGCCTGTCAATCCAGCAGTATACTTTGTTTCAACAAGAAGGTGCCGCAAATTGACAAGCATACTAATGCTTGCAGGAAGCTTATCAAGGGAACATTTCTCAGTGAAGCACAATGTTTGCAGATTCAGGAGCTTCCCAATCGACTCAGGAAGCCTCTGGATGGAGCCATGGATAGATAGGTAACGGAGGTGCAGTAAGTTATCAATGCATTGGGGCAACTCTTCTAGGATACAGCTGCTGAGATCCAGGACACGCAAATGTTTTGACTTCTCTAGGAGACATTTTAACTTCACAGAAAAATCCTCTTGGAAGCAACTGAAGGAGAACGGAAGTGATGGTTGAATTAACAAAGTGCGCAGCTTTTCGAGCCATGAAGTTTGTGAGACCAGGTAGGCTGTTCATGGTGACAGACACATGGCGAACTGTTGACGGGATGTCACAGTTCATGCCATCCTCAATGCGAAAGCAGTCCTCCGCTGCAACAGACTTTGCAAGATCATGAAGTAACCCGTGCACCAAGTAATACGTCTTGGGTCCAACCTTGATTTCTTGGAAAAGTGAGCGTGAAACAAGTTGATCAAAGTATTCTCTAGCTATGTCTTCTATCCTTTTCTTAGCCCTGCCTTGCGGTTGAACAAAACCCTCGGCAATCCAAAGCCAGGACAACTGAGCTGGATCAAACTTATAGCCTGGTGGAAACAAACTGCAATATGCGAAGCACCGCTTGAGGTGTACCGGCAGGTATATATAGCTCAAGTGTAGGATAGGGAAAACATCGTTGTCTTGTAATCCTTTTTTCATGATATTCATCCACTGATTTTTGCTCCTTGTATCTCCCAGCAAACCTCCCACCAGCTTGGCAGCCAAAGGCGATCCGTTGATTTTTGCAGCAATTTGCTTCCCGATCAGCTGGAGGTCTGGACAGACATCCTCGCTATCACTTGGAAAAGCATGTTGCTTGAGCAGGGCCCAGCAATCGTCGCTATTTAGCGGATTCAGGGTGTGGAGCTGCGATGTGCCAAGGGAACGAGGCACCGTGCCCGTGCGAGAAGTCACCAGAATTCTGCTCCCAATATCTGCAGACTGTAGAGGAGCGAGCATATCCAGCCAGATATCATCCGTGCTGTTCCATACATCATCGAGAACAATCAGATACCTCTTGGATGTAACGAATCGGAGCTCGGACTGAAGCATTTGAACATCCACTATCTTCTCAACAGAGCCATCCCAAGATGGCTGGGCCGAGCTTAGGATCTCAGATGTGAGCTTCATTAGGTTGAAACTAGTGGAAACAGAGACCCAACATCTTACATCGAAATGCTGCCTGACTTCTGTATCGTCGAACACCATCTGGGCGAGTGTTGTCTTCCCAATTCCTCCAGCACCAAAAATAGAGACCGTCCTGTCAGGTGCAGCAGCCTTGCCGCGTGGGTGGATGAGCATTTGCACTATGTCATTCTTCTCCTTGTCGCGGCCAAATATCTCAGCCTGATTTATGGGAGGAAAATGAGAAGTTAAATGTTCTGACAATCTGGATTTAACTAGAAGCTTCACAGTAGAGGAAGTTAAACATGCTCTCTTTTCAATGAAATTAAACACAGCTCATGGCCCTGACAATATTTGCATTGAGTTTTTCCAGCACTGTTGGGATATTGTTAAAACTGACATTATGTAATCCCTCCGTCTCAAAATAGATGTCTGAGATTTGTCTAAATTTGGATGTATCTACTAAATAGTGTCTAGATGCATCCAAATTTAGACAACTTTGCGACATCTATATTGAGACGGAGGGAGTATATGTTTGAGAAATTTTGTATTGGTCAATTGGATGTGCAAAGGTTGAATTATGGAGTGATTACCTTACTGCCTAAGCTGAATGTTGCTAATAAAATTCAACAATTTCGTCCAATTTGTCTCCTTAGATGCATCTATAAGTTGATAACTAAAACTCTTTTTTTAAGGTTGGATCCTTATGCTGATAAATGTTTAGTGTGCAACAAAATGCTTTCATAAACAAAAGAAACATCATTGATGATATCATGTCCCTTCATGAAATAATTCATTTTACTCGTGTGAAAAACAAGTGGGTATTGTTTTGAAGCTTGATTTCGAGAAGGCATACGACAAGTAAATTGGAACTTTTTGTTGGATTGTCATAGGCTGAGGGGTTTCTCTATTTTGCATAATGGTACGGTGTCAGTGAAAATAAATAATGTCATGGGATCCTATTTCCAGAGTGCAAAAGGGGTTTGACAAGGGACCCTTTGTCCCCTGGTTTGTTTAATATGGCTGGTGAGGTCTTGAGAAAAATGGTCATTCAAGCTGAAAAAAATGGCTTGATTGTTGGCTGAGCGGACCCAAGGTCCCTCAAGCCCAGGCGACCGCCCAGGCTTGCCGGCGGCACCGCAGCTTGTGTTACATGACTTCGAACAACAATTTTATCTGAAAAATCGCACCATAGGCACGTTTGCCCAGGCTTCAAAAAGTTTCTGAGTCCACCAGGCTCCTGACTTGATTCCTAATGGAGTAGCTATTCTTCAATATGCAGACGATGCGGTCATGTTTACTACTCCCTCCGTCCTTAATTAAGTGAATTCAGTTTATCTAGATTTGTATGTACCTTTCAACTAAAATTTGTCTAGATACATGCGAATCTAGACAAATCCAAGTCAGTTATTTGAGGACGGAGGGAGTATTAATTTGAAACAGGTAGGTTTGGTACATCCTATATCTGTTTACCTCTATTTGCTGCGTTATTCACGAACAGTGCCACCACGGGCTAAATTTCCCGAACCGTTTTTCCCCTATTATGTGGTCCTAATAGCATGTCAAAAAAAGGATCCTAGTAGCCAGCGCTCTTCACCAAGGCCTGAGCTCGCCACCCAGGAACGAGCGGGACAGCCGCCGCCCGCGGCTGTCTCCAACCCCAAGCCATAAGCGTGGCTTCAACGTCACCATTCCCTCCATAGCCAGCGCCGCAGGTCTCCGTTATAGTTCCGACGAGAGCGAGTGCTTCCTTGATCATTGCCCGGCTATCATCCATGCCGCGCAGAGGCTCAATTCCTCAGCCAGCGCCTACGAGGACCCTTCCCCAGCGATGCACTCTCTTGTGACCCCTCCAACCCTCACAGCATTTACCTACCTTTTGCCACACCAGCTTCTAGCGGTCTCCTTGTAAGATCCTGGCCAGTGTAGCATGTAAGTACTGTGCAAGGTTAGGATTCTGTAACTCCCCTTCAGTTCTTATTCCAGGCAGTGTCAACTGACCGAACATGAAGTTTCGGTATGAACCCCTGCTACCAACTTTCAATACCCTGTTCCATACTGAAGTACCGAATTTTGAACATTGTGTCTATTCGCAACTAAATCATATACTCCCTCCGTTCCAAATATAAGATGTTTTAGCCTTTTTCTGAAACGCATGTATCTAGACATCTTTTAGTGTATAGGTTTGCAGTAAGTTCTTATTCCAGGCAATGTCAACTGACCGAACATGAAGTTTCGGTATGAACCCCTGCTACAACTTTCAATACCCTGTTCCATACCGAAGTACCGAATTTTGAACACTGTGTCTATTCGCAACTAAATCATCTACTCCCTCCGTTCCAAATATAAGATGTTTTAGGGTCTGTTTGGATCATAGCCAACAGCTACCCTACCAAAATATTGGTAAGCCCATAAAATTTGGTCGTCGTTTGGACTAGGGCCGAAATATTGGCTGGCCAAAGTGCGCCAGCGTCCGCCCGTGTAATTTTCGCCCGTACGAGGGCGAGTTGACGGCGCGAGATTCCTTCGCCAAAAAATTGGCTGCCCGCGCGCCCGCGTCTCTTTGGTGGTCCCATCCTTATAATTAGTGCAAGTGCCAGCCAATAACAATTCTAAACTTTTTTAAATTAGCCAGCGTTCATAATTAGTGTTCCGCACATATGTTTCCATGGCTCATAGCTAGCTACTTCGAACTGACAACAGTAGTAGCCGCTTATGACTTTCACTTTCTTGGCTCAAGTTTTTTTTCTTCTTGACTGCATTTTTGGAGAAACAATTTACTCCACTAACGTTTGCTTTAATTTAATTGTAATCAAATCAACCATTAGACAATTTAAATGGTATAAATGCATGCCAAGGCAAAAGTTGGTTGCAAACCAAAAGCAGGCACTATTCTACCAAAAATTTGGAAGAGCAGCGGCTATAATCCAAACAACACCACCTTGCCAAAAATTTGGTTATGCCCTCGGTTTGGTCATGCCAAAAATTTGGTAAGGTTTGTTGGGGCTCAAACCAAACACACCCTTAGCCTTTTTCTGAAATGCATGTATCTAGACGTCTTTTAGTGTATAGGTTTGGAGTAAAATGAGCAAACCTACACACTAAAAGATGTCTAGATTCAAAAAAGTCTAAAACATCTTATATTTTGGCACGGAGGGAGTAAATTAAATGTCCGTTAACAGATGAATAGACCCATTGATGGCATGCCGTACAACTGGGCCGTGATCTACTGGATTTCTTTTGTTCAGCAAGTACTGTAACAGTTTCCTTGACCCAAATGAAACTATTCCAACCATCTGCCAATAGTAATTGTTAGCACAGTTCTATGCCATCTACAGACCTTTGTCCCCTTTGGCGTCAATTACTACTGAACCCTGCCCAAAAAGATACTGCACTGATTGTCTTCAAAGTATGCCCAACAACTAAAATTAGAACAATTTCACAGTTAATTAAAATCTTGAGTTTCAATTAAACATGGTACTGTGCCACTAATCACTATAGGATATTATGAAATTATGCGAGAACTTGTGAAAGGCGACATGTTAATGGTAAGATTTTTAGGATGGTTAAAAATCACTTTCATTCATGAACCTGACAAAGCTGTCAATTTAAAATTACTCCTTTACTTGTTTGAACTCATGTCAGGGTTAAAAATAAACTTCCTAAAAGTGGTGTTTTCACTATCAATGGAGATAACAATATTACAGGCTTTTATGCTGATATGTTCAATTGTCCGGTTGGAAATTTACCTATAAAGTATTTAGGGTTCCTGCAACTTTGCTGCCCTCAAAACCTTGACTGCAATTTGTTGGATGAAACTCATCAAAAAAGCTGGCTTTCTGGATATGTGATAATGCTTCCTCTTGGGGTAGCTTCATGGTTTTTAAGGAAGTAAGGCGGTCTAAATCGCCCACGGACCTTTTCACCTTTTAAGCACTTAATAAAGCATAAGACGAAGCTTTGACGCCTTAGACACATAAATATATATCATATATGGCAACCAGATAGGAGATTTAATAACTAAAATTAACATAAATTCAACACAAGTTACATAACATAATAATGACTAGAACCTAGAAGTTCATGGCGTAGGCCTCAAATTATCTTGTCCAGGTGACGAAACGATGTCTCCGAACTTCAGCTTCATCGTCCTCATCTAAATATTGCTCATAGCTTTAAACTTCCTTGTGTTTAAGAAGTAGCTAATCTATTTCCTGATTTCAACGGTTGCCCCGGGACAATTATGCACTTCACTAGATGTTGGAGCTGCAACTCCTGGCTCCTCTCTTCTCTCTCACAATCTCCTCTCTTCTCTCTCACAATCTCTCAGAATACACACCCACAGTACACCAAGGAAGAATACAAAGGTTTTGCCGAGACTCGCTTCCTTGGCACTCACAAATGTTGCATTATTTTATCTGCCCATGAGCAACTCCTTTTCATTATGCAATACAGTACAAAGACTTGGCAACATGCAACGCTACTCACACATGACCACATCCAAAGCACCTTGGAATCGCTCCATGATTCAGATGACCCAGCCAGCATGCACTACTTGACTCGGCTAAACACACAAACTAGCCTATGTGTGAATCAGACTACTAGATAAGTATAAAACTAACTAACCATACACTAGCTTACATGTACACACATGGACACGTCTTTACACGTGCATACTGCCGCAGCTACTACTACAAGCATGACTCACATCTAATCATCTAAACTAAGCATTAATAACAAGACTAGTTCCAACACTAGAACCCCCTGAAAGGTGTTGCTTGAGCCGTGTCGCTCCAGCATGGAATCTCTGGACGGAGAATGTGTGACTACCCAGCATTGGAGTAGATCCTTCCTCTCTAAATCCTTATCCTCTTATCCGTGTGTGACTACCCCATCTCTTTTTTCCCCATTTTCCCCTGCAGCTCCGGCTATGGTGTCCGAGTTGGCCCAGGACGACACCCTACGCGCCTAAGCTACGCTTCAGGCGCCTCAGAGCTTCAAGGCGGCCGCCTCATGTTGATGTCTAAGGCAAGCACGGCGCCTTGACGTCTGAGGGCGCTCTGACGCCTAAGCGTCACGTGGCCTTAAAAACCATGGGTAGATTGACTCTATTGCAATCCTGTTTGACAGGGATTCCATCTTATTATATGTCGATATTTTCCTTAAATAAGACTTTTATTGAGAAATTGACTAAACATATAAGGAGTTTTTTCTGGAAATGTATAAGAATAAAAAGAGAAGATATCATATGGTTAAATGGAAAAGGATATGTCGATCAAAATCCAAAGGTGGGTCGAATGTGAAAGATTTGAGAAAACAAAACATCAGTTTATTGGTGAAATGGTGCTGAAAATTGGAAACTCAAGATAGTTTATGGCAAAAAAATTGTGAGAGCAAAATATTTGCACAATAAAACTGTTGCCACTGTGAAGACATGATTTAATGGCCAAGCTGGAAAGATTTATTGAAAATAACGGATTTCTATTTTGAAGGGAGAAAATAATTTTACATAATCTATTCTGAAGGGAGAAAAATAATTATACATAAAGGAGATATTGTGAGATTCTGGAAAGATTCCTGGCTGGATGGGACAAGCTTACAGGAATCTTATCCGTTGCTCTTTGACATTTGTCGGAAGCCTGATAAAATCTTCCTGCGATGTGTTCAGATGAACTTTAATATTACTTCCAGGCATTGTTCAAGAATTCAGCCGACTAATCAGTTAAATGGCCATTTAATCGCTTACCACATATTCGGAGTGTTAAGTGGCCAGGGCGATTAAATGGCATTTAATCGGCTGTCAGCCTGATTAATCATCATCGATCAGGTAACTGAAAGGGGCAGACCAAGGCCAATATTTGGCCCTGTGATCCCCGCCCAACCCCGTCCTGCTCCAAAATTGCTTGGGTTTGGGCTCCTCCCGCCCCTTGATGGGAGCATGGTATAATACTAGAACGTCAAGGTTACAATTCTACGTCTTGTCTAAGCTTTTTACATGCGTACAATAGCATATTATATAGCTGGGAGCATGGTATAATACATAAAAAAACTATATATATAGCTGGGAGCATGGAATATATTGGCATTTGCCTATTTAATCGACCAATTAATCCAGTTAAATGGCCGATTCACCGATTAATCGCTACTCACAAGCCGAGCGAGCAGTTACCAGTTACCGAATTCCTGAACAATGCTTTCAGGAGAAGGCTGAGCCCTGACCTGACGGCAGTGGCAATATATATTGAGTAGGCATCAAGCTGTTCCTATATCAGATGATGTTGATAGGGTTACTTGGTCACTCAATAAGAAAGGGACCTTCACTACTAAATCCATGTATAAGCGTTTGGAGAAGAATATTGCTGGTCCAAACTACAATTTGATCTGGATGGCAAAGATACCTTTGAAAATTAAAAAATTCTTATGGCAGGCAATGTACAATGCTATTTTGACAAGGGACAACATGAAAAAAGGAAATGGACTGGTAATCCAACTTGTTCTTATTGTAATCACGATGAGTAGGGATCACTTATTTTTTATTTGCACTTCTGCAAAGTTTGTGTGGGGTATCATTGGAGCAGTGTTTCATACTAATACTTGTCCCAAATCAATGTGGCAATGCTTAACCTGGATGCAGGTGTTCTGGCGGGGAGGACAAAAATTTCATACTCTTCTTTTGGCTGCTGTTTGCTGGTTTTTAGAGCATCTCCACTCGTCCACCCCATACGGCGTCCCACGCGGCTTGATTTTGGGCCGTATGGGGCCACCGTGGGGAGGCTGGCTCCCAGCCGTGCCCCCATACAAAAAATAATCAAACGTTCGAACACTTCAATTTACATTCAGACACTTCAACTTTTACATTGAAAGGAAAAGATAAACTAACGCCTCTGGTGGCCGAAGGCGCTGCTCTCCCTAGGAGGGCACGGCGGCGGCCCTCTGGCGACACCCACAGTCAAACAATGAGTTGTATCCCGCTAGCTGCATCTCGGCCTCCTCTTTTGCTCGGTCGCGCCTGGTACGCAAGTCAGCGTCGCCATGCTCTCTACACAACGCATAGAGGAAACGCTTGTGGACGTCGTCGAGTTCTTGCAACCGTCGGTGCTCCGGCAGGAAAACTTCACGAAAGATGTCCCACCCGTAAGGCTCGCCATTGGTCCGATAAGCTGGCCCATGGGGTATTGGCGGCATGGCGCTTCGTCGGTCCTCACGTCGAATCGGTAGCTGGTCACCCGTTGTTCAAGTGGCTCGTCGGACTCGGGGTCGGAACTATCGGTGTTGGCAATGACGGAGTCGTCGGAGTCGATCCACTCCATGTGGGAGCACTCTGAGTCGGAGTGGTTGGGTCCAGGGGGAGGCGGGAATGGGTGCCACGGCTCTCCTATGGGCGGTGGGCGAGGCGGGGAACGACGGCGCCCAGGCATGGTTGTGCGCCGGCCCTACTGGCGAAAGCAGCACCTCCTGCCGCTGCCCTAGATATTGCGAGAGAGGGTGTGAGGTCTGGTCATGGTGTAGATCTGCAATGGAGATGGCCACCGTGCCTACATATAGCGAGAAAAGGGCGGGAAGCCCGGGCGAGAAGCGGTGGGAAAGGCGGGAAGGGCATGGTGGAAGAACGCAGCTGAAGCAATTTCAACCGTCGCATCGCCGTGACGGTGACGACAACGCTTGGAGACAAGCAATTTCACCACGCATGGACGGTGACGAGACAACGCCGGGAGGCAGTCGTCTATCTCATCGCTGTAGTGGCTCGTGCTTTCATCTTCATCCATTGGGCGTGATTTTGTGAGCTAGCCCTTTAGGGGGTAGGGCCTCGATGCTCTTAACTTTTGACCAATATCATCTGAAATCCCTGTGTCTATTGCTAGGTAGGGATGCACAAGAAGAGAAAGGAGCTATTAGGGTGGGAGCTGATCAGTTACTCAAGAAAAGAAGACTCAATTATTCGTTGGTGAGCAGAGAGGATCTTCCTTCAATGGCAAGGCAACAAGGTGGGGTGCTGATGATCGAAGAGGGTTGAAGTCTTTGGTTCCCTGAACTTCTGTTGGTGTTGGTATTGGTATTCTGAGTTCAATGAAACTGTGTTACTTTTGTAATATGAACTTGTAGGTAGGACCCATTCACAGAGGTTTCCTGTTAGTCTCCTCAAACGTGCTACCAGTTTCTTTTTCTTTTCCTTTTACTTTTATTTTGTTTGTATTGTATATATCAGACCGTTATTTCCGTTGAGAAATTAATGCAAAAGGGGTAGCTCGTTTGGGGAAAAAATACCTTAGGCTGAAGGATTTCCCTGCCCGAATCAGGCGGCGGCGGTGGAGGCGGCAGCGAAGTGGACGATGGGCCTGCGCCCTTTTGTAGCAGATGGCCAATCCTGCGAGTTTCTTCATTCACAACTTTGACGTCCCTCATGATCTTGCCTAGTGGTTTCGGGTGGATGGGGTTCAGGGAAGGTCTTTATTTGGGTGTGAAGTTATAGAATAGGTATTCTACAATCTCTTAAGGGGGTTGTAGAATATATATATATATATATATATATATATATACCCTATTCAGGTGCAGATTAGTTATTTTACACCCAACAAATTTTTACGTTGTTAGATTGAAAAAATTATGTTTTGTATACGAATAATTATGTTCATATATTCACCACAACCAAAAATTTCAACACAAAAATAAAATTTATGAGTCATTATAGTGTAAAAAACACCAAAAATACGTATTTTACATCATAATTTTATACAACATGTAAACAAAAAAATTATGTCATTTCTAAATTTTATTATGTTTCTTCTCGACTCACGAAGTAAAACAAAATTTACGTGAAGTAAAAATAATATACGGTTCTAAAGATAGAGGGTGGGTGAAGAATAACTATTCAACATCCTGGGTGTCAAATAGCGCCACTCACTCTCTCTCTCTCTCTCTCTCTCTCTCTCTCTCATATATATATATATATATATAGGTACTCACAAGCCAAGCGAGCAGTTACCAGTTACCGAATTCCTGAACAATGCTTACAGGAGAAGGCTGAGCCCTGACCTGACGGATCAGTGGCAATATATATTGAGTAGGCATCAAGCTGTTCCTATATCAGATGATGTTGATAGGGTTACTTGGTCACTCAATAAGAAAGGGACCTTCACTACTAAATCCATGTATAAGCATTTGGAGAAGAATATTCCTGGTCCAAAGTACAATTTGATCTGGATGACAAAGATAACTTTGAAAATTAAAAAATTCTTATGGCAAGCAATGTACAATGCTATTTTGACAAGGGACAACATAAAAAAAAGGAAATGGACTGGTAATCCAACTTGTTCTTATTGTAATCAGGATGAGAGTAGGGATCACTTATTTTTTATTTGCACTTCTACAAAGTTTGTGTGGGGTATCATTGGAGCAGTGTTTCATACTAATACTTGTCCCAAATCAATGTGGCAATGCTTAACCTGGATGCAGGTGTTCTGGCAGGGAGGGCGAAAATTTCATACTCTTCTTTTGGCTGCTGTTTGCTAGTTTTTATGGACAACAAGAAACAAAATAACTTTTGAGCAATATCATCTGAAATCCCCTGTGACTATTGTATTCACTATCTGTGCTTTCATCAATTACTAGGCAGGGATGTACAAGGGAGAAGAGAAAGAAGCTATTAGGGTGGGAGCTGATCAGTTACTCAAGAAAACTCAATTATTCGTTGGTGAGCAGAGAGGATCTCCTTCAATGGCAAGGCAACATGCTGGGGTGCTGATGATCGAAGAGGGTTGAAGTCTTTGGTTCCCCTGAACTTCTGTTGGTGTTTGTGTTCTGGGTTTTCCTGAAACTGTGTTACTTTTGTAATATGAACTTGTAGGTAGGACCCAGTAGGGGTGCTCGACATCGAGCATTCACAGCGGGTTTCCTGCTAGTGTCCTCAAACGTGCTACCAGTTTTTTTTTTCCTTTTCTTACTTTGTTTGTATTGTATACTCCATATAAGACTCGTTATTTCCGTTGAGCAATTAATGCAAAAGAGGTAGCTCGTTTGGGGAAAAAAATACCTTAGCCTGAAGGATTTCCCTGCCCGAATCAGGCGGCGGCAGCGAAGTGGACGATGGGCCTGCGCCCCTTTGTAGCAGATGGCCAATCCTGCGAGTTTCTTCATTCACAACTTTGACGTCCCTCATGATCTTGTCTAGTGGTTTCGGCGCAAGCAACCCAAGCAGGCGGTTCCAACAATAGCATAGAGCAGGAATCAGCTTGAATTGATGGCTCATAATCTTGGCTCGCCGGGCTACGGTGCAGCACGCGAGTATCATGTCCTGGAGGTCGTCGATGAAGTAGGTTGCATCCCTGGCCTGCAGAGCCAGCGCCTTGTCTCCAGCGCGCTGTGGCTCGGCTCCGGCGGACATGAACCAGATCTTGAGCATGTACACCTTGAGCACCTCCAGATCGAGGCCGACGAGCTTCCACCCCCAGCTCCTAGGCGCACATTTCCCGTCGCGCGATTGGATCTGGGCGGCCAAACCCTCCATGGCCTGAGAAACAGAGCCGACCAGCTTCGGCGCCTCCGCCAGTTCGGCAGGTTCCAAGCCGGCAGCTGACGCTAATTCCTCCATCTCTTCCTCTCTTGGTGATTTGCTTTTGGTGGGAGATTTGGATGGTCGTAGGCGGGAAGGGAGATGGTGCTTACGCGCAAGCTTATCAACACGACCCCAATTCCAAGTCAACGAACGATATACTCCTTCCGTCCAAACGTATCACCTTCCTCGAAGTTTCCGTCGGATGCCGTGTCGTCTCACGTCTTTGTTTTTTTTAATCAGTGTCGTCTAACGTCTTTATTTTGACACTTTTGTCTGCTCTCTCCCTCATGCTACTACCTCATGTGATTAGGGTGTGAAGAAAGATCCTATTAAAATTCTACTTTTAGCTTATTTGTCAAAATTTAGTGTAATTTTTTTTTAAAATTTGAACTGAATTTTAGCAAATAAACTAAAGGTGGGATTTTATGGAATTCCACTTCACATCCTATAATGTAGTTAAGTAGGAGTATTTAAAACATCTCCAAGAAAAAATGTAAAAGCCACGCGTAGACAAAACTGCTAATTTCGCGTGCTCGCGAGCACCAGCAAATGCGGAAAAAAGTGTACCCTATTTTTTTCTATGTGTGGTATATTGTGCAATCACGCGTCCGGCTGCCGAACCTCCGTGAACTTTTCCCTCTCTGGAAAAATCCTCAACTCCGCCTTCGCGTCACATGGCGCGCCTTCGCGCCTCTCCTCGTCGCTACCAACCCCTTCCTGTCGTCGAGGCCCGTTGAGCACCTTCGTATGAGGCCAAACGACACCTTCACAGAAATTCGCGTCGTCACCTGACGATGTGCACCTACGTAACCGCACACGAGGCCGACCGCGTGACGACACAGCGGCGTGGCACCTCGGTCGGCCGGTGCGCGATCGCAACTTCAACGACGTGAACTCTCGTGTCGAGGCGGAGTTCCTAGCGGGGCCTCCATGCCTTATCACCGTCGAGGACCGCCTGCACCACCGCCAACGGCAGCGGTGGCTCGTCATCTCCAAGGCCGACGAGCGCGCCATGGCGGCTTGGAAGGCGCGGTTTTAGGAAGACGTGCAGGCGTGTTGGAATTTGATGAGTTTTGGACTACTGCTCATTAGACAAATTCTGAATTCTCTTTGGTCCACTTGTATATGGTTGTGCTAGTGGTGCTAAAGTTTAGTCCCACATTGCTAGTTGAAGGGGAGTTGGACCACCTTATATAGTAGAGTGTTGCACCACTTACTAAGGTGTGACAAGAAGAGTAGCGCTCGCGCACTCCTCCTCCGACGTCGCCTGCCACGCCATGCCTCGTCACGACGCACGCGCGCCGCGGGTTGCGGGAATCACGCCGAGCCGAGCTTAATTACAGTCGTTTCCAGTTTTTATGGACGTGGCTGTTACCGACTCGGACATGGGCTGAGCCCACGATCTTCCTAACCTGCACTATATAAGTGTCCGGGCTAAACCTAATCGGCACCGTATCAATCCACACACGCGCCTACCTCCAGAACCTTGCGCGCGCTTTTTCTTTCTCCGGCTTGCGGCGCAAATCGCAATCGGGAAGATGGGCCTCGGAACCCCGCTCTCGTGAACACATGCGGGTGAGGCGATCGTTTTGGGAAGCGCGACTCATCGGGTAACCACGATGTCGTCCGACGGCGAGTTCCCGACGACTTCTTCTGGACGTCGGCGACCTCTTCGACAACCTCAACACGGCGTTCTGCAATCTGCAATGCTATTCAGCCTACATCGTATGTGATCTTGATTTCTCTCTTTCGGATTATGCTAGAGTTCTTTGTTCTAGCGTTTGGTGTAGATGTGATAGGTTTATATCCTATAGATGTAATCTGTTCATCTACTTTGTTGATCTGCATAATTGGTTTTAGTATCGTTTGCATGATCATGTTTTATTAGTTTATTCTTCGGATTAAATCATATGGATTATTGCTTATATTTCCAACTATCCAAAAACCTGATTATAGGCAACTGAATTCCACCGGTGTAGCCGCGGCTACTAGGCCGCCTCCTTTTGATGGCATGCACTATAAGAGATGGCGCAAGAGAGCAGTTCTCTGGTTTGAAAACCTAAACTGCTATAGCGTCACTCTTGGCAAGCCTGAAGGAGATCTTTCTGCTTGTTGGAGATATGCCCAAGAGGCAATAATAAAGTGGTTATTATCATATCTTCATACTTATGATAAATGTTTACATACCATGCTATAATTGTATTAACAGGAAACATTAATACTTGTATGATTTGTAAACATAAAAGAGTCCCTAGTAAAGCCTCTTGTTAAACTAGCTTGTTGGTTAATATATGATCATGGTTTCCTGATCATGAACATAGAGATGTTATTGACAACAAGGTCATATCATTAGGAGAATGATGTGATGGACATACTCCTATAGATAAGCGTAGCATAAAGATCAAGTCATTTGAATAGTTCAATTGCTATATGCTTTCTGATACATAGTAACATAATTCCTTCGACCATGAGATCATGCTTATCACCTTTACCGGATGGATGCTTTGATGACATCAAACACCACACCGTAACAGGGTGGCTATAAAGGTGGCATTGAGTGTTCGGAAAGTATTGGTTGAGACACATGGATCAAGAGTGGGATTTGTCCATCCATATGACGGATAGATATACTCTGGGCCCTCTCGGTGGAATGTCATCCAATTAGCTTGCAAGCATGTGACTGGCTCACAAGGGATCACATATCACGGGAACGAGAAAAGAGTACTTATCGGTATAGATTGAACTAGGTATCTTGAGATCCAAGCGATCATAACCTCGGATAAGTAAACTATCGTGAGACAAAGGGAAATTGGTATCGTATGTAAGTGGTTCATTCGATCGCAGTAATCGTAGAAATATGTGGGAGCCATATGAATTTCCAGATTCCTCTATTGGTTATTGTTCGAGAAGTGTCTCGATCATGTCCGCATAATTCACGAACCGTGAGACACACTTAAGGATTCGACGTTGTTTGAGTAGTTATGGTATGATGAGAAAGAGACCGAATGTTGTTCGAGTCTTGGATGGGATCCGGGATATCACGAGGAGATCCTAATGGTCCGAGAATAAGATTCATATAAGGAAAGTCCGTTTGGAGTAGGGAATGGTTCCGTGTTTTCATCGGGAATGTTCTAGAAGGTTCGAATGTCCGGCACTCCGGAGGAAGGGTACATGAATGTGTCATTGTAAGTTGGAATGTTTGCATCATGTACTAAGTGTCTTCATGTCCAAAATAAAGGGTTTATTCAAATCCTAAATTGAAAAGTCAAACGGCTAGTTTGAAAGTCAACAAAGTTTTGGAAGAGGAAAAGAGGAGGAAGGTGAAACCGAGTTGGGAGGAGTCCTCCTCCCCAAGGCGCACCACCAAGCCGGGTTGGGAAGGACTCCCTCCCTCCCCGGTCGGCCCTCCACCTATATAAGGAGGCGGGGCTCTCCTAGCACACACAAGTTGCCTCCTCTAAACCTAAACCCTAGCCACAGCCTAGGATTTCTCCCAAGCCGAGTTAGAGCTTCTAATTGCCCTAGGCTGGTTTAGCCTTCTAATTGGTGTGTCTAAACCCTAGATCACCAAGGCTCTCTCATAGTCCACCATACTCGCTCGGCAGGCGAAGCCTGCGAGATCTCCCTCTACTTAGGTACCACGTTGTCATCTGCTTGGAATCACGAGGAGAGTGCTACAACCTCCATTTTCTTTGGAACAAGGAGAGGAAGGTCTTCGTCAGTACCGAGCGTGTGACCGATTGCGGGGCGTTAACGAGCCTTAGGAAGGATCGTCTACGCGATCTTGAGATCGGCAAGAGTACGACTACATCACCCACGAGAATCTGCTCTCGTTAACCGCTTTGGAATCTTCGAGGGTGAGTTCCTCTATCGACTCGTTGCTACAGTCTAGTAGACAGATCTTGGCTTGTTTGTTTGCATGCGGTAAAAAAAATTTGTTTTCCATGCTACGAACCCCTACACTGTTGAGCAGGAAGCGAACTTTAAGAAAGCCGATACCATGTTTATGGCGACTTTGTTCAGTGTTCTTGGGGACAACATTGTTGGCCCATATATGTCATTTGATAATGGCAAGGACGCGTGGGAAGCGCTCGAGGCCAAGTTTGGGGTCTCGGTTGGCACTGAACTGTATGTCATGGAGCAATTCTATGACTACAGGATGGTTGATGAGCGCTCCGTCGTTGAGCAAGCTCATGAGATACAATCGCTTGCCAAAGAACTTGAGCAGTTCAAGTGTTCCTTACCAGACAAATTTGTGGCTGGTGGCATTATTGCCAAGCTTCCTCCTTCGTGGAGGAATTTTGCTACTTCTCTGAAACATAAGAGACAAGAGTTTTCTGTTACGGATCTCATTGGGTCTCTTCATGTGGAAGAGAAGGTGAGAGCAAAGGACAAAACTGCTCGAGGACTTGAGGGAGGTTCTACTGCCAATTTAGTGCAGAGGAAAAACTTCCAATCCCACAAGTTTAAGAATAAGAACAAAACTGAAGGAAAGGGAAAGTTTGATGGCAAGAACAAGGCCACGCACTCAACCAACTTCAAGAAGAAAAATGATAAGAGGAAAGGCTCTTGCCACGTCTATGGTGATCCTGATCATTGGGCTCCTAGCTGCCCTAATCGCTTTGACAAGCGTCAACATGGGAACAGCGGCAAGACCGCGAATGTTTTTATTAGCGATACTAAGATGAAGGATGCTGGGTATGGTATTTTACCTACTATCCTTTCAGTATGTCATTCTCCTGATTGGTGGATAGACACGGGTGCTAATACACATGTATGTTCTGATATTTTCATGTTTTCCTCTTATCAGGTCTCAAAGACTTCTTCTGTGCTGATGGGAAACGGCTCACGTGCTTCTGTTCATGGTGTTGTACAGTAGATCTGAAGTTTACTTCGGGGAAGACCGTACAGCTGAAGAACGTGCAGCACGTTCCCTCCATCAATAAGAATCTCATCAGCGGATCGCTTTTATGTCGATATGGATTTAAGTTGGTTTTTTAAGTCCAATAAGGTTGTAATTTCTAAATATGTACAATTTGTTGGAAAGGGTTATGAGTGCGGAGGTCTGTTTCGCTTGTCTTTGTCAGACTCATGTACTAAAGTTATTAATCATGTGTGCAATGATAATGAGTCCAATGTTTGACATTCACGACTCTGTCATATTAACTTTGGTTGCATGACGCGGCTAGCCAATATGAGTTTAATTCCAAAATTTATCACTGTCAATGGTTCTAAGTGCCAATTTTGTGTGCAAGCAAAGCAACCCCGCAAGTCTCATACGGCTGCGGAACCGAGAAACTTAGCACCGCTAGAACTTATACATTCAGATCTTTGTGAGATGAATGGTGTGTTGACAAAAGGTGGAAAAATATACTTTATGACGTTGATTGATGACTCCAGTAGATACTGCTATGTTTATCTCCTGAAATCTAAAGATGAAGCTTTGAACTACTTCAAAATCTATAAATCTGAGGCAGAAAACCAACTTGATCTTAAAATCAAGCGGCTAAGGTCGGATCGTGGTGGAGAGTACTTTTCAAACGAATTTGATTCATTCTATATGGAACACAGTATTATACATGAGAGGACGCCTCCCTACTCACCTCAGTCAAATGGGGTGGCCGAAAGAAAGAACCGCACTCTAACTGATTTGGTTAACGCCATGTTAGATACATCGGGTCTTTCCAAGGAATGGTGGGGGGAGGCGCTAATGACTGCGTGTCATGTCCTAAACCGTGTTCCTGTAAAGGATAAAACCATGACTCCATTTGAGGAATGGGAAAAGAAAAGGCTTAAACTCTCTTACTTACGAACTTGGGGCTGTTTGGCGAAAGTCAATATTCCAATACCCAAGAAGCGAAAGCTTGGACCAAAAACCGTTGATTGTGTTTTTCTGGGATATGTTTTTCATAGCATTGGCTATAGATTTTTTATAGTAAAATCTGAGGTATCCGACATGCATGTTGGTACAATTATGGAGTCGAATGATGCAACTTTCTTTGAGGACATCTTTCCTATGAAAGGCATGTCTAACTCATCAAATCAGGAGATGACTAGTTCATCTAGTCAGGAATTTTCTATAATTCCTGAACCCACTATGCCGATAGAACACTCTGATGATCCTGTGGAGGATGACAATGAAGCTCCCAAAAGGAGCAAGAGACAAAGGACTGCAAAGTCATTTGGTGATGATTTCATTGTGTACCTTGTGGATGATACTCCCACTTCTATTTCAGAAGCCTATGCATCTCAAGATGCTGACTCTTTGGAAGGAAGGCATCGGCGAGATGGACTCCATCTTAGCTAATGATACTTGGGAAATCACTGATCGTCCTTATGGGTGCAAACCTGTAGGATGTAAGTGGGTGTTCAAGAAAAAGCTTAGACCTGATGGTACTATTGAAAAGTACAAGGCACGTCTTGTGGCTAAGGGTTATACCCAAAAGGAAGGTGAAGACTTCTTCGATACCTACTCACCTGTAGACAGATTGACCACTATTCGAGTACTACTATCCTTAGATGCCTCACATGGTCTTCTCGTTCATCAAATGGACGTTAAGACGACTTTTCTAAATGGAGAGCTAGATGAGGAAATTTATATGGAGCAGCCTGACGGATTTGTAGTAGATGGTCAAGAAGGAAAGGTGTGTAAGTTAGTGAAGTATTTGTATGGCCTTAAGCAAGCTCCTAAGCAGTGGCACGAGAAGTTTGAAAGAACTTTAACTGCTGAAGGATTTGTTGTAAATGAAGCTGACAAATGTGTGTACTATCGCCATGGTGGGGGCGAGGGAGTTATTATGCGTCTCTACGTTGATGACATATTGATATTCGGGACCAACCTCGCTGTTATCGAGGATGTCAAAGAGTTCCTATCTCGCTGCTTTGAGATGAAGGACTTGGGAGTGGCTGATGTAATCTTAAACATCAAGCTACTAAAGGATTAAAATGGTGGGATTACATTGCTTCAGTCTCACTATGTGGAAAAGATATTGAGTCGCTTCGGGTATAGCGACTGCAATTCTTCTCCAACGCCTTATGATCCGAGTGTGCTACTTCGAAAGAATCGAAGGAATGCTAAAGATCAATTGAGATATTCTCAAATCATTGGCTCGCTCATGTATTTAGCCAGCACTACTAGACCTGACATCTCCTTTGTTGTACGCAAACTGAGTCGATTTGTGTCAAATCTTGGAGATGATCATTGGCATGCTCTTGAAAGAGTTTTGTGCTATTTGAAAGGCACTGCGAGTTATGGTATTCACTATACTGGGTATCCACGGGTACTTGAGGGTTATAGTGATTCAAACTGGATATATGATGCTGATGAGATTAAGGCCACAAGTGGTTACTTGTTTACACTTGGTGGTGGTGTTGTTTCCTGGAATTCTTGCAAGCAGACCATCTTAACGAGGTCAACAATGGAAGCAAAACTCACAGCATTAGACACGGCCATTGTTGAAGCAGAGTGGCTTCGTGAGCTCTTGATGGACTTACCTGTGGTTGAAAAACCAATACCCGCCATCTCGATGAACTGTGATAACCAAACTGTGATCGTCAAAGTAAATAGTTCTAAGGATAATATGAAGTCATCAAGGCATGTGAAGAGGAGATTGAAATCTGCCAGGAAACTGAGAAACTCCGGAGTTATTGCGTTGGACTATATCCAAACATCTAAAAATCTGGCAGATCCCTTCACAAAGGGTTTATCACGCAATGTGATAGATAATTCATCGAGGGAGATGGTTTTGAGACCCACGTTATGAGTTGATCCCAGTGGCAACCCACTCTATGTGATCGGAGATCCCGTGAATTAGAGTTGGGAGACAAGCTGTTGGTCAGCTGAGAGGAGAGTATCCCTATATTATATTTACATCTCCATAAAGATGCAATATTTTCTTAATCTGCATGGCAGGTTGATATTTATCTTAATGTGTTCCAAGTGGTTTTTTATAAGCGGAGATGTTGTCATGCAAAACATCTCTTAAGGAACACACCTATATGAGTCTGACTGTCAAACGTTGCAGTCCGTGAGAGTTGGGTGCTCTCTAATAAACTCATGAAAGGCCCTGGAGTATGACGCATAAGCTCCAAATCGCGGGGAAGCCGACGGTAGCCCTGTATCGGTCTAGATTTTGTGTGAAACTAGCGCGCAGAAAACTTGTAGTTCAAGGCATAGTCCACTATTCAAGTTGCTAGCTAATGTAACATGAAGTTTAACGTGCAAGTTCAACTTAACAGTCTCCACTACACACCGGTATATAAAATAATGTTCTGAAAGAAAAGTGATGTGATGTGCCAATGAGACTTTGTGGGGGATTGTTGGAATTTGATGAGTTTTGGGCTGCTAGCACATTAGACAAATTCTGAAATTCTCTTTGGCCCACTTGTATATGGCAGCATATGGCTGTGCTAGAGGTGCTAAAGTTTAGTCCCACATTGCTAGTTGAAGGGGAGTTGGACGACCTTATATAGTAGAGTGTTGCACCACTCACTAAGGTGTGATAAGAAGAGTAGCCCTCGCGCACTCCTCCTCCGACGTCGCCCGCCTCGCCACACCATGACGCGCACGCGCACGCGCCGCGGGTTGCGGGAATCTCGCCGAGCCGAACTTTATTTTGTTGGTTGGGAAAAACTGATTATGAGTCATTAACGGACGCGTTAATTACAGCCGTTTCCAGTTTTTATGGACGTGGTTGTTACCGACTCGGACGTGGGCTGAGCCCACGATCTTCCTAACCTGCACTATATAAGCGTCCGGGCTAAACCTAATCGGCACCGTATCAATCCACACACGCGCCTACCTCCAGAACCTTGCGCCGCCGCTTTCGTCTTCCTCATCCCGGCTTGCGGCGTGCACCGCAAATCGGGACAGTAGGCCTCCGGAACTCCGCCTCTCATGAACCTGTACGGGTGAGGGGCGATCAGGTTTTTGGGGAGCGCTCAAGCGCGACTATTGGCAACCACGACGTCGTCCGACGGTGAGTTCCCGAACGACGACTTCTTCCCGGACGTCAGCGACCTCTTCGACAACCTCAACATGGGCGACGCTGCTGCAACCACTGCAACTGCTATTCAGCCTACATCGTATGTGATCTCGATTTCTCTCTTTTGGATTATGCTAGAGTTCTTTGTTCTAGCGTTTGGTGTAAATGTGATAGGTTTATCTCCTATAGATGTAATCTGTTTATCTACTTTGTTGATCTGCATAATTGGTTTTAGTACCGTTTGCATGATCATGTTTTATCAGTTTATTATTCGGATTAAATCATATGTATTATTGCTTATATTTCCAACAAGGCGGACCGAGAAGATGACCTTCATCATCGCGCAGCTTGAGGACCCAGCACCATCCCTTCGACGACGAGAGTTGGGGTGATCTCTGGACCAACATTGACCAGCTCCACCCCCGGAGCGTAGATTTTAGGGTTTTAAGTTTGTGCACTATATTCTCAATTTATGCAACGTTTGTTTGAACCATGTTCTATGTAATATATTTCTAGTCTATTTTTAGTTTATTTGTTTTTTGACTTTGTTTGATCTTTGTTTGAGACAATTTTAAGAAAAAAAATGCTTTCGGCTCTCTATTTTGGAGCGTCTGGAGAAGCGTTGCTTCCAGCGCACCGCAAAATACAGCGCCAGGTGCAGCGTCACACGCGTTGTAAAGCAATTTTACAGCGTCAAAATATAGCGCGCATGTTGGAGATGCCTTTAGACTAGATACATATGATCTAAATAAAAATAAGGTCATTAATAAGGATAAGAGGGACTACTATACATAAGAGCATCTCCACTCGCCTATCCAGGAGGCCGATACGGACGCCGAAATTACGTCCGGACGCCGAAAATCGGCCCAGTCGCGTACCCAGGGACCTCTTTTCGACCGGATTTAGGCCAACTTTGGTCCGGACTACCCAGGCCGAACCCAGGATCCGGGGTATGCCCTAGGGACGCTGGACGAAGCGAATTCGGTGAGTGGACCAGCCTGTCAGCGACAGAAGCCGACTCGCCGCCATCCTTCCCGTCGTTTTCCTTTTCTCGCCCTCGCCGCTACACCCCTCTCGCCATTCTTCCGGCCTACAAAAGCCGTACATCTCGCTGTCTCTCTTCACAGTCCCTCACACCACCACAACTCCGGCGAACTTTGGACATTCACACCTTTCTTCCTTCTCAACTCCGGCGAACTATGGCCGCGGGCCGACGCACGCTGTCGCCGTGGGAAGCCCGGCTGCTCCGCGAGGCGAGCTATACGGCCCCACCGGACACTCGTCTCCCCCTAGGCTAGAAACTCAGCGCCGGCGGGATCTCCGTTCCGCCGGCCGGACGAAGAGGACCTCGCCGGAGAGATTCAGGCGGCTATCGCCGCCATGCAAGACCCAGAACTCGCCGGAGAGATCCAGGCCACTATCGCCGCCATGCAAGACCCGGATCTCGCCGAGGATCAGGGCAACCTGGTCTTTTGGAGGAAGTTTTTGCCGACAGGCGCCTCGAGGAACTCGCCCGACACGACGGACCGCCGGGCTCGCCGCCGCCGTCGCGTAACAACATGGCTTACCGCCGCCGCTGGTGGAGCGTTCCAGGGCGGACTCTGGCCAGAGTACGCGAGTGGGAAACTGGGCGTACCCAGGCCAAAAACACGATTCGTCCGGCCGAAAATTGGTCCGGTTTTCGGCCTGTGTACGCCCAACGAGTGGAGATGCTCTAAGAATCTAAATTAAAGACGCTGCTATAGGTCGGCTCCGTATATTTCCGATTTTGTGCGACGAAAACTAAGGGAGTGTTTGTTAATGGAACCAAGTGGAATTATACTATAGCTTAAACTTGGTGGCATGCATGAATAATAAGGGCATTTGCACATCTTGTGTCTATGGAGTGTGGGTCCGGACAAGCTTTATGAAGGATTTTAAAAAAAAGTTTTAGTAAAAATATCAGGATACAGATAATAATAATTTATAATACACGCGCACAAAATCTTATGTAAAAATACTTTGTATTCTGGTCTCCTATAAAGGAAATAAATTTAGACCAGTGCAATTTTGAACGGGCCTTCCTTTTTCAAAATTTATCATATTTATCTTTTTTGTTGCGTTCGAAATATAAAGTATTTTCCATTAAATTTTGCAGATGTGTATTTTATAATGTTGGCTACACGTAGGTATTTTTTCTAAAATATTTGATAAATTTTAAAAAATCAAAAAGGGCTCCATGGAGCCCGTACTCTAAAGCGATTTTCTGTGGAGTTGACTCTCTCTATTCGTCTTCCTTAAGAGCTTCAGGCTAGGATTTCCGGCTACCCCCTACGATTCTCTGACTACTACCATACTAAGCCCGCTCAGCCGCAACTCCTTTAGGCTGCCTCCCCCGCCTCATCTCGACCACCGTGCGGCCATATGCGAGGAGGAGTGCATAGAATCGTTGCTCCAGGTAGAGGTGTCACATAGGAGGACGAGCCGGCGGTGATGAGGCGTTACAGGAGGCATTGGACAGGAGGGTCTTGGAGACACATCTCGATGAAGGGTCTTTGGCGTGGAGTTGAGCCTGCAGTGGATACGTGGGGACGTCGACTCTAGGGCATGCAACACCGCGTGGGAGAAGGAGGCGCCTGGGCGGGTCACTCTATCTAAACCTTTCCTTCCGTCTTTGCCTAGAGACGAGGAAAGGCGCTTCCTCCTTAGGCCATCCTTCCCTCTCATCTGCTCCTCTCCTCCACTCTCAGCTCTCTTCTCCTTCAACTTGTGAGCAACAAGCAGACGTCTTGAGTAGGCGTTGCTGTGAATATGGTGAGTGCAAAATTCACCTTCAGGTTGAGCTGTCATTTCCTTCTTCCCAACTCTTTTTTCTTCTTCTTCTCAATTTGCAAAATTTACTACAGATGGGTATAATTGTTTCTGAATTTTGTATCAACGATCCTTCATGTGTTAATTTATTGGTTAGAGAAATCATGTGCTTAGAGAAAGAAAATAAAAATTTATTTTTTTAACCTGGAAATATCCATTTATATTCTAATAATAATATTGGCTTAAGTGCTAACAACACTCCACTAATTAATTATGTGTGCATTGTTAGTGTATTAAAAGAACTGGATATAAAAGAGAAACAAGTGCGCGACCGAAAACTCGCCTACTCGCTCGATATCAAACGTGATATAGACGGCGAGGCGAAGCTCGCACGCCCATCTAGTGGAATTGAAGCATTTCACCCAACACCTATTTCTATGATTGGTTCGATAAAAGGAATGGACATGGCACACCGTGTCCCCACTCATGAGCCAGCATGTTTGTGAGGGTTTGAGACAAGAGCTTGGGCAAAAGTGATAAAAAGTTTAGAGGCTAAAAAAATAAGTACAACTAACAAATGAGGGACACCAATGTAGAAATACCATTACATAATACTACCTCAAAAGATATGAGGGATTGTCACTAGGAAATAATAATACATATGCATTTATTTATCCCTAGTGAGGTAAAAAAAGGTAAAGTCGTAATAAGACCCTAAACTTTCTACCGTTCTCTAGTTTTATACTACCATGTTACTCCAACTAATACATATGTTTCCCCTCTTATGCCCCGTCAGACTTAGTTGAATCAAAACAAATAATCAAGAACGGGGTACATAATATGCAGTTACTCGTACATCAAACACAATCTGAAATTTCCAATCTCAAATACTCAATTCATCAGGAAGAAATATTCTAGCCCCCCAAGAGAGCTTTTAGAGGCCATGTGCCCTCCTGGCCGTCGGATTGGGCTGCCAAAGTGATCAGGATCGTTCGTTTTAGCAAACCTTTGGACAATCACCGACACATTGCTAGCTAACGTCCCTGAAGGGTGGGGGCCTGCATGCCGCAGGTCCCGTTCGTCGGAGACAGGGTGTGCGTGGCGCTCTGTGAGAGATGGAATAAGAGAGAGACGCGGTGGCTGCCCCATGGTTTCCTTGGATGGTCAGGGGCAAAACTGTCCCCGCTTGACTACGGAGAGGAGGCAGGGTCGGCCCTAGCCGCCACCAACCCCGTGTGCCTCTCCTTCCTCCCCCTCGTCCATCCTTGTTCCCCATCCCCTCCCCCGCCGCCAGTGACTGGTCGCCGTTGTCCCCTTTGAGAGGAGCTGACTCGGAGGGGCTCGAGGAGCTCGACCTCCGCCTTCACATCCCCGGCTCCATGGCGACCGGCCACGGCGGTGCTCCCCGCAGGTACCAGGAGCAGCAGGCTGCGTGCACGTCGGCCTCCTCATCTACCCCGAGGCCGACCCGAGCACGGCGGCGGCATCCACGTTCGGTTGTTCGTCAGCGGCGACAACTAGGGTGGACGGCCAACAGCGCCCAAGATGAGTCGTGGGGCCCGACGCTTGTGCCTCGTCGGAGAAGGAGACGCTCGGGATGCAAGCGAGAGCCATGGTGGCCTCCCCTGCTGGTTCACAGGGCCAACTTCCCCAACTTTCTTGGGGAGCAGTAGTGGAGGATGAAGTGAAGCCGTGTCCATGGCAGGTCTCTCTCCCTTCCCACATCTCTCTTATTTTTTGTCTGCTCCACATGCCACATAGCAGGACAAGTAGATGGCGTCCATGGAGCTGCAGCCAATGACGACATGTTTGAGGACACGGTGCCTGCGTCCAGGCAACATCAGGTGTTCTTCAGGTTTGCATCTACTCCTAGCCATCTCTGAAATTCAATATCTTGATATTATACAACTACAGTTTGTATTCAATTCTGTACAACAACGATGTCATATTAATCAGTAGCATCGTACTACTTCAACATAAAAATGTGATATGTTCTTATTCATCGTTGTGCCACTCATGGCCATCAAGATGGAGCCGAAGAACCTTGGATATTCCTCTCTCTATGATCAGCAGTAGTCTTTTCATGGATCATACATAATTTTGTTATTTTCTATTGTTAAAATCTTGGACCTTGACTTTATCCTACAGACGTGTAACTTTTGGGAAGCATGTCGGTACTAGATACATCCAACTTTTGGGAACCATGGCAGGTATGCATGCTTCTATTTTGTATCTTGAACTCCTGCGTCGGCTAATGTAGATATGCAAGGATTTAAATCAGTGGCCTCCTACACAGGATTTTTAAATGTAGATAGCCATGCTTCTATTTTTCATGCATTATTCTCGAGATAGGTCAGTGTTGAATATTTATTCTGTTGTCTCTTGTAGTTTGTACAAGAATTGGAATTAGCAGAAGAGGCACCATGATTTTGAGAGTGAGGCGACCATGGAAGGTTTCTATGCACACTGCAGGTAATTCAATTATTTTTGTTGTCTGTTTCTTGGTATCATTCTGTGAAAAGTTATGATGCATTACTATTCTATTTATATTTACACTCATTACTTAAACTTGCCATAGAAGCTTGCTGATTACGGCGCTACCATCTATTTGTTGGTGCAGGAATTATTTCTGCTCATAGTTTCAGCACATAGAGCTTGGACAGACAAGACTAAAGCATGGTGGCACAAGTACTACAGGAGTTTAGATGTGCCCTTTTTTATTTTAATTTTTTCTAATTGATTCATTCAGTATTATTTGTGTGCTTATCCAGGTTTCTCTACTTATGTACTACAGGAGCGTACTATCCATCTTCCTCTTTGTGCTTCTGGTTCCTCCCCTTTATGTATTGCACCCGCTCAGACAGTTATTTTGTCTGAAGAAGGTTAGCTTTAATACTGCTGTTACTGTCCAATTTTATGTCTAAATTTGGTAGAACCATGCCTTAGTGCTGAATTTGTGGTACACATAGATTGCATTTTCTTTGTTTTCCCCTTTATAGAGTAAATCTAAAATTGTAAAAAATATAATGTATATTTTGGTATATGACTGATGATGTTTATGCATGCTTAGGTCAAAGCCTCCGCATAACTGCCTCTGGCTCGACCTCTATGCTGGCTTGCTTGCTTGCTTCGTTATCAGAAGTGGAGAAAGGAAGCAACATGGATGTAAGGTTCTCTTTTTTTTATTATAAAACTTTCCGTTGTTTAGATGTTTGTGAAAATGCAGCTCTCTATGTCAAATCTAAATTGTTTCTCAATTTGCTAGCTCACTATGTTTCTCTGTTTTTGTCCACCTAATTTTTTTTATTGCCACTTGCAGAACAACCAATCATCGCTAGATGGAAGCTTACATTATACAACCTTGTTAAGGCAGACGACATGTTCTAGGGCATGGAGCAGCAGTCAATGGTGAGGGCTTTGCACCTAGGTGATCTAGCGCCATGTGTAGTCTTCAGGCTTGGGTCTTCTATTGTATTGATTCAGTGGTGCTTATCTTCCCTTTTGACGTTATTGAGTTACTTTGGTTATGCAGAGTCTGCACAAATCAGTACATGTGAGCAGTAGAGGATGAGAACTGTGGGACTAGCGAGGTATGTTTCACACTCCATTTGACGTTACTTCATTATGCATTAAGATTCTAGATGAGTGAGGATGGAGTTAGTTATCATTGAGCTGTCAGCGTGTCGTTTGACCCTCAGCCACATGGTTGAATTAAATTGACGCATGTACATGGATAATTCCAGCTGCATTCGTTAAGAAAAATTAAGCTCATATCTTTCATAGGTATGTTTTTACTACTACTTATGTGTTCATATATGTTCCAGGCTGGAACCATGGGTCTCTCATCTCTGCAGATGCTTCTCTGAATCATACAAGAATTATGGTATGTAACATCCTCACACGCAAGCTTCTCTGCTAGCTATGCTTTCAGTTTGGTTTTCGGCTATTTTCATTCACTGAACTGACCAAGAGTGGTAGTCCGCTGAAGGTCATCGAGTGGTGGAGAAGGTGTGATAGGCCATAGTGGAAGCCGGGACAGACACGCCAGTGCAGGCACTTCGACATTGGCGATCATGGGCATCGCAACTCCAACGCTAAGGTAACCAAAACTCCTCTCTCACAGGACTATTGTATGAGGCCGTTGCAGAACATCAGCGTAATGCTGTCGTGTATGTTATAGAGTTCATGACATCAAGCTGCGAGGAAATGCGTCGGTTGCCGAACCTGACTAGGAAAAGAATAAAAACAACAAGAGAAGCAGTGACAATGTCCAGCTGCAGCACTCGAGTGTGAGCTAGCAAAATGCTAAGAGGAAGGCCATGACTATGGCCAACGAGGTACGCATGGCTGCAGTAGGCTCCTAGCCGAGTTATCCTCTCACCCCCCCTATTCTTGCCATTTGCTCGAGTTGAATTTTTTACTAAACTGAAGGAGTGCTCTTCCATACATTTTATCTCTTACTTATACATATTGTCAAACTGTAAGTGTTACAGAAATTTGCTTTCTGCATCTTTGTTGCAGCCAAAGCAAGCACCTGGCGGCACATCGCCTGGAGTGTGCACAGACGTGTCAGCTACGTGCGCCTACTCATCAACAGAAACACATGCTTATGCATTGATTGTAGTTACACAGTTGTATCCTGGAGTATGCAGAACATCAACTCATTTTTCTTATGTATTTTTTAAGATTTAGTAAAGAACCACTCTTATGATGATCTGCATATTTGGCTCCTGATATCATGTAGTATACAAGTATATGTAGACTGTATGCCGCCTATTGTATTATATAATTATGCCTTTTCCATTTAACTAATTCCATGCCCTTTGATTATAACTTCTTGTCTGCCATATGAACTTGACATGTATGTTTGATGCTTTTTCCATATATTAGCTCTTGTTATTTAAGTTGATGAAAGTACCCTAGGACTGCATGTGTGATGATACTCATGTATGATCTTGAGCAAGTCTTTGATATATGTATGCTTTTGTTTTGCAGCTATGTGAATGATGGTCACCTGAATGGTTTGTTAGGAGTCACTAGATCCCTTGGTGACTGGCATCTTGATGTAAAAGGGCTGGTAGGCTTGGAGGAGGCCCCCTAGGTTGCTGAAGCACAGGTTATCCTCCATGTAGTGTTTATGACTAATATTGATTTGCCCTTTCTAAACTTGTTATGACATATTTATCTTCTCCAGGTGGACCGTTGTTAGCATCCTTTATGGTCCAGTTGCATTAGCTGTCAAGGAAGAGACATAGTGACTTGGTTGTTATGTTGTTTATTTTTGATTGCTCGTGTTTCCTTTCACAACTGCAAGAGGTGAGAACTATAGTCTCTAAGAGATATTTTTGGACTTTTTAGAATACACTTTCATTTTATTTTGTCGTTGGTTCATGTGCGTAATAAATTCGATCTTCTATTCCAATGATATATTTTACACAAGATATGCAGGCTACACGTAATTGTGTTAAGTGTTTACATCTTACCAATTTATGAGAACTTTGCCATGTTTCTTATCTTATTGAGTGTATACTTGTGTGGTCTATATATTTGGCATAGTGGACAGTAAGAGATGGAGTATTATTTTCTTGACTGCTTTGAGATATTTCATATTGATATTATCATGGATATGAATAACTCCTATTAGTTAATTTGTCGCTACTGTCTTCAGCTTTTTTCTAACAATCTAAATTGGTCACGTGTCACAGTTAGTACATACCTCAACAACTTATGGTGTCCATAAGTTATGCTTTTATTTAATGCCTTCATAGTGCATGATGTACCTCTAGAAGTATGACTCACCGTTTAAAGTAGGTTATTTTTGGTTGTCATTCTGGAGCAGACTTATATTAGATAAGATGGTTAATATTGCAGCTACATCTGTAGCGACCAAATAAGATATATGGATAATTCGTGATCAGGATGCTTAACTTGGATGGATTTCATTGTTGTTGTACATCTGAAATTTCTTTGCTTACTGTGTGCTTGCATGTAACATTTTCTTATTAGTAAGCAGTTGTATTTACCCTTGTGCAGGTGTGAGGCACTAGCCTATGATTTCATCATCGTTGTATATCCATAGTTTCTTCCAACTCTTGTTATATATACATGCTTGTCACATTTTCTTGTTTTCCATCTATATATAATGATAGGCTTAATCCAATATTGACTGAGCTAAAATATTTTCTGTATACTATACTTTTCTATGGTCCAGTAAGATTTTTTTATGAAGAGAAATTTAAAGTATGATCTTAGTAAATTTCTCAGTTTCCTATTGTAGTTCTTATTCTGACAACGTTGTGAAACATTTGTTTTCAGCATAGAAGGTACATATTACCGGTATCAGAGATTTGCGGGAGACGGAAAGAACCTGGATGAAGGAGATGCGAGTAGTAACAATGTAAAATAATCTCTATAGCTCTTCTTATTGCATAGCATCCACTTCAATTCAGTCAGTCTATATTTCTGAAGTTTCCAGAAATGCACTGTGCATGATGAACTGCTCACCATTGCCTATGGTGCTCTTTAAATGACTGGGTTGGAGGGTGGTATTGCACTGGACTTTTCACTTTTCCTTTTTGATAAAATAATTGGGCTTGCAAACTATTTTATAGATTTCAAGAATGGTATAGGCTGGTATACTAGAAAACAGGACTACAGTACCAAAATGGAGTAGGTTGTAGGCAGCTGTCTGAAAATTTCTTGAATTATTTGTCGTCCTAATCTGCACCACATTCATATAAATAAACCTCCACAAGTCTTCCTTTATTAGAGTTATCAATACAATTATGGCAAGTGCAAACTGAAACATCATGGAAAGCCGGCTTAAGATGGCATGTTTCGCTGAGGAGTTGAGCCATCTGCATGAGTTTCGGGAGGAGACAGTGCAAGTCGGCTTTGGTTATTGTGTTCATGGGCAAGAAAATATGGGTTAGGAGATTTTCAGTTTCTCTAAATTTTAGTATATCCAGAAAGTACTGAGCATCGCGTACTGAATCTGGAGATTTATTTCATCCACATTTTTAAGAACGAAAATCTTGAATGATTGTTGCTCTCGCTGGGTTGTCGCTTTTCAGAATATAGCTTTCAGCCTTCACACATGGAGATTAATTTAGTACTCCAGTTGACTATTCTATTTTCCTTTTTTGTGGAACACAATATCCACACGTACATTTATTTTCTTAGCGCCATTTTTAATCCTACTTTAGTATCCCTGTAACCTCGCTTTCCATTTTGAGCTTCTCATTGAGCTTCAAGGTTAGCATACACTGATAACTAAGTAGCTAACTCCTTGCCATTGCATTGTTCAGATTGGCAATGCAGGAGGTTCAGTGTCACATACCATAGAAGAAATGAGTGAACTTGCTTTTTTCTCTCTATGTGATTTTCCAAATACCATGTTTGAGTGTTTCATTTCAGGATCTCTACCCCAGGTTAGTTCTATGGTATCTAAGTAACTCATTTCACTCTGCCATGACCCAGTTACTTACTGCCACAATTACTTGCTTTCTTCCAAAGTAGCTGAAAATCTTATTTAGATTCTATCTAATTGTATGTCAATCCAAGCTATGTATCCCTGTACCACAATCACAATTAGCAGCAAACATGTGCTAAGAAATTTGGTGTACCAGTTACCATGGATGTACCACCAAACAGAGGAATCCCATTAACGAGGAACCAAGTTTTCTATTAAAAATGGACTAGGCTCCCTTATCTTCTTGTTCTACTTTTCTCATCACAGACATTTGGTACTTGCGAAGGAATGCCATGCTTTTCTGAGCAGCTCGACTGACCAGGAAGCGGTGTTTAGGAAAAGCTATCCTATGCTTACTAGATGAAATAAAATGTAGGTCTTCGATGTTTTAGGTGTGTATAAACCGTTGTAATCCTCCCTAAATTTGTATCCCCACAATGGATCTGGATGCTACTCCTTTAAGTATATGACTGATGTAAGTTTGCAACTTGTGTTCGTGACTATTGTAATATATTTCTATATTCGCACTCCTATGTGTTCTATATTTTTATGCATTTTCTTTTGTGCTCGATTTTTGGATAACGCTCATGAGGCATGGTTCCATTAGATTTTGCTCTTTGATTGTAAGGTAGCTCACAAGCATCGATATCATCTGCTTATGATACAAAATGACTCTGTCTAATAAGATTGTTTATGTATAATATCTTCATTGTCCTTCAAAACGATTGTGTATACCGTCTTGCCCGCGAAGCGGGCAAGCGAGCGGCAAGCCGCGTTTCCTACCTAGTAAAACCAAAGATCCGCCATAAAAGGGATTACAAAGAGATGGTCATAATCATGTTGGACAACTCATATGGCGTTAGAACACATTGATAGCATGAGAAAGATAGAACAAGCTACTTCCATAAACTCATAGTCTCGGGGTGGACTACTACCTATTTATCATGGTGATGTTGGATATGTTGTTAGGGAGGTTGGAGATGCGAGCCAGCGTGCTCCGGCGGTATTTCCCTCTCCAATCTCTACATGATCTCCTTTGTTTTGTGTTTCTGTCTCCGTGGTGCGCCGTACTCCGAAATCGTGATCGAGGAATTATATATGATATAGGCTAGTGTCAGAGTACACCATGGTTAGGTATTAGAGTAGACCATGGATTCCTATATTTGGAAGTTTAGGATTCTATCTCTACTAGGCTACATCTATATCGAGTTGATGATGACCCACAAGTATAGGGGATCGCAACAGTCTTCACGGGTAGTATTACCCAATTTATTGATTCGACACAAGGGGAGCCAAAGAATACTTGCAAGCCTTAACAACTGAGTTGTCGTCACCGCACTGAAATAGTTCTTGCTCACGAAGTTGATCAAGAGCAACTTGTAGTAGAAACAAAGAAAGCAACAGCAAGAATAAATGATGAACAGGAGCAATAGTAACAATAATGGTAAACAGTGGGATTCGAGTGCGGTAGGCATAGGGATGGATGGACGGGCGTTGCATGGACAAGTCTAAACATGTAACTTCAAGATCAAGGGCACTGCAGATAAATAATAACAAGCATCCAAGTACTAAACAATCCTAGGCATGTGCTCCAAATATAGTCATACGTGCTCTCAATGAGAACTTGTACAACATCTTCTGTCTAGCCAGCCCGTGGCAGCGGGGCCTCTAGGGAACTACTGGCAATTGAGGTGCTCCTTTTAATAGAGCACCGGAGCAAAGCATTAACACTCTGTGAACACATGTGATCCTCACACCACATCCATCCCCTCCAGTTGTCCCAATTATTGTCACTTTGGGGCCTTTGGATCCGGAAAATGATATGTGTACACAACTTGCAGGTAAGATCACAAACAATACTATCATAATGATTCAATAATAAGTTCAGATCTGATATCATGGCACTCGGTCCCTACTGACAAGCATTAAGCAAAACAAGTTGCAACAAAGTCAAATAGCACTAATAGAGATACTAGGCACTATGCCCTAACAGATCTTATTCGATTACATGATAGAACTCATCCAATCCCTACCATCCCCAAGCCTACAGCGGGGGATTAATCACTCATGGATGAGGGAAACATCGGTGGTTGATGGAGATGCATTGGTGATGACGATGGCGATGATCCTCTCCAAATTATCCGTCCCGGCAGGGTGCTAGAACGGATTTTCTGGATCCGAATCTTGGTTTCTGGTGGTGGCGGCGTAGCGGAATTCTTTCTAGAAAACTATCGCCCCCCTGTTTTTAGGTCGGAAGACAACTTATAGACGCGGAGGGAGGCCGAGGAGCTGCCTTGGGTGGCCAAACATCCCCCAGGCACGGGGTAAGTGGGCCCGCACATGGGGTGGGTCTGGGCCCCCCAGTCCTCCCCTCTGTCTCCCCTTCTGGCTCCGTCGATCTTCTGGTGAGATATAATTTTTGACATATTTTCCGGGATTTTTCCTGATAGTTCATTTTCTGCACAAAAACAAGATACCAAGGTAATTCTGCTAAAAACAGCGTCAGTCTGTTAGTTGTATCCAAATCACACAAGTTTAGAGAAGAAACAATAACAAAGTGTTCGAGAAATTAGATACGTTTTGGACGTATCAACTCCCCTCAAGCTTAGCTTATTGCTTGTCCTCAAGCAATTCAGTTGAAAACTGAGTGCGATAAAAGAACTTTCACGGACACTTTGCTTCATATGATGTATATATTCTCAGCACAGGAGTAGATTCTTAGACAATTCATAATAAAGAGTATGCAACTAAGTCTACTCAATAGTCATCGCAAGTTATTAAGAGAAACCAACTCAATAATAGTAAGTAGCATGAAACATAAACATAAGCAACATTGCAATGCTCATAATAAGGTATGATAGAGTGGTATCTCGCTTGCCTTTGTTTGAAGAGCACGATATAAATGCTGAGGCACCTCTAAAGTTCACATGAAGACTAGAGATAAAGATATCAGAGATACAAGCATCAAAGTCATGACATAATTAACCAAATTTTGGAACAAACACAAGAATGACAACTATGCTCTCAAGAAGATGCTCATAGAATAAGTGGTGACTTAACAAAGTTGTGAAAACGTTTTTGTGAAGGTTTGAAAGGCTTCCTAATGCTGAAAGGAAGGTACTCATTAGCTTTGAGCTCTCATTGCCCCTAGCATAGGCATCTTCATGTGGTTAAGGTGAAAGTGAGGTCCACTCTGAATCATATGCTTGACAGACCATAGACTGGAAATCCCAAGTCCCTTGAGTACGAGGGTCGCTCCGCATGCTACTCAACTTTGGTCATCTGAAAGTTATTGTCATTGTAAATACATGCATATCATCGACAACCACCAACGGGGTACCTCTTGCACATGGTACAGGAGCTTTCCCATAACCAACATGACAAGGCAAGCAGATAATGAGCATCTCAGCAATCTTTTTATTTACCATATGCATAGCTTTTTATTGAGGAAGCTTCATAGATGCTCATTATAGTGATGTTTCAAGTTTCCACCATGATTAGGCATGGCTTAGGCTAGCGGCCTAGGCGTTTCTCTAACATAATGTATAAACTCCATGAACTAACAACTTCCCCTTTTATTTCACATCGTCGACATCCATAAACAAAAGAGCAAGGAATCAACTGGATGAGATATCCAAAAAGTGTTGAAAGCGTTCCCGTGATGACAGTTCTCCGACTCAAGATATAATAAGCAAGCATATAACTTTCATGGACTAGTCACAATGGTTCAAGATTATTAAGCGCAAGAAATAAAGTGTGCCATCAAGTTCGTGAGAGCTTTACTAACTAACTTTCTCAAAACAGACAAACATTTTATTTTGGAAGAAAACACGGCATATATAAAATATGCACTGAAGTAGCAAATGATGTTGATAGGTAGGTATGGTGGACACAGCTGGCAATATTGGTTTTGGGGATCTGGAAGCACAGATAGAGCACATATTCAGTGCAAGTGAAGGCTAGCAATAGAGAGGGAGCGACAAACGAGAGAGCAATAACTGTCATAATCATGCTTGCAACAAAACATGACTAACTACGGCATGAAAGTGATACAAGAACTCTGAGGCAAAATAAATCATCGAGGCTTACTGACTATTGATTAGTCATATGCATGCGTGAGCATGTGCCAAGTCGATCCACATGAACAGTCAGAGGAGGATACCACAATATCATACCAAAGTATGAATAAAACAATGCAAGCAAACATTCATATGACATGCTACAAACTATTAGCAAGCTGGAGCTAATCATAGACAAGCAAGAACTACTAAGCATCCATAATGACATACACCTTACACAAACAGGCTAAGCATGCTCACAATGATGAGTATATGTACAAAAATGAAACAAATAGAGTTCGCTACCGGCCTCTTACCACACCTCGAGTTGTCTTAATCTTCATTATTGCCCTTGACTTGTGTGACTTCAATAATTAACATGAAAACCAATATCCACTGAGGACGACTGAAACCTGCGAAGAACTCACAAAACCAAAGAAGAACAACAAATATTTTTGGTGTTTTCGATTTTTTTAGAAACAAGCAAATAAAGAAAAACCAAACAAAAATAAAGCAAACCAAACAAAGCAAAATCTTTTTGGATTTTTCTTTTAAGGCAAAGCAAACCAAACAAAGCAAAGAAACAAAGAAATAAACCAAGAGAAACAACAAAAATATTTTTGGTATTTTTGGGTTTTTAGAAAGAAGCAACAAAAACCAAAAAGAAAGCGAAACGATGGATATACAAAGAACCGACCGAAAATGATATATATATATATATATGAGTGTGATGTCAGTATACCTCCCCCAAGCCTAGGCTTTTGGCCTAAGCAGGGATCAATAGCACGGATAATAACTCCATGCTGGTGGGTCATCATAGGAATGATCATAGTCAGGCACCTGTGATGAAGAAGAAGACGCGTCCCAATCAAATGAGGGTTGCTGGTATGAAGACTCTCCCAAGTTGGAGGGCTGAACCAAATTGTCTTCGGCATCCTCTTCAACATCTCCTCTTGCTGGGAGATTTCCCCCACATAAGTGTCAACCTCCTCCTCCGTAAGTGACCATCCTTGCATGTTATCAAAGTTAAACAAAGCAGGTGAAGTCAAATAAAATATTTTCTAACTCCTACCTTTTCTCCGACCTTGCTGGACAAAAGATAATTCATATGGCAAACTTCTCACATTAGCCCCCAAACTAACAAAACCATGCTGAATCATGGATTCAATATCAAGCCTCTCTATGGAAAACTAAAAATCTGAATAATGAGGCTCTAAACCATGGAAAGCTAGCAACCTAGAAGCAATGAGACCTCCACAAATTCCACCTTTCTCACGGTTGGTGGTAAGACGGTGAGCTATCAAAGCACCCAAACTATAAGAACTATTCCTATTCAGAGCACCTGCAATAAAATCTAGATCAAAAGAAGACAACTTTCTAGCAGTCTTTCTAGCAAGAACACACTTGGTAATGAAATAGGAAAAGTATCTAATAGCTGGGAGCTGGATGTTCCGAATTTTACCACTCTCCTTTAAGAAGTCGAAACCTTGGCAAATCTCAGCATACAAATCAACAAGTGACTTGGGACTCTCCTTGATCTTCTCACAAGATCCCCACTGAGGTACTCTAATTGCTGCATAGAAATCAGCAAAGGGCAGGCTGACAGGCATATTATATATTTTGTAATGGACCATGGGATTAGAAGTAGACCAAGTGAAATGGAAGTCCTGCACAAAAGCCATGGTTAGTTTAACATATTGGATTGGTTCACCTTCAACAAAGTGCTCTAACCCTGCATTTGTAACCAAAGTTTGAAAATCTTGGAGAATCCCCGCAACTCTCATAAATTCATGGCACGGGTATATGGAGGGAAAAACTACCTCCTCACGATGAATCTTCATTGTCTCATGCACCATCAAGTCATATTGATTCAGTGAATAAGCACTCATCTTCTTTGCTGAAATTTTTAGACAACCATCAAAACAAGTGATTTCTAAGTTGATAAATGATGAGCAACTACTATAGGAACTTGCTAGAGGACTACACATGCATCAAAACAAAGTTTCTAAGCATAGAACAAGCATGCAAGCTCAAACAACCTGTCACCTACAGTAGCAAAATACTCAAGATACAATCTACCAATCACAAATCTAATTGGACAAGTGGAGGAGGCACATACCAAGGAGCAATCCCTCCAAAAATCAGCACTTGAGATGGGTTGAACAAGAAGATCGAAAATCGTGAGCAAGAACTCGAGCTTGAGCAAGTTTTCCGGTGTTTTTCGGGAGAAAGAAAGAAGGTGGATTTGAGGAGGAAGCCTTGAGGGGCCTAGTGTTGGAGATATGCCCAAGAGGCAATAATAAAGTGGTTATTATCATATCTTCATACTTATGATAAATGTTTACATACCATGCTATAATCGTATTAACAGGAAACATTAATACTTGTGTGATTTGTAAACATAAAAGAGTCCCTAGTAAAGCCTCTTGTTAAACTAGCTTGTTGGTTAATATATGACCATGGTTTCCTGATCATGAACATAGAGATGTTATTAACAACAGGGTCATATCATTAGGAGAATGATGTGATGGACATACTCCTATAGTTAAGCGTAGCATAAAGATCAAGTCATTTAATATAGTTCATTTGCTATAAGCTTTCTGATACATAGTAACCTAATTCCTTCGACCATGAGATCATGCCTATCACCTTCACTGGAAGGATGCTTTGATGACATCAAACACGACACCGTAACAGGGTGGCTATAAAGGTGGCATAGAAGGTTCCAGAATGTCCGGCACTCTGGAGGGGAAGGGTACATGGATGTGTTGTATCAAGTTGGTATGATTGCATCATATACTAAGTGTCATCGTTGTTCCAAATAAAGGATTAATTCAAATCCTAGTTTGAAAATTCAAATAGCTAAATTGAAAAGTCAAACGGCTAAATTTGGAAAGAGGAAAAGAGGAGGAAGGAACTAGCAGAGGGAGTCCCTCCTCCCCAAGCCGGCGCACCACCCAAGCCGAGTTGGGGAGGGACTCCACTCCCTCCCCTTGGCCGGCCGGCCCCTCCACCTATATAAGGAGGGGCAGGGCTCCCTCCTAGAACACACAAGTACCTCTCCTCCAAACCCTAGCTTGGCGCCACCACCTCTTGCAGCTGCTGCCGCCTCCTAGGGTTGCCCTAGCCGCCGACTTGGGGTGCCCAAAACCCTAGCCGCCGGCTCTAGAACCTCCTCCTTGGTGTGTCTAAAACCTAGATCGCCGAGGAGCTCTCTCATAGTCCACCATACTGCCCGCTTAAGGCGAAGCCCTGAGATCTCCCTCTACTTCCGCATTCACGCCGTCAGGAATCGCGAGGAGAGTGCTACAACCTTCGCGTCATTGGAACAAGGAGAGGAAGGTCTTCACGAAAACCGAACGTGACCTATCATGAGCGCCGGAATGCAGCGTCGGAAGGATCGTCTGCGCGATCTTGAGACCGGGAGTGTACGACTACATCATCCACGAGAATCTGCTCTCGTTAACCGCTTTGGAATCTTCGAGGGCAAGTTATTCCATCGACTCGTTGCTACAATCTAGTAGATAGATCTTGGCTTGTTTGTTTGTATGCGATAGAAATTTTTTGTTTTCCATGCTACGAACCCCTACACCTAGGTGGGCCAGACCCCCCTAGGCGCCACCAGTGGTGGGCCCGCGCCTACCACAGGTATGGGGCCCAGGGGTGGCCCCCTGGGTCACCTCTGGTACCTCTCTGCCCCTTTTTTCGAGGAAAACAATATTTTGAATTTTCTGGGATTTTTCAGGAAACTTTATTTTTGGCCAATTTTCAGGGTATGAAAATTGATTTTCTCATAGAAACATTTTTTTAGAATATGAAAAAGCAAAAGCAAACCAAAATCCAAACTACAGGGTCTCTAAGAAACTCAAACAAGCAAACAACTAGCAAAACTAAAGCTAAAGCAAAGATTAGAAAGGAGAAAGGAAAAAGGAAAGCAAGTATAACCATAGTGGAAACATTATTTTGTTCATTAAAATCCTTTTGTTAACAAGGTTGATCAAGTCTGGTTACCAAAACAATCTTATATAAAACAAAACTTTGCATTACATAAGGTGATTATGTTACCTCATACTTGATAGCAATGGTCCCAATCATAATAGTTTCAATATTTTCATGTGGAATGGGACAATATATTTCTCCAACCTTTATGCCTTCAATATTTTCAATAGAATTCTGGCAATAGCTTCTAACAACCTTCTTGGGAAATTAGACAGTGTGTTCTTTGTCATTAATATTGAAAGTTACTTTTCCTTGATTACAATTGATGACAGCACCTGCAGTATTAAGAAAAGGTCTCCCAAGAATAATAGACATATTATCATCTTCAGGCATTTCAAGCACAACAAAATCAGTTAAGACCATGCAATTATGAGCAACTTGAACAGGAACATCCTCACATATACCAATAGGAATAGTAGTTGACTTACCAGCCATTTGCAAAGATATATCAGTTGGTATCAACTTTTCTAGCTAGAGTCTCTTATAGAGAGAAAAAGGCATAACACTAACTCCAGCTCCCAAATCACATAAAGCAGTTCTAACATAATTATTCTTAATGGAGCAAGGAATAGTTGGTATACCTGGATCACCAAGTTTCTTTGGAACCTTACCATTGAAGGAGTAATTAGCAAGCAAAGTAGAGATTTCATCATTAGGAATCTTACTTTTATTAGAGACAATATTCTTCATATACTTTGAATAAGGAGGCAAATTAATAGCATCAGTAAAAGGAATTTGCAAGAATAAAGGTTTCATCCACTCACAAAACTTGTTGTAGTGTTCTTCCTCCTTTGACTTGTGTTTCTTACCTGGAAAAGGCATAGGTTTCTACACCCAAGGTTCTCTCTCTTTACCATGTTTATTAGCAATAAAATCTTCCTTTGTGTACGTAGTGTTCTTAGTGTGTTTCTCAGGTTCTTCCTCACCTTCCTCCTTATCAGGAGGCTCATCATTATTATTACCACTCTCAGTTTCAGCATCAGAGACAGATATACTATTAGGATCTACAGCAGGTTCAAGTGGTTCTTCTGTAGGGTTCGCATCATAGAAAACAAAAATTTTCCTACGATGTGAACTATATACCAAGATATATCTACTAGATACAAACAACGGGCGGATGTATATCTGTAGAGAACATACCCTTGAAGACCGACAAAGCTTAAGGAGTTCAACTCGTGGTTGATGTAGACGATCTCTTGCCGATCTCAAGATCGAGCGGAAGTCCTAGCGCCGCAAATCAGCAGCGCATCCGTGCTCGCACACACGTTCGAGGCACCGAGCAACCTCCGCCTCCTCGCTCCAGCGATGCAGCGGAAGCACAAATCTTTCTTGCCGAATAGCCACCGGGAACATGTATCTCGCTAGTCCGAGACCATGGGGATAAATTCTAGAGGGGAGAGAGATCCTTCACGAGGAGGTGTGAGACAAGTGAGGAGGGGCTCCTTTATAGAAGGAGGGGAACCCCAAGGGGTGGCAGTGCATGGGGCTGCCCTTGCCTCCCTCTTCATGTGGGTGGACACTCCACTCACAAATCTCCTTTAAATTCCTCCACTCAAAAGTCCACTCAAATTCCCATTAAATTTCCACCAAATTTAATGCAAACTCTCATTAAATAAAACTCTTTTATTTTATTCAGAATTTTGTCAATTACTTTAATGACAAACATTCACAATAACCCCTTGCTAGAATTCTATTTCACATGCATAACCACTTTATGCAATTTCACCAAAACCTGCTTTGTATCTAGTGAAATAAATTCGCGCTTGTTCATTCTTTTTTCGGCATGAAACATTTGCTCCAATTGGATGTCGGTGTCTCTTAAGTGTGTCACCCTACGGTTCGTGAATAATGCGGACATGATCGAGACCCTCTCGGATCAATAATCGAAGCGGATCCGAGACCCATACTGACTCCCACACATTCAACGATGACTTTCTTGTGATCGTCGGAACCTTTTATGCTAGTATCTTAATCCCTTTGTTTCACGATATATTACATGTCCGAGATTCGATCATCGGTATCTCCATACCTAGTTTGATATCATTACCAACATGCACTCTTTTCTCGTTCCTGTGATATAGCATTCTAGTGATCAAATCACTTGCTTGCAAGCTAATCAATGTGATATCACCAAGAGGGCCCAGAGTATATCTATCCGTCATCGGGATGAACAAATTCCACTCTCGATCCATGAGCCTCAACATAACACTTTATTAGTTCTGAATCCATCTTTATAATCACCATGTTACGGTGTGACGTTTGATGTTATCAAGAAACTCTTCCGGTGTTAGTGATTGACATGATCTCATGGTCCAAGGATTAGGATCACTTCGTAAGTTGTTATAGCAATATAAACTCAATGACTTTGATCGTAATGCTATACTTCGGATGAATGTTCATCACACCATTACACTAATGTTGTGATCCCGTTATTAACAACATCCAATGTCCGTGATTAGGAAACCTTGATCATCTTGTTAATCAACGAGCTAGTTTACGAGAGAGGCATAACTAGGAACTTTCTGTTTGTTTATTAAACACACATGTATTAACGTTTCCGTATTAATACAATTATAGCATGTAAAATAAACATCTATCATATACTTGGAATACACATAATAAACACTTTATTATTTCCTCGTGGCATATTCCTTCGCCTCCCACTTGCACTAGAGACAATATTCTAGTTACATAGTGATAAATCTAACACCCATTGAGTTTTGGTGTTGATCATGTTTTGCTCTAGGGAGAGTTTTAGTCAACGGATCTGCTACATTGAGATCCGTATGTACTTTACAAATCTTTATATCTCCATCCTTGACATGCTCCCGGATGGAGTGAAACCGGCGCTTAATATGCTTGGAATGCTTGTGAGACCTTGGCTCTTTGGCATTGGCAATGGCACCATTGTTGTCACAATAGATCACCATTGGGTCCAACGCTTGCCACCACTCCTAGTTCGGATATGAACTCCTTCATCCAAATCGCTCTCGAGCCGCTCAAGCAAAGAACATATTCGCCTCCGTTGTTGATCCCGCTATCACAGGTTGTTTGGAGATCCTCCAACTAACCGCCTCCGCCATTCATGAGAAATACGATTCGGATTGAGACTTAGAGTCATCCGGATCGGTGTCAAAGCTAGCCGACATAACACTTAGCGACGAACTCTTCTTCACCTCAGATACAAGAAACATATCCTTAGTTCTTCGTAAGTACTTAAGGATATTCTTGACCGCTATCCAAAGGTTCAACTCGATCCGATTGGTGCCTACTAGTCAAACTAATAGCATGTGCCACATCCGGTCTTGTACATAGCATGGCGTACATTATAGAGCCTATGGTCAAGCATAGGGACTTTGTCCATTATCTCTTTCTTCCGCCAAGCCGGACTTTGAGTCTTACTCAATGTCTTGCCTTGCAACATAGGTAAGAACCCTTCTTACTTCCGTCAATTTTAAACTTCTTTAAAATCTTGTCAAGGTATGTACTTTAGATAGCCTATTAGGCGCCTAGATCTATCTCTATAGATCTTTATGCCTAATATTTATGACGCTCACCTAGGTCCTTCATTGAAAATTTGTCGCTTAGATAACTTTTAACATGTTAAAAGATCTATATCATTTCCGATCAATAATATGTCATCCACATATAATATCGTAAATGCCACATTGCTCCCACTCACTTTCTTGTAAATACAAGCTTCTCCATAAGTTTGGACAAATCCAAACTCTTTGATCACCTCATCAAAGCGGAGATTCCAACTGTGATGCTTGCTTCAATCCATAGATGGATCGCTGCTTGCACACCTTGTTAGCATCCTTAGGATCGACAAAACCCTTTGGTTGTATCATATACAACTCTTCTTCAATATTACCATTGAGAAACGCGTTTTGACATCCATCCGCCATATCTCATAATCGAAATATGCAAGAATTGCTAACATAATCCTAATCGACTTTAGCATCGCTACGGAGAGAAAGTCTCATCGTAGTCAACTCCTTGAATTTGTCGAAACCCTTTACAAATCGAGCTTTATAGACGGTCACATTACCATCAACATCAGTTTCCTTTTGAAATTCCATTTGTTCTCCACGGCCTTCTCGTCGTGAGGTAATTCCACCAAGTTCCAAACTTGATTTTCATACATGGATTCCATCTCGATTTCATGGCTTCTAACCATTTGTTGGAATCCCTCATCATCGCTTCTTCATATGTCGCAGGTCATCATTTTCATCAACCATGAAATTCATGACAGATTTCCGACAGCCGGAGTCGACGCCTCTCTGCTTGACCATGAGGTTGTAGTACTCTCTTCGGAGTTTCATGATCATTATCATTAGTTCCTCTTAAACATGTGGAGCCAACTCCGGAACAACTTCCGCGCTACTCGCCATACTTTGAAGAGAAGGTTCCACAACCTCTTCGAGTTCTACCTTCCGACTACTCACACCTTTCATGAAACTCTTTCTAGAAAGGATCCATTCTGGCAACAAAAACCTTGCCCTGGATTCAGGATGTAGGAATACCCAATAGTTTATTTAGGGTATCCTATGAAGACGATTTTCCGCTTTGGGTTCGAGTTTATCCGTTGAAGTTTCTTCACATAAACATCGCATCCCCAAACTTTAAGAAATGGCAGCTTAGGTTTGTTTCAAACCACAATTCATACCGCCGGGAATGACCACGGCAGATGCCGAATCGGCAAGTAGTAGAACGAAGGGCAAGGCGGCCAGCCATCTGCGGTGTAGATGAGGGCGGAGACACAGGTTTTACCTGTTCGCCTCCTGAGGGTAAAGACCTACTCGCTAGATTGTATTATGAGGGTGTTTATATGGGCGAACTCGGCTAGGCGGCGAGTTGCTTGGGTGTATGAGGGAACGTGTCTCTACTCACCCCTTGGGAGGTTTATATAGGCTTACCTCCCTAGGGTTTACATATCTCAACCGATTCGTTACAACTTTGTCAATCGCTTAACTCTGACCGACCGGGCCTATCTACTACCTCGGGCCTTCACTTCCAAATACTGGTACCTTGTCGGGCTTTGATCCACTCGCCGCTCGCAGCCCACTCGCAGCCCTTGGGCTGGTCGGAACGCCCCGCCGAGGATACCCCAAGAGGCATATCCCCATCAAGAGTCCCCGAGGCCGTTGATTAGGCGCGGTGGCCGGCAATGGAGTATACGGCTTCAAGTTGGCATCCAGTCGAATCGTCGGCGGGCTCCAGCACAAAGGGGAAAATCCGGCGAACCGAGTTGCGTCTTGGGTGAGTCGAGTCAACGGGTCGCGGCCTCGGCGAGTAACCTGGCGAGCCGGGTGGCAGGAGGCGAACCGTTGGGCGTGGTCAAACTAGCCGTTAAGGTAACTTAACGGTAACTTTCGGCGTAATCATCGCGCGGTAACGGCCTCCTAATTTGGCGGGTAGCTCCCGCTATATAAGAGGAATGGTAGGCTATCGGAAAGCCAACCGCCCACCATTTCTTCCGAGTACGCACATCTTCCGCCCGTTGATCCCGCGATCTGATCGACCCGCAATCCTCCGACCCCCAAGCGAATCCTCAGCCATGGCCCTCTCCACAACCTTGGGTAGATCCAAGTGCACTGTATTAATCGCCTCCTTCGAGGAGGCCGTATCCTCGGGCCGGCTGGCGAATCCTGGCCGAGAAACGACCCGAACCCGCGAGAGAGAGTTCATCGCTTCACTAGTCATCTCGAGTGGGGCTTAGGGTTTCCCACCTGTTCTTCCCAAGCGCTTCACTTACCACGGATCCAGCCTCGGATCTGGGTCCCCATAGTATCGAGCAGCTCGCCATCTTTGTATGCGTTCATGAAGTGCTACTTGGCCGCCCTATTTTCCTTGTGGCAAGATCTGCTCCATGGACGGATCAGCCCGCGAGGCGGGCGGCCCAATGCTAGCCGCGGGCGCTTAACCTTCCAACTGAAATCCAAAGCCTCCTTCTTCGACTTGATGCTGCCGCCAAAGCAGCGAGCGATCGAAAGTCTTGGTTTTATGTGACCGAGGCAACCCGAGGACGAGGCGGCGATCCCACGGATTCGCCGACCGCCCGAGCGCAATCTCCGTGTCGCCAGCTTCCGACGACCAGCGGATGGTCGTCCGAGATGCTCCGCACTATTCGCGGTCCGAAGAAGAAGGGCTGCAGACGGTGAACCTGTACAACCGCTGGCTTGGGCGGCGATTGCCCGCCGCCTAACGCGAGCATTATATGTACCAAGACACGGGCGAGAAGACTCGACGAAGGCCTCGCCGAAAGTGGAAGCCGGAGGACTACCTCTGGCGCTGAAGAGGATCACCCAGCGGCATACACGGATGCGCAGCCGGCTCCTCCATACACCGCGTCCGGCCCAACGGTAATAATTTGATCTTGTTCGCAATGCATATGCAACAAGGGTAATTCTAATTTTGTTCCATGTTTAATGCAGCTATTTCAAGTGGTGGAAGGGTGGCTCCCACCGCCGATGACGAGAGCTCGCCATCCGCCCAGACACAAGCGAAGTCGCCTCCGCCAAAGGTAATGAAGACGATGAGGACGAATCCAAAGAGGAGATCGCTCGTCCGAAGACCATGGGCAACGTTGGCCACGAACTCGAGGCTAGCAAGAGCCTCGGCGCCATGATGATGACGAGGAACTCCCGGAGACCACCTCGCCCGCCAGCCACTCCCGCCAAGAAGAAGAAGGGAAAGAGGCGAGGGCCCCCGAGGAGGAGGACGGCCGCCGAGGACGGCCTCACCGCCGCCGGCGAGCAGCCCGACGCCCAGCTCGCCGGTGACAGGCGGCCCGCAGCAACCGCTTAGATGCGCCATCCATGGAGGCACGCTGGCTTCACTACTCCGCCCTTCGCCGGTCTCGGGCTAGGGAGGCTCCCACTGTGGCGACTCGCCGCAAGGAGGTCCCGAAAAGGCGGTCTCGCCGCAAGGAGGCTTCGCGGCAGCTCCACTGCGAGGGCCTCCGTCAAGGCGCCCCGAGGCGCCAACCGCTACCTCAACGCCAAAGAAGCCCCGTATCTTGGGCCTGGCGCCCGAACTGGGATTAGTCGCCGATTGGGCCTCGAGCCGGAGAAGCCGGCCGCCTCCGTGACTGCTGCGTTTCATTCCGCCGCCAAGTGAGTGCACTCGACCTTCACCTTTCTCTTTTAGTATTTGGACTGTTTTGACCGAGTTGTCTCGACATGTAGGACCGGAGTGAAGAAGATGGGCCACCCGACGGTGGCCAAGGTGCCCTCCGCCGCTAGCGAGGAGGACCCTTCCCGTAAGAGGAAGGTGGATGAAGTCGCCGCCGCCACGGAAGGCAGCAAGAAGGCCAAGGGCGACGACATCGTCGCCGTCTCTGACGACACACCGCTGGCCGGACTCGTGGAAGCGACCGCCCACGGCGGGGAATTGCTGTTCAGACCGAGGAGGCGAGCTCCCTTGGGGCGGGCGCGTCAATCGCCACCTTCCCCGCTTCATGACCAAGGCGGCCACGGCGAGTGCGGCTGCAACTCCGAACCCCGTTCCAGAGACCGCCGAGGCCGAGATTGACCAACGTCGCGGGCACACACCGGCGCTGCTTGCATCCGTGGACGCGGCGCAACTGCACGGCATGCTTGGCGCCATCCGTACCTCCGGTCCCGAGGATCAGGTCGGTGTTTTGCAGCGGCCTGATTCTTATTAATTTCTTGTTTTGTGCGTTCGAGTCCAGTCCCCGAGTGCGCACTCGATAAATTATAGCGGGTGGGCACTGATTATTTTTCGAACCGCCAGTCCCCGAGTGCGCACCCGCTAAATTTTAGCGGGTGGGCACTTAGGAATTTTCATGTGTGCTGACTTTGAAGATGTCTGGTCTGCACCGGAGTCGGCAGAGCGATTGCTGGCAGCGTCTTGAGAAGGAACTGCCGCTCTGAAGCAAACAAGGAGCTGGGTTGTGGCAAGCAGGCGGAGGTGGCTCGCAAAGAGCTTGTCCCTGCTGGAGAACTGGAAGCGGTGCGGTCTGCATTGGGCACCGCCGAACAGAAGATCGCCGACCTCGAGCGCGAGCTGAGGGAGGCGAAAGAAGAAGCAAGCTCGGCGAACGGGCGAGCGAAGGCCGCCATTGCGGCCGCGGAGGACGATCGAAAGGCGTCTGAAGCCATCATTGTTGGGCTTCAGACCGACCATACATCGCTTCAAAGTTTCGTCACGGGGCTCGCCCGCCCATTGCTTGGTGAGTGCGTCTTCCTTGCCTTGTGATTGTACTGTTTGTGGTTTCCATTATACTCATGCTTGTCTCCTTCTCGCAGGTCGTGTTATTGGCTGCCAAGAAGAAGCGAACTCTCTTGACGCGAGGGAGTGCGTGAACATGCTCGTCGACTCGACGCTGCCGGGCGACCTGCATACGCGCCTACCTCCAAGAGATGTCGCCCACGGAGGTCATTCCCAGTGACCTCGTTGAGGTGTGGGAGTACTTGGAGAAGGCACCCGCGGTCGTAGAGTTCATGACGCGGTCAGCGTTTCGGCGCGGAGCGTCAACAGCTCTGAGCCTGGGACTTGCTCACTTCCCCGAAGACTTCGACATCGACGATGTGACGAGTGGGTATCCTTCGTCGACTGGCGCGGTGGACCTGTCTGAGGTTCTCAAGCTGCAGGAGCGTGCCGCCACATACTCGGAGCGTGTCTGGGCGATGGGCGACCTCCTTCCTTACCAGGAAACGGTCGTCATTAACGACCCGAGCCGCCGCATCGCGACTTCAAGGTCGAGCAACCTTCCGCTTGGCGATGGCGGGCGAGCTGACGACGATCCATCGAACTCATACTCCGTTCATCCGGAAGCGCCGGACGCTGGTGCATCATCGCCGCTCGCGGAATAGTGTAGTATGCCCAGATAAGTTAGTAGCAATTACGAACAGGCATAGTTTGTAATGTAAGACAATGCGATGCGATTGACTTGGATGTTGTGTCTATTTTGCTAATGATTGTCGTGTTTTGATTGATTTTGATGAGTCCCCGAGCGTCCGCCTTTTGTGGGGTTCACCTTGTGTATGATGTTTGTTGTTATCGTGTTTTGTTGGTTTAGTCGACTCGCCCGAGTCAGAGAGCCGCCTGGCGACTTTGAGTGCTCTTTACTTTACCGCTTTCCCGGACGCGAACGGGTCGGGTGGCCGAGTCCCCGCGTGGTACTTGGTATTCGAGGCGCGACTCGAGGGTGGTTGAGGACTGAGCGCTGGTGTGGGCGTCACTCCTGCTGGCGGGGGTCATCGGCGTGGCAGTCCAGGCGTGCTCTCTTACTTGACGTTTTCCCGACCGATCGCGACGAACTGGTATGCGTCCCGAGCGTGGTACTTGGTCGTTGAGTCGCCACGCCGAGGATGCGGAGGATGAGGCCGCGAGAAGCGAGGGCAGTTGTCTTGGTTTGCAAACCAATCGAGCTAGGCGACTCAATGGGGCTCCGGATTGGCGTTTTGTGGGCGACACAGACTGAGGTGACTCGGTGCTCCTATGTCGCACTACTTGGCCGTGCCGGTCGCTGTACCAAAGGTTGACTTCTGCATGTTTAGCATGATGCTGTTATTACAAGTGCGAGTGGCACAGGGTATGGAGAGTAGACGCAATTTGCGGTAACTGTTTCTTTTATTTCATAGCTTGAGAGTACATGTGTGGGGTTCTAGGAGTAGAACTTCGGAGGAGATTTACATTCCATGGCCGCTGATGTCGAGTTCGCCGTCCCGGACGCCGATGAGGTAGTAGGCGTCGTTGCGTACGCCTCGATGGCGAACGGGCCTTCCACGGAGGAGAGCTTGTGCATGCCCTTCTTGTCCTGGATGAGGCGTAACACCAAGTCGCCTTCCGGAAGGTGCGGGTTTTCACTCGTCGGTAGTGGTAGCGGAGCCCTTGCCGATAGATAGCGGTGCGATCGGAGGTCGCGTGCTTCGTCGAGTTGGTCGAGCCCATCTTGGCGGGCCGTTCGTTTGCGGCCTCCGTATAATGGACGATCCGCCGAGTCGTGTTCGAGGTCGGTTGGCATGCATGACCGGTACCGTAGACCATGAAGAAGGGGTGAACCCGTCGACTGTTGACCGAGGTGCGGATTCCCCGGATGACGGAGGCTCTTCGACCCAACATCCAGGTGCGCTCGAGTGGTACTTTGGTCGCGGCTTCAGCCGTGGAGGATGCTTTGGTTGGCTCGTTCCGCTGGCCGTTGGATTCGGGTGTCTGGCGAGGTCGAGCGGATGTGGTGCTCTCGCAGAACTCGCCATTGCTCCTTGGCGAAGTTTGTGCCGTTGTCCGTGATGATCTGTTAGGGAAACCGTAGCGGTATATGAGCTCGCGTAGGAACTTAGTGGCGCCTTCCGTCGCATTTCGGACTGGCTTGGCTTCTACCCACTTTGTGAATTTGTCGACGACCAGCGGTGGGTGTAGCCAGAGGGGCTTTCTTGAAGGGCCTACCATGTCCATGCCCCACGGCGAATGGCCGGTGATGGGGATTGTTTTGAGCGCCGAACTTGGAACGTGCGTCGGTTGGCGATTCGGCACCCGCATCGCTGGACGATATCGACGTCGGCATGTGCGGTGGGCGAGAAGCCGTGTCGCATGGCTTTGGCGACCAGGAAGCGCGGCGGTATGGTGGCGATCGCTGAGTGGATGTCGGTAAGATCTTGCGTCCTTCACGGTTGGGCAGCGTTGGAACACGCCGGTGACGCTGCGCTTGTGTAGCTCGCCGTCGATGATGGTGTAGGACTTGCATCGGCGGGCGATCATTCGGCGCTTGTCTCTCTCGCGGCAGTTACGTTACCCTCCTGTAGGCGATGTAGGGCTTGGTCCAGTCGTCTGGCTCGGTGACGAGTGCGACCAAGGTTGCCTCTGGTTGGAGCGGGACTCCAATGTCGATCTCCTTCGGAGGAGAGACTGACGGCGTGAAGATGGTGTCGAGGAACACGCCGGCAGGTGGTGCGAGTCGAGCCGACCCGATGCGAGAGAGAGCGTCGGCCTCCTCGTTTTTTCTCCTGTCGATCCACTCGACAGAGTAGCCGGTGAAGTGGCCGCCCACCTTGTCCACCTCTTGGCGGTATGCCGCCATGGTAGAGACGTCGCAGGTGCGGCGACTTGACCCGCAACGAGGTCGGAGTCTCCGTGGCGCCAAGGCGATTGACGCCATCTCCTTGCGGCTCGCATGCCGTGGAGTAGGGCCTCGTATTCGCCATGTTGTTCGTGCAGGTGTGAATTGGCGGAGGATGTAGCGGAGCTTGTCGCCTTTGGTGAGGTCAAGACTATCCCGCTCCCAAGACCGTCCGCGTTTTGGACCCGTCGAAGTGCGGGCTCCAGAATGGAGGTACGACGGCTTCTCGGCTGGGCCTCCTCCCGGTCGGCGAGGAAGTCGGCCGGTCTGCGACTTAATCGCCTCGTGGCTCGTATTTAATGTTGTGGACGCCCGATCTCGACGGCCCTTGGCGACCGCCCGGCCGCCTCGCGATTCGGATGATGTCTTGTAGTGGAGCCGAGGAGACGACCGTGATGGGGTGCTCGAAGTAGTGCGGCGCGCTGAGCTCTGACCGCGTACACCAGCTTTTGGTATGCGTGGGTATCGGCGCGACACGGTTAGGACCTCGCTGATGTAGTATACCGTTGCTTTGGATGGCGCTTTTCCTTCCTCGTCGCTCGACGACCATTACAGCGCTGACGACGCGCTCGGAGGCCGCGACGTAAACCAGCATGTGCTCTTTGTCGGAGGGTGCGGCGAGTAGTGGTGCAGCGAGTAGCACCTTTTTGAGGTCGCGGAGCGCGTCGTCCGCTTCCTTGTCCCACTGGAAGGTGGGATTCTTGCGCATCAGGCGGTATAGGGGCATCGCCTTTTCGCCCAGGCGGGGGATGAAGCGACCGAGAGCTACGCTTGGCCAGCCTGACGTCGCGAGCACTCGGGTTTGCCGGAGGCGATCGTGTCAATCTTCGTTAGGTTTGCCTCGATCCCTCGCTTGGAGACGACGTACTTAGTAATTGCCCGGCGGGTACACGAAGGTGCACTGGGTTGAGCTTTATCTTGTACCTCCGCAGTTGGCGAAGGTCTCGCGAGGTCGGCGGTAGGTCGCCTTGGCGGCGGATTTTACGACCACGCCGTCTATGTAGACGTGGATGTTGCGCCAATTTGGCTCGCGAGGCATTCTTGCATGCACCGCTGGTACGTTGCTCGGCGTTCTTGAGGCCGAAGGTCATGGCGGTGTAGCGAAGGCTCCGAATGGCGTGATGAACGCCGTCTTCTCCTCGCCCTCGACAGCCATTTTGATCTGGTTATACCCGGAGTAGGCGTCGAGAAACACGCGACTCGAGCCCGCGGTGGAGTCGATTATCTGATCGATCCGTGGGAGGACGAACTGCTCCTTTGGGCGGCGTTGTTCAGTTTGTGTAGTCGATACACATTCTCCGTGTCCCGTTCTTCTTTTCGACCAGACCGGGTTTGCCAGCCACTTGAGTATTTGATAGGCGGATGAAGCCGGGCAGCGGCGCTGCACTTCGGCGATTGCTCGACGGCGCTCTTCATTGAAGGGCGTGATCGCTTGACCGGTCGCACTTTGGCGTTTAATTTGTGCTCGGAGTTCCCTAGGGACACCGGGCATGTCGGAGGGTTTCCATGCGAAGATGTCCCTGTTCTCACGGAGGAACTCGATGCGCGCCTTCCTATCTTGGGGCTCATGCCTGTCCGATCGTCACCGTCTGGGTCGCCTGGGACCAGCTCGACGGTGCGGGTGTCGCCGTGGCCTCAAAGGTTGAGGTGTTTGCCCTCGAGTTGGGCTTCTTGAGTATTGTGGGGTCGTCGTTGTTGACCCGCCGCGTGTTGGCGAGCTCATCGGTGACTAGCTTCCGCCACGATGACGGCGTCGCGATTCGGCTCCTTTGGGCTCGCATTCGGCCATGTCGGGTCGCCGTTGATGGTGATGACGCCCGCCGCGGCTGGAGCTTCATCGCGTTATGCAGCGTGGGTGCCGCCATGAATTTGGCGAACGCTGGCGCCCAGACGCAATGGTAAGGGCTGTCGAAGGGCACCTCGAAGACGATCCGCCGGTCGGAAGTTCACGAGTGCGAAGGTGACGGGTAGCGTGACCTTGCCGATCGGGTACGCCTTCCGACCGGGGCGATGCGTGGAACGTGGTGTGGGTTGTCTCGATCATCGATCGCGGGAGCCGCATCGCTCAAGGTGTCGAGGTAGAGGATGTTGATGGAGCTGCCGCCGCCCATCGAGTCTTGGGAGCGATAGTCGCCGACCTTGGAAGCTTGACCACCGGGCGACTCGTCCCCGATACTCGATGCGTGGCGAGTGGTCTTGCCGCTCGGTGATGGCTGCTCCGACCAGTTCAGGCGGGGACGTCTGTTCGCCACGCGTTGACGGCGACAGCGCGGGCGATGACCTTCTTCTCGCGCTTCGTGGTGAAGCCGGTGAAGGTGTGGAGCGAGCCGGCTACTTTGCCGAATTTTCCGCCATTTTGCGGGTCGTTGTCGGTGTCCTCCCGCGCGTGCCGTGCCTTCTCGATCTCCCTGAGGGTGTGGCAGTCGGCGGTGGTGTGCGTGGCGGGCTTTCCTTCCTGCTGAAACGCATGGTTGGTTAAGGAGGGCGGATCGAACCTTGGCTTGTTCTTGTAGTTCCGCCGCCGTCGTTGCCCTCCGTCAGGCGGTAGCTCTTGGGGTCGCGTTATGCGTGCCCGGCATTGGCGGCAATCGACTTCGCCCATCGTTCGCGGCGCTTGCGGAGGCGAAAGTGCCGCCGTATGCGAGGTCGGCTCGGCGGCCGCCATCGTTACCGCCCGTCGTCGTTGTCCGGACTTCGTCGACGTCTTGATTGGGATCTTCCTCGGCGTGTTTGGCGATCTCGAGGAGGTCGGGATGTTGTCGAGTGTGCGGGCGTGTCGCTGAGCTTGGCGACGAGGCTCGTGGCGCACGAGGTCTTGAAGCAATGGATCGCGGTGTCGGGTGGATGCCGACGCGTTACCAGCTCTTGCCACCGCTGGACCCAGTTGCGGGTCGACTCGCGGGGTCCCTGGACGCATCGCTCCAGGTCCTCGATGGTGGTGTGCGGGTGTAGGAGCACTCGAAGTGCCCGACGAAGGCGTCTTGCATCTCCTCCCAGGAGTCGATCATCACGGGGCGTGTTGATCCATTGCACGTCCCCTCCATCATCGATTGGGAGGTAACGGGCGGCGTAGGTCGGTGTGACCGCGATCCCCATTGCCATGAGGTATGTGTCAAGCGGGGTCATTGGTCGTCGATTTTTCGATCTCCTTTGGCGCCTTGAAGTTGGGTGGTACTTTTTCCCTCGGATCATTGGCGAAGCACTTGGGCCCTAGTCGATGGCGACCCCATAGGCTCGCCATCGCGGCGAGTAGTTAGGGTGTGCCGCAGTCGTCGGGCTGGCGTCGCGCCGATTTTGGTTGTTGATGATGTGAGTGCGGCGTCGATTGGCTCTCCATTGGCGGCGACGAGGTTGGTCGCCTGGATCGTTGGTGGAAGTGCGCATTCGCGGTCGTCGTTGGAGCTGCGGTGGCTCGGCGGGCAATTGAGGGTGTTTGCCACGCTGGGGGCCGCTTGAGGCCCTGCTTCCGGAGGAGCGCGAGTACACTCGCCCTTGCGAAGTCGGCGCCTTTCGCTGTTCCACGGCCTTCGCGTAGGGCCACGACATCTTGGATCTGTAAGGCGCCATCACGGTCGCCGTGATCTTTGTCGGCAGCGGCTCGGCCTGCGAGGTTGTCCATCGGGTGGAGAACGATGGAAGGCCGTTCGCGCCTCGCTCCGTGAGGAGACGACTATCCGGCTGGTCCTCGGGAGGTGCGGTTGGGTGGTGGTGGGCACCCATCGCCGTTGATCTGGCGAGGCGGTTGCTTCCTCCGTGGCGTTCGCAGATCGCGGCCGCTGGCGGCTATCTGGCCGGTCGTTCGTCGTCGAAGTTCAGGCGCGCCCGAACAGTGGGGTTCAGCGTGACCTGATCCGCTGCTGGTGGTAGCGTGACAGCTCTGGCATCACCTGCCGAGGCGAAATTTTCGCTCGGCCTGCTCGCTTGCATCGCCTCCAGTTTCAGCGGAGTTCCTCGACCTCCGCCACCGTGGCGTTAGGAGGGATCGGGTGGAGAAAGGGTCCTCCGGATCGGTGCGGTGGCCATGGTCATGGCGTGGCGACCGCACCGTCGTGGAGGTCGGCGGAGTTCTCCGACCGGTCGAAGTCGAAGATCCCGAGGATGGAGGGTCCTCGAAATCTCCCGTTGGAGACTGGCGATGGAGCCAGCGACGAGGCCGCTGGTGATGGATCCGGCGAGTGACGCCGGTCGCCGAGTCGGCGTCGTCGGTGAGCGTCTTCCGGCGAGTTCTCGCCACGTTCTTTGTGGGCGAGTCGTACTGGAGGCGGTGGATCGTGCGGATCTGGCTCTCGGAGAGCCGATCGGCGTGGCGACTTCGCGGGTGCGAGTCCTCCGGTGATGGCGTCGGTGAAGCCGGCGAAGAGGCTGATCGTGCCGATCGGCGGATCACGCTGTCGCGTGACGCGCCCGCCGGGGCGTAGCTGCTCGGCAAGATCTGGAGCATCTCGCCGATCGCTATCATCTTGCTGGTGGCGACCGTCTCGTTGATGGGGGATTGGATCTCGCCGTCGGGAATGACCACGGCGAATCGTCAATGGTAGTAGAAAAGGGCAAGGCGGCCAGCCATCTGCGGTGCGAGATGAGGCGGAGACACGTGGTTTTACCAGGTTCGGCCCCGGAGGGTAAAGACTTACCTCTGCTAGATTGTATTATGAGGGTGTTTACAATGGGCGAACTCGGCTAGGCGAGTTGCTTGGTGTATGAGGAACGTGTCTCTACTCACCCTTGGGAGGTTTATATAGGCTTACCTCCCTAGGGTTTACATATCTCAACCGATTCGGTTACAACTTTGTCAATCGTTTAACTCGCACCGATCGGGCCTATCTACTACTTTGGGCCTTGACTTCCATGCTTTGGTACCTTCGGGCTTTGATCCACTCGCCGTTCTGCAGGCCCACTCGCCAGCCCTTGGGCCAGTCGGAAACGTCCTGCTGAGGATACCCCAGTAGGCATATCCCCATCACATACGGTGTCTTTTCAACGGATTTAGATGGTGCCCGATTTAAAGTGAATGCAGCAGTTTCTAGTGCATAACCCCAAAATGACAACGGCAAGTCCGTCAGAGACATCATAGATCGAACCATATCTAATAAAGTACGATTACGACGTTCCGACACACCATTTCATGTGGTGTTCGGCGGTGTGAGTTGTGAAACAATTCCACACTCTTTCATGTGAGTGCTAAACTCGTAACTTAGATACTCACCTCCACGGTCGGACCGTAGAAATTTGATCTTTCTATTACGATGATTTTCCACTTCATTCTGAAATTCCTTGAACTTTTCAAAGGTTTCAGACTTGTGTTTCATCAAGTAGATATAACCGTATCTACTCAAATCATCCGTGAAAGTAACAAAATAACGATATCCACCTCGGCCGACACACTCATTGGACCACATACATCGAATGTATGATTTCCAATAAATCGTGCGTTCCATTGAACCGAAAACGGCGTTCTAGTCATCTTGCCCATAAGGCATGGCTCACATGTATCAAATGATTCATAAGCAAGTGATTCCAAAAGTCCATCCGAATGGAGCTTCTTCATGTTTAACGCCAATATGGCCTAGGCAGCGATTTACATATATGCGGATATATCATCATTAAGTTTAATCCTTTTAGCATCAACATTATGAATATGTGTAACATTATCATCGAGATCTAATAGAAATAAACCATTCATCATCGGTGCATGACCATAAAAGATTTCATTCATATAAATGGAACAACCATTGTTCTCGGATTTAAATGAATAACCACTTCGCATCAAACACGATCCGGATACAATGTTCATGCTCGGTGCACCGGATAACATTTATTCAAGTTTATAACTAATCCGCGACAAGTGGAGAGGCAGCGTTCGATCGCGATCACATCAAAGATTGATCCATTGCCGACACGCATCTTGACCTCACCCTTGCTAGCGGTCGCTTGTTCCGACCCGATTCGAGTTACAAATATTAGCAACTAACGGTATCAAATACCCGGTGCTCTGCGAGCACTAGTCAAGTACACATCAACAACATGTATATCATATATACCTTTGTTTGCCTTGCCGCCTTCTTGTGCGCGAGATACTTGGGGCGATTCGCTTCAAAGGCGATCCCCTTACAATAGTAGCACTCGAATCAGACTTAGGTCCAACTCGGGGTTTCTTTTTTCAGCGGCAACCGGCTTGCCTTACTTCCTTCCGTTTTCTCTTCTTGTCTTTCTTGAAACCAGTGTTCCTATTGATCATCAACACTTGATGTTCCTTTTTGATCTCCACTTCTGCAGTTTTAAGCATTGACAGAAGCTCGGGGAGAGACTTCTTCATGCCTTGCATATTATAGTTCATCACGAAGCTCTTATAGCTAGGTGGCAGAGACTGGAGAACACGATGGATGCCTAAGTCAATGGGAATCGATATTCCCAAGGACACAAGCTTATCGGCGTAACCCGACATCTTGAGTACATGCTCACTAACGGAGCTGTGCTCTTCCATCATGCAGCTAAAGAACTTTTCTGCGTTGTAGCTCTCTACAAGAAGATGTGTGTCGAAAATCATTTTCAACTCACCCATTGTATCAAATGCATTGCCATTTTCAAACGCTTTCAAGTTCGGCTCTAGCCCATACAATATGCAATGAACTAAGTTGTGGTCCTCCTCGAGTCCGATAGACATTCTTCTCCTCGTCGGGGCATCATCTAAAGGTGGGGCCTAACGAGCTTCTAGCACATATTGCTTTTTGTGCAAGAGAGGAGAATCCTCAAATTCATGGCCCATTCGGTAAAGTTGCTACCGTTCGTTGCTAGTTTCTCTTTCTCCATGAACACATTGAAATTAAAAGCGGTGGTGCCATCTACAACAGAATTTGTAAAGTTTAGACTAAGTGTATGATAGATTGAGTTCAAATAATCCATATTATGAATGAACTCCCACTCAAAACGACATCCCTCGTGCCTTTTGGTGATTACATGAACCAAATCCACTATACCAAGTCCGATCATCACGTGAGTCGGTATAGCTTCAAAGGCGAGCATCAAATGGGCATCATATCAACTATATGACTCATGCTTAACCTTTTGGTCCGTGTTCGAGGCCATGCATACATGCTAGGCTCGCCAAGTTAGAACCTTAGTATTCGCGTGTAACTGCTTTTACACCCGAAATATGGTCGTGGATCCAAGAACACCCGATCATCACGTGATGTCTTGGAGCGGCGAAAACATAATCGATGCATACTAAAGGAAGAACACATTCTTATCTTGATATTTAAATGAGGGATCATCTTATTATGCTAACAAAGCGCTAAACAAGCAATATAAGATGCTATCAAACATCATATGTTTATTAGTGAAATGATATGGTTCCCGCAGATGATCTCTATCATGTGCATCGTGGTATGATCACTATCATATCTATATGTGTAAATCCAAGGTCTATGGATTTTACACGCTATGTGTGTTGTAAGAGTATCATCTCATACTTCTACTTACAACACTACCATATCATAACACTAGCCCAGCAACAATCTAAACTAGACGCCTCTAATTTATCCATTGCAAGTTTTACGTGGCTTAGGGATTTCGAGATAGAACCGTTCTTACCTCGAACATGAACCTAGCGAGGATAATCAAATTGTTGACAACTCGCTTGCAAAATAGATATTGACTATAGTAGGAGAGCAGACACCGCTAGCCACTTATGCAAACTAGTTGCATGTCAAGCGTGGAACAGGTCTCATGTGCGAGGACATGTAAAGTTTGTCGGTGCCGCTTCATCCCACTATGCCACCAATATCCAAAATTACAACAAAGGAGCAACAACATGATCATCATCGCCCACATACTCATATGTGTACTACCTGTAAAGTATCTACGCATAGATCCGCTCGATACCATGTAGGGTTCGCATCATAGAAAACAAAATTTTCCTCGATGTGAACTATATACCAAGATCTATATACTAGATACACACAACGGGCGGATGTATATCCTTAGAGAACATACCCTTGAAGACCGACAAAGCTTAACGAGTTCAAATCGTGGTTGATGTAGACGATCTCTTGCCGATCTCAAGATCGAGAGGAAGTCCTAAGCGCCAAATCAGCGGCGCATCCGTGCTCGCACACACGTTCGAGGCACCTGAGCAACCTCCGCCTCCTCGCTCAGCGATGCAGCGGAAGCACAACTCTTTCTTGCCGAATAGCCACGGGAACATGTATCTCGCTAGTCCGAGACCATGGGGATAAATTCTAGAGGGGGAGAGAGATCCTTAACGAGGAGGTGTGAGAGACAAGTGAGGAGGGGGGATCCTTTTATAGGAGGAGGGGGGGACCCCAAGGGGGTGGCCAGCGCATGGGGCTGCCCCCTTGCCCTCCCCTCTTCATGTGGGTGGACACTCCACTCACAAATCTCCTTTAAATTCCCTCCACTCAAAAGTCCACTCAAATTCCCATTAAATTTCCACCAAATTTAATGCAAAATCTCATTAAATAAAACTCTTTTATTTTATTCAGAATTTTGTCAATTACTTTAATGACAAACATTCACAAATAACCCCTTGCTAGAATTCTATTTCACATGCATAACCACTTTATGCAATTTCACCCAAAACTTTGTTTGTATCTTGTGAAATAAAATCCTGCGCTTGTTCATTCTTTCATCATGAAACATTTGATCCAATTGGATGTCGGTGTCTCTTAAGTGTGTCACCCTACGGTTCGTGAATAATGCGGACATGATCGTGACCCTCTCGGATCAATAATCGAAGCGGGATCCGAGACCCATCGACTCCCACACATTCAACGATGACTTTCTTGTGATCGTCGGAACCTTTACGCTAGTATCTTAATCCCTTTGTTTCACGATATATTACATGTACGAGATTCGATCATCGGTATCTCCATAAATAGTTTGATCTCGTTCGACATGCACTCTTTTCGTTCTGTGATATAACATTCTAGTGATCAAATCACTTGCTTGCAAGCTAATCAATGTGATATCACCGAGAGGGCCCAGAGTATATCTATCCGTCATCGGGATGAACAAATTTCACTCTCGATCCATGAGCCTCAACATAACTCTTTATTAGTTCTGAATCCATCTTTATAATCACCCTGTTACGGTGTGACGTTTGATGTTATCAAGAAACTCTTCCGGTGTTAGTGATTGACATGATCACATGGTCTAAGGATTAGGATCACTTCGTAAGTTGTTATAGCAATATAAACTCAATGACTTTGATCGTAATGCTATACTTCAGATGAATGTTCATCACACCATTAAACTAATGTTGTGATCCCGTTATTAACAACAGCCAATGTCCATGATCAGGAAACCTTGATCATCTTGTTAATCAACGAGCTAGTTTATGACAGAGGCATAACTAGGAACTTTCTGTTTGTTTATTAAACACACATGTATTAACGTTTTTTTAGTATTAATACAATTATAGCATGCAAAATAAACATCTATCATATACTTGGAATACACATAATAAACACTTTATTATTGCCTCTCAGGGCATATTCCCTTCATCTTCAACTTTCTTATGTTTCTTTTTCTTCCTCTTACGAGGACTACCACTATCCTCACCTTGTTGGGAATCCTGCTCTATTCTTTTAGGGTGTCCTTCAGGATATAAAGGATCTTGAGTAGTTATACCACTCCTAGTTTTAATTTCATAAGCATGTTTATTTCCTGAAGCATTAACTAGCATTTCCTTTTGTACCTTAGCAAGTTGATCAAGTTGGGTTTGAACCATTTGAATGTGTTTACAAAGCATTTTAATACCATTAGAAGTTCTTTCTACAATATCTTTCAACTCATGGATAGCCCTAGAGTTTTCCAATAAATGATTCTGAACTTGTTTATTAAAATTACCTTGTTTAAAAATAAATGTGTCAAGTTCATCTAAGCATTGATCAGGAGGCTTACCATAAGGAATATCACCTTCATTAAATTGGAGAGAGTATACATCAATAGTAGATGAGTGGGGAATTGGCTTACATAATTCTTCTATAGGAGGTAGATTCTTCACATCTTCAGCTCTAATACCTTTCTCCTTTAGACACTTTTTAGCTTCCTTCATCACTTCATCATTTAATGCAATAACTCCCCTCTTCTTTGTTGTTGGTGTTGGAACTGGTTTAGGAACAGTTGGTTCAGGAGTAATAGGCTCAGGTGTATTCAGCTCAGTTGAAGTCCAATCATCATAATTCTTTCTTATCTTGTTCATTAATTCTTCAGCATCTGTAGGAGTCCTTTTCCTGAAAACACAATCAACAAAGCTATCTAGGTAGGTCCTAGAATCATCAGTTAGTCCATTATAATAAATATCAAGCAACTCACTCTTAGGTAATGGACATCCAGGATATGCATGAATCAAGGAACATAATCTTTTCCATGACTCGGGCAATTTCTCTTCTTCTTCCTGTTTAAAATCAAAAAGTCTCTTCAAAGCAGCACGTCTAGCACTGGGAGGAAAATATTTATGGAAGAAAGAAGCAATCAGGGCTATCAATGGAACCAAGAGGTAATCTATTAAACCAAGCCCTAGCTTCTCCTTTTAGTGAAAAAGGGAAGATCTTATCAACAAAGTACTTGCGCATTTTAAAATCATCAGAGAACAAAGCACTCATAGTAGAAAGCTCATTCATATGAGCCACAACACTCTCATTTTCAGTACCACAAAAGGGTTCTTTCTCAACAATATCTAAATAAGCTAAATCAAGAGAGAAATCATAATCTTTATCTTTAATATCTATGGGAGAAGTGGCAAACTTTGGATCATAGGACTTCTTGGGTATAATAGTATGTCTAGCAAGGATACTCTTAATAGCACTAGCACCATGTGTATTTCGGCACTCTTCAACAAATTCATCAGTGAGCTCTATGTAACCATCATTAATATCAAAACTCTCACTAGATTCAGGTGGGCTAACAGGTGTAATAATGTCTTGACTAGGAGTTTCGGTATTTCCTAGACTAGCCATAGTAGCATCTAGGAAAGGACCTAATGGACCACTCTCATCAAGCACAGTAGAAGTAACATCATGAGTATCAAAAGCAGTTTCGGATTCAGCAGTAGTAGCAGTGTGTGTAGCATGAGTATGTGGTGGTGGTGTGACAAGCTTACTTATAACAGACGGTGAATCAAGAGCAACAGAGGCGTTTAGGACTGTACCTCTTCTTGTAGTGGATGGTAAAATAGGGAACTTTCCTTCACGAGACTTCCCCATGATGAAAGGAGTAGCAGCGAACAATAATAGATCCAAGTGAACTTACAAATAAAGCTATGCTCCCTGGCAATGGCGCCAGAAAATAGTCTTGATGGCCCATAAGTGTAGGGGATCGCAACAGCCTTCGCGGGTAGTATTACCCAATTTATTGATTCGACAAAAGGGGAGTCAAAGAATACTTACAAGCCTTAACAACTGAGTTATTAGTTCAGCTGCACCTGGAAATAGTTCTTGCTCATAGAAGTTTATCAGTAGCAATAGTTTGGTAGTAGCAACAGCAAAGCAACAACAACAGTGAAACAACATGATAGTAGCGATAGCATATGATGAGGATTCGAAAGTGCGGTAGGCATAGGGATGGATGGATGGCGTTGCATGGACGAGTCTAAACATGTAACCCGGAGAACTAGGGCATTGCGGATAAATAATAATAAGCATCCAAGTACTTAACAATCCTAGGCATGTGCTCCAAATAACGTCATACGTGCTCAATGAGAACTTGCACAACATCTTACATCCAGCCGTGGCGGGGCCTCTAGGGAACTACTGGCAATTAAGGTGCTACTTTTAATAGAGCACCGAAGCAAACCATTAACACTCCGTGAACACATGTGATCCTCACACCACAGCCATCCCCTCCGGTTGTCCCAATTATTGTCACTTTGGGGCCTTTGGATCCGGACAATGATATGTGTACACAACTTGCATATAAGATCACAAACAATACTATCATAATGATTCAATAATAAGTTCAGATCTGAGATCATGGCACTCGGGCCCTAGTAACAAGCATTAAGCACAACAAGTTGCAATAAAGTCAAATAGCACTAATAGAGATACTAGGCACTATGCCCTAACAGATCTTATTCGATTACATTATAGAACTCATCCAATCCCTACCATCCCCAAGCCTATAGCGGGGGATTACTCACTCATGGATGAGGGAAACATCGGTGGTTGATGGAGATGCGTTGGTGATGACGATGGCGACGATCTCTCCAAATTCCCCGTCCCGGCAGGGTGCCAGAACGAAGTTTCTGGATCCGAATTTTGGTTTCTGGTGGCGGCAGCGTAGCGGAACTCTTTCTGGAAAACTATCAACCCCCCTGTTTTTAGGTCAGAAGGCAACTTATAGACGCGGAGGGAGGCTGAGGAGTTGCCTGGGGTGGCCAAACCTCCCCCAGGCGCGGGTTAGTGGGCCTGCGCCTGGGGTGGGTCTAGGCCCCCAGACCTCCCCTCTGTCTCCCCTTCTGGCTCCGTGGATCTTCTGGTGAGATATAATTTTTGGCATATTTTCCGGGATTTTTCCGGATAGTTCATTTTCTGCACAAAAACAAGACACCAAGGTAATTCTGCTGAAAACAACGTCAGTCCATGTTAGTTGTATCCAAATCACACAAGTTTAGAGAAGAAACAATAGCAAAGTGTTCGAGAAAGTAGATACGTTTTGGATGTATCAGTGAGCATGTGCCAAGTCGATTCACATGAACAATCAGAGGAGGATACCATAATGTCATACCAAAGTATGAATAAAACAATGCAAGGAAACATTCATATGACATGCTACAAACTATTAGCAAGCTGGAGCTAATCATAGACAAGCAATAACTACTAAGAATCCATAATGACATACACCTCACACAAACAGGCTAAGCATGGTCACAATGTTGAGTATATGTACAAAAATGAAACAAATAGAGTTCGTTACCAGCCTCTTACCACACCTCGAGTTGTCTTAATCTTCATTATTGCCCTTCACTTGTGCGACTGGAATAATTAACATGAAACCAAAACCACTGAGGACGGCTGAACCCTGCAAAGAACTCACAAAACCAAAGAAGAACAACAAATATTTTTGGTGTTTTCGATTTTTTAGAAACAAGCAAACAAAGAAAAACCAAACAAAAACAAAGCAAACCAAACAAAGCAAAATCTTTTTGGATTTTTATTTTAAGGCAAACCAAAGCAAAGAAACAAACCAAGAGAAACAACGAAAATATTTTTGGTATTTTTGGGTTTTAGAAAGAAGCAACAAAAACCAAAAAGAAAGCGAAACAATGAATATACAAAGAACCGACCGAACATGATATATATATGAGTGTGATATCGGTATACCTCCCCCCAAGATTAGGATTTTGGCCTAAGTGGGGCTCAATCCCATGGTGCCCAAGTAGATGCACCTCCATAGCATGTCGAGGAAGCTCCCTCGTCCTGGTACGAGCTCGAGGCCTCCCCTGTATAATGTAATGCGGGGTCATATGAGGGCGCTTCCTCCTGATAGTGCCCGTGGAAGTTTAGAGAGCGTAGCTTGTCATCCATCTCCGCCTTCGTGCGTGACCAAGGTCCCTGGGAAATACTGAACAAAGTGGTTTGGGGTAGAGGGATCTCTCTCTCTCTTCCCCGTCAGTAAACAACATTCTATAAACCAAGTTCTCAAGAGTAGAGCTAGAGGTGACAAAGTGGCGCGCCTTCATGGCAACAAGATCAAGCCTCAGAGGAGCCAAAACTGCATCTTGTGGATCAACAACAATGTCCAAGGTAGCAGCAATACGAGTAGCAATAATTCCCCCATAGATGGGTCCCTTAGCAGCTAAACGACGAGCAATGAGGGAACCAAGATTATACTTATCCTCACCGTAGAGCGCGGCAACTAAGAAGGCCAATTGATAGTTGGAGATATTACTAGTGTTCTACCTACCAAGAACACCGGTGGTAAGATAGTAGGCAAAGTACCTGATGGCTGGAAGTTGAATATTCTTTATCTTCCCTTGTTGAGCTCTGCGGTCATCATCATTGGTTATTCCTCGGTATAGTTCCAACAAATCAGCGGGAAGGGCTAGAATCTTCTTTGATGATCCAGTTGTACCAAGTCCCAGGGCTTTGCAAAATTTCTTCAAAGACATTGAATGAGCCCTGTCATAAATTTTGAAAGACACAGAGGGCTTGAACAAACTGCTAGTAAAGGAGAAACTCTCCACAAATGTTTTAATAAGAACAACATATTGTGCACTCTCATCCCGCATGAAACTTGTTAGACCATCCCTCTCAATCAAAGTCATGAAATCATTAAGAATCCCAGCAGCTCGCAAGAAAGTTTGACAAGGAAAGGTGGAGGGGTGCGCATCCCCTTCATCTCCCTCGTCACCAAATCGCGGAGTGATGAGATCCTCATTGTATGAGTATCTAGAACTGGTGGATGACCTTGGAAGCCTTGCCCTTCTAGGTGCATCACTCTCAAATATGTCACCAAAGGTGTGGTGGTCCATGACTTCACTATTCTAAAATTTTAAGCAACCATCAAACCAAGTGATTTCTAAGTTGATAAATGATGAGTAACTACTATAGGAACTTTCTAGAGGACTACACATGCATCAAAACAAAGTTTCTAAGCAAAGAACAAGCATGCAAGCTGAAACAACCTGTCACCTATAGCAGCAGAATACTCAAGATACAATCTACCAATCACAAATCTAATTGGACAAGTGGAGGAGGCACATACCAAGGAGCAAACCCTCCAAAAATCAGCACTTGAGATGGGCTGAACAAGAAGATCGAAAATCGCGAGCAAGAACTCGAGCTTGAGAAAGTTTTCCGGTGTTTTTTGGGAGAGATAAAGAAGGTGGCTTTGAGGAGGCAGCCTGGAGGGCCCAGTGGGGCAACCCCCCCCCCTAGGCGCCACCAGTGGTGGGCCCGCGCCTACCACAGGTGTGGTGGCCTGGGGTGGCCCCTGGGTCACCTCTGGTACCTCTCTGCCCCTTTTTTCGAGGAAAAAAATATTTTGAATTTTCTGGGATTTTTGGGGAAACTTTATTTTTGGCCAATTTTCACGGTATAAAATTGATTTTCTCGCAGAAACAGTTTTTTCAGAAGAAGCAAAAGCAAACCAAAAGCCAAACTACATCAACTCTAAGAAACTCAAACAAGCAAACAACTAGCAAAACTAAAGCTAAAGCAAAGACTAGGAAGGAGAAAGGAAAAAAGAAAGCAAGTATAACCATAGTGGAAACATTATTTTGTTCATTAAAATCCTTTTGTTAACAAGGTTGATCAAGTCTTGTTACCAAAACAATCTTATATGAATCAAAACTTTGCATTCCATAAGGTGATTATATTACCTCATACTTGATAGCAATGGTCCCAATAATAATAGTTTCAAAATTTTCTTGTGGAATGGGACAATATATTTCTCCAACCTTGATGCTCTTAATATTTTCAATGGAATTCAGGCAATAGCTCTTAACAACCTTCTTAGGGAAATAGACAGTGTGCTCTTTGTCATTAATATTAAATGTTACTTTTCCTTGATAGCAATTAATAACAACACCTGCAGTATTAAGAAATGGTCTCCCAAGAATAATAGACATATTATCATCTTCAGGCATTTCAAGCACAACAAATTCAGTTAAGACCATGCAATTATGAGCAACTTGAACAGGAACATCCTCGCATATACCAATAGGAATAGTAGTTGACTTATCAGCCATTTGCAAAGATATATCAGTTGGTATCAACTTTTCTAGCTGGAGTCTCTTATAGAGAGAAAAAGGCATAACACTAACTCTAGCTCCCAAATCACATAAAGCAGTTCTAACATAATTATTCTTAATGGAGCAAGGAATAGTTGGTATACCTGGATCACCAAGTTTCTTTGGAACCTTACCATTGAAGGATTAATTAGCAAGCAAAGTAGAAATCTCCTCATTAGGAATCTTCCTTTTATTCGAGACAATATCCTTCATATACTTTGAATAAGGAGGCAAATTAATAGCATCAGTAAAAGGAATTTGCAAGAATAAAGGTTTCATCCACTCACAAAACTTGTTGTAGTGTTCTTCCTCCTTTGACTTGTGTTTCTTACCTGGAAAAGGCATAGGTTTCTACACCCAAGGTTCTCTCTCTTTACCATGTTTATTAGCAATAAAATCTTCCTTTGTGTACGTAGTGTTCTTAGTGTGTTTCTCAGGTTCTTCCTCACCTTCCTCCTTATTAGGAGACTCATTATTATTACCACTCTCAGTTTCAGCATCAGAGACAGATATACTATTAGGATCTACAATAGGTTCAAGTGGTTCCTCAACTACTTTATGTTTCTTTTTCTTCCTCTTATGAGGACTACCACTATCTTCACCTTGTTGGGAATCATGCTCTATTCTTTTAGGGTGTCCTTCAGGATATAAAGGATCTTGAGTAGCTATACCACTCCTAGTTTTAATTCCATAAGCATGTTTATCTCCTGAAGCATTAACTAGCATATCCTTTTGCACCTTAGCAAGTTGATAAAGTTGGGTTTGAACCATTTGAAAGTGTTTACAAAGCATTTTAATATCATTAGAAGTTCTTTCCACAAAATATTTCAACTCATGGATAGCTCTATAGTTTTCCAATAAATGATTATGAACTTGTTTATTAAAATGATCTTGTTTAACAATAAAAATGTCAAGTTCCTCTAAACATTGATCAGGAGGCTTACCATAAGGAATGTCACCTTCATCAAAGTGTTGGAGAGAGTGTACCTCAATAGTAGATGACTGGGGAATTGGCTTACATAATTCTTATATAGGAGGTGGATTCTTCACATCTTTAGCTCTAATACCTTTCTCCTTTAGACACTTTTTAGCTTCCTTCATCACTTCATCATTTAATGCAATAACTCCCCTCTTCTTTGTTGTTGGTGTTGGAACTGGCTTAGGAACAGTTGGTTCAGGAGTAATAGGCTCAGGTGTATTCAGCTCAGTTGAAGTCCAATCATCATAATTCTTGCTTATCTTGTTCATTAATTCTTCAGCATCTGTAGGAGTCCTTTTCCTGAAAACACAATCAGCAAAGCTATCTAGGTAGGTCCTAGAATCATCAGTTAGTCCATTATAATAAATATCAAGCAACCCATTCTTAGGTAATGGACATCCAGGATATTCATGAATCAAGGAACAAAATATTTTCCATGTCTGAGGCAATTTCTCTTATTCTTCTTGTTTAAAATCAAAAAGTCTCTACAAAGCAGCATGTCTAACAGTGGGAGGAAAATATTTATGGAAGAAAGAAGCAATCAAGCAATTAGGGCTATCAATGGAACCAGGAGGTAATCTATTAAACCAAGCCCTAGCTTCTCCTTTTAGTGAAAAAAGGAAAGATCTTAGTAACAAATTACTTGCGCATCTTAAAATCATCAGAGAACAAAGCACTCATAGTAGAAAGCTCATTCATATGAGACACAACACTCTCATTTTCAGTCCCACAAAAAGGTTCTTTCTCAACAATATCTAAATAAGATAAATCAAGAGAGAAATCATAATCTTCATCTTTAATATCTATGGGAGAAGTGGCAAACTTAGGATCAGAGGACAACTTAGGCATAATAGTACGTCTAGCAAGGAGACTCTTCATAGCACTAGTACCATGTGTGTTTCGTCACTCCTCAACAAATTCATCAGTGAACTCTATGTAACCATCTTTAATATCTTAACTCTCACTAGACTCAGGTGAGCTAACAGGTGTAACAGTGTCTTTACTAAGAGTTTCGGTATTTCCTAGACTAGCCATAGTAGCATCTAGAAAAGGACCTAATGAACCACTCGCATCAAGCACAGTAGAAGTAACTGTTGGAGATATGCCCTAGAGGCAATAATAAATGTAGTTATTATTATATCTTTGTGTTTATGATAAATGTTTACATTCATGCTATAATAGTATTAACAAGGAAACATTAATACTTGTGTGATTTGTAAACTTAATTTGAAGCCCCTAGTATAGCCTCTATACTTCACTAGCTTGTTGGTTGATTAAATGATTGTGGTTTCCCTATCATGAACATTGAGATGTTATCAACAACAAGATCATATCGTTAGGAGAATGATATGGTGGACATACTCCTATAGATAAGCGTAGCATAAAGATCAAGTCATTTCAATAGTTCAATTGCTATATGCTTTCTGATACATAGTAACCTAATTCCTTCGACCATGAGATCATGCATATCACCTTTACGGATGGATGCTTTGATGACATCAAACACCACACCGTGAATCGGGTGGCTATAAAGGTGGCATTAAGTGTTCGGAAAGTATTGGTTGAAACACATGGATCAAGAGTGGGATTTGTCCATCCTCATGACGGATAGATATACTCTGGGCCCTCGGTGGAATGTCATCCAATTGGCTTGCAAGCATGTGACTTGGTCACAAGGATCACATATCAGGAGCGAAAAGAGTACTTATCGGTACGAGGTTGAACTAGGTATGCAGAGATACCGACGATCATAACCTCGGATAAGTAACATATCGTGAGACAAAGGGAAATTGGTATCGTATGTAAGTGGTTCATTCGATCATAAGTAATCGTAGAAATATGTAGCCATATGAATTTCAGTTCCTCTATTGGTTATTGTTAGGAGAAGTGTCTCGATCATGTCCGCATAATTCACGAACCGTGGAGACACATAAGGATTCAACGTTGTTTGAGTAGTTATGGTATTATGAGAAAGAGACCGAATGTTGTTGAGTCTCGGATGGGATCCGGGATATCACGAGGTGATCCGGAATGGTCCGAGAATAAGATTCATATAAGGAAAGTCCCGTTTGAGTTCGGGAATGATTCCGTGTTTTCGGGAATGTTCTAGAAGGTTCGGATTGTCCGGCACTCAAGGGGAAGGGTACATGAATGTGTCATTACATATTGGAATGATTGCATCATGTACTAAGTGTTCTTGCTGTCCCAAATAAAGGATTAAATTGAATCCTAAAATAGAAAATTCAAATGTCCAGTTTGAAAGTCAAACGGCCAAAACAAGAAACTGTGGGAAACAAGAAAGAGGTGTTGGAAACCGACTTGAGGGAGGAGTCTCCTCCCAAGCCGGCGCCACCAAAGGCCGACTTGGGAGGGACTCCCCTCCACGCGCCTCCCCACCTATAAAAGGAGGCGGGGCTCCTCCTAGACACACAAGTTTCACCTCTAGATCTCCGGTTTAGAGCCGTTTTGGTTTAGAGCTTCTAATTGCTTTAGCTTGGGTTTAGAGCCTTCTAATTGGTTTAGAGCCTTCTAATTGGTGTGTCTAATTACTAGACCACTAATAGCCTCTCTCATAAGCTCCACCATACTGCACCGGCTTAAGCGAAGCCTGGGATCTCCCTCTACTTAGGTACCACGCTTGTTGTCTTTGGAATCGAGGAGAGTGCTACAACCTCCAGCCTTTGGAACAAGGAGAGGAAGGTCTTCGTCGATCCGAACGTGTGACCGATCATGGGGCGCTTCTGGAGCGATGGCGGAAGGATCGTCTACACGATCTTGAGATCGGAAAGAGTACGACTACATCACCCACGAGAATCCGCTCTCGTTAAACACTTTGGAATCTTCGAGGTAAGTTATTCCATCGACTCGTTGCTATAATCTAGTAGATAGATCTTGGCTTGTTTGTTTGTATGCGATAGAAAATTTTTGTTTTCCATGCTACGAACCCCTCTGATGGTATCGAGCCGTGTCTATATGTAGATCATTGCCTGAGTAGAACACAATGGTCATTGTGGGCGTTGATGCTTTATTGTCGATTGCTTCTTGTGTACTTTGCATCTTGCGGTATGTTGGGATGAAGCGGCCGGGCTAACCTTACATGACATCGTTCATGATACTTGCTCCACGCTTGACATGCAACTTGTATTGCATAAGTGGCTTTCGGGTCTGTTTCTCCTAGCATAGTTAAGATCCAATTTACAACGGGTGATCAACAATGCTAGTATCAATGTTGTGGTTCTTGTTCGTAAGTTAGAACGACACTTATTGAAAGCCCCAAACCACGTAAAATATGCAAAGAAAGTAGAGGCGTCTAACTTTGTTTTGCGAGGGTGTCTTGTGATGTGATATGGCCATGATTGTGATTATATTTGATGTATGCAATGTTCCTTATTGTAAGTCGGCAACGGCGAGCCATATGGTTGTCTTTAATTTATGTTAAGACCAGCGTGTCTATTCAAAGTAGTTGTAATAGTTAAAGCGGTGGGCGACAACCATGGAGAAGCGTCATTGACCTTGATGCAATGCGGTGATGATGGAGATCATGTTATGCTTGAAGATGGAGATCGGAGGCACAAAGAAGAAAGTCCATATCATATCACATATATATTGAATTGCATGTGATGTTAATCCTTTATGCATCTTGTATTGCTTAGTAGACGACGGTAGCATTATAAGATGATCCCTCATGCACATCAATTTCAAATCATAAAGTGTTCGCCCTTAGTTAGCACCGTTGCTAAAGCTTGTTGTTTCGAAGCACCACGTGATGATCGAGTGTGTTAGATTCTGCAAGTGTATACAACGTGAGCAAGCCAGATTTGCTCATGCAGAAACTAAGGTTTGATCTTGACGAGCCTAGCATGTACAGACATGGTCTCGGAACACGGATCACCGAAAGGTAAAGCATGAATCATATAGTAGATGTGATGAACATGTCGATTGTTCGCCATTGAAACTATGTCAACTCTCGTGATGATCGGTGTTGATATGGTGGATTTGGTTCGTGTGATCACTAAAACAATGTGAGGGATATTGTTTTGAGTGGGAGTTCACCTAGTTTAATTTTATTATTAATTTGAACTCAATTTGTCATAAACTTAGTCTAAACTATTGCAAATATGTTGTAGATCAATGGCAGCCCTACCATCAATTTTAATGCGTTCCTAGAAAGAAAAGTTGAAAAACAATGGAAGCAACTTCGCGGATTGGTTCCAATTTGAGGATTGTCCTCACGGTGGTAATTTGACCTATGTGCTTTGGATGCACGCTAGGTGACCCTGCGACAGCGCTTCCGATGAAGTAAAGAATGTTTACCTCGCTCGGAAGAATCGATCCATAGTTCGGTGTGCTATCTTGTATGGTTTAGAATCGGAGCTTGAGAAAAGGTTTGAAGAGTCGGACCCATATGATATTGTCGAGGATCTCAAATTGATTTTGAGACTCATGCGGCAATTGAAAGCTATGAGGCTTCGAAAAGTTCTTTAAGCGCAAGATGGAAGAAGGCTCAGTTAGTGAGCATGTGCTTAAGATGTCAGGCACGCATAAACAAACTTCAAAGCTTGGGTATAGTGATTCCTAATGCTTTGAGGATTTCGTGTCCTCAATCACTACCACCAAGTTACAAGAACTTTGTGATGAACTACAACATGCGAGAACATGAACAAGGCGTTGCGAGAACTCTTTGCCATGTTGAAATCTGCAGTGGAGATCAAGAAAGAGCACCAAGTGTTGTTGGTCAATAAGACCACCAAATTCAAGAAAAGGCAAGTCTAAGCAAAGGACACTTCAAGAAGGGTGGTAAGAAAGCTACCACGCCGAAGAAGACCAGGCTGGACCTAAGCACGATCTTGAGTGCTTTTCTTGCAAGGGAGAAGGTCCTTTGGGCGGAATTGCCCAAAGTACTTGGCGGATCGAAGAACGGCAACATCAAGAAGAAAGGTATATCGATATACATGTTATTGATGTGTATCTCACTAGTACTCGTAGTAGTGCAGGTATTTGATCTTGGTTCGGTTGCTCATATTTGTAACTCGAAGCGAGTCTTTGCAGAATAAACGGAAGCTAGCGAAGAACGAGGTGACGATGCGCGTGGGAAACGGATCAAAGGTTGATGTGATCGCGGTCGGCACGCTACCTCTTCATCTACCATCGGGATTAGTTTTATACTTAAATAATTGTTATTTAGACGCTTCGTTGAGCATGAACATTATATCAGGATCTTGTTTATTGCGAGACGGTTACTTGTTTAAGTCAGAGAATAATGGTTGTTCGATTTATATGAGTAATATGTTTTATGCACATGCACCTTTGATAGATGGTCTATTCTTATTGAATCTCGATAGTGGAAATACACATATCAACAATATTGAGGCTAAACGTTTGAAATCCAGCGATAATTCGACCTATATGTGGCACTGTCGTCTTGGTCACATTGGAGTGAAGCGTATGAAGAAACTCCATTCCGATGGACTTCTTGAATCACTTGATTTTGAATCACTTGAAAGATGCGAAGCATGTCGATGGGAAAAATGACTAAGACTCCATTTTACGGTATGATGGAGCGAGCTACGGACTTATTGGAAATCATACATACCGATGTGTGTGGTCCAATGAGTGTAGCATCGCGCGGTGGTTATCGTTATGTTCTTACCTTCACAGATGACTTGAGTAGATATGGGTATATCTATTTCATGAAACATAAGTCCGAAACTTTGGAGAAGTTTAAGGAGTTTCAAAGTGAGGTAGAGAATCAACGTAACAAGAAGATTAAATTTCTACGTTCTGATCGTGGAGGTGAATATCTAAGTTACGAGTTTGGCGAGCATTTAAAGAAGTGCGGGATACTTTCACAATTGACACCGCCGGGAACACCACAGCGAAATGGTGTGTCCGAACGTCGTAATCGAACTCTCTTAGATATGGTTCGTTCTATGATGTCACTTACAGATTTACCGCTATCATTTTGGGGTTATGCATTACAAAGCGAGCATTCACTTTAAACAGGGCCGTCTAAATCCGTTGAAACGACACCGTATGAATTATGGTTTGGGAAGAAACCCAAATTGTCGTTCCTTAAGTTTGGGGATCTTGAAGCCTATGTAAAGAAGTTACTGAGGACAAGCTTGAACCCAAAGCGGAAAAATCGTCTTCATAGGATACGAAGGAAACTATTGGGTATACCTTCTATCATAGATCGAAGGCAAAACATTCGTTGCCAGAATGGATCTTTTCTAGAAGGAATTTCTCTCGAAAGAAGTATTTGGAAGGAAAGTAGAACTCGACGAGGTTGTCGAACCTTCTCTCGAAATTGCGAGTAGCGCAAAGACCGGAAGAAGTTCTGTGGTGCTGCACCAATAAGAGAGGAAGCTAATGATGATGATCATGAAACTTGGTTGAAGTTGCTCTGAGCCTCGGAGGTCAACGAGAACTCGTACCACTCCAGAGTGGTATGATTCCGTTATGAATGTCATGGTGGTGGACAACACCTATGACCCCGAGACATATGAGGAAGCGATGATGAGCCCAGATTCCAATAAATGGCAAGAAGCCATGAAGTCCGAGATTGGATCGATGTACGAAAACCAAGTATGGACTTTGGTGGACTTAGGATGGCCGAAGGCTGTCGAGAACAAATGGATTTTCAAGAAGAAAGCAGATGTTGATGGTAATGTTCATCTATAAAGCTCGACTTGTCGCAAAAGGGTTTCGACAAATTCAAGGAGTTGACTACGATGAGACTTTCTCACGGTAGCGAAGCTAAAGTCTGTGAGTATTTTGTTAGCAATCGCTGCATATTATGATTATGAGATATGGCAGATGGATGTCAAAACTGCATTCCTCAATGGAGACATTGATGAAGAGTTGTATATGATGCAACCCAAAGGTTTTGTCGATCCTAAAGATGCTAACAAGGTATGCAAACTTCAACGGTCCATCTATGGATTGAAGCAAGTATCCCGAAGTTGGAATCAACGTTTTGATAAGGTAATCAAAAGTTTTGGTTTTATACAAACTTATGGAGAAGCTTGTATTTACAAGAAAGTGAGTGGGAGCTCTGTAGCATTCTTAATACGTATGTGGATGACATATTGTTGATTGGGAATGATGTAGACCTTCTTAATAGTGTCAAGGAATATTTGAATAATAGTTTTCAATGAAGGATCTTGGCTAAGCAGCTTACATATTAGGCATAAAGATTTATAGAGATAGATCAAACGCCAAATATCATTGTCCCAGTACATATTTGGACAAAGTTCTAAAGAAGTTTGGAATGGACGAAAGCAAGAAAGGGTTCTTGCCCATGTTGCTTATCGACCTTGAGTAAAACTCAAAGTCCGACATCGGCGGTAAGATAGAGAAAGGATGAGTAAGACTCCCTATGCCTCGACCATAGGATCTCTAATGTATGCCATGCTATGTACTAGACCCGACATTGCATATCTTTGTTAGTTTAACTAGCAGATATCAAAGTGATCCGAGTGGATCATTGGACGTGATCAAAAACATCCTTAAGTACTTGAGAAGAACTAAGGATATGGTTCTTTCTTATGGAGGTGATGAGCAGCTCGTTGTTAATGGTTACACCGATGCTAGTTGGAACACCGATCCGGATGATTCTAAATCACAATCGGATACGTATTTATTTTGAATGGTGCGGATTAGCTGGAGGAGTGCAAAGCAAAGCGTTGTGGCGAGATCTTCAAGCGAATCGGAATACATGGCTGCCGGAGGCTTCACAAGCGATATGGATGAAAGAGTTCATTACTGAGCTGGGTGTGGTTCCAAGTCTGTTGGACCCAATGTCTATCTCTTGTGATAACATGGGCGCCATATCCAATGCGCAAGAACCAAGGTCACACAAAGTTGAAGCATATCAAGCTGCGTTTTCACGCTATTCGAGAACATATCCGGGATGGGGATATAAAGATTTGCAAAGTACACAGATCTGAATGTGGCGGATCCGTTGACTAAACCTCTCCAGGGCAAAACATGACCAACACCAAACTGCCATGGGTGTTCGGTATATTACCATGTAATCTAGATTAGATGACTCTAGTGCAAGTGGGAGACTGTTGGAGATATGCCCTAGAGGCAATAATAAATGTAGTTATTATTATATCTTTGTGTTTATGATAAATGTTTACATTCATGCTATAATAGTATTAACAAGGAAACATTAATACTTGTGTGATTTGTAAACTTAATTTGAAGTCCCTAGTATAGCCTCTATACTTCACTAGCTTGTTGGTTGATTAAATGATTGTGGTTTCCCTATCATGAACATTGAGATGTTATCAACAACAAGATCATATCGTTAGGAGAATGATATGGTGGGCATACTCCTATAGATAAGCGTAGCATAAAGATCAAGTCATTTCAATAGTTCAATTGCTATATGCTTTCTGATACATAGTAACCTAATTCCTTCGACCATGAGATCATGCATATCACCTTTACCGGATGGATGCTTTGATGACATCAAACACCACACAATGGCAGGTGGCTATAAAGCTGGCATTAAGTGTTCGGAAAGTATTGGTTGAAACACATGGATCAAGAGTGGGATTTGTCCATCCTCATGACGGATAGATATACTCTGGGCCCTCTCGATGGAATGTCATCCAATTGGCTTGCAAGCATGTGACTTGGTCACAAGGGATCACATATCACGGAGCGAGAAAAGAGTACTTATCGGTGAGGTTGAACTAGGTATGCGAGATACCGCGATCATAACCTCGGATAAGTAACATATCGTGAGACAAAGGGAAATTGGTATCGTATGTAAGTGGTTCATTCGATCGCAAAGTAATCGTAGAAATATGTAGAGCCATATGAATTTCCAGATTCCTCTATTGGTTATTGTTAGAAGTGTCTCGATCATGTCGCATAATTCACGAACCGTAGGAGACACACTTAAGGATTCGACGTTGTTTGAGTAGTTATGGTATTATGAGAAAGAGACCGAATGTTGTTGAGTCTCGGATGGGATCCGGGATATCACGAGGTGATCCGGAATGGTCGGAGAATAAGATTCATATAAGGAAAGTCCGTTTGAGTTCGGGAATGATTAGGTGTTTTCATCGGGAATGTTCTAGAAGGTTCGGATTGTCCCAAGCACTCCGGGAGGAAGGGTACATGAATGTGTCATTACATATTGGAATGATTGCATCATGTACTAAGTGTTCTTGCTGTCCCAAATAAAGGATTAAATTTAATCCTAAAGCAGAAAAGTCAAATGTCCGGTTTGAAAGTCAAGCCAAAACAAGCTGGGAAACAAGAAAGAGGTGTTGAAACCGACTTGAGGAGGAGTCTCCTCCCCAAGCGGCGCCACCAAGGCCGACTTGGGAGGGACTCCCTCCCTGCAGCGCCTCCCACCTATAAAAGGAGGCGGGGCTCCTCCTAGACACACAAGTTTCACCTCTAGATCTCCGGTTTAGAGCCGTTTTGGTTTAGAGCTTCTAATTGCTTTAGCCGGTTTAGAGCCTTCTAATTGGTTTAGAGCCTTCTAATTGGTGTGTCTAATTACTAGACCACTAATAGCCTCTCTCATAAGCTCCACCATACTGCAAAAGGCGAAGCCTGCGGGATCTCCCTCTACTTCCTGTACCACGCCGTTGTCTTTGGGAATCGCGAGAGAGTGCTACAACCTCCATTTTCTTTGGAACAAGGAGAGGAAGGTCTTCGTAAATCGAGCGTGTGACCGACTGCGGGGCGCTTTAACGTGGCCGGAAGGATCGTCTACGATCTTGAGATCGGAAAGAGTACGACTACATCACCCACGAGAATCCGCTCTCGTTAAACACTTTAGAATCTTCGAGGGTAAGTTATTCCATCGACTCGTTGCTATAATCTAGTAGATAGATCTTGGCTTGTTTGTTTGTATGCGATAGAAATTTTTTGTTTTCCATGCTACGAACCCCTACAGTAACATCATGAGCATCAAAAGCAGTTTCAGACTCAGCTGTAGTAGTAGTGTGTGTAGCATGAGTATGTGGTGGTGGTGTGACAAGCTTACTTATAACAGACGGTGAATCAAGAGCAGCAGAGGTGTTTAGGACTATACCTCTTCTTGTAGTGGATGGTAAATAGGGAACTTTTCATCACGAGACTTCCCCATGATGAAAGGAGTAGCAGTGAACAATAATAGATCCAAGTGAACTTTCAAATAAAGCTATGCTCCCTGGCAACGGCGCCAGAAAATAGTCTTGATGACCCACAAGTATAGGGGATCGCAACAGTCTTCGCGGTTAGTATTACCCAATTTATTGATTCGACACAAGGGGAGCCAAAGAATACTTGCAAGCCTTAACAACTGAGTTGTCGATTCAGATGCATCTGAAAATAGTTCTTGCTCAAAGAAGTTTATCAGTAGCAACAGTTTGTAGTAGCAACAACAAAGCAACATCAGTAGTAACAGTGACAGTGAAACAGGAGCAATAGTAACAGTAACGGTAAATAGTAGGATTCGAGTGCGGTAGGCATAGGGATGGATGGACGGGCGTTGCATGGACGAGTCTAAACATGTAACTTCAAGATCTAGGGCATTGCAGATAAATAATAACAAGCATACAAGTACTAAATAATCGTATGCCTGTGCTCCAAATATAGTCATACGTGGTCTCAATTAGAACTTGCACAACATCTTCTGTCCAGCCAGCCCGTGGCAGCGGGGCCTCTAGGGAACTACTGACAATTAAGGTGCTCCTTTTAATAGAGCACCAGAGCAAAGCATTAACACTCCATGAACACATGTGATCCTCGCACCATATCAATCCCCTCCGGTTGTCCCAATTATTGTCACTTTGGGGCCTTTGGATCCGGACAATGATATGTGTACACAACTTGCAGATAATATCACAAACAATACTATCATAATGATTCAATAATAAGTTCAGATCTAAGATCATGACACTCGGGCCCTAGTGACAAGCATTAAGCATAACAAGTTGCAACAAAGTCAAATAGCACTAATAGATATACTAGGCACTATGCCCTAAGAGATCTTATTCGATTACATGATAGAACTCATCCAATCCCTACCATCCCCAAGCGTACAATGGGGGATTACTCACTCATGGATGAGGGAAACATCGATGGTTAATGGAGATGCGTTGGTGATGACGATGGTGATGATCCTCTCCAAATTCCCCGTCCCGGCAGGGTGCCAAAACGGAGTTTCTGGATCCGAATATTGGTTTTTGGTGGTGGTGGCGGAGCGGAACTCTTTCTAAAAAACTATCGAACCTCCCTGAGTTTTGAGGTTAGAAGGCAACTTATAGGCGCGGAGGGAGGCCGAGGAGCTGCCGGGGGTGGACAAACCCCCTTCCAGGCGCGGGGTCAGGTGGGCCCGCGCCTGGGGTGGGTCTAGGCCCCCAGGCCTCCCCTCTTTCTCCCCTTCTGGCTCCGTGGATCTTCTGGTGAAAAATAGTTTTTGGCATATTTTCCGGGATTTTTCCTGATAGTTGATTTTCTACACAAAAATAAGACACCAAGGTAATTCTGCTGAAAACAACGTCAGTTCGTGTTAGTTGTATCAAATCACACAAGTTTAGATAAGAAACAATAGCAAAGTGTTCGAGAAAGTAGATACGTTTTGGACGTATCAGTTGACTACTGCTATAACCGCCTTTTATTTTTTTATTACTCTCGTGACTTCCCCTAGGCTCAACAACAACACTGACCACAACTACATCAACCTCAACAACTTCATCAACGGCGACTATATTACCAACACTCAAATAACACCATCGACCACGACTACGACACCCTTACTCTTGGCTACATTAACATCGACAACAAGGGCAATCATCCACTGGCATCCTCTCCAGTCGGTTCCTTTGGCTTATGTACTAGTCGGACCGTCCGCGACACTCCTGCTATTCGCGGTCACTACTGATCCGACTAGGGGGTGTTAGAGTACACCACAGTTAGATATTAGAGTAGATCATAGATTGCTATATTTGGTAGTTTAGGATTCGATATCTACTAGGTTTCTTAGTACCCAAGTGTTCTAGTACTATATAAATAGCTCAAGGGCTCACAATGTAATAACACAATACACAGCATAAATCTATCAATACAATTGACTATTATTGCCTTTGGTCAGTAAGGACACCTGACAGACATACACATCTTGTTCCCTACCACGTCCTCGTTCTTTTATCCCTAAAAACTCCCCCTACCACGTGCTAGATGATAATATGATTAGTTGGCCTAGGTCTTGAGACACTCCCACCTTAGTCTAGATAAGAAAAGCACCATTGATCAACTACGCGAGTTATTTTTTGAGTCATGTCTAACACAGACTTTCAACTTTCTTTTGCTAGCAATCTCATGCGTGACCTTATTCTTGAATTGTAGATCTTATTGCTAAAATAATTTGGTTGTCGCTTAATGTGGTGGCACGATACAACCATGTATTTTGCTTGTAGTATATAATATGTCATGAGGTTGCATTGTTTCAATTGTACTTCTAGTAGTTTGGGTCACATATATATTTCATGCATATATGTTGGTGAAAGCTTTAGTTGGAAAACATCTCCTGATGGATCTTATTGTATATGCCTTTAAGTTGTTTGGTTTCTCATGATATGTTATGCAATGTGTAGTTAGATTGATGTTCTTTTCTTGGCGAGCATGAGAGTGCATTCGATGCTTTATGAGAGTGCATTCGATGCTTTATGAGAGTGCATTCGATGCTTCAAGAATTGACAGACTAAAGAAAGAGTTAAGTAAAAGTTTTTCCATGAAAGATTTAGGTCCACCAAAGTGTATTCCCGGCATGAGAATTATGAGAGACAGAAAATCCAACAAGTTGTACTTGTCTGAAGAGAAATATATTGAGAAATGACTTTGCAGATTCAAAATGGACAAGGCAAATGAAGTGAGATTTCCAATCACAGCTCATTTCAAGCTTAGTAAAAAGCAATGTCCCTCCAGTGAAGAGATGGAAAAGGAAATGCAGAAAGATCCCTATGCTTCAGCTGCTGGGAGTTTGATGTATGTTATGGTGTGCACATGGCATGCCATTGCTTAAGCAGTTAGTACTGTGATCATATTTATGTCCAATCCAAAATACCACATTGGGAATCCATGAAGTGGATTCAACACGAAGCTTTGCTTTGGTGGTAGTTATCCTAAGCCGATTTTATATTCAGATTCAGACTTGGCTGGAGATGTCAATAGAAGTAAGTCTACTTCAGGTTGTTTGATTATTCATTCAGGGGAGCAGTGGCATGGAAAAGAAAGATGCAAAAGTGTGTGGCACTAAAAAAAACCGAGTCTGAGTTCATCACAGTAACCGAGACGGGCAAAGAGCTATTGTGGCTAAAATGATTGGCTTGCGAGCTTGGTTTTGAGGAAGACAAGTATGTGTTGTTTTGTGACAACCAAAGTGCTATTCACCTAAGTAAGAATGTAGGTTTTAATTCAAGGTTGAAGTATTGATGTACGCTGAAAGGGCATTTATTGCCATAATCACTTTTGGTGTTCGTTAACAACAAGTAGATCATTTTACAGTTTGTCACTGCCCACAGGTTGATATTATGATAAGTGAAAAGCACCCTCACACTTGGGAAAAGTCCACACTCATTTGACACATTTCTGGAAACTCCAGACCGGAGTCTCCGGTGTGGTCCGGAGTTTCCGGACTTGTCTTCGGTGGGGTCTTCAGGATCTGGGCTGGGACATTCTGACTAGGGGTCCAGAGCCTGCACCGGAGGTTACTCCGGAGTCTCTGGACCTTGTTCAGTCCGGATTCTCCGGTGTTGGAAGACCGGAGTCTCCGGTGTTGCTGGGTCAGGATTGTTCTTGGTCATTCAGATGGGCGGTCCGGAGGCTGGTCCGGAGATTGACCAGAGTCTCCCGGTGTCTCCGGTCTACAGACCGGAGTCCCCGGTCTGACTTTTCTACAATGGTCAGAAAACGGTTCATGGAGGGGGTTGCCTATAAAAATGGACCCTTATCTTCTTCCTCCAGTTGCTCGAGCTGCTCAAGAACACCAACCCCATTAGATCCACCAAATCTACAAGATCTCTTCATCCAACCATCCAAAGTCATTGATCTTTGGAGAATCGAAGGAGGAGGCCTTGATCTACATCTTCACCAAGAGAGATCTTCATTTCCCCCTCATTCACTTAAGGGCCCCCAAGCTCTAGTGTTTCATTGGAAACCCTAACTTTGATTTGGTTCTTACAAGCTTGTATTTGATTTGTCTTGACAGCTTGCTTGCATTTGGGAGCCTCCAATTAAGTTGTGGATGTGTGCCCCGAATTTGTTGTAAAGGTGCCGGCTTCCACCTCGAAGGTTGCCGATATAGTGGAAGGTGGATCGAGCCCGTTGGGGAGAGATTCATCGGAGAACAAGGGAGGCCTCTCGTGGCGTTGGTGGTTTGAAACCACCCCTCTACAAACGTAGACGTACTTCCCCTCAAAAGGAAGGGACTACGAGAAACAAATCCTTGTGTCTCCGCGTCCAGTCCCTTGGTTAGTTCTATCCTTTACCGCACTTTACTTACTTGTTCTTGCTAAGTGTTGTGTTAGCTTGTGCTTGGTTGACATATAGGTAAATTCACCATAGTTTCACATTCTAGAGAATTTACGTTTCTTGTCAAACCCTAATTTGAAAAAGAGTAAAATTTGAAGTAGCACCTATTCACCCCCTCGAGGTGCCCATACAATCCTTTCAATTGGTATCAGAGCCTCGGCTCTTTATTTGGGATTTAGTGCCTAAGAGAATATGGGTAGCCAAGAAGGGGATGGTGGTAGTGAGCCGACCACGGTGACCATGGAAGATCTCAGAAACTTGGAAACAAGATTGAGCTCTTCCTTGGTCAACGAAGTCAAGAAGATGCTAGAGCAACTTCTTAAAGACAAAGATGGATCATCACCCCCATCTCCTCAAGAGAATCTACCATCCGTTGTACCTAAAGGGAATACTTCGGTATCCCCCGAGGGTATGATGGCGGGGGGTAAACAAGACAACGCTAATTCCTCCACACACAATGATGGTGGGAAGGGTGAGCACCGTGATTCATGGTACTCTCCCGACCCTCCAATCCCTCACCCTCATGTGTACAATAGAGGTGACCCACCTAAGCTTGAAGAATCTGCTACTTTTGCTCAATGGCAATCACAAATGAGAACTCATGTGCGCAGCTCTTGCATTGAACTATGGAACATCATCGAGCATGGACTCTTTATTGGGGATCCAAACAACTTTACAAGAAGAGAGGTTGTCAATAGTCAACTCAATGCCACTGCTTTGCATATGATTCAACAAGGATTGGGGACAAAGGATTATCCACACATTCAGCACTTTAGCATTGCCAAGGAAGCTTGGGATGCCCTCGCTGTATTGTTTGTTGGAAATGAGAGTATGAGGAGGAACCGATATGATGCTCTAAGCAATGAAGCCGAAGGCTTCTACATGAAAGAAGGTGAAGATCACGAAGACATGTACCGAAGGCTCAAGACCACCGCCACCGCTTTTAGAAATGTGGGTGCATCACATGTGGATGATGCATGGATAAAAAGGAAATATGTGAGTGCACTCATGCCTTTTGAGCCCACCGACTTGAAGAGCCTACAAGGAAGACACAACTACCATCTCATGACCTCAAATGAAATTATGCAAGAGATGTCCGCCTTCAAAGTAGCCTCTAAGAATGCCAAAGATGCTCGTGCTCGTGCCCTTGGTATGAACAATGTTGTCAATGTTGCGTTGAAAGCCAAAGTTGTGGACCATGGGGATGAAGATGATAGTGATGAAGGCCCCTCCATGGACCATCCCGATGAATTCAAGATTGCTCATGGTCAATATATGGCCTTCTATGCAAAGAAGTTTTGGAAGAACCCCGTCAAGGCCAAGATGGAAATGCAACGGAGAAGCAAGCCAAATGGGAAAAGATAGAATACCACTAGATTGAGAACTTGCTTCAATTTAGGTGACCGCTATCACTTTGTGGCAAGTTTCCCCTATGAGAAGAGAGAAGATCATGGTGGTAAGCTTGTGTTGAAGAAGACTCTCAAAGGATCTCACAAGAAACCCTTCATCAAGAAGAATCCCGTCAACAAGAAGCCGGGAGAAATTGTCTTGATCACTCATGAAGAATACTCCTCCGACGATGAAGATGATGAGGAATAAGAAACATCTAATAATATGGTGGCCCTAGCCACTACTTCTACTCCGACTTTCTCACTCTTCGATTCTCCAAATGAGAATTCCCCCATCAAGAACGTCACTTGCCTTATGGCAAGAGGAACGGAGGTATCCTCATCTTCTCACTCTTCTCTCTTAGACAATGATGAAATTGATAATGAGATATCTCTTGATGTTAAAAAGGAATTAATTGCCTTTGATGAGTTTATGACTAACCTACAAGGAGATGCTAACATACATTTTGGAAACATCTTAGATCAACTTTCTCATACACAAGAGCTTCTAGATGTAAGATGTAAACTTGGGCATGAACACATGATTGAGCTATAAGCTTTAAACATTGCTCTAGAATAAGAACAAGAAACTAGGTTGTCACTTGAATTAAAACTTGAAGGGCTTGATGAGGCCAATGCCACTATTGTTAACAAACTCATCAAAGAGCGTGATCATGCTATTGCTAAATACAAAAGGGCTAAAAAGTACAAGATTGAGTTTGGTGTGGTTCATGAAAAACTTGCCGAGGACTTTAGGTTGCTTAACAAGGCCCACAAGGCTTTGGAGAGTGAACTCTTGTCACTCACAAAGTCCCATGAAACGCTTCAAACTCAATTGGCCAATATTCCTACACCTAGTAACTTCATTCCATCTAGTAGTACAACTATTCTTGAAGAGAATGCTAGGTTGAAGGGGGAACTTGCTAAGGCCACATTTCCACAAGGCAACAAGTCCATTGATGATATTTTGAGCAAGCAAAGGCCTAATTGATGGGGATATGCCTACTGGGGTATCCTCGGGACGTTCAATGGTCCAAGGGCGAGTGGGCTGGAATTGAGCAGTGGATCAAGCCCATCAGGTGCCAGGCATCGGAGGTCGAAGGCCCAGGCGAGTAGATAGGCCCAGTCGATCTGAGTTAAACGATTGACAAAGTTGTAACCGAATCGGTTGAGATATGTAAACCCTAGGGGAGGTAAGCCTATATAAACCTCCCTAAGGTGTGAGTAGAGACACGTTCCCTCATACACCCAAGCAACTCGCCACCTAGTCGCCGAGTTCGCCCATTGTAAACACCTCCATAATACAATCTAGCAGGAGTAGGTCTTTACCCTCCGTTGGGCCGAACCTGGGTAAACCCCTGAGTCTCCGCCCTCATCTCGCACCGCAGATGGCTGGCCGCCCTTGCCCTTCGTTCTACTACTCGCTGCCGATTGCAGCATCTGCCGTGGTCATTCCCACGGCTGGCGCACCTTGGGGCCTGGCCGGTCTGGCCGGTGTTCTGGCGAGATCAATCTGTCCATCAACGAGACGGTCACCACCGGCGCATGATAGCGATCGGCGAGATGCTCCGGATCTTGCCGAGCAGCTACGTCCGCGGCGCGACCCGTCACGCCACAACGTAATCCGCGATCGGCACGATCAGCCTCTTCGTCGGCTTCACCAACATCATCACTCGGAGGACTCGGCCGCATCCGCGAAGTCGCCACCACGCGATCGGCTCTCCGAGCGGATCCGACGATCCACCGCCTACGCCTCTCGGTACAACGCGTGGGCGAGAACTCAGCGCGGAAGACGCGACCCTCACGACGCCGACTCGGCGACCGGCGTCCGCGGATCCATCACCGCCTCGTCCGGGCTCCATCGCCAGTCTCCAGCGGGAGATTTCGAGACCCTCCATCCTCGGGATCTTCGACTTCGACTCGGTCGGAAAACTCCGCCGACCTCCACGACGGTGCCGATCGCCATGCCGCGACCTACATGGCCACCGGCACCGACCCGGAGGACCCTTTCTCCACCCGATCCTCCTAACGCCACGGCGAAGGTCGAGGAACTCCGCTGAAGTTGGCGGAGGCGATCTGAAAGCAGGCGAGCGGCGAAAAATTTCGCCTCGGCGGTGGCAGGAGGCATCACGTTACCACCAGCCGGATCAGTCACGCTGAATCCCACCGTTCAGCGTGCCACGAACCCGGCGATGAAAGCGACCGGCGCATAGCGGCCGCGATCTGCGAAACGCGCCACCAGGAGGAAGCAACCGCCCCGCCAGATCGACGGCGATGGGTGCCCGCCACCAACCGCACCCTCCGAGGATCAGCGGATAGTCGTCTCCTCACGGGAGCGAGATGCGGCCTTCCGCTTTTCTCCACCCGATGGACAACCTGGCGGGCGAGCCGCCGGCGACATCACGGCCGGCGACGGCGCCTTACAGATCCAAGATGTCAGGCCCTACTCGCGAAGGCCGTGGAACAGCGGTAGCCGACCGCAGCGAGTGTACTCGCGTTCCTCGGGAAGCGGCCTCAAGCGGCCGTCGGTGGCAAACACCCTCAATTGCGCCGCGAGCCACCAGCTCCAACGACGACCGCGAATGCGCACTCTCCAACGATCCCGGGCGGCGACCAACCTCGTCGCCGCTAATGGAGAACCAATCGGCGCGCACTCACATCATCAACAACCAAAGCGGCGCCGCCCGGCCCACTTCCTTCGATCGACTAGGGCCCAAGTGCTCGGACCAATGATCCGGCGAAAAGTACCCACCAACTTCAAGGCGCCAAGGAGATCGAAAATACGACTCCTCGTCGACCCAGCGGCTGGCTTGACACATACCTCATGGCAATGGGGATCGCGGGTCACACCGACCTACTTGCCCGTTACCTCCCACGATGATGGAGGGCGTGCGGGCAATGGATCAACACGCTCCCCGTGACAGTATCGACTCACGGGAGGAAATGCGAGACGCCGTCGAGCACTTCGAGTGCTCCTACACCGCCACCACCATCGAGGACCGAACGATGCGTCCGGGGACCCGAGTCGACCAGCTGGGTCCAACGGTGGCAAGAGCTGGTACAGCGGTCGGCATCCACCCGGACACCGCGATCCATTGCTTCAAGACCTCGTGCCGCTCACGAGCCTTTAGTCGCCAAGCTCAGCGACATGCCGCACACTCGACAACATCCCGACCTCCTCGAGATCGCCAAGCGATGCCGAGGAAGATCCCAATCAAGACGTCGACGACGAGTCCGAGGGCAACGACGCGCCTGGCGGCAGCGGCGGCGGCCGAGCCGACCTACCTGGCGGCACTCGCCTCACGGCAAGCGCCGCAGCGATGGGCGAGTCGACTTGCCGCCATGCTGAGCACGCTGCGCGACCCCAAGAGCTACCGCCCGACGGAGGGCAGCGACGGCGGGAACTACAAGAACAAGCCAAGGTTCGATCGCGGCCCTCCTTAACCAACCATGTGCGTTTCAGCGAGGAAGGAAAGCCGCCACGCACACCACCGCCGATCGCCACACCCTCGGAGATCGAGAAGGCACGCAGCGCGGAGGACACCGACAACGACCCGCAAAATGGCGGAAAATTCGGCAAAGTAGCGGCTCGCTCCACACCTTCACGGCTTCACCACGAAGCGAGAAGAAGGTCATCGCCCATTTGTCGCCGTCAACGGTGGCCAGACAGACGTCCCCGGTTCTGAACTGGTGGGCAGCCCATCACCGAGCCGGCAAGACCACTCGCCACGCGCCAGTATCCGGGCGAGTCGCCTGGTGGTCAAGCCAAGGTCGGCGACTACTGGCTCCCAAGACTACGATGGACGGCGGCAGCTCCATCAACATCCTCTACCTCGACACCTTCAGCATTGCGGCTCCGCAATCGATGATCGAACAACCCACACCACGTTCCACGGCATCGTCCCGGTCGGGCGTACCCGATCGGCAAGGTCACGCTACCCGTCACCTTGGCACTCGGCGAACTTCCGCACCGGCGGATCGTCTTCGAGCTGGTGCCCTTCGACAGCCTTACCATTGCGTCACAGGGGCGCGCGTTCGCCAAATTCATGGCGGCACCCTCACGCTGCATAACGCGATGAAGCTCCCCGCCGTGCGGCGTCATCACCATCAACGGCGACCCGACATGGCGCCGAATGCGAGGCCAAAGGAGCCGAACTTCGCCGACGCCGTCATCGCGCGGAAGCTAGTCACGCCGATGAGCTCGCCAAATACGCGGCGGGTCAACAACGACCCCACAATACTCAAAGCCCAACTCGAGGCGCAAACACCTCAACCTTTGAGGCCACGACGCACCCTTGCCGTCGAGCTGGTCCCAGCGACCCGGCCAGACGGTGACGGGACGAGCATGAGCCCGGCATAGGAAAGGCGCTCGCCGAAGTTCCTCCGTGAGAACAGGACATCTTCGCATGGAAACCCTCCGACATGCCCGGTGTCCCTAGGGAGCTCGAGCACAAATTAAACGCCGACCCCAAAGTGCGACCATCAGCGATCGCTGGCCATTCAACGAAGAACGCCCGTCGAGCAATCGCCGAGGAAGTGCAGCGTCTACTGCTGCCGGCTTCATCCGCCTATCAAATACTCAAGTGGTGGCAAACCCAGTCTGGTCGAAGAAGAACGGGACACGGAGAATGTGTATCGACTACACAAACCTGACAGCGCCGCCCAAAGGAGCATTCGTCCTCCATGGATCGATCAGATAATCGACTCCACCGCTGGCTCGAGTCGTTGTGTTTCCTCGGCGCCTACTGGGTATAACCAGATCAAAATGGCTGTCGAGGGCGAGGAAACGGCGTTCATCACGCCATTCGAGCCTTCGCTACACCGCCATGACCTTCGCCTCAAGAACGCCGAGCAACGTATCAGCGGTGCATGCAAGAATGCCTCGCGAGCCAAATTGGCGCAACATCCACGTCTACATAGACGACGTGGTCGTAAAATCCGCTCGCCAAGGCGACCTACTCGCCGACCTCGCGAGACCTTCGCCAACTGCGGAGGTACAAGATAAAGCTCAACCCAGCAAGTGCACCTTCGTGTACCGCGGCAATTACTAGGTACGTCGTCTCCAAGCGAGGATCGAGGCAAACCCAACGAAGATTGACACGATCGCCGGCTCGGCAAACCCAGTGCTGCGGCGTCGAGAAGCTGGCCGGGCGTGTAGCGGCTCGGCCGCTTCATCCCGCTGGGTGAAAAGGCGATGCCCTATACCTTTGATGCGCAAGAACCCCACCTTCCGATTGGGACAAGGAGGCGACGGCGCTCCGCGACCTCAAAAGGTGCTACTCGCCGCACCACTACTCGCCGCACCCGACAAGGAGCCCATGCTGGTTTACGTCACAAGGCGTCCGTCGTCGTCGCTGTAATGGTCGTCGAACGACCGGAGGTAGGAAAAGAGCGCCCAGTCCAAAGAACGGTATACTACATCAGCGAGGTCCTAACCGAGTCGCGCCGATACCCTGATACCAAAAGCTGGTGTCGCGGTCTTGAGCTCAGCGGCGCTGCCGCACTACTTCCGTGAGCACCCCATCACGGTCGTCTCCTCAGCTCCACTACAAGACATCATCCGCTCGCGAGGCGACGGGCGGAGTCGCCAAGTGGCCGTCGAGATCGGCGTCCACAACATTATCTGAGCCACGCAGGCGATTAAGTCGCAGCACTGCCGACTTCCTCGCCGGAGGAGAGGCCCGGCCAGAAGCCGCCGTACCTCCATTCGGAGCTCACTTCGACGGGTCCAAGAACGCGGACGGTGCGGGCGGGATAGTCTTGACCTCACCAAAGGCGACAAGCTCCGCTACATCCTCCGCCTCAATTCACGCCTTGCACGAACAACATGGCGAATCGAGGCCCTACTCCTGACATGCGAGTCGCAAAGGAGATGAGCGTCAATCGCCTTCGATGCTACGGAGACTCCGACCTCGTTGCGGGTCAAGTCGCCGGCACCTGCGACGCCGTCTCCCCTACCATGGCGGCATACCGCCAAGAGGTGGACAAGGTGGGCGGCCACTTCACCGGCTACTCTGTCGAGTGGATCGACAGGAGGAAAAACGAGGAGGCCGACTCTCTCTCTCGCACCACCTGCCGGCGTGTTCCTCGACACCATCTTCACGCCGTCAGTCTCTCCTCCGAAGGAGATCGACATTGGAGTCCCGCTCCAACCAGAGGCAACCTTGGTCGCACTCGTCACGAGCCGAACGATCGACCAAGCCCTACATCGCTACCGAGGCAGCAACCTGCCCGAGACGAGACAAGCGCGAGAATGATCGCCCGCCGATGCAAGTCCTACACCATCATCGGCGAGCTACACAAGCGCGGCGTCACCGTGTTCAACGTTGCGTCCAACCGGTCAAGGACGCAAGATCTTACACGACATCCAATCAGCGATCATGCGGCCTGCTGCCGCGCTCCTGGTCGCCAAAGCCATGCGACACGGCTTCTCTTGGCCCACCGCACATGCCGACGCAGCCGATATCGCCCAGCGATGCGGGTGCCAGTACGCCAACCGGCGCGTTCAAGTTGGCGCTCAAAACAATCCCCATCACGGCCATTCGCCGTGTGGGGCATGGACATGGTAGGCCCCTTCAAGAAGGCCCCCTCGCTACACCCACCGCTGGTCGCCGTCGACAAATTCACAAAGTGGGTAGAAGCCAAGCCATCCGAAATGCGACGGAAGATCGCCACTAAGTTCCTACGTGAGCTCATATACCGCTACGGTTTCCCAACAGCATCATCACGGACAACGGCACAAACTTCGCCAAGGGAGCGATGGCGAAGTTCTGCGAGGAGCACCACATCCGGCTCGACCTCGCGTCGATCGCACACCGAATCAACGGCCAGCGGAACGAGCCAACCAAAGCATCCTCCACGGCCTGAAGCCGCGACTCAAGTACCACTCGAGCGCACCGCGGATCTTGGGTCAAGAGCTTCCTCTCCGTCTGGGAATCCGCACCTCGGTCAACAGTCGTGCGGATTCACCCCTTCTTCATGGTCTACGGCTGAAGCGTCATGCCAACCGACCTTGAACACGACTTCGCCGCGGATCGTCCACTATACGGAGGTCGCAAATGAACTGGCTCGCCAAGATGGGCTCGACCAACTCGAACGGCCGACCTCGCCGATCGCGCACCGCTATCTATCGGCAAGGGCCCGTCGCTACCACAGCCGACGGGTGAAAACCCGCACCTTCCAGAAGGCGACTTGGTGCTACGCCTCATCCAGACAAGAAGGGCATGCACAAGCTCTCTCCTCCGTGGAAGGCCCGTTCGCTATCGGCGCTAGACAACGACGCCTATTACCTCGCCGACGTCCGCGGGGACGGTGAACTCGACGTCAGCGGCCGTGGAATGTAAATCTCCTCGGAAGTTCTACACCTAGAACCCACATATGTACTCTCCGGTCGCTATGAATAAAAAGCAGTTCGCAAATTTCCACTCTCCATGCCTTGTGCCACTGCTTTCGTAATTAACGTCATGCTAAAATACGAAGTCAACCTTGGTACAGCGAGCACGGCTAAGTAGTGCGATGTAAGAGCACCGAGTCATTTCAGGTCTTGCATCGCCCACAAAACGCCAATCCGGAGCCCCATCGAGTCGCCCAGCTCGACGGTTTTACGAACCAAGACATCTCTCGCTTCCTCAATGACCTGGTCCTCCGCATCCTCGGCATAGCGACTCGAGGCTAAGTACCACGCTCGGGGACTGAATACCAGTTCGTCTCGATCGGCCGTGAAAACGCCAAGTAAGAAGGCGTGCCGGGACTCGCCACGCGATCGACCCACCGGGCCAGTAGCGACGCGCTCAAACCAACGCTCAGTCCTCAACCACCCTCGAGTCGCGCCTTGAACTACTAAGTACCACGCTCGGGGACTCGGCCACCCGGCCCGTTCGTCTGGGGAAAAGCGGTAAAGTCTGAGCACTCGAGGAGTCGCCTTGCGGGCTCTCCGAGCTTCGGGCGGTCGACTCAACCAACATACACATGATAAACAACAAAACATCATATATAAGGGAACCCACAAAGGGCGGACGCTCGGGACTCACCCAAAATCAATCCAAAACACGCAAACAAATAGCAAAATGAACACAACGTTCCATTCAATCGCATATCGCATTGTTTCACATTACAACATATGCCTACTCGTAACTACGCTAACACATTTGGGCAAACTAAACTACTGCGCAGCTTCGACGACGAGGCGCCAGTCCCGGCGCTACGGATGAACGCGGTGTACGGGTTTGACGGATCGTCGTCACCGCCCGCCATCGCCGAGCGGAAAGGCTGCTCAACCTTGAAGTCGCGATGCGGCTCGGGTCGTTCGCAACGACCGTTTCCGTAAGGAAGGAGGTCCATCGACGACGCTCGAGTACTGTGGCGGCGCTCCTGCAGCTTGAGGACCTCGGACAGATCCACCGCGCCCGGTCGATGAAGGGTATCCACTCGTCACATCATCGAGATCAAGTCCTCGGGAAGTGGGCGAGCCCAAGGCTCAAGGCCGTCGCGCTCCGACGAAACGCCGCGTCATGAATTCTCTGACCGGGTGCCTTCTCCAAGTACTCCCACACCTCAACGAGGTCACCGAATAACCTCCGTGGGCGACATCTCTTGGAGGTAGGCGGCGTGCAGGTCGCGGCGTCGCCGAGTCAACGAGCATGCTCACGCACTCCCTCGCGTCAAGAGAGTTCGCTTCTTCTTGGCAGCCAATAACACGACCTGCGAGAAGGAGACAAGTGTGAGTACAATGGAAACCACAAACAATACAATCACAAGGCAGGGAAGATGCACTCACCAAGCAATGGGCGGGCGAGCCCCGTGATGAAACTTTGAAGCAATGTATGGTCGTTCTGAAGCCCAACAATGAGGGCTTCAGACGCCTTTCGATCATCCTCCGCGGCCGCAATGGCGGCCTTCGCTCGCCCGTTCGCCGAGCTTGCTTCTTCTTTCGCCTCCTGCAGTTCGCGCTCGAGGTCGGCGATCTTCTGTTCGGCGGTACCCAACGCAGACCGCACTGCGATTCTCCAGAGGACAAGCTCTGGCGAGCCACCTCACTTTCGCAGCCACAACTGAAGCTCCTTGTTTGCTTCTGGAGAACGGCAGTTCCTTCTCGACGCTTGCCCAGCCAATCGCTCTGCCGACTCCATTGCAGACCAGACATCTTCAAAGTCAGCACACACGAAAATTCCTCAGTGCCCACCCGCTAAAATTTAGTGGGTGCGCACTCGGGGACTGGCGGCTCGAAAAATACTCAGTGCCCACCCGCTACAATTTAGCGGGTGTGCACTCGGGGACTGGCGGCTCGAAAAATACTCAGTGCCCACCTGCTACAATTTAGCGAGTGTGCACTCGGGGACTGGACTCGAACGCACAAAACAAGAAGTTAAAAAAGAATCAGGCCGCTGCAAAACACCGACCTGATCCTCGGGGACCGAGGTACCGGATGGCCGCCAAGCATGCCGTCGCTTGCCGCGTCCACGGATGCAAAGCGCCGGTGTGTGCCCGCGACGTTGGTCAATCTCAGCGTCGGCGGTCTCGAACGGGTTCGAGTCGCAGGCCCGCTTTGGCCGCCTTGGTCATGAAGCGGGGGAAGGTAGCGATTGACGCGCCCGCCCCAAGGGAGCTCGCCTCCTCCGGTCTAGGCAACGAAATTCCCCCCTTCGTGGACGCAGTCGCTTCCACAGCGGGCCCAGCCGGCGCGGTCGGTGTGTCGTCAGAAACAGCGACGACGTCGTCGCCCTTGGCCTTCTTGCTGCCTTCCGTGGAGGCGGCGACTTCATCCACCTTCCTCTTACGGGAAGGGTCCTCCTCGCTAGCGGCGGAGGGCACCTTGGCCACCGTCGGGTGGCCCATCTTCTTCACTCCGGTCCTACATGTCGAGACAACTCGGTCAAAACAGTCCAAATACTAAGAGAGAAAGGTGAAGGTCGAGTGCACTCACTTGGCGACTGGAATGAAACGCAGCCCAGTACGGAGGCCAGCCGGCTTCTCCAGCTCAGGGCCCAATCGGCGACTAAGCCCCAGTTCCAGGACGCCAGGGGCCCAAGATACGGAGGGCTTCTTTGACGTTGAGGTAGCGGTTGGCGCCTCCGGGACGCCTTCGACGGAGGCCCTCGCGGTGGAGCTGCGGCGGAGCCTCCTTGCGGCGAGACCGCCACGCCGGACCTCCTTGCGGTGAAGTCGCCACGGCCGGAGCCTCCCTAGCCGGAGACCGGCGCGAAGGCGGAGGTAGTGAAGCCAGTGCCTCCATGGGCCAGCGCATCTAGCGGTTGCCCGAGCCGCCCGTCCTGGCCGAGCTGTGGGCGTCGGGCTGCTCGGCCGGGCGGTGAGGCCGTCCTCGGCGGCTTCGTCCTCCTCCTCAGGGGGGCCCTCGCCTCTTTCCCCTTCTTCTTCTTGGCGGGAGTGGCCTGGCGGAGCGAGGTGGTCTCCGGGAGTTCCTCGTCATCATCATGACGCTCGAGGCTCTTGCTAGCCTCGAGTTCGCGCTGACGTTGCCCGCGGGTCTTTCGGACCAGGGGGGCGATCTCCTCTTCGGATTCGTCCTCATCGTCCTCATTACCTTTGGCGGGAGGCGACTCGCTTGTGTCCTGGGCGGATGGCCCAGAGCTCTCGTCATCGGCGGGTGGGAGCCACCCTTCCACCACTTGAAATAGCTGCGTTAAACATGGAACAAAATTAGAATTACCGCGACTGCATATGCTGCGACTGCGAACAAGATCAAATTATTACCGTTGGAGCCGGACGCTTCGCGGTGTATGGAGGGAGCCCGGCCTGCGCATCCGTGTATGCCGCCTGGGTGATCCTCTTGATGCCAGAGGTAGTCCTCCGGCTTCCACTCGTGGCGAGGCCTTCGTCGAGTCTTCTCGGCCCTGTCTTGGTACATGTAATGCTCGCGTTAGGCGGCGGGCAATCGCCGCCCAAGCCAGTTGTACAGTTCACCGTCAGCCCTTCTTCTTGACGCGAATGGTCGGAGCATCTCGTCGACGACCATCCGCTGGTCGTCGGGAAGCTTGGCGACACGGAGATTGCGGCTCGGAGCGGTCGGCCGAAACCGTGGGATCGCCGCCTCGTCCTCGGTTGCCTCGGTCACATAAAACCAAGACTTTCCGATCGCCGCTCCTTTGGCGGCGCATCAAGTCGAAGAAGGAGGCTTTGGATTTCAGTGGAAGGTTAAGCGCCCGCTAGCATTGGGCATTGCCTCCTCATGGTGATCCGTCCATGGAACAGATCTTGCCACAAGGGAAAATAGGGCGGCCCAAGTAGCACTCATGAGCATACAAAGATGGCGAGCTGCTCGATACTATGGGGACCCAGATCCGAGGCTGGATCTCGTGGTAAGCCTTGAAGCGGAAGAGAGGTGGGAAACCCTAAGCCCCACTCGAGATGACTAGTGAAGCAGATGAACTCTCTCTCGCGCGGGTTCGGGGTCGTTTCTCCGGCCGCGGGGATTCGCCAGCAGCCGGCCCGCAGGATACCGGCCTCCTCGAAGGAGGCCAGTTGCGCCCTGGTGCACTTGGATCTACCCCAAGGTTCGGTGGAGAGGGCCATGGCTGAGGATTCGCTTGGAGGTCGGAGGATTGCGGGTCGATCAGATCGCGGGATCAACGGGCGAAAGGTGTGCGTACTCGGAAGAAATGGTGGGCGGTTGGCTTTCCGATAGCCTACCATTCCTCTTATATAGCGGAAGCTGCCCGCCAAATTAGGGGGCCGTTACCGCGATGATTCGCCGAAGTTACCGTTAAGTTACCTTAACGGCTAGTTTGACCACGCGACGGTCCGCCTCCGCCACCGGCTCGTTAACGTACTCGCGAGGCGCGACCCGTTGGTTCGGTTCACCCAAACACAACTCGGTTCGCGGATTTTTCCTTCGAGGAGCCGCCGACGATTATTTGGATGCCAACTTGAAGCCGTATACTCCGTGCCGGCAGCCACGCGCCTAATCAACGACGGCCTCGGGGACTGCGATGGGGATATGCCTCTTGGGGTATCCTCGGTAGGACGTTCCGAGTCCAAGGGCTGGCGAGTGGGCATGCGAGCGAGTGGATCAAGCCATCGGTGCCAGGCGGCGGAGGTCGAAGGCCCAGGCGAGTAGATAGGCCCAGTCGATCCGAGTTAAACGATTGACAAAGTTGTAACCGAATCGGTTGAGATATGTAAACCCTAGGGGAGGTAAGCCTATATAAACCTCCCTAAGGGGTGAGTAGAGACACGTTCCCTCAGACACCCAAGCAACTCGCCGCCTAGCCGCCGAGTTCGCCCATTGTAAACACCTCCATAATACAATCTAGCAGGAGTAGGTCTTTACCCTCCGGGGCGAACAGGTAAACCCCTGAGTCTCCGCCCTCATCTCGCACCGCAGATGGCTGGCCGCCCTTGCCCTTCGTTCTACTACTCGCTGCCGATTGCAGCATCTGCCGTGGTTATTCCCACGACACTAATGGTGATAAAGGGGGAATTGGTTTTGTTTCCAAAACCAAGAAGAAGAAGGCCAAGCCCGCACAAGAGACCAACAAGACCATTGTGGATAGTAAGACCACAAATGGTAAAACTATGTCTCATGATGACTTTACGGGAAGTGCTAACCCTCACTATGTTCTAATGCGTGATTATTATGGTGATGTGTATGCACAATATGTTGGCCCTTATGATGGTTATATTGCTTGGTCTATTTGGGTTCCCAAGACCCTTGTTGCTAACAAAAGAGGACCCATTGAAAAATGGGTACCTAAAAATTAGCTTGATATTTTGTAGACTTATGCTTCCGGAGGGTCAAAGTGGGTGCTTGATAGTGGTTGCACAAGTCATATGACCGGAAGCTCGTCTATTGTCAAGGAGTTAAAGCCAAATGCTGATCAAATCTTCGTGACATATGCCAACAAATCAAAGTCTAAGGTAATGGGTTTCAGCAAGGTAATGGCTGCTCACGACATTACACTCGTGAACGTCATGATTGTTGATACCTTTGGATACAATTTACTTTCAGTCCTTGCTCTTGGAAAGATGGGCTTTTCCGTCTTTATTGATGTTGATATTGTGGTCCTCTTGTGGATCAAGTCTCTCAAGGTTGCTTTCGTTGGGTATGTCGAACATGACTTGTATGTGGTGGAATTTTTGGAGCAAGCCACTACAGGTCCGATGTGCTTATTCGGAAAGGCCGATGTGGGTTGGCTATGGCATCGCCGAATATCCCATGTCAATATGAGAACTTTGCAAAGTCTCCATAAGGAGGGCCATATTTTCTTAGTGATGAGGGTATTAAACACCAATATTCTGCTGCATACACCCCTCAACAAAATGATGTGGCCGAAAGGAAGAACCAGACTCTCATTGAGATGGCTAGGACCATGTTGGCGGAGTTTAAATCTCCATACAACTTTTGGGCCGAAGCCATCTCCACCGCTTGCCATGCTTCAAACCGGCTCTACCTCCTCAAAGAAATCAACAAGACTCCATATGAAATTCTTACCGGTAACAAGCCCAACATATCTTACTTCCGGGTGTTCGGTTGTAAGTGTTTCTATCTCATAAAAGGTGTTCGTTTGTCTAAATTCGAGTCTAAAGCATTAGAGGGTATTTTTGTTGTCTATGGTCTCGAATCTCACACTTATAGAATCTATGATAAGCTCTCCGGAGCCGTCATAGAATCTTGTAGTGTGACCTTCGAAGAATATGATGGTCCCCAAGGGGGGCGTGTTGATGCTTGTGATGCAGATGATGAAATGCCTCAGGATGCCATAGGAAGAATGGGTGCGGGATATATCTGCCCCGTTGAGGAACCCCTTATGGAGGATCGAGAAGAACTATGCTCCACTCAAGTGGAGCCCTCATCTTCACAACCTCAACATGCTCCATCCACCGAAGAGGACATTGACTCAAGCCAAAGACAAGATGTGGACCCTCAACATGGTGATCAAAGTGACAAATCTAGTCAAGGGGATCTTGATTCATTTGCTAGGATGTCAAGTGGTGCCAAGGCAATTACTCAAGGAAGATCCGTACAAACTGCTTTGAGACAAGCTCAAATTGATGCTAGAAGAGCACTTGATCAAGACCAAGGTCAATCTTTGCCTACCAATATAGAGGATGATTCCAATAATGATCAAGGTCAAGTTTATGGTCAAGACGAGGATCAAAATGAAGAAGAGGGTCCACCAAGAAACAACACGGAGATCCACGCTCGTCGCGAAGCTAGGAAGGAAAGAATGTTGGAATTAAGAGACCACACTCTACAAAATTTTGTTGGTGACCTAAGGAGAGGCATTTCCACAAGAGCACAATTGAAGAGGTTCAGTGAACATCAAGCTCACATCTCCATGATTGAACCTAAGAAAGTGTGGGAGGCTCTTGAAGATTCAGATTGGTTAGAAGCTATGCACAAAGAACTCAACAACTTTGAAAGAAACAAAGTATGGAAGTTAGTAGAGAAGCCAAAGGATTTCCGCAATGTTATTGGAACAAAGTGGATATTCAAGAACAAGCAAGATGAGCATGGAATCATTGTAAGAAACAAGGCTAGATTGGTTGCACAAGGGTTCTCTCAAATTGAAGGCATTGACTATGGAGAGACATATGCACCCGTGGCTCGCCTTGAGTCCATCTGTATCCTTCTTGCTTATGCGGCACATCATAACTTTAAGTTGCAACAAATGGATGTAGAAAGTGCATTTCTTTATGGCCCGTTAAATGAATTGGTATATGTTAAGCAACCCCCGGGATTTGAGGACCCCAACTTCCCAAACCATGTCTACAAACTTGATAAGGCGCTCTATGGGCTCAAGCAAGCCCCACGCACGTGGTATGAGCACCTTAGAGAGTTATTGTTTGATCGTGGCTTTGAGGTTGGGAAAATCGATCCCACTCTTTTTACTAAGAAAGTCAATGGGGAGCTTTTTGTATGTCAAATATATGTTGATGATATCATCGTTGGCTCATCTAACAAAGCTTTTAATGATGAATTCTCAAAGCTTATGACTAGTAGGTTCCAGATGTCTTTGATGGGGGAGTTGAGAGTATTTCTTGGTTTTGAGATCAAGCAAGTTAGAGGAGGGACATTCTTCAATCAAGCCAAGTATACACAAGATATGCTCAAGAGATTCAATATGCAAGATTTAAATGGAGCTCATACTCCCATGGCTACAAAGACTCGTCTAGAACAAAATCCAAATGGTAAAGATGTGGATCAAAAGGTATACCGGTCTATGATTGGTTCTTTGCTTTACCTTTGTGCATCTAGACCCGATATTGTGTTGATTGTAGGTGTGCGTGCAAGATATCAAGAGGCTCCTAAGGAAAGCCATTTAATGGCGGTCAAGAGAATCTTTCGATATTTAGTTCATGCCCCATTTTATGGTCTTTGGTATCCTTGAGGCTCAACATTTGCTCTTTGTGGATACACGGATTCGGATTGGGTGGGGGACAAGGATGATAGAAAATCAACATCCGGGGCTTGCCAATTCCTTGGTAGGTCCTTGGTATGTTGGTCTTCCAAGAAGCAAAATTGTATATCTCCCTCCACCGCCAAAGCCGAGTATGTGGCAGCTGCTAGTGCTTGCACCCAATTGCTATGGATGAGGCAAACTTTAAAGGAATATGGTGTCCATTGTGACAAAGTGCTTCTTCTATGTGACAATGAAAGTGCCATCAAGATTGCTTACAACCCGGTGGATCACACAAGGACAAAGCATATTGAGATTCTCCACCACTTCATTAGAGATCATGTTGCTCGAGGTAATATTGATCTATCGTATGTATCAACCAAAGATCAACTTTCCGATATCTTCACGAAGCCACTTGATGAAGCAAGGTTTTGCTACTTGAGGAATGAACTAAATGTCGTAGATTCAAGGAGCTTGACTTGATTTTCTTGCACTCTCACCTATGTTTCAACTCATATTTGGTTTAGGTGTAGGCATGGACATAGGGGGAGTGTGGTCCTAATTGATTGGACCATCCCTCCCCCCATTATGCCCAAAGCAATCAAAATCATTCCTCTTAATATCATTTAGTGATATGTGAGCTTAATGACGAGTTTTGGTAATGGTCCCAAGATATATCTTCATGGTGCCAAGCCAAGTATACTCAAATATGGTGGCCTAGGCCACCGCTCTCTCTCATTCGAGAGGTTGGTACTTACTCATGTTTGTCATTTGCTTGATTCTAGTCTCTTGGAGCTTTTCTGAATATTTTTGTGAATCCCTATGGCTCTTGTTGGTTCTTCACAATTTGATGTCTCAATCCAAGCCCTATCCCTATCTTAAAAATTGTATATCTCTCATATATGTCCCTAAAACACCTTTCCTGGAACTTTTGGTCGAGGAGGACCGGAGTCTCCGGTGTACATACACCGGAGTCTCCGATGTAGACCGGAGTCTCCGGTCTAGACGGTTTCTGTCACTTAAAGAAGGGGGGCGGGGTGAACTGGTACAACAGTTCCTCATTCTTCACCCCGTCCCCTACCTCCAAACCCGTCGCCTCCTCTTCCAAAAATCCTCCCCGGAGGTCAAGAAGCCCCCGGGATCCACCGTGGCGCCGGCCAATATTCCCTCCTCCTCCATTGGGTCATTCCCACCGGAGGAATTGATCCCATGGACAGATTTGGCACCTCCCCTCTACTTTTTTTTCTCCTAGGGTTCATCCCTAGATGTGTTTTTGAGGATTGGTGCTGATTTGTCCATTGGAATCACTTGATTGCGTGCACTTCAGTACCTTAGCCTTGTTGCATTGCCCGATCAGCTAGATTCACCCCCACAGGCATCTCCCCATCTCATGCCCGAGCCTCCCGCCCGAAGATTCCGGACCTAGGTCCAGAGACTCCGGTCTGAGCCAGAGACTCCGGTATGAAGTGCGGAGACTCCGATGTTGGGTGAATCAAAACAGACCAGTAATGCATCAAAGCTCTTGTACTACATTTTTGGGGCATATATACTCATCTCCATGTTATCTCCCTCACTGTTGTTCACAGGTGATGGTTCTAGTCGTCCTCATCGTACCAAGGCCAAGTCCCAAAGGGGCAATCCTTGCTATGATGAAGCTGAAGGGAATATGCCCTGAGAGGCAATAATAAAATGTTTATTATGTGTATTCCAAGTATATGATAGATTTTTATTTTGCATGCTATAATTGTATTAATACGGAAACGTTAATACATGTGTGTTTAATAAACAAACAGAAAGTTCCTAGTTATGCCTCTCTCATAAACTAGTTCGTTGATTAACAAGATGATCACGGTTTCCTGATCATAGACATTGGATGTTGTTAATTATTAGATCACAACATTAGTGTAATGGTGTGATGAACATTCATCCGAAGTATAGCATTACGATCAAAGTCATTGAGTTTATATTGCTGTAAACAAACTACGAAGTAGTCCTAATCCTTAGACCACGAGATCATGCCAATCACTAACACCGGAAGAATTTCTTGTTGACATCAAACGTCACTCCGTAACTGGGTGATTATAAAGATGGCTTCAAAGCTACTAAAGTGTTATGTTGAGAATCATGGATCAAGAGTGGAATTTGTTCATCCCGATGACGGATAGATATGCTCTGGGCCCTCTTGGTGATATCACATTGGTTAGCTTGCAAGCAAGTGATTTGATCACTAGAATGTTATATCACGGGAACGAGAAAAGAGTGCATGTCAGTAACGAGATCAAACTAGGTATGGAGATACCGATGATCGAATCTCGGACATGTAATATATCGTGAAACAAAGGGATTAAGATACAAGCATAAAAGGTTCTGACGATCACCGGGAAATTCATCGTTGAATGTGTGGAGTCAAGATGGATCTCCGTCCTCACGATTATTGATCGGAGAAGGGTCTCGATCATGTCCGCATTATTCGCGAACCGTAGGGTGACACACTTAAGGGACACCGGCATCCGCTTGGAGCAAATGTTTCATGCCAAAAGAATAAATACAAGCGGAATTTATTTCACTAGATACCGAAAGAGGTTTTCGGTGAAATTGCATAAAGTGGTTATGCATGTGAAATGGAATTCTAGCAAGGGGTTATTTGTGAATGTTTGTCATTAAAGTAATTGACAAAATTCTGAATAAAATAAAAGAGTTTTATTTAATGAGAGTTTGCATTAAATTTGGTGGAATTTAATGGGAATTTGAGTGGACTTTTGAGTGGAGAAAATTGAAGGGACATTTTGTGAGTGGAGTGTCCACCCACATGAATGAAGGATGGGAGGGGGCAGCCCCCATGGATGGCGGCCACCCCCTTGGGTGCCCCCCTCCTCCTATAAAAGGAGCCCCTCCTCTCACTTATCTCTCACACCTCCTCGTGAACGATCTCTCTCCCCCTCTAGAATTTATCCCCATGGTCTCGGACTAGCGAGATACATGTTCCCGGTGGCTATTCGGCAAGAAAGGGTTGTGCTTCCGCTGCATCGCTGGAGCGAGGAGGCGGAGGTTGCCCAGGTTGTAATGCGTGTGCGAGCACGGATGCGCCGCTGCTTTTGGGCGCTTAGGACTTCCTCTCGCTCTCGAGATCGGCAAGAGATCGTCTACATCAACCACGAGTTGAACTCGTTAAGCTTTGTCGGTTTTCAAGGGTATGTTCTCTACGGATATACATCCGCCCGTTGTTTGTATCTAGTAGATAGATCTTGGTACATAGTTCCCATCGTAGGAATTTTTTTGTTTTCTATGTTGCGAACCCTACAGTGGTATCAGAGCCGGATCTATGCGTAGATACTTTACACGGGTAGTACACATATGAGTATGTGGGCGATGATGATCATGCTGTTGCTCCTTTGTTGTAATTTTGGATATTGGTGGCATAGTGGGATGAAGCAGCCCGGACAAACTTTACATGTCCTCGCACATGAGACCTGTTCCACGCTTGACATGCAACTAGTTTGCATAAGTGGCTAGCAGGTGTCTGTCTCTCCTACTATAGTCAATATCTATTTTGCAACGAATTGTCAACAATTTGGTTATCCTCGTTGTGGTTCATGTTCGTAGATAAGAACGGTTCTATCTCGAAAGCCCCAAGCCACGTAAAACTTGTAATGGATAAATTAGAGGCGTCTAGTTTAGATTGTTGCTGGGCTAGTGTTATGATATGGTGCTGTTGTAAGTAGAAGTATGAGATGATACTCTTACAACATACATAACGTGTAATCTCCATAGGTATGATAGTGATCATACCACGGTGCACATGATAGAGATCATATGCGGGAACCATATCATTTCACTAATAAACATGTGATGTTTGATAGCATCTTATATTGCTTGTTTAGCGCTTTGTTAGCATAATAAGATGATCCCTCATTTAAATATCAAGATAAGAATGTGTTCTTCCTTTAGTATGCACCGATTATGTTTTCGTTGCTCCAAGACATCACGTGATGATCGGGTGTTCTTGGATCCACGACCATATTTCGGTGTAAAACAGTTACACACGAATACTAAGGTTCTAACTTGGAGAGCCTAGCATGTCTGCACATGGCCTCTAACACGGACCGAAAGGTTAAGCATGAGTCATATAGTTGATATGATGCCCATTTGATGCTCGCCTTTGAAGCTACACCGACTCACGTGATGATCGGACTTGGTGTAGTGGATTTGGTTCATGTAATCACCAAAAAGGCATGAGGGATGTCGTTTTTGAGTGGGAGTTCATTCGTAATATGGATTAGTTGAACTCAACCTATCATAAACTTAGTCTAAACTTTACAAATTCTGTTGTAGATGGCACCACCTGCTTTTAATTTCAATGTGTTCATGGAGAAAGAGAAACTTGCAACGAACGGTAGCAACTTTACCGAATGGGCCATGAATTTGAGGATTCTCCTCTCTGCTGCACAAAAGCAATATGTGCTAGAAGCGCTGTTAGGCCCCCCACTTTTAGATGATGCCCCTGACGAGGAGAAGAATGTCTATCAGACTCGTCAGGAGGACCACAACTTAGTTCATTGCGGCATATTGTATGGGCTATAGCCGGAACTTCGAAAGCGTTTCGAAAATGGCAATGCTTTTGATACAATGGGTGAGTTGAAAATTATTTTCGACACACATGTCAGAGAGCTACAACGCTGTAAAAGTTCTTTAGCTGCATGATGGAAGAGCACAACTCCGTTAGTGAGCATGTACTCAAGATGTCGGGTTACGTCGATAAGCTTGTGTCCTTGGGAATATCGATTTCCATTGACTTAGGCATCCATCGTGTTCTGCAGTCTCCGCCACCTAGCTATAAGAGCTTCGTGATGAACTATAATATGCAAGACATGAAGAAGTCTCTCCCCGAGCTCACAATGCTTAAAAGCTAAGTGGAGATCAAAAGGAACATCAAGTGTTGATGATCAATAGGAACACTGGTTTCAAGAAAGACAAGAAGGAAAACGGAAGGAAGTAAGGGCGCAAGCCTGTTCCGGCTGAAAAGAAACCCCGAGTTGGACCTAAGTCTAATACCGAAAAGTGCTACTATTGTAAGGGATGCCATTGAAGTAATTGCCCCAAGTATTTGGCAGACAAGAAAGCCGGCAAGGCAAACAAAGGTATATATGATATACATGTGTAACACCCTCAGAATCGGACCTATGCAAGTTTTAGCGAAATCCGCCAAACCCGCATAGAAACGATTCAAAGGTGCCCACCAGGCACTTTCGTGCGGGTGGAAAACGATGTAATAACATTACACAACAGTCCTCGATGGGACCCACAGAACAGATATATATATATATATAACAGCGACTCAATGAGTCAAGAATACAGATATACAGTACAAAGATCCAAATCACCTTGAGAACGATATAGCATCCAGCTACGGACAAGATGCAAATGGGGCTAAGAGCCCTGAAGAATAACCAACGGAGTCCATAACCCTGCCCAGGCCAAGCCGGAAGGGTAACCCTGCTAACGACGTCGATCTCAAAACCTGTTTAAACAAAAGGGGTGCCGACAAAGGGCAAAGGGAAAAGAGGAGCGTCAGTACTGAGGCCAGTACACAGCGAGGCTAGAATTCGGCAGTCCTCGCCTACATAGGTATGGTGGACTGAAGCGGCAGCGGCAGCAAGCACTAAACAACCTATAGAGACTTGATACAACGGTCGGCTATCAGAGAGATATAAGAAAGACCTATTCGATACCCACCTGATACTACCACCAAACATACCCATCCTGGTGTTTCCCCCTCGAGACCAAACGAGGAAGTCAACCGAGGAACTCACACCGTTGGCAGTTTTATTTATTCAGTTATCGTTGCAGAAATTACTAGTCAGGTATAGATAGTCGTCCTGATAAAATAAGCAGTGGGCACTTTTAGTTACTCATTCCGTTATAGTTGCGACACTTACTAGTCAAATACAATTAGCATGAGATATCCCAAAACCCAGCAGTTGTTGGTACTTTTATTTAGCCATTCCGTTGTAGCTGCAGTACTTACTAGTCAGATACAATTGTCGCAAGCGACAAACCAAACAAGAAATTGTGGGCAGTTTTATTTAACCATTCCATTTTAGTGTAGCTGATTACTAGTCATCATAAAGTCAAATTTAGAGCACTACTTTAGTTATGCTTGTCTATGATCGAGATACTGTGCTCCAAGTTGTCCATAACCGCGGACACGGCTTTCAGAAAGTTTTAACCCGGCCGGGGTGCACAAATAGCAACACACACTCGATCAACCTCGGAAAAACCAAATCAAAACCCAACGAGGCCTTCACGACAAAGCAATCACAGGATTCAGAAATATTTCAGGGCCACCCTTGGAGTACACCATAGCGGTTAGTGACTTGACGGACCCGAGGTTTGTGGGGGCCGGTAGCGATCGGGAACCCAAAGGGCTTGTCGATACAGCAAACGGGTCACAATTCCTAAATAGTACAGTGTGCTCGCACAATCGTAAATAAACAGTAGCATGGCATAAGTAGATAGTAAATAAAACCTCAAACTAGTTTGTGGCCCCAAGAAATAAGACCGAATCAAGCTCGCTCGGGGTCCCATAATCCTCCCGGATGTGGATAGCGCGATAAATCGAGGAACAGGTATCAAGTACTCGGGGTCCTACGGGACACAAGTGGGCGTTCGGAAACCAAATATTATCTATCACCCACCGATGCCTCTGCTTACTTACTTCAATTTTAGTTGTTAAACAGTAATTAAAGTGAACGGTAAGTAAAGCCATGATCATCTCCAACATCAACATGCGGCAATACACCAACAACTGTGGTACTTGACGACACGCCACAGCACTTGAGCAGGCGACTACGACGCGCAAGTCCAACTATCTACCAAAAACAGGTAATAGGATGTGTCCAAGGCAATATAGGGCTGCACGGGATATCACAGGTACGGGAACTAGAGCATCGCAACACAGATAGCAATAGATCAACAGGAGGGAATAAATACTATAAAAGTAAGATAGGTAGAAAGGGGGAGATGCTCGCCTGAAAACATTGTCGAAGGTTCAACAGAAGATCGGTCGACTTCGCATCAACTCAACGGCCTTATCCGCGAAGAACCAAAACACTAGAATAAACACCGGATGCAATATTTAATACTACGGCAAAAGATCGGGCATGATGCATGTATGATGCATGACATGACAAAGGTGCAATGCAATTAGGCAAGATTAAGCGGAACCGGGTCCCGACAATTAATTAAACGGTTCAAGTTATTTATCTACCCCGCAATTTAAATGTTGTATTAACATGGCAAAAGTGAACACCGGTTCGATGCACAGATTTAAATGAGGCCAATATAAGGCTAGATTTGCCCGCATATGGGCCCCATATTTAATTAGAGGTGAATCGGCATAAGGCCCCCAAACCACATGACAATATGCATGCGATTATGACAATTAAATATGCAACAATTGTTATTACATTTATAAAATAGGGCTCGGGAATAGGGTTCACACATCTGGGTTCGGAAGATCTTGGGGTCCGAGGGGTTCGGGGTTGGACAGGGTTCGACGGGGGCGAGGTTCGATGGGATCGGTCTCGGACAACGGAAGTAGATCTGGTCGCATCCGAGAAGAAGAACTTGGTTTGGCGTCGGGGCGCATCGGATCCGCCTTGGTCGGTGCCGATCTTGTCGTTGCGAAGATCTTGTCGGGTCCACGCCATCGAGTCGGTCTTGGCATTCAGGGTGACGAACTTGGCGTTCTGTAACCTACGAAGTATACCTTGGAGTTCCGCGATGATCTTGTCGATTCCCTGTCGAAGTCCTTGGCGCTTCGGATCGGTCTTCGGTTCGGGGTCTCAGGGTCTTCGGATCTGAGGTGGCGAACTCGATGTGCCTGGAAGAAGAGCCTCGCGCCATCGGACCCATGGATCGAGGGACCTCGGGTTCGGGAGGAAGAACTTGATGTTTCGGCATTCCGGTGGTCAGTGACGATCTTGAATAGGCGCATGTGTCTTCGGCGAGGCTTGGTGCACAACTCTTCAGTAGACCTTTGGCGAGGTCCTCGGAAGATCTTGGCGACATATTTTCATGTTGTTATTCTTATCGACGGGGTCGTTACCGAAATGGTGGTCTTGAAGATCTTGTCAACGCGGAACTAGGAATCCACTACGGCAGGGAGAAGACACTTGTTCATCCTTGGACAAGCGTGCTGGAAGGCATGTGGGCTGCACTTGTACTTGCAGTAACCAAGAAACCAATATGGAGAAACATCTGCCCGCGTGACATGCCTTGGATTACAAAGCGAGCAATAACTCACGCAGAATCGACGCAGCTTGGCCCAGAGGACAAGGCGGAGCATGGCGGCTTGACAAGGGACACCGATCACTGGGACGCATCGAAGAGGGAGGCAGCGAAAGGACGGCGACGCCCCTTGTGGTCGAGGCAAGACGCAGGCAGGGGCCACAGGCGGATCCCAAGACCTAGCGGAGGATGACGAGTTGGCGAGGACGTGCAGGGGAAGCGCCGAGGAGGTCGTCGGGCCGGAGCTCGCTCGGCCGGAGGCACGCGCCGGCGGGAAGAGCCGGAGGCCGGTGCGGGGCTCAAGACGGAGGCGGGGTGGCGACGGGGTGCAGCCGGCCGGAGAGGCGCGGGCCGGGCGGAGGGCCTGGTGGGAGCCGGCGACGAGGAGGGCCGACACGAGAGGAACGGAGGAGACATGAGGCGAGGTGCCGCGGAGGGTGGCGGTGGTCGGAGAGGGGAAGGCGGTGGTCGGAGCAGGGGTGAGCTCCAGGGAGGAGGAGGCGGCTGGTCGGGAAGAGAGCGCCGGGAGGGAGAGGCGGAGCCGTGGGAGGAAGAGAAGGGTGGCGTTGGGCGCCCGGGGAGAGGAGGAGCCATGAGGAAGGAGAAGGCGGGTGCGCACGTCGGGGGTGGAGAAGCTTGGGGGAGGAAGGGGAGCGGGGCACGCGGGAGGTGGGGACTAGGTGGGGCCCAGGGACGTGGGGCCCGGGGGTCAGGGGGGTTGACCGCGTGGGTAGGGGCTGGTGGGTCGGTGTGGGAGCATGTGTGAGGTGGTAGTTGGGGCTGGGTGAGTGGGAGGTGAGTTGGCGGTGTGGGATAGGTTAGAGGGAGGGGAGAGGGTGAGGTGGCAGCCGGGGATTGGTCCGGGTGAGGTGGAGGGGGGTGTGGGTAGATTAGGTTGGGTAGTTTTAGGATTTTGGGTGGACCGATTTATTCTGGGGGTGGTCGTTCGGGTCGATTCGGCCCGTTCGACTGCCCCACTAAAAAAATAATTTAATATTTTATTTAATTTAAATGCACCGTTTGCAAACCGATAGCAGACAAACAAAATAATCCGGAGACCCGGGGTTTGCGTTTGAATAAAGACAGGGCGTTTAGAAAACACAAACAGGTTTTTCCACAAATAGTTTTATGCAAGCAAATGCAAGATGATGACGATGCTCAAATGCAATGTGGCATGATGACATGAGCATGCGGTCATGATGATGTAATGCACAAAAACAACGCGATTTTCTAGTAGTGGTTTTGCGGGATGCCACAACATGTTATCGATGTGTACTTGACTAGTGCTCGCAGTAGCACCTGGGTATTTGATACCGGTTCAGTTGCTAATATTTGTAACTCGAATCAGGGGCTGCGGAACAAGCAACCGCTAGCAAGGGGTGAGGTCAAGATGCGTGTCGGCAATGGATCAAGCGTTGATGTGATCGTCGTCGGAACGCTGCCTCTCCACTTGCCGTCGGGATTAGTTATAAACTTGAATAATTGTTATCCGTGCCCGCATAGCATGAACATTGTATCTGGATCGTGTTTGATGCGAAGTTGTTATTCATTTAAATCCTAGAAAAATGGTTGTTCCATTTATATGAATGAAATCTTTTATGGTCATGCATCGATGATGAATGGTTTATTTCTTTTGGATCTCGATAATAATGTTACACATATTCATAATGTTGATGCTAAAAGGATTAAACTAAATGATGATATATCCGCATATATGTGGCACTGCCGTCTAGGTCATATTGGCATTAAACGCATGAAGAAGCTCCATTCGGATGGACTTTTGGAATCACTTGATTATGAATCATTTGATACATGTGAGCCATGTCTTATGGGCAAGATAACTAGAACGCCGTTTTCCGGTTCAATGGAACGGGCGACAGATTTATTGGAAATCATACATTATGATGTATGCGGTCCAATGAGTGTGTCGGCGCGAGGTGGATATCGTTATTTTGTTACTTTCACGGATGATTTGAGTAGATACGGTTATATCTACTTGATCAAACACAAGTCTAAAACCTTTGAAAAGTTCAAAGAATTTCAGAATGAAGTGGAAAATCATCGTAATAGAAAGATCAAATTTCTACGGTCCGACCGTGGAGGTGAGTATCTAAGTTACGAGTTTAGCACTCACATGAAAGAGTGTGGAATTGTTTCACAAATCACACCTAGGAACACCACAATGAAATGGTGTGTCGAGCGTCGTAATCGTACTTTATTAGATATGGTTCGATCTATGATGTCTCTGTCGGACTTGCCGTTGTCATTTTGGGGCTATGCACTAGAAACCGCATTCACTTTAAATCGGGCACCATCTAAATCCGTTGAAAAGACATGTATGAATTGTGGTTTGGAAACAAACCTAAGTCATTTCTTAAAGTTTGGGGATACGATGTTTATGTGAAGAAACTTCAACCGGATAAACTCGAACCCAAAGCGGAAAATGCGTCTTCATAGGATACCCTAAGGAAACTATTGAGTATTCCTTCTATCACGCATCCGAGGGCAAGGTTTTCTTGCCAAGAATGGATCCTTTCTAGAGAAAGAGTTTCGCAAAAGGTGTGAGTAGTTGGAAGGTAGAACTCAAGAGGTTATTGAACCTTCTCTTCAAAGTATGGCGAGTAGCAGTCTTGGAAGTTGTTCGAGTTGGCTCCACTGTTGAATAGGGAACTAATGATAATGATCATGAAACTCCGAAGAGAGTACTACCGAACCTCGCAGTCAAGCAGACGATACAACTCCCGGCAGTCTGGAAATCCTCATGAATTTCATGGTTGATGAAAATGATGACCCTGCGACGTATGAAGAAGCGATGATGAGCCCGGATTCCAACAAATGGTTAGAAGCCATGAAATCCGAGATGGAATCCATGTATGAAAATCAAGTTTGGAACTTGGTGGACTTACCTCACGACCGAAAGGCCGTGGAGAACAAATGGATTTTCAAAAGGAAAACTGATGCTGATGGTAATGTAACCGTCTATAAAGCTCGACTTGTCGCAAAGGGGTTTCGACAAATTCAAGGAGTTGACTACGATGAGACATTCTCTCCCGTAGCGATGCTAAAGTCAGTTAGGATTATGTTAGCAATTGCTGCATATTTCGATTATGAGATATGGCAGATGGATGTCAAAACCGCGTTTCTCAATGGTAATATTGAAGAAGAGTTGTATATGATACAACCAAAGGGTTTTGTCGATCCTAAGGATGCTAACAAGGTGTGCAAGCTTCAGCGATCCATCTATGGATTGAAGCAAGCATCACGAAGTTGGAATCTCCACTTTGATGAGGTGATCAAAGAGTTTGGATTTGTCCAAACTTATGGAGAAGCTTGTATTTACAAGAAAGTGAGTGGGAGCAATGTGGAATTTCTGATATTATATGTGGATGACATATTATTGATCGGAAATGATATAGATCTTTTAAATGGTGTTAAAAGTTATCTAAACAAAGAAATTTTCAATGAAGGACCTAGGTGAGCGTCATACATATTAGCCATAAAGATCTATAGAGATAGATCTAAGCGCCTAATAGGTCTATCGCAAAGTACATACCTTGATAAGATTTTAAAGAAGTTTAAAATGGAAAATAGTAAGAAGGGGTTCTTACCTATGACACAAGGCACGACATTGAGTAAGACTCAAAGTCCCGGCATGGAAGAAAGAGAGATAATGGACAAGGTCCCTATGCTTCACCATAGGCTCTATAATGTACGCCATGCTATGTACAAGACCGGATGTGGCACATGCTATTAGTTTGACTAGTAGGTACCAATCGGATCCAGGTTCAGAACACTGGAAAGCGGTCAAGAATATCCTTAAGTACTTGCAAAGAACAAAGGATATGTTTCTTGTATACGGAGGTGAAGAAGAGCTCGTCGCTAAGTGTTATGTCGACGCTAACTTTGACACCGATCCGGATGACTCTTAAGTCTCAATCCGGATACGTATTTCTCATGAATGGCGGAGGCGTTAGTTGGAGGAGCTCCAAACAACTGTGGTGTCGGGATCAACAACGGAGGCGAATATGTTCTTTGCTTGAGCGGCTCGAAGCGCTTTTTGGATGAAGGAGTTCATATCCGAACTAGGTGTGGTTGCAAACGCGTTGGACCCAATGGTGATCTATTGTGACAACAATGGTGCCATTTCCAATGCCAAAGATCCAAGGTCTCACAAGCATTCCAAGCATAAGCGCCGGTTTCACTCCATCCGCGAGCATGTCAAGGATGGAGATATAAAGATTTAAAATACATACGGATCTCAATGTAGCGGATCCTGACTAAAACTCTCCCTAGAGCAAAACATGATCTACACCAGAACTCCATGGGTGTTAGATACATCACAACGTAACTAGATTATTGTCTCTAGTGCAAGTGGGAGACTGAAGGGAATATGCCCTGAGAGGCAATAATAAAATGTTTATTATGTGTATTCCAAGTATATGATAGATGTTTATTTTGCATGCTATAATTGTATTAATACGGAAACGTTAATACATGTGTGTTTAATAAACAAATAGAAAGTTCCTAGTTATGCCTCTCTCATAAACTAGTTCGTTGATTAACAAGATGATCACGGTTTCCTGATCATAGACATTGGATGTTGTTAATAACGAGATAACAACATTAGTGTAATGGTGTGATGAAAATTCATCCGAAGTATAGCATTACGATCAAAGTCATTGAGTTTATATTGCTCTAAACAAACTACGAAGTAGTCCTAATCCTTAGACCATGAGATCATGTCAATCACTAACACCGGAAGAATTTCTTGTTGACATCAAACGTCACTCCGTAACTGGGTGATTATAAAGATGGCTTCAAAGCTACTAAAGTGTTATGTTGAGAATCATGGATCAAGAGTGGAATTTGTTCATCCCGATGACGGATAGATATGCTCTGGGCCCTCTCGGTGATATCACATTGGTTAGCTTGCAAGCAAGTGATTTGATCACTAGAATGTTATATCACGGGAACGAGAAAAGAGTGCATGTCAGTAACGAGATCAAACTAGGTATGGAGATACCGATGATCGAATCTCGGACATGTAATATATCGTGAAACAAAGGGATTAAGATACAAGCGTAAAAGGTTCCGACGATCACAGGAAAAGTCATCGTTGAATGTGTGGGAGTCAGTATGGATCTCCAAGTCCCGCCATGATTATTGATCGAAGGGTCTCGATCATGTCCGCATTATTCGCGAACCATAGGGTGACACACTTAAGGGACACGCATCCAGTTGGAGCAAATGTTTCATGCCGAAAAGAATAAACAAGCGCAGGAATTTATTTCACTAGATACCAAACAGTTTTCGGGTTAAATTGCATAAAGTGGTTATGCATGTGAAATGGAATTCTAGCAAGGGGTTATTGTGAATGTTTGTCATTAAATTAATTGACAAAATTCTGAATAAAATAAAAGAGTTTTATTTAATGAGAGTTTGCATTAAATTTGGTGGAAATTTAATGGGAATTTGAGTGGACTTTGAGTGGAAAATTGAAGGGACATTTTGTGAGTGGAGTGTCCACCCACATGAATGAAGGAGGGAGGCAGCCCCCATGGCGGCCACCCCTTGGGTGCCCCTCCTCCTATAAAGGAGCCCCTCCTCACTTGTCTCTCACACCTCCTCGTGAAGGATCTCTCTCCCCCTCTAGAATTTATCCCATGGTCTCGGACTAGCGAGATACATGTTCCCGGTGGCTATTCAGCAAGAAAAGGTTGTGCTTCCGCTGCATCGCTGGAGCGAGGAGGCGGAGGTTGCCCGGTGTCTTGTACGTGTGCGAGCACGGATCTTGGCCGCTTTGCGGCGCTAGGACTTCCTCTCGATCTTGAGATCGGCAAGAGATCGTCTACATCAACCACGAGTTGAACTCGTTAAGCTTTGTCGGTCTTCAAGGGTATGTTCTCTACGGATTTACATCCGCCCGTTGTTTGTATCTAGTAGATAGATCTTGGTACATATTTCCCATTGTAGGAAAATTTTTGTTTTCTATGCTGCGAACCCTATAGAAGCTAGGGGTCAATTCATCGTGCCTCCATCCAACCGGAAACAGCAGGCACGTGATGCAGCTTACTTGAAGAGGGATCAGGAGAGGGCTGAACGGGAGGACTGTGCCAAGAGGGCCAAGAATGCAAACCTTCAGTCCTTGGCCAAAATGTCTAAAGAGGAGTACCGTGAGCTGAGAAAGACATATTTCTATGCGTTGCCTCGTACCAGTGAGGACCCTTGTTACTGGAGGAAAGAACATGCTATGTTCATGAAGGATGTGTATGGTGTACTCACCAAATCACCTGTCTGCCCTAAGAAGTTCATGAGTGTTGAGCAAATGCGCCTCAGCCCCTACTTCAATGATGCTTTGTGGATCTGTGAGAAGGTTGGACTGTACAACTTGATGGAGCTGCGTGAAGACTACAATATCCACCTTGTACAACAGTTTTATGCCACCGTTGTGTTTGGCTCTGATCTTGACAGGACCACGGTGTGGATGTCTGGTACCACTCGCTGCACATCTACATTTCATGACTTTGCCAACATCATCTTTGAGACCTTTCAGGGTGTATCCACTCCTGTGGGACTAAGCATGCACTCTGCAGCTTTGGGCGAGAACAAGTTGAAGCTGGCACCTCTGTATGATGATGGTGTTGTAGGGGGTTCCAAGGGACTCAAGACCCTCTACAACCTTATGCTGAGGATATTCCGTCACACTATTGCACCAAGTGCTATAAATGATGATGCAATTAGGGGTGGGCTTGTCAACCTCCTGTACCATACTCACCAGACCATCAATGTTGGACCTGAGGCTGATGCTGCACCTATTGATGTGATGGACTTTATTTTCGAGGAGATGTTCCATGCCATTCTTTACAAGAAATCTCCTCCATATGCACCGTTGGTTATGAGGCTCATCAACTCTCAGGAGCATGATTCTCCACTTGGCATACCACCACACCTCACTGAGCACACTCTGGTCACACTGCAGCAGAAGGGGCGTATGGGGACTGCTCCAAGGCGTCGCTATGGGGATGATGATGAGGAGATTGAGATGGAGAGGGCTCCCTCCCCACCTAGAGTTTGGAAGAAGAATGCCTCCAATGCCCCTATGCCTACTATGACTCAAGACTATGTGCATGAGCGGGTCAAGAAGGCCAGCTTTTAGGAGATGACCCTTTGTTGCATGAACGTCGACATCCGTAGGCAGCAGCATGCATCCTACCAGAGCAACCGCCGCATTGAGAACCTCCTCAAAGAGATCAAGGAACAAGGTGATGAGGATAATTATGAAGGCGAGGATGAATACAATGATGAGCATGGGGCTCAGCAGTCCACAGAGTCTGATCATACACTCTCATTTGGGGCATGGTATGCCCAACAGGATAGTCTGGTGGATTGGAAGACGTTTGCTAATGTCACCTCCGGGTTCGGGTACCAGGGTACTTCCTCTTCTCACCCTCACGGCAAAGGGCCTGCTGTACCTGAAGACGATGATGATGACTATGATCAGGATGATGATGACCAGGAGGAGGATGAGGATGCCGAGGATGACGATGACTACTGAGATGTTGGGGCGCTAGTGTAGGTCTTTTCCCTTTCTCGACGTTTCGATGCCAAAGGGGGAGAAGACATTCTCATCGTTTTGCATGGGGGATTTGGGATTTGCGACTATCTGCCTTTATTTTCCTTTGATTTTCCATATTCGAACTTGAAATTTATGTGTGTTATTTGCTGTTCATGTGTGTGACTATGACTATGTGCTTGTGTGCACCATCTATTGTAACTCATGTGAGATTTATGTGTGATTTATGTGTGATACTATCTATCTTGCATGATTTACTTAATTATCTTGTTGCACATAGTCAGGGGGAGTCCCATATATACTTTATTCCATGCAAATCACTTGTTGCCATCAAACACCAAAAAGGGGGAGATTGAAAGGGCATTTATTGCCATAATCACTTTTGGTGTCTGTTAACAACAATTAGATCATTTTACAGTTTGTCACTATCCACAGGTTGATATTATGATAAGTGAAAAGCACCCTCACACTTGGGAAAAGTCCACACTCATTTGACACATTTCTGGAAACTCCAGACCGTAGTCTCCGGTCTGCCAAGACCGGAGTCTTCGGTGTGGTCCGGAGTTTCCGGACTTGTCTCCGGTGGGGTCTTCAGGATCTAGGCCGACATTCGACTAGGGTATGGAGCCCGCACTGAGGTTACCGAGTCTCCACCTTGTTGGTCTGGAGTCTCCGGTGTTGGAAGACCGGAGTCTCCGGTGTTGCTGGGTCAGGATTGTTCTGGGTCATTCAGATGGGCGGTCCGGAGGCTGGTCCGGAGATTGACCGGAGTCTCCGGTGTCTCCGGTCTACAGACCAGAGTCTCCGGTCTGACTTTTCTACAACGGTCAGAAAACGGTTTGTGGAGGGGGGTGCCTATAAAAAGGGACCCTTATCTTTTTCCTCCAATTGCTCAAGCTGCTCAAGAACACCAACCCCATTAGAGCCACCAAATCTACAAGATCTCTTCATCCAACCATCCAAAGTCATTTATCTTTGGAGAATCGAAGGAGGAGGCCTTGATCTACATCTTCACCAAGAGAGATCTTCATTTCCTCCTCATTCACTTGAGGGCCCCCAAGCTCTAGTGTTTCATTGGAAACCCTAACTTTGATTTGGTTCTTACAAGCTTGTCCTTGATTTGTCTTGACATCTTGCTTGCATTTGGGAGCCTCCAATTAAGTTGTGGATGTGTGCCCCGAACTTGTTGTAAATGTGCCGACTTCCACCTCTAAGGTTGCCGATATAGTGGAAGGTGGATCGAGCCCGTTGGGGAGAGATTCATCGGAGAACAAGGGAGACCTCTCGTGGCGTTGGTGGTTTGAAACCACCCCCTCTCCAAACGTAGACGTACTTTCCCTCAAAAGGAAGGAACTACGGGAAACAAATCCGTGTGTCTCCGCGTCCACTCCCTTGGTTACTTCTATCCTTTACCGCACTTTACTTACTTGTTCTTTCCTAGTGTTGTGTTAGCTTGTGCTTGGTTGACATATAGGTAAATTCACCATGGTTGCACATTCTAGAGAATTTACCTTTCTTGTCAAACCCTAATTTGAAAAGGAGTTAAATTTGAAGTAGCACCTATTCACCCCCCTCTAGGTGCCCATTCATATGCTATCATTGGATTCGAGATGTGTTGAATTCCATGCAAATGCAAATTGATAAGGTGCAGACAAATGACAATGGGGCTGATCTGTTAACCAAGGTGGTGACAAGGGAAAAACTCGAGGTATGCCATTAGGTCTCCAGCATAATTTATGATAGGCAGTGAGACCCTCCATGATGTCAGGATGTGAAGTTTGTTGGTACATGTCCCTGCACATGGAGGTGTGTTTTCAGCCCAACTACAATCTCATGGGCCAATACATTTGAAATGGATCGTATGGGCACCTAGAGGGGGAGGGGTGAATAGGTGCTAACCAATTTTTAATACTTTTTCAATTTTAGGCTTGACACAAAGTAAATTCTCTAGATATGCAACTACGAGAATTTCCCTATATGTAACCCTAACTACTAAGCACGTAAAAGAGGAGCGAGGAAACCGTAGTGGAGCACGCGGAGATACAGGGATTTGTTTTACCGCAGTTCCTTCCTTGTTAAGGGAAGTACATCTGCGTTGGAGGGGTGGGCGGTTCTAAGACCACCACGCCACAATAGGCCTCACCCTATTCTCCGATGGATATCGCCACGAGAGGCCTGATCTACCTTCTCCACTATTGGATCCCTTCGAGGCGGAAACCGGTGCCTTTTACAACACTATCGGGGCACACACCCACAACCGAATTGGGGGCTCCCGAGATGACAACAAGCTGCCACAAGAACAAGGTTTATCTAGATATTTGCAAGAAATACTAGATCGGAGGTTCTCCAAATGAATGGAGAGGAGATGAAGCGCTTGATTGCTGATGATGAAGATCGAGTTCTCCTCCTTCGATTCCCCAAGGGATGGGGCCTTTGGGTGGATCTAGGTGGAGCACTCTTGGATGAAGCTTTCAGATCAGATCTGTTCTTTTTCGAGATGAATCAAGAGTTCTGGCAGGAGGGGGATGGCTGGCTTAAATACCCCCTCCCCAGATCTGGCCGTTGCACAACTTTGGGGGCGGATTATTCGCCCCCCACTTGGGGCGGATTATCCGCCCCCTGGGAAAAATCCGCCCCAAGGGCGGATTCTCCGGGGGAAACTCCGCCCCCTCTCTAGGGCTTGCGCCTTGGTGAAGCTTGGTGAAGTTCTTGGGGGGCGGATAATCCGGCCCCCCTGAGGGGCGGATTATCCAGCTAGACCGGAAAGTCCGGGCAAAACTCCGCCCCCTCTCTGGGGCTTGCGCCTTAGCGATGAGCAGGGGGGGCGGATTATCCGTCGGGCCGGAAAATCCGGCCAACATTCCGCCCCCCTTCTAGGGCTTGCGCCTGCTTGGGCAAAGGGAGGGGCGGACTATCCGCCCCTGGTGGGGCTGGATTATCCGCCCCCAAAGGCAGAGTTCTTTTCCCTTTATTCTCAAATAGAGCTGCAACACTTCAACACACATTAAATGATCCTTGGTATTGTTATTTAACACACAACACACTAGGGATTAAGAAATGTTCTTTCAATCTCCCCCTTTTTGGTGTTAGATGACAATACTAGGATTTGCAATAAAACCGGCAAAAGCCACCTTAAATAATTAAAGATGCTCCCCCTAGATGTGTGCATATTAAAGATTTGCATTTGAATACAAATACACACACTAGGGAGAACACTACTTTAAGGTTTGGGAAATAAGGTCATACCACCGGGATGAGAATATAGCCAAAGCATACATAGATAATCCCATGAATCCATATGCCATCAAATATGCTCCACAATTCTAGAAATCCATGAGGTCCACAATAGATAAATCCAGAAGTCCAAGAATACCAAACAAAGTGGAGTACGACATAGTCTTACATAGACAATCACAAATAGCAAACAAGTTCACGCTAGAAAAGGCACAAGCAAGCAAATAAAAACGACTAAAATCGAAGAGCTTGTGCCCGAACCTTGCAAATCCATGAGACCTAATAGAACTACTTCTCCCCCTTTGGCATCGAAATGCCAAAAAGGAAGAAGAGCGATGCTAACGCCCCTGGAGATCAGAATTCACACCCAAATTTGCAAGAATCAAATCAATCAAAAGCCAAATTTGAGTGTGTTTTCCATAAGAACAAAAGATATGCAAGAAAATCCAACGAGACCCATGAAAAACCAACTCTTCTTAAGGAATAGGGCGGTGGCCGAAGCCACCATGTTGGAGCGCATGGCATGACACCGCGAAGATGTATCTTGAGTTCAAAACCAATGCTCATCGATGACCCACATATCACAAAATGATATTAAGGGAAATGATTTTACTTGCTTTCGGCATTATGGGGGGAGGGTTGGCCCAATCAATTAGGACCACACTCCCCCTATGTCTATGCCCGCATCTAAACCAAATACATGAATAAGCGCAAGTGAGTGTGCAAGGGTAGTCAAGCCAAGCTCCTTGAATCCATGATATTTAGCTCATTCCTCAAATAACAAAATCTTGCTTCATCAAGGGGCTTCGTGAAAATATCAGCAAGTTGGTTCTTCGTGCTCACAAAGGATAGAGCAATATATCCACGAGCAACATGATCCCTAATAAAGTGGTTGCGAATCTCTATATGTTTTGTTCTTGTATCTTTGCGCAGGATTGTAAGCAATTTTGATAGCACTTTCATTGTCGCATAAAAGAGGCACTTTGTCACAATTGACACCATATTCCTTTAAAGTTTGCCTCATCCATAACAATTGAGTACGACTTGCAAAGAACATATTCAAATTCTTTCGGTTGAGAGTGAAATACAATTATGTTTCTTTGATGACCAACACACTAGAGACCTGCCCAAGAATTGGCATGCACCAGAGGTTGATTTCCTATCATCTTTGTCACCAGCCCGTCTGAATCAAGGTAACCACATAGAGAGAAACTTGAACCCTTGGGATACCATAACCCAAAATTTGGGGAATGAACCAAATATCGAAGATTAGCTTGACCGCCACTAAGTGGCTTTCTTTAGGAGCGCTTGGTACCTTGCACACTCCTACACTTAACACGATATCGGGCCTAGATGCAAAGGTAAAGGAGAGAGCCGATCATGGATCGGTATACCTTTTGATCCACGTCTTTACCCTTGGGATTGAGCTCAAGATGACACTTTGTTTGCATTGGGTAGCAACCATTGAGATCCGTCATCTTGAACCTTTAAGCATGTCTTGGATGTACTTAGCTTGATTAATAAAGGTTCCTCTCTAAGTTGTTTGATCTCAAATCCAAGAAAGAACTCGAGCTCACCCATCATGGACATCTCAAACACATGGGTCATAAGCTTGAAAATTCATCGTTAAAAGCTTGGTTAGTAGAGCCAAAATAATGTCATCTACATAAAGTTGGCATACAAAAGCTCCCCATTAACCTTCTTAGTAAAAGAGTGGGATCAATTTGCCCAACTTGAATCCACAGTCTAGCAAAAGCTCTTTAAGGTGCTCATACCACGCGTGGGCTTGTTTAAGGCCATAGAGCGCCTTATCGAGTTTGTAGACATGGTTCGAAATTTGGGGTCCTCAAACCCCGGGGCTGCTTGACGATACTAACTCATGTAGAGGACCATTAAGGAAAGCGCTCTTAACATCCATTTGTTGTAATTTAAAATTATGATGGGCTGCATATGCAAGAAGGATACAGATGGACTCAAGGCGAGCCACAGGAGCGTAGGTCTCGCCAAAATCAATTCCTTCTACTTGATAGAATCCTTGAGCCACGAGTCGTGCTTTATTCCTCACAACAATGCCATTTTCATCCTGTTTGTTCTTGAAGATCCACTTGGTGCCGATAACATTGCGACAATCCTTTGGCTTTTCTACGAGCTTCCAAACTTTGTTGCGTTCGAAGTTGTTTAATTCTTCATGCATTGCAACAACCCAATCGGGGTCTTCAAGAGCATCAAAAACCTTCTTTGGTTCAACCATGGAAATGTGAGCTTGATGATCACAGAATATTGCAAGCTCTCTTCTAGTGGATACCCTTCGTCGTAGATCACCAACAACCTTGTCAAGAGTGTGACCTCTTAGTTCAAGGTTGCGATCAGCACGAGCCTTGCGACGAGCCTCAATGTTCTTATTGTTTCTAGGAGGAGTGGATTCAATTGTTGTATCCTTGTCTTGATTACTGCCTTGCCCTTGATCTTGGTCACCGTTACTGCCAGAAGATTGTTGATGAACATTTTCTTCAGGCCCGGATAATCCGCCTTGGAGGGCCGGACTATCCGACTGGGAGGTGAAGTAAGAACCATCTTCCCGAGAAAGCCTTGACTGAGTTGAGACCAGGGCGGATACTCCGCCCACAGGCCGGAGAATCGCCAGGAGCTTCAGAGATGTTGATTTCTCCTTGGATCCCTGAACGAGTTGGAGTGCCAGGGATTATTTGCCCTTGGAGGCGGATAGTCCGCACAGGACTACCATTTGTCCAAAGGGATGATGGTCTTCAGATTGTGGTGTTGGTGCAGGATTGTCTCCAACAGTAGGAGCTTGTTGATGTTGTGTAGATGAGGGCTCCACATGTGTGGAGCATTGTCCTTCCCGATCCGCCACAAGGGGTTCCTCAATGGGGCGAAAAAATCCCACGCCCATTCTTCTTATGGCATCTTGGGGTATTTCAACATCTGCATCACAAACATCAACTTGCCCTACAAAGGAGCCGTTATTTTCATCGAACTCCACACTACAAGATTCTACAACAATCCCAGTGAGCTTGTTGTAGACTCTATAAGTGTGGGATTCGGCACCGTAACCAACAAAAATACCTTCTAAAGCCTTGGATTCAAAATTTGACAAACGGACACCTTTAATAAGAAAGAAACACTTACACCCGAATACCCTGAAGTATGAGATGTTGGGTTTGTTACCGGTAAGTATTTCATATGTGGTCTTGTCCAAGATCTTCCGAAGGTAGAGCCGGTTTGATGAGTGACAAGCAGTGGATATGGCTTCAGCCCAAAAATTATAAGGAGACTTGAATTCAGCTAGCATAGATCTTGCCATATCCATCAAAGTCCGGTTCTTCCTCTCGGCTACACCATTTTGTTGAGGGGTGTACGCAGCGGAATATTGGTGTCTAATCCTCTCGCTAAGAAACTCATTTAAAGTGTAGTTCTTGAATTACGCGTTGTCACTTCTAATTGCCAAGATGGGAACATTGTGTTGACGTTGAACTTCATTGGCAAAGTCGATGACAGTTTGTTGAGTCTCACTTTTCAGCTTGAAAAAATATACCCATGTATATCTTGAGTAATCATCGGCGATGACCAAGCAATATTTCTTCCCACCAAGACTTGCATGAGAAGGAGGACCAAATAAATCCACATGAAGTAATTCCAAGATCCTCTTTGATGACACAATAGTCTTCCTCTTGTGGGGAGAATCATGCATTTTCCTTCAACACAAGCCCCGCAAACATGATCTTTGGCAAAAGAGACATTGTCTTTAGTCCAAGTATGTGGCCACCCTTTTGGAGACTTTGCAAAGTTCTCATGTTGACATGGGCTAAACGCGATGCCATAGCCAGCCCATCGGCCTTCCGAATAGACACATCGGACCAAGTGGTTTTCCCGAGAAGTCCACCACATACGGTCATTTTCGACGTATCCAACGAAAGCGACCTTTAGAGACTTGCTCCATAAGAGTACCACCAAATCATCATCGATAAAAACAACAAAACCCATCTTGCCAAGGGCACAAACAGAAAGAAGATTGTAGCCAAGGGTCTCAACAAGCATGATGTCCACGAGAGAGATATCGTGGGCAACCACAACCTTGCCAAGACCCAATACCTGAGATTTAGACTTATCACCATAGGAGACTGTGATATTATCAAGATTTGGACGCATCTCCGTGATGATCTCCTTGCTTCCGGTCATATGACTAGTGCAGCCACTATCCAACACCCATTTCGACCCACCGGAAGCATAGCCCTCGGAGCTTCTTGCCATGAGGCAAGTAGCATTCTTGTTGATGATGTTTTCGTTCGGAGAGTCGAAGAGAGATGTTGATGTAGATGTGATGGCTATAGCAGCCACCTCTTGAGAGCTATCGTCCTCGTCCTCATCTTCACTCCCCGATGAATATTCTTCTTGAGCCACTAGAACAATCTTTGGTTGCTTCTTGAAAGGAGCATTCTTCTTTACAAACTGTTTCTTACGTGGACCTTTTGATTTGTCCTTGAAAATGAGTCTTCCTCCATTATCCTCTCTACTTTGATATGGACACTCACACTGGCGCAGTCTCACCACAATTAAAGCATGTTCTCGACTTGGGACCATTTTCTTTTCTTCCATAGGCTCCACTCTTGCGATCTAGTTCAGCTTTAGCCTTGGCTGGATCTTTCCAAAAGTTTCTTGCATAAATAGCCAAGTATTGTCCGTGGATCCTTTTTATATCTTGGGACAGTCCGGACCTTCTACCGCATATTCATCATGATCAATCACACTAGTCTTCAAGGCCATGTTGACCCCTTTTGCATCCCCATAGCTCGAGCACGATCTTGACATTCTTGGCAGCCACTTTGAAGGCGGCCATTTCTTGCATTACCTCATTGGATGACATGAGGTGATAGTTATGCCTACCTTGGAGACTTTTCAAATCTAGGCTCAAATGGCATAAGAGCACCGACATACTTGCGCTTGATCCAAGCATCATCAACATGAGCTGCAAGTGGTTTCGAAGGTTGTGGCTATTGCCTTGAGCCTCCTATACATGTCCTCGTGGTCTTCTCCATCCAGCATATAAAATCCTTCAGCTTCATTGCTCAAGGAATCATATCTATTCCTTCTCATACTTTCATTTCCGATGAAGAGCTCGGTGAGAGCATCCCAAGCTTCTTTAGTTGTGCTAAGATGCTGAATGTGTGGCATGTATTTTTCACCCACACCAAGCTGTATCATGTGTAGAGCTGTAGCATTGAGTTGGCTATCGACCACTTCTCTTATTGTGAGATTGTTAGGATTTCCAACATGAAGACCATTTTCGATGATCTTCCACAACTCTATGGAGGAACTGCACACATGAGATTTCATCAAAAATTGCCATTGAAAGAAAGTATATGCTGAAAGTTTGGGTGGATCACCCCTATTATGTATATGTGGGTGAGGAATAGGCGGATCAGGGGAATACACATGAGAAACCTCATTGTATCCATCCTTACCGCTATCCTTTTTCGAGGAGGAGCTCTTACTAGTATCATCACCTACCACTTCGTTATCTTTGGAAACAGTTTTACCCGTTTCCTTGGATTACGGAGTGGTATCCTCAGAGTTAGATGGAGGTGATGCTGCGGGTGTGGAGAGACGCATTATCAATTGACGCATCTCTTCCATCTTAGCCTCCATTGAACTCACCAAGGTTGTTTCCAACGTCTTGAGATCGTTCATGGTGACTACCTCCGGAGCATCACTCCCATCTCCCTTGGAACCCATACTTCTCTTAGGCGGTTAAGCCCGAAATAAGAGCCGAGGCTCTGATACCAATTGAAATGGATCGTATGGGCACCTAGAGGGGGTGAATAGGTGCTAACCAATTTTTAATACTTTTCAATTTTAGGCTTGACACAAAGTAAATTCTCTAGATATGCAACTAAGAATTTCCTATATGTAACCCTAACTACTAAGCACGTAAAAGAGGAGCGAGGAAACCGTAGTGGAGCACGCGGAGACAGGGATTTGTTTTACCGCAGTTCCTTCCTTGTTAAGGGAAGTACATCTGCGTTGGAGGGGTGGGCGGTTCTAAGACCACCACGCCACAATAGGCCTCACCCTATTCTCCGATGGATCTCGCCACGAGAGGCCTGATCCACCTTCTCCACTATTGGATCCCTTCGAGGCGGGAACCGGTGCCTTTTATAACACTATCGGGGCACACACCCACAACCGAATTGGGGGCTCCCGAGATGACAACAAGCTGCCACAAGAACAAGGTTTATCAATATAAACAAAAACGAGGATCTAGATATTTGCAAGAAATACTAGATCGGAGGTTCTCCAAATGAATGGAGAGGAGATGAAGCGCTTGATTGCTGATGATGAAGATCGAGTTCTCCTCCTTCGATTCCCCAAGGGATGGGGCCTTTGGGTGGATCTAGGTGGAGCACTCTTGGATGAAGCTTTCGATCGGATCTGTTCTTTTCGAGATGAATCAAGAGTTCGCGGAGGGGGATGGCTTAAATACCCTCCCCGGATCCGTCACAGCACAACTTTGGGGCGGATTATTCGCCCACTTGGGGCGGATTATCCGCTCAGGAAAAATCCCCAGGCGGATTCTCCGGGGGAAACTCCGCCCCCTCTCTAGGGCTTGCGCCTTGGTGAAGCTTGGTGAAGTTCTTGGGGGGCGGATAATCCGGCCCCCCTGAGGGGCGGATTATCCAGCTAGACCGGAAAGTCCGGGCAAAACTCCGCCCCCTCTCTGGGGCTTGCGCCTTAGCGATGAGCAGGGGGGGCGGATTATCCGTCGGGCCGGAAAATCCGGCCAACATTCCGCCCCCCTTCTAGGGCTTGCGCCTGCTTGGGCAAAGGGAGGGGCGGACTATCCGCCCCTGGTGGAGCCGGATTATCGGCCCCCAAAGGTAGAGTTCTTTTCCCTTTATTCTCAAATAGAGCTGCAACACTTCAACACACATTAAATGATCCTTGGTATTTTTTATCTAACACACAAAACACTAGGGATTAAGAAATGTTCTTTCAACATTTCAACCATCGATCGAGGTTTGCATCCAACAGCTGAGGTGCTCCTTCAGAGAGGACTAGAAAATAAATCCCTACCACCCTTGGTGGATGAGTAAGAGATAAAGTGGGTTAAGCAAGCTATCGAGGCTGGTATGAGAGGATGAGAGAATATAAGAACAACACAACCCAGTTAGAGGAGAGGAAGAATAAGTAGAGGTGATTTCTGTTCAGATTTTTGAGTTTTGGCTGTTCTTTCTTCATTCTTCAAGCCGGTGGTTGGAGGCTTGAATGTGCCTGGATTGACTCCAAACTCGGTGAGCTTATTCCTTATTTTGGGTACTTCAATCTAGTTAGATGGTTTGAGATTTTGGTTGGTGTAGCGTCAGATTTGGAAGCGGATTAGTTAGTTCAGATTGCTAAAGTTGTAGCACAAAGCAGTTTTGGTAGACGAATAGATTGGGCAAGAAAACGGTGTCCGATTGAGATGAAATTTGGTGTGTATGTTGGGAACTCGTATATATTCTTTTCTACTAAGTTTGGTGTTGTTTGCATATGTGGTTTAAAAGTAGTTTTATGATTACCGAAGATGATGGAAACTATGATATCTCTGCTTTATAATCTTTCTTTCAAGTGGTTGTTGTTGTATTTGTTGCCGGTTGGCAACGTGCTGAGTGTATTGTATATCTCTAGATGTTATAGAGAAGACTCTCTTCGTACCTTGCTTATAGGGAAGCATGCGTGAACTGGTTGGTCCGTGTTTTTTTCCTCCTCTCCTTGAGGACGTTTTTCTACGTAAATCCTTGTGTCATTTGAGTATGTGCTTAATTGTTTTATTTCCTATGCATATATGTTGATTGAAGCTATCCTAGGAATTCATTGCAAGTATTGGGGTTGTGTATCACCCCCAACCTAATGTTGGGTTCTGCTTAAGGAAGATTATTTGGAAAGCTCACGACGTGCACTTTTGGATGAATTTTCCCAAGAATTTGTTAGTATCCGCCATTGCCAGATGGCCTAGAAGGTACTACCTGCTCTTAAGCTCGAAATTTAGTTTATATTGTGCCCTTTTTCTCATCCTTTTTGGTGTATGGTGAAATTTACTTATAATCTCTCCTCTCTGGCTAACATAACAAATGTGTTTGAGAATTGGTTGAATGAAATGGATAAGGAATCCAAGACTAGAATTCATATTGGTGTTTCGGTCTTATCTTGGTCTATTTGAGAGAAAATTGCATTTTGCTACCACAATTGAGACAACGACTTTAAAAAACTACCACAATTCATAAAAATTTCAAAACACTACCACTTTTGTGTCTAATCGTCGCAAAAAACTACCACTTTTGTGTAACCCTTGTCTTAGCTCCAGTTAATCATGATTGACAGATCTGGCCCACATAGGTGCTGACATGGCATGGAGCATTTTATAAAATAGGCCTTTGTAAATATCTCTGCCACTTCCTCTCTCCTTTCTATCTCTGCTAAGTGGGCCCCACATGTCAGGTCGTCCCTAAACTACAGCCACACATGCCATGGCCGGAGACCTTGGTGGCCACCGGCTGCTGCTCCTTCTTCGGCCACCTCGATGCCAGAGAGACCACCTCGAGGCGTTCATGCTCCACCACGGGCGCCGTCGCCGGCCGTGCCCACCGCGGACCGCGTTCCCGTCATGCGCCGTCCTCCGCCAGGGCGCCACCACGGGGGCCCTGTCGTACTTTCCCACCGCAGGCCGGCTCCGTCGTGCGTCGTCATCTCTCCGCTAGGGGGCCACCGGTGGCCGCTAACCCATCCTCGTCGAGCTCTGCCCGTGCCCTTCCGTGACGGCCAACGAGTTGCTGGCGAGCTGCGGGGCGGCACCGAGCTGTTGGGCGAGCTGCGGGACGGGGCGGTAGCTGGCCGCCGGCGGGCGGCACGGTGAGCAGTGGGGCGGGCCGGCGGGCGGAAGCGGGGCGACGGCCGGCAGCGACTCGAATCGGGGATCGATTTCGATTGTTGTTGCCATGGTGTGTGTGTGTGTGTGTGGCTGGAGGTTAGGGATAACCTCACTGGCGGGGTCCACTGGGCAGAGAGAGAGAGAGGAGGGGAGGGATCTGGCAGGTCGATCCCACACACTTTTGCAAAAATACCCAAAAATATGTAATGAGTTTATTGCCATGTCAGCACCTATGTGGGCCAGATCTATCAGAATCGTGATTAACTAGAGCTAAGACAAGGTTTACACAAAAGTGGTTGTTTTTTTGCGACGATTAGGCGCAAAAGTGCAGTGTTTTGAAATTTTTCTGAATTGTGGTAGTTTTTTGAAGTCGTTGCCTCAATTGTGGTAGCAAAATGCAGTTTTCTCTCTATTTAGAGATATAGAAATGGAATTGATAAGGCATCCAAGACTAGAATTCGTATTGGTGTTTTGGCCTTATATGTTGGTCTATTTGGAGATGTAGAAATGATATTATATTTAACAAAACAGGATCTTTTAATCTTATGTAGGTTATTCATATGGTGACACACACTATATGCAACTATGTGCGTTTCTACAACCTCACGGCCAGCTGAATACTATGGTTACTGGGTGCAACCGTTTTCTTATGGTCGCTTAGGATATCTTCAGCCAAGTGAGTTGGCATCATATTAGGCGACTATAAGATGCTTAGTTGCCGCATGCTTTATATTTTTTGCTAGTTGATTCATGTGTCAACTCTTAGCGATAGTTGAGTTTGTATTAACTTTGTAATATTCCTGGATGATGGTCAGGGTCTTACTCTCCTTTTCAGAAAAAAACTACCTGCTCTTAAGTTAGAGCTACGAGACGAGATAAAGAATGCAATTGTTACACCATACAAGGCTTTCCTGTGTGCACTGCAGGCAAATCCTAGCCAACTTTCAGAGGAGGTTTATTCATTCAAACGATTCATGCGAGGAAAGAAGAATCAAAGTGTGCATACTCCTGAGCAATTGGAATACAAGCTCAAACAGTTTTATGAAATCTAAGAAGGCAGCTAAATTCAAATGCCTGCCTTCATCCATGTGTATCCTGTATATGCCTCATTAGACCATAGAAATGGAAAGTATATTCTCTAACATAGTCATGTATTGAGTGTAGACAACATCGCGTTGGAAGAAGGCATAAAGTGCACATAATATCGTAATTTTCGTCTGATGTATGTTCAGCTGCATAGAATTGTAACAGTACATTGAGTACTCACAGTTTTGTTTGAGATCTCGTATGTGGCTGTAATGCACTTGTGTTCAGTCTAAGATTGGCAAGTTCGCATCTGAAACACAATGAGTTCGTTGCTCTAATTTAATGTACTATTACTCAATGTTTCAGGATATTTGTGTATGATTTCCTTGACTTGTTCGCTCCTCCAAGATGCTTTTACATGCCGATCGGTCTTTCCCTTCAAAGTTTCAACATGATGCAAATTTAGGGTGGATGACAACCAAGGACAAGACATTTCAGTGACGGATAAAAAAGAGAGGATGGTAAACACAAATGTTCAAAAAGTGATGCACTGGGGTACAACACCTAGATTCCTTTCAAGCTTAGTTAGGCATTCCTAATTTACGCGGAACCACGGGGTGAAAACACGTCGCACAAAATCAGGCGCTTCTCCAACAAACACTGGGTGGACGCGACATGGTCAATCTTCATTCTGATGAGCCTTGCATCTTTAGGCCCTGCACCCTCCACACTAGCATCCGTTGTTGCAGGAAAAGAAAGGCAACATATCCTATGCATCCTGGGGCTCTTGTGCGTCTATGCATCCATCCATCCATGGCCCTCTGATCCAAAATCATACGCACAATAGGAAAATGTGACTAAACTTGCATTTACACCATACAGAATGTTTTGCGAACAGCGTCAATGTTTGGCGTGTCCAATCAGCTCAGATAGAAAGATCAAGCCATTCCAGATACGCCAGGCGCCCAATTCCAGATGCGGCTATAATTATGATGCACCCCCTATGTTTCGTCGAGGTGGCTCCCGCAGCAAACAGAAGGGCCATTTCTGGACTGAAGTTGCTCCACCCTGTCCTGACTCCTGAATCACCTCCCACAACAACACTTTGTTCTTCAGAGGTAACCGAAGCTTCCAAGAATATAAGTAAATCACTGATTTTGGAAATGAAATGGATGAAACAAATATGGCGCCCGCACATTTGCGCAGGTCCTGTGCTACTTCCATAAAAAATAACACGCTGAAAAAAATTACATAGCAGTAGCAGATAAATTTACAAATGAAGCAATGAGAAAGTGAAGCACGGTAAGTACAAACGTGTATTTCAGGTTGTGGAAGCAAGCTTCTACAGAAAAATAGATGTGCTTTCTTGTTTGAATCCGAAGAATGTATGTGTGCTCATTTTCTTTTATATTTTCAACTTGTTCAATGAGCCGTGCATAAGAATAGAAAAAACTGCCAACTTAATATGCTTCTAACCAAATGTGTCTAGATACATGTCAATCTAGACAGATCCAAATCAGTTATTCCGTAATGGAGGTGCCCATCTACAAGTCCAGTGTCCTCTCTTTCCCATTACCATTAGCTAGATTTTCATCCTTCAAATAACACTCTTATCTGCTCTTTCAGTTCCTCGCCAGTATACTTCTTCTGTTTCTTTCCTGCAATGACTCGTCTGAACGAACAGAGCCCCCCTGAAAATCGTCTTCGGTTCGCCTGCAGTGCAGATGAGGAAACCTCATACGGTGGAACAATCAAATCCACTATCTCTTCTCGCAGTTGGTACCTGAGCTCAGCCGCGACCTTCCATGTCATCTGGTTACCACAGGTGGCAAGAAATTTGGCAGTAAACTCATCCAAGTCTAAACAGAGTGTGCTGTTCAGAGGAACCCAACACTCGTTGATGTAGCTCTTGGTGTATCGCTCGATCATTGAGCTGAGCCAACTCTCCAGTTCTTCATTGGCAAAAGTTGCTTCGGAACGGCGCATCATTTGCAGAACAGCACATGCGTTATTCAGGAGGAATATGTATTTTCCACCATTTTCACCTGGGCGGACCATTTCTGCATCTTCCTCCAACTTGGATGCCCAGCAATGAAGCATGTGAGCGTAATGCTCATTGGTGTGGCGTGCTGACCGCATCAAGTTTTGCAGGGCTTGTACGAGAAGGTCATTTGCTGGATGAATTGTGGATTCGTCGCTGCTGTGAATGTGCAGAATTGTTCCTCTCAAAGCCTTCTCCATCTCGTGAAGATTACAACAGACCTCGCCGCATCTGTTCAAAGACATTTCAGATAAGCAGTAGTACTAAATGCGGGGAAAAGACATTTAATCTCGGAAAGAAATCATCGTTGTGCCCTTATTGCAAGTTTTGAGCTAGAAATTAGTTAATTCTAATTTGCCCCAAACTTAAGTGCCCAATGCACCTAAATTGTGATTGTGGTTTTGCACATGTTGATAAGTTGCCAGGCCATTTTGCCCAATATTGCAAAATTTTGTATGTTGAGTAGAAATTACTACTAAGTAGTTGGCCAACAACAAACACCCCCTGATATGTATGTCCTCAAACAGCACACATCGAAAGATTCCTAAGTATTTCAGTCCTCCAAAATTCTAATGAAAGCATTCAAATCAAAGAGGGCCTTGGGGATTTGTTTCCACAGGTGCCTTTGAAGTTCCCTTGCAACGATTCATTTTACCCCTCTCAAGTTTGACGCCTCGGAGCAGTCCCAGTGCTCACACAGTGCTTCCTAGTGCTACTAAATGCGGTTTGTGCTTACATTTAATAAGCACCCCTCTCTTTGCAAAGATGAGTTGCTTTAAAAGCCGACAGAAGAAATTGAGAACTGATGCAACCAATCGTCTTTGCATAATTATTATTGAGAGGCTACCAACTCATATTTGCAAAATTATTGTGGCACGGCGGGGATAAGGGTCAGACTGTGACTGTTACCCTCCCAGGAGGCTTGGCTGCCAACGTAATTTGCAAGTGGAACTGTCCACGTTGCTCTCAACAACAAAAAGTAAAAAACATGAGATGCAGGCCCCTCGTTCTTGTCATCTCGTCGTACCAGACACGACTGCACCTAAAAGTGAACATGACCGCCACAGTAATGACATGTACAATGGTTTGATAAAACAAATTTATCTTACAAATGACACGCTAATTTGATGTAATGACAAAATATAACATATAATGTGTTTTTTTAGTCTTATCTTTAGCGACAGATATCTCTAAATATGTGGTGAGACATATGATGCCAAAAGATAGGGCATGTACAATCCGGTGATGTCAGCTTTCGATTTTTCTTAGTTGAAAAAAGAAGAAATAAGAAAGAGAAGGTTGTCTTCTCTTAACCAAATGATGATCTACTAGAAATAACAGAAGACTATTTTCTCTATTATACCATACGTCTTTTTTCTTACTAAAAATAGTTAATTCTTATTAATTACTAGAGATGGCAATAAGAAATAATACATTCTACAAGTTGTATATTGTGTCTTCTCTAAATAATATGGAGAGCTAAGAGAAGTTATTGTCTTCTCTAGCATTATACATGCCCTTGGCTAAGAGAAGACGGAGATCTTTTTTACTCTCTCTCCTCCAACTCAACAATTCTCTTAATATATGACGTTGTTAAGATAAGACTAAGAAGTCGTTTGGCATCCATGTATTCATTTCATTTAGATTCATTTTATTTATATTATGATTCTAAAAACATCCACATGTTTGGCTGCCACCGATTTTTTTTTAAAGTGACAGATCTAAGATAGGAATCAGGTTTACATACAGGATATTTCAATAGATTTATTAAATGAAATGACAATACAATTCTATGACAACCAAACATCGTATAAATAGAATTATAAAATAAATTTCAGAATTCCAAACCGAAATAATAGATACCAAACGACCTCTAAGATAAAACCACTGTACATGTTCTAACCACCGGAACAAACTGCCTCGATGACACGCACGCACACTCGACTTTGGCGGCTGCCCGGCTATCGAGCACCGCCGTCCTGTCTCAATCTTTGTTGTCTCGAGACGTGCCCTGCCCTGTGGTAACTTTGAACTGACAGTCGGCGGGGTCGCACTACGTGGCACCCACATGTCAATGCAGTGCGGCCAGTCAAGGTAACGACGGCGACCATCCTTCGTCCGAGTGGCCCCACCCGAGCGTTCACACGGAATACGGTTCACACCACACACACACACCGGCACCTCGTCGATCGATCGGAGGACAAGATGGGCGGCCAGGTGCGCGCACCTGTGCACACGCAGCATCTCCTCCTCTTCCCGCCCCTTGCCGACTTGCCGTGCGTACTCCTCATCCGCGATTGCGCCGCCCTTGTACCCGCCGGCGTCATCATCTTCGTCCTCGTCGGCTCGACCCACTGGCTGTCCGCCTGCTCCAGCAGCGACATCGATCGAGCCGACCACACGCGCCCGGTGCTGCGGAGCCGGGCGCGCAGCGGCGTCCAGTTTGGCCGCCATAGCGCTGCCGCTGTCGCCTCGGCTGTCCCGGCCGATGGCCTCCGTTCTGCGTCGCCGTCGCGCACCTCGTCGTCGGGGGGCCGGGTGCGCCGTGATCGAGAGACTGGTGGCTGACGGCGAGGCGACCCGGCACGTCGTGGGCGTGCACCTTGGCGCTCGTGTTGGGCAAGCGCATTCCGGCGTCGGGACAGGCGCTTTCAGCGACGTGCTGGGCGGCACAACGCCAGGGACATACGCGTAAAACCGCCGCGGAGCAGGGCGCGTCCGTCAAGGACGCGTGCTCCGCCTCGCACCTTTGGTCTCCTGCCGGGGTGGCTGGCGGCACTGCGGATTTCGGACCGCCCGAAGAGCAGTGTGCTGGGCAGGAGGGAAGGGGCGGCGGCGCGTCAAGGCTCCAGGCGCGCGATCTGCGTGTCAATGGGGGCAGTCGGGCGGCTCCGGGAGCGGTGGCGGCCCTGTGGGCCGAAGAGCAGCGTGCTGGGCAGGAGGGAAGGGACGGTGGCGCATCAAAGTAAAGGCCCTAGGCGGCAAGCAACGAGGCGACGCACGATCAGCGCGTCAAGGCGGGGACGATGGCGTCACGGACGGCGCGCAGGCCGTGAGCCAACGCCAGGCGCGGAGGGGGAAACATGGCAGGGGGCAACACCAACACCAAAAGAAGAAGAAGAAGAAGAAGAAGAAAAGCCTCGTGGTTTATGCACACGTACCTTCCGACGCTAGCAGCGGCATCAAGCGATCCTCGAAACATGTCCCGTGCCGCCTCCATTAGTTCAGCCCCGGGGCGCCGATCTGCGCCGGAGTGGTACGACTGGTTTGGGGCGGCGCGCGAGCGAGAGGGGTGGAGCTAGCTAGCTGGGATCGTTTGTGCAATTTGGGACGGCGGCGGCGGCGGTGGTGCGTGTGGATGCGTGGTGGGGGGATCGCTGATCGGATGAGTCTGGGGACGGCGTGCGTCTTTTATACTATCTACCAACCAGGCTAGCAGACGTCGCTCTGGAAGACGGCGACCTCTTCACTCCTCAGAATTTATAATTTCTCTAGGACCAGTACTTTTTAAAGTTCTGAGCTTGTGTGTATCCTGTGGAGGAAACAGAAAACGCGCACTCGAAATTGTTACGTAAAAAAAAGTGATAATTTTTTCTCGATAATCCTACATCTGCTGACAGACTGCTTACGAACAAAACTTACGGATGAACGTGGCATCATGTTGTTGGATGGATGTGTTACTGTGTTCCGGAAAATCCTCACCCGGATCCACAACAGAGTGACAACTCGTAAGTGTAGCATTACTCTTTTTTTTCTACACACTTGCGTAGTAGGAGTACAAAAAAGGATGTAAGTTCAATAAAAAGTCATTGATAGGAGTACTAGTTGATATATAAAGTTTAAAACTGCGGCGAATTAGTTTCATTGAGAGTTTCAGACTATCAAGACTAAAACTGTTTTTGTTTTGTTTGTGGGTGGTGGAATTTAAATGTAATCTCACAATTGTGCAACATGACAGAAATATAGACGTCGCGGTCACCCTCCCGCGCCTAATCTAAACATCGCCTTTCTAATAATTTTCTACTAACCACGAATCTGTGATAGGATGGCTGGATGGGGAGGAATTCGTCCTGATGATAAGGTCAAAGGTGGGCATCTTGGTAAATTCAGTACTAGTACTATCACTCTGACCGTTTTGTTTTCTTCTAGAGCGGAGTCACAGTTATAGCGCTTTTGTTGATGTGGATGGGACGCTAGCTACGAACAAATACATGGCATGAAAACCTCCTTTCGCCCGTGAGATCACGTTGGAGACAAGTGAAGGGCGGGTGAACAACACCGGTCAACGTGGCCGCCTGCGTTGAAGCAAATCAACTCAGCTAAATACAAGAGGTCCAATAGTAGTCAATTAGGTACATTTTACTCCCAAAGTTGCAGAATGGGGCCAGGTAGCCCCATTAGTTGTTAATTGGTGCAAAACTAGTCTAATCGTTGAGCTCGACATGTGGCAGGTGGCTAATGACACATGGTATTTTTGCTGATAACCCCCTAGCTTTTTTGAAAATTGCGTTTTGGTTCATTTTTAGACTAAAAGAAATATCTGCATCCACTACTCCTATGTTCCTATGCTCCCCTGAATCCCTAACCCTTATTTCTCCCGGTGGCGACCAAGTAGGAGCGACGACGCGATCGTAGCGAGCAGTAGCACAATGAGAGCCAGCGGCAACACAATTAGAACAACATTCTGGGCGAGGCAGGGGGGCATGGGTAGAGGATGCTGGAATCGGGCGGATGAAGGCAACTAGGCAAAGGTCACCAGAGAGGTTCTCTGGGACTGTCGTGGTATTGCCGACGAGTACGCCATGGAGGGGTCCTCACAGTGCGTGTTTAGAGACGTGGGGTAAGGCGGACGGTTGGCGTGCGAGGTAACCACTTACCAGTTCGAGATCCCACAACGGTGGCGGAATCCTACTCCTGCTATAAATCACTATAATGGCAATACGCTGAGTTACAGAGATTAGGCTTGCTGTGCGAGGTGACTAGAGAGTCTAAGTCATCGTTAGAGATTGTGCCCTAAAGACTCCCATAGGCCCGACTTATATAGTCGTCAGATCCTAGGGTTACAGGAAAAAGTCCTAGCAGGACAGGTTATAGAGTCCTACACCGTCTATTACTAGTCTTGTGTATCTTGCACTCCAAGGCTCCGGGTACGCTGGTGACTCCACCGTAGCCTTCCTTTATCCGGCATGGGCCTCCCTTCTGGATCCACCTAATCACGCCCAGGAGCCATAGGCCATGCTCCTGACTATGGGCCACCCGGGTTAGTCGGATAAGAGACATGCTATGAGGATACTCATATAGCATATCGCCAACAGTAGCCCCCGGAGAACTCCGAGATCTTGCGCCGTCTTGCCTCTTCTCGTGGAATGCTCCGTCTAGATGGATGTCGGCAAATCGTCAAGCAATATCTTGTAGTCCTCCCAAATAACCCTGCAAAAGTTTTCTCCGTCTTCTATGAGTAAGTCGAAGAAATGCTGAATCTTCCACCGTACGCTCCCGTTGTCGGATTAAATCCGTCCACGCCGGAATCTTCGATGGGACGGATCATCTACCATGTCAGTTATGATGACGTAGGCTGTAGGTCAGCGACGCCTCGTAACTCTCACATGCAGAGAACATAATCATATCCGCTTTTCCCACGCGAGCGATACGAACCGTTGGCGGCGAAGGTTGGAGACGTGGTGAAATTACCGCGCACGTTCACGAACACGTCGTCTACGCGGCAACCGTTTGATTAGCTGCACGAATCTTGACGCAGAGTAAGATAAATAGTGACGTGGGACACTTGCCACTTTTTCACCCCATTCTCTCGCGTCATCGTCTTCTTCCTCCAGCCGCGCGCCTCCTCGAGTTCTCCGTGAAAACCTCGAGAAACCCTAGCTTCGCTACGCACGTCGTGCTCTCCTTCCTCCATGGCCAGCGGTTCATCCCCATCAATGGCGGCGTCGGCGAAGCCGGCGAGCTCCGTCGTCGTACCCTGAGGGTCATACCGCATTGGCGGTGATAGAAACCACCGTGGCGACCATAACTTGGCGGGCTGGAGCCCTGGAAGAGGATCGACTCGCACAAAGCGATTGGCGCTGGTCGGACATCACCACGCGACATCCGGAGATGGTGGCGAAGGTTATCTCCCATGGAGGGGCTCAAGGTCGGCGCGGCGGCGAGGTGACTCCTTCTCCCAAGCCGGAGAAGGTGTACCTCAAGCGCAATTGGTATGTGGCGTTTCTGCCCATATCCCACTTCTTTCGTCTCTTGAATCACTTCGGGTCCAACCCCACAACCTCTCCCCAATAGCATCTTAGTGCTTAGCAACTTGGCACTTTGTGAGGGTTACCTAGGGATTAGGCGTAGGTTAGATTTGTTTGTATACTTCTTCACCGTCAAGCGTGAAGCCGACACGATGAGAGGAGCTTAGGAACCGCGACACCATAAGCTTCAAGATCCGTCTGGCGGTGGTTCCCGACATCGCCGCCACGTCGTCGCAAGAATCGGCAACATCGTACTTCTCGGCCCGACATTCCTTTGGCGGGCCGAGAAATGCGTGCCGAACTTTCGTGGATGGAGCCGCCGCTGAAGTCTCCACGTGGTGGTCCCATGGCTCCCTTCCCTCCGACCTCGACGCTTCCCGCGCAATAAGGAGGATCGAGTGGTTCGTAGATACGGGTCTGACCGGCTTGGACCTAGCCATGTGCTGGTTCATCATGCGGATCCAACCTCTGTAGCACCGCACGAAGTATATGCACGAGTACACCGGCGACCGAAGGGATTCCCTCCGGATCTCCGAGGACAACTTCTCGAGCGACTCCGTCAAGTTCCGCCTCAAGGACACCGTCAAGGTGAAGGACAAGAAGCGTGGCTTCACCCTCACCTACGACATGTTCGTAGACAGAAAGTGCCCAAAGATAGACATTTATTTTCAGTGTATGACATTGCTCCATTTTTTCCGTCTTGCTAATACCATCTTGTCTAACACAATGATTTCTTACTTAACAGCTTAGCGATCTAGAGGAGGGCAACCTGGCTGCCCAAATCTATGATCCCAATATGAAGGAAGTAATGGTCGTGTCCGATGATGATGTCCCGTTGGCGCGAAAGCGGAAGAGCTCCACCTCTGACGCTGCCGACGGAGGCAAGAAAAAGAAGACGGAGGGTGGAGCCTCCAAAGAAATCTTGCCTACGGAAAAGAATAAATACACCGGGATGTTTGCTAAAGCGGCCCCCCTAGTGTAATCTTCTTATTCTCCGACATTGTCTCATTTATCTGTCTTATTCCTGTACTTATGCATTTTGCACGTTTCAGGAAGAAACCCACAACCAGCCTCAAGAAGTCCACCAAGACTCTTGGGGCTTCTAGAAATATTAAAGAGATGCTGCATCGCGACTCTTACCCCGCCATCGCCCCTGCTACTCCTACCGTCAAGCCCTCCTCCGCTCCGACAAGCTCCCAAGCCCAGGAGGCACCAGGCAATTCCACCATGGAAGTGGATTCTGGCGCCTCTACCGAACTCGCAATTGTCGGCGAGCAGGCGACGCAGGAGAGCGCTGCTCTTCAAATGGCTGAAGCTCTGGCTAAGGATGCCATCGGTAGCGGCAAGGCGGTGGTAGGTGCTGGTACTTCTGCCGAAGGCGGCGCCTCTGCTCCCCAGAAACCCTTAGAACTGCCAAAGATTATCTTCCCGGTGCTTACGCCGGGTAGCACAACTATGGTTCCTGGAGGAGTGCCGTCATCTCCGACGTGCGGTCTTGAGGAGCTACTCCGTCAAGCAGACATCTTGCGAAGTAACAACGTTTCCTTTGGCAAGCTACTGGCCGAGAGTGCTACAAACCTCAAGATCATCGCACTTGTAAGTTTTACTTTACCTTTTGCATTTCATATGAGAATCCCACTGTAGCCCCCGAGGATGTAGACGGAAAACCATTGGTTTTGCATCTATATGCTCTAAGAGTGACTAACTTAAAAAACTCTCACTGTAGCCCCCAAGTATTTACATGGAAGAAATTATTCCGACTAGATGCTTTAAGAGTAGCATACACAGTGTTTATATTTTTAAGTGTCGTAGCCCCCAAGCTTCTAGTTGTAACTGAATTAGTCGCCACCAGATACTCAAAGAAAAGCTAAGCATTTTCGAGTTAGAACTTTATCTTTAGCCACCAAGCCTCTAGTTGAGAACCATGAGCTCGACTAGATGCTTAAAGAAAAGCTAAGCATATTGCTAAGTTAAAAACTCTCATTTGTAGCCCCGAGCATCTAGATGGAAAATCTCCGACTAGGGACTCCAAGTAGATAACAACGACTTGACTTTGTATTTGTTTCCATGAGCGAGAATGCTCGAAGGGCATGGCCAATGATAAGTACCGAAGATGCGCGGACCTTGAAGTGAAAAGGTAAAACCGCCATCTTGAAGGAATGGATCATCAAAACAAGAGTCTGCTTTCTTTTGCGCATTTCGTCTTACTTTTGTGCCTTCCTTCTTCGAGTACTCATGGTGTACTTTGTTTTCTCCGACTTGCGAGCATGTAGCCAAGGCCAAGGATATTGTCGAGCGTCAAGCACATCCAGCACCGGACAATGAGAACAAGATCCTTAAGAAGGAGAGGGAAGAGATGCTGAAGATGCACGAGGATTCCATGAAAGCCCTGCAGGACTCCGCCTCCGCTGAGATCAATCGCTTGAAGGAGGAGCTTGCGATCCTAAAGGATCAGAAGCAAGTTGCCGATGAGCAAAACCTTCGCCATAGCGAGGCGTTTAAGCTCCTCCAACAAGAGAAAGAATCCTTGGCGGACGTCGTCTGGCAGGCTAAGGCCATCATCTTCAGTAAGTATCCTCTGCCTTGGAGCTCTGTAGTCTAGGTACTTAGAATTTTTGAACTCATGCAATCGTTGTCGGAATTTTCAGCGTCCCTGGGTTTAACCCGCTCGCCGCCTTCGGACAAGGAATGCATGATTCTTGCCGGCAACTTAATCAACACCGCCATCACCCAAGCCAAGGAGATTGCCACGCCCCTACAGATTTACATCAAGGCCTCATAATCCATGGTGAAGTACTCGGAGATTCTGCGTCGAGCCCCCGAGCGTATCGCAAGCTGGAAAGCTTCATGTGCACGGGCTGGCCCAAGGATGGCGTTATCCATGGTGAAGTCGCACTTTGAAGGTGCCGACATCGACACGGTGACATCTGGCATCCCTGACGTGGATGATGACGACAAGGAGATCGATCACGAAGCCATCCTGTCATCACTCGCGGGCTATGACACCAGGGTTGCCGAGTTGGTGGACGTCGACGTCTTCGTGCCCAGGAACTTTCTTGACAACGCCGACCCTGAATCCTCCGAGTCTCCTCACAGTGGCGACGCTAAGGGTGAATCTCCGGCTGGTGATGATGCGGCCTCCAAGTCCCCTGCACCCAAGGAGTGAAAAACACTTTGTAATTCTTGCTTCACCTCTGGAATGTGCATTGAAAAAACTTGGTGATGTAATCTTAAGGCGGAAAACAGTGGTTGTCGTATCCTGCTACTTAAGAATTAATGCCCAGTATGTATATATGTTTTAAGCAAGTGCTGGCTTATCCATTACTCTGGTTTTTATGCTTGACTTTTCGTGAGTCGGAAGACTCGTTGTCGGAACCATGCGCTTAGGTGATGATACCCAATGGCACCGTCAAAAACCTTAGCTCAAAATCGCCGACAATAAGTGCCGAAAGTCACTACTCCAGAATCCACATAAAAACAACAAAGAACGTGTAGACCAGAAAACTTAAGCTAACGCCCGTAGGCAGAATTTTCACAAGTGCAATCGCAAAGCTTGTGCATAAAGGTTTATATGATCCAAAAATGAACGCTAAAGGAGGTAAAAGACTCAGCAATATGAGTGAACCAAAGAGCTTTATTTCATTGATCATATAAGAGGTACATGATTAGATAAAAAATGCTAAGTGTAGAAAGGACGTAGTTGTGCTATGTTCCATGGCCGATCAAGCTCTGGGTAGTCATCATCCGGGTCACGTCGCTTACGCTTATGATCCTCATTGGGCCTATCCTTGAGTTCACGATTGTCGACAAGGTAGTAAGACCCATTGAGCAGCGCCTTGCTTATGATGAACGGTCCTTCCCATGGCGGGGATAATTTGTGTGACTTCTTCTGCTTAAGTCGGAGCACCAAATCCCCCTCTTTAAACGAGTGATGATGGACGCGGCGACTATGGTAGCTGCGTAGCTTCTGCTGGTAGATGGCGGATCTTTGGCATGCCAAAACGCGCTCCTCCTCGAGAAGGTCCACATCTAGGCGTCTGGATTATTCAGCATCATCTTCGTCGTAGGCGGCAACTCTTGGTGCATCGTGGAGGATGTCGGAAGGTAGGATGGCTTCTGCTCCAGATACCATGAAATAGGGGGTGTAGCTGGTGGATCTGTTGGGTGTAGTTCGTAAACTCCACAACACAGATGGCAATTCTTCCGCCCAGGCTCCAGCTGCTCTATGTAGCGGTGCCTGAAGACGTGGCTTGATTCCCTGCAGAATTAATCCATTGGCTCGCTCGACTTGACCATTGGATTGTGGGTGTGCCACAGATGCAAGGTCAAGTCGGATGCCTTTGTCCCAGCAATAGGCCTCCACTTATCCGAGTGACAAGTTGCTTCCATTGTCGGTGATGATGCTATGTGGGAGACCAAATCTCACCACTAGATCCCGGATAAACCCGAGGGCAGTTTCCCCATCATGCTTTCTAATGGGTTTAGCTTCTATCCATTTGTTGAATTTGTCAACTGCTACAAGGAGATGCGTAAACCCACACGGTGCCATTTGTAACGGTCCCACCATGTCTAGCCCCCAGACTGCAAACGGCCAAGTTATTGGTATTGTTCGCAATTCTTCAGCAGGAACATGTGGTTGTCGGGCATAGTACTGGCATCCTGTGCATGTCTCAACCAGCTTATCGGCGTCGCCTTTGCGTCACCAAGAGAATCCTTGCCGGAAGGCTTTCGCGACCAACGATCGAGGAGCGACGTGATGCCCGCAATCTCCGAGATGGATTTCGCGTAGGATTTCCATACCTTCTAGCTGGGAGACGCACTTTAGGTATACACCAGTAGTGCTCCTTTTATAGAGTTGCCCATTGATTATGGTATAACCCTTTGCTCGCCGTACTATTTGCCGTCTTTCGACCTCGTCATCGGGCAAAGTTCCGTGTTCGAGATATTCCATGAACGGTTTTGTCCAAGCTGAAGGGATCTTTGTCACCATGTTGACGAAAGAGTCAGCTATATCCGGGTTGTCGATGTCGGCGCCCTTCACGGATGGTGTGCGCAGATGCTCTAGGAAACCTCCTGGTGGAATTTGCTTGTGCCCTGATCCAAGCTTAGACAGTAGATCAGCCGCCTCGTTGTGGCATCCCGCAAAACCACTACTAGAAAATCGCGTTGAATTTGTGCATTGCATCGTCATCATCCTGTGTTGGTTGCATAAAACTATTTTGCAAAGCCCGATTTTTTTTTTCAAACGCCCCATCTTTATTCAAACGCCAAACCCCGGGGCTCCGGAGTATTTTTGTTTTGTTGCAATCGGGTTGCAAACGGCCCAATTAAACTAAACAAAATTTTAAATTATTTTAATAGGGGCAGTCGAACGGGCCGATTGACCCGATCGACCACCCCAGAGAAAATACAAACGGTCCAGCCTAGGCCCACCCTTAAACCTTTCCTACCAAACTAGTCTACCTCTCTCCCAAATGACCTCACCCCACCTATCTCACGCCACATCACCCCTGGTTAACCCCCACCCAATCTCTCCTTGCCACCTCCCACCAACTCCCACTCACCCCACCAACCTCACACCCTCCCAGCCCCACCAAACCCACACTAGCACACACGACGCACCCTGCAGCCCCTCTGCTCCCAGCCCCACTCCCCCTGTCCCACTCCCTGGACCCGGTCCACTCACCCCCGACCCCACCCCCTGGCCCACGCTCGGCCACCCCGCCTCTCTCCTCTCCCCACCTCCTTCCTCGCGAGCAGCTCCCCCTCCGCCCGCCTCCTCCAACCAGCGCCGCCGACCTCAAGCTTTTCCCCGCCGCCTCGCCGCCATGACCATGGTCGCCCCAGCCCCGCCTCACCCGCCTCACTGCATCCCGCGACCACGCCGCCCAGTCCACCTCTCCTTCCCGCCTGACTGACCTGCCTCGGCCGCTGCCACTTCTCGCTTTCATGGCGCCGCGCTGTCGACCGCCGACCGCTCGTCTGCTGCCGCGCCTTCCGCCTCAAGGCCTGGCCGCCGCTGGCCCACCGGAACCACCTCCCGAGCAGGCCGCCCGACGCCGCTGGACCCGCCCCCGCTGGCCACTGCACTGCCCGCTGCCGCTGCGCCGCATCTCGCAACGTCGCCCTCCTCCGTCCGCTTCGCCGCCGCCACGCCGCCGCGCGGTTCGCTCTGCAGCTGCCGCTTAGCCCATGCCGCCCGCCTGGGTTTTCTCGGGCCGCCCGAGCACCTCGCCGCAGTTAGCTTCACGAGAACCTCGCCCGAGCACGGCCGTTGCTTCATTGTCTTGCGACCATGGCCCTCTTCGCCGCTTCAACTCGTCAAGCTACAAGATCGCTTGTGGAGCCTCGACAAAGTTCTTCCCTGGTTCAAGGCGAAAGCGGACAAGTGGTCATAGGACCAAGTACTCGGACAAGGGCGGTCAAGATCTTCGTCTTGGGGCATGAAGATCTACCTCATGGACTCGATGCCACGTCGCTGTGACCGATGGTCAAACCTCAAAACCGACCCGTTAACGCCAAGTTCTTCCTCCGTGACCGTCAAGATCTCCGTCACCCGACCGCGCTCCCTCCCTAACACCGAGAACTACTCCTCAACGCCAAGGTGGTCGACGATGCGACAAGATCGTCCCTGGGCGCCAACTTCTTCGACCCGGACCCCGGCGCATAAGTACCCTCGAGGACGCCATGACCGTCTACACGGACCCGAAGACAAGTGTGCGACAAGTACTCCTTCTCGGATGCGACACTCGAGAACACGGACGGTGCGGACATCTACGCGGAACGCCAAGCCTCCTTCCCGGACGTCGAGCTCGCCGAGAACCCGGATGCGGCAAGACCCTAACCCCCGGAGTCCGAGAACGATCCTGCCGAGGCCGTCGAACCCTGGACCCGGAGACCGAACCCCGAACCCCGGAACCCCCAAGATCGTCGAGACCCCTAATGTGTGACCCTTTCCGAGAACCCTATTTTATAACATAATAACAACTTGTTGCATATTTAATTGCCATCTCGCATGCATATCTGTGGTTTGGGGGCCTTATGCCGATTCACCTCTAATTAAATATGGGGCCCATATGCGGGCAAATCTAGTCTCATATTGGTCCCATTTAAACTTGAGTAGCGAACCGGTATCTTATCTTCTACCATGTTAAACAACATTTAATTTGCGGGATAGGTAAATAACTTGAACCACCTAACTAATTGTCGGGACCCCGGTTCCGCCTAATCTGACCTAATTGCATCGCACCTTGCCATGCCATGCATCATACATGCATCATGCCGATCTTCTGTCGAGTATTAAATAGTGCATCCGGTGTTTCTTCTAGTGTTTTGCTTCTTCGCGGATAAGGCCGTTGAGTGGATGTGAGCTTCGCCCCGATCTTCGGTTGAACCCTTCGACAATGTTTTCAGGCGAGCATCTTCCTCTTTCTACCTATCTTACTTTTATAGTATTTACTTCCCTCCTGTTGATCTTTTGCTATCTGTGTTGCGATGCTTTAGTTTCGCATTGTGATCAACCGTGCAGCCTATATTGCCTTGGACACATCCTATTGCCTGTTGTTTGGTAGATAGTTGGACTTGCGCGTCGTAGTTGCTTGCTCAAGTGCTGATGTGTGTCGTCATCTGCCACAGTTGCTGATGTATTGCCGCATGATGTTGATGTTGGAAGTGATTCTAGTTGTACTTATCGTCACTTTAATTTCTGTTTAACAACTAAAATTGAAATAAGCAGAGGCATCGATGGGTGATAGAAAATATTTGTTTCACGCCCACTTGTGTCCGTAAGACCCGAGTACTTGATACTGTTCCTTGATTTTGCGCTATCCACATCCGGGAGGTATATGGGACCCCCGAGCCGAGCTTGATTCAGTCTTATTTCTTGGGGCCACAAACTAGTTTGAGGTGTTTTTACTATCCTGCACTTATGCCATGCTACTTTCAGATTTAAATTGTGCGAGCACCAGTCTGCATTTAGGATCATGGCACGATTCCGCGTGTCGACAAGCCCAGCCACACTTCGGTTCCACTCGTTCACGCCGTCCCCATAACCTTGAGGCCGTCTCGAGCTTGCTTACTCCGCTATGGATTCTACTTAAGGTGGCCTGAAATATTTCTCAATCTGTGATTGTTCACCGTGAAAGCCTCGTTGGGTTTTGTTTTGGTTTTTCCGAGGTTGATCGAGCGTGTGTTGCTATTGGTGCACCCCGGCCGGGTAAAACTTTCTGAAAGCCGTGTCCGCGGATATGGACGACTTGGAGCACAGTATCTCGATCATAGACAAGCATAACTAAAGTTTACTGCTATAAATTGACTTATAATGACTAGTAATCAGCTTCACTATAATGGAATGGCTAAGTAATACTGCCCACAATTGTTTGTTTGGTTGTCGCCTGCGACAATTGCATCTGACTAGTAAGTATTGCAACTACAACGAAATGGCTGAATTAAAAGTACCAACAACTGCTGGGTTTAAGGGTTATCTCATGCTAAATGTATCTGACTAGTAAGTGCCGCAACTATCACGGAATGGTCAACTAAAAGTGCCCACTGCTTATTTTATCAGGACGATTATCTAAACCTGACTAGTAAAGTGCCGCAACTATAACTGCACAAGTAAAACTGCCAACTGTGTGAGTTCCTCGGTTGACTTCCTCGTTTGGTCTCGAGGGGGAAACGCCAGGATGGGTTTGTTTGATGCTAGTATCAGGTTGGATCCGAATAGGTCATTCTACCCTCCGATATCCGCCAGATTGTATCGAGTCTCTATAGGTTGTTTAGTACATGCTGCCGCCGCTCGATCCACCATACCTATGTAGGCGAGGACCGCCGATTCTAGCCTCGCTGCATCGCCTCGATCGACGCTCCTTCTTTTTACTTTGCCCTTTGTCGGCACCCTTTTTGTTTGAGTAGGTTTTGAGATCGACGTCGTTAGCGGGGTTACCTTCCGGCTTGGCCTAGGCGGGTTATGGACGCCATTGGTTATTCTTCGTGGCTCTTAGCCCCATTTGCATCTTGTCCGTAGCTGGACGCTATATCGCTTTTCAAGGTGATTTGGATCTTTGTATATTATCTCTATTCTTGACTCTCTCGAGTCGCCGCTATATATATCTGCCTCAGGTCCCATCGAGGACTGTTGTGTGATGTTATTACTTCGTTTTCCACCGCACGAAAGTGCCTGGTGGGCACCTTTGAATCGTTTCTATGCGGGTTTGGCGAATTTTGCTCAAACTTGCATAGGTCCGATTCTGAGGGTGTTACACTCGTTTTGCTCCCTAGGCACATACTTGACTTCGTAGCCCAAGAAGCTCTTGACTATCTCGTCCACTTTGTCACGATATGCCGCCATCATAGGGTTCCGCGCATTCCAGGTGCCAGCCACCTGCTGGGCAACCAAGTCGGAATCTCCACAGCAAACTATGCGCTTGATGCCAATATCCTTGGCTACACGCAGTCCGTGAATGAGTGCTTCATACTCCGCCATGTTGTTTGTAGCCTCGAAGTGGATATGCAGAACGTAGTGTAGCTTGTATACTTTTGGTGACGATAGCAGTACACCAGCCCTCGAGCCGTTGAGCAACTTTGATCTGTCAAAGTGCATCACCCAGTACTATGGTTCTGGCAACGGAGTAGCATCTGGCATTTCCGTCCAATCTGCAATGAAATCCGCCAAGGCTTGTGACTTGATAGCGTCGCGTCTCTTGTAGGTGATTTCGAAGGCGGCAAGTTCAATGCCCCACTTCACGACCCTTCCTGTAGCGTCGATGTTGTTGATGATGTCGGACAGTGGAGTCTTGCTCACTAATGTTATTGGGTGCTCTTGAAAGTAATGCCTTAACTTCCGAGAAGCAAGGAACACTCCATAACAATCTTTTGGTAGTGCGAGTAACGCTTCTTAGACTCCGTCAAGACCTCGCTTACGTAGTAAACTGGTCGTTGAACTCCGTACTCATAGCCTGGTTCCTTCCGCTCTACCACGACGACGATGCTGATAACCCGGTTGGTTGCCGCCATGTAAATTAACAGGGGCTCTCCAGGCTCGGGTGCTGCAAGGATGGGCGCTGAGGAGAGAATCTCCTTGAGCTGCTTCAATGCTGCATCTGCTTCGTCCGTCCATGTGAATTTGTCCGCCTTCTTCAGCAACCTGTACAGCGGCAGAGCCTTCTCTCCAAGTCGGCTGATGAACCGACTAACTGCTGCAATATAACCTGTTATTCGTTGGATGTACTTTAGGCATGTCAGACGGTTTATGTTTAAGATGGCCTTGATTTTCTCCGGGTTGACCTCGATTCCACGCTGGGAAATGATGAAGCCCAATAGTTTGCCTGCTGGAACCCCGAAGACGCACTTCTTAGGGTTTAGCATCATGTTGTATTTCCGGAGATTATCAAAGGTTTCTTTTAAGTCGGAGATTAAGTCATTTGACTTTTTAGACATCACCGATATATCGTCCACATAGGCTTGAACATTCCGACCAATTTGCTCGTGAAGGTAACGTTGCATTGTCCGCTGGTAGGTAGCACCTGCGTTTTTCAGCCCAAAGGGCATCGTGACATAGTAAAACGTGCCGTAAGGGGTAGTGAACGAAGTGGCCAATTGGTCCAACTTCCTCATTTTGATTTGGTGGTATCCTGAGTATGCATCGAGAAAATACAAAAGTTCCGAGCCAGCCGTCGAGTCAATGACTTGGTCAATGCGAGGCAAAGCAAACGGATCTTTGGGACATGCTTTGTTCAAGCCGGTGTAATCAACGCACATTCTTAATTCATTGGTTCCCTTTTTGGGGACAAGTACAGGGTTGGACACCCATCGGGTGTGAAGGACTTCTCGGATAAACTCAGCCTTAAGTAACCTAGCTATCTCTTTGCCAATGGCGCGTCTCTTCTCATCTCCGGCGTCAGAGGTTGTTTCACTGGTTTACATTTTGGATCTATGTTTAAGCCGCTCGGCAAGTTCCCTAGGTACACCTTTCATGTCGGCAGTTGCCAGCAAAGATGTCCCTATTCTCACGGAGGAACTCGACGAGCTCTTTCCTATTTGGGATCTAGGTTCGTCCCAATGGCGGTGACCTTGGAGGCATCGCCACCACAAGTTCCACCGCTTGGTCTCGATGGCGGCCTTGAATGCAGGAGCGAGTCGAGATCCGCTTCCGACACGGGCATCTCTCGAGTCATCGACCTTGCTCGATCTCCTTGAATTCTTCACAGAGAGGCTTCGCAACGGCTGCTTCATTGATCTCGCAGTCCCTTGCCTTGGTAAAGCTTCCGGATACGGTGATGACACCGTTTGGTCCGGGTATCTTGAGCTTGTTGTAGACGAAGCATGGCTTGGCCATGAATGTGTGGAATATGTCGCGGCCGAATATGACGTGGTACACACCCTTGAACGGGACTACCTCAAAGGTCATGCACTCTTGGCGGTAATTATTAACGTCGCCAAAGGCTACCTGAAGTGTGATGCACCCAAGGGACCGAGCCTCCCGACCAGGCACTACGCCATGGAACACGGTGTTGGTCCGTCTTAGGTTTGCCTCCGTCAAGTTCATCTTCTGCAGTGTATCCAGGTACATGATGTTGATGCCGCTTCCACTATCCACCATGCACTTGGTGAACTCCACGCCGTCAATCAATGGGTTGATGACCATAGCGTACTGGTTCTCCGTGGGCACAAGGTCTGGGTGGTCCGTCCTGTCCCAAGTGATTGGAACCTCCGACCAGCGCAGGTATTAAGGAACTGGGGGGAGAGTAGCCATCAAGATCCTTAAAGAGGTCTTCTGTTGTCGGACGGTGGGGGTGCCAAGGAAAGTGTGGTAGACTGGGGCCTTCTTTGCGAAGGGGTTCTTGCCCTTGTCGTCGCTCTTGGCGGCGTGCTTGGGGTCAACGTCCTCGTCCATATCACTTGAATCCTTGGACTCCTCCTCCTTCTTCTTCCCCTTGCCCTTGCCTCGCGGTCTGTTCTTCCGACTTCGCTTGTAGCCGGACTCCGGGTCTTCCTTGAGGTCGTTGACGAACTTGCAGTGTCGATTGGTATGGGTGGCCTTGCCGTTGGCGTAGAGGTGTACGAGGCACGGCATATCGCGGTACTCTTCGTAGGTTTGGGGAACGCGGAGCGGTGCCGAGTTAGTTTCACTTCCTTGTTGCTGCCCGCGGCCTGCTCCCCTTCCTCGGCCACGTTGTCCGCCTTCTCCTGGTCCTGCAAAAGTCATGGCGACCATGTCGGTAGATTGCTTTTATTCTGGAGCGGTTTTCCGCTTTGTACTGCTGTTCCTCTGAGCTTGAGTTGGAACGGCCGTTGCCGGCAAAGAGCCACGAGCGTCGTCGTCGGCAGCTGCAAACTCACTAGCTAACTAAATCATTTGATTCAAGTCAAGCTGATGATTGTCCTGCAAGCGCTTCAGCTTATGTAGGAGCAACGTGCCCCTTTCCAACCCATCGATGAAGGCGGCCATGGCGGTCTGGGCGTGCACTCCTGTGCATGAATTCTTCATATCCAGCCAGCGAGATAGGTAGGCGCGAGATGTCTCGTCTTTCTCTTGCATGCACCGCTGTAGATCGCCCACAGTGCAGGGACGCTTGTATGTACCCTCAAAGTTTTTGGTGAACGCTTCTTGCATGTCCAACCAGTTGTAGATAGATTTCTCCGGCAAGTCGTCGATCCATTTACGGGTCGTGCCCGCCAACATTAACGGGAGGTACTTGACGGCGACGTTGGGGTTGCCTCCGGCAATCTCCACCGCGTTGCCGTAGTCCTGCAACCATGTGGCAGGCTTGGCGGTGCCGTCATAGGGCTTGATGGTCTTGTCAATCCGGAAACCTTTGGGGTAAGTTGCGGTTCGTATTGCAGGTCCAAAGCAACGTGGTCCCAGGTATGGTCCTTCCCGGGCCTCGTGGATCTTATCGATCCGCGAACGTGTGTCGTACGGCTCCGGGTTCTTCTTCTTTTTGTCAATAGGGGATGGGCTGCGCGAACGACGCGGGCCTCCTCCGCCATGGTGACTGCTTGGCGGCGACGGAGGCGGAGGTGGCGGTGGGTTAGCCTTCTTGCTGTTACCCTCCTGCGACGCCTCACGCCTGTCACGGTTGCTTGTCGGACGCGGAGGGTCATGGCGCGACCTGCTCTTATGTCCTTCGTTGTGCTTTCCGTCATGACGGGTCTGCTCCGTGTTGTCGCGGATGACAATGACACACTAGTTTGGTGGGGGCATATCCGTACGATGGTGAGCCTTGTAGTCTTCTTGACGTCGGGGGGATCGGGGCGGTGGCGATGGGCGGCGAGGTTGGGCTCTTTATCCGTGGTCGGAGGATATGGGGATAGCATCCTTCCTGTTGCGCGCATCCCTCCGTCTTCGTTCTGATGAACCCGTCCGCGATCCGACATCCTGAGGAGATTTGTCCCTTGGCGGCTTATACTGGCTAGATCGGCAGAGCGCTGGGTCAGACTCAAGCCTATGAGAGGTGGCCTTTTCCTGCTGCTTTACCGCCTTGGCCACTAGGTCATAGACCTGCTCCACTGCCTCAGGCGATCTATCCTGTTCCAGAAGGTTCTTGGTGACGGCGAGGTTAAGGAGTGGGGTGGGCATCACCTGCTTGCCTTCACTGTCAATGTATGGCTTGGCCTGGGCCGGCTTCGAGGGAGCCCATCCTAGGTTGCGTCGTACGCCAGGATCGTTGATGACACGAGCCGGAGGCTTCTTAGCCTTCTGCTGCTGGAGCAGAGTCTTGAACTCGGCCTCCATTGCTCTAGCTTTTTCTATGGACTTCTGCGTGTTGACCAGATCTCGATCTAGTTTAGCGCCTTGCTCCGCGATGGCTTGCGCTTCCTCCAGTAGCTGCCGACGCTTCTCGTCAAGCTGAGTCACGTTCCGGATATGATCAATAGTTAGTGGCTCAACGAGGATATTGCCGTACATCACTCTATCAGCTGGGGTAACATGGGATGCTGCCGACGTGGATGCTGGAGGCGGCAAGTTTGCGGTGTTGTTGTTGCTCGGACCGGTGCCGAGTTCTTGCGGCTGCTGCACTGGATTAGGCGGAGGAGGCATGACTCTTCTTGCGATCATTGTCGGCAATAAGTGGCCCTTCCCTTATCCAGGCCGTGGCGGAGCTTGCCCGGGCTGGTCTTCATCCATCGCTGTCCCGATGGTGACGAACACCCCTCGAGACATGACGGTGTTATTAGCTTGCTCGTCGCGCGAGTACTCCTCCTCCATCTCCTGCATGGCGGAGTCTAGCTCTTCTGGACTGAAGTCTATATCCTCTGAATCTGCACTGAAATTAGCATAAAGCACGCCAATGATAAATTCGGAGGGTGCCAGGACTTCCTCGATGACGGGCGGTGGAGGTGCAACAACCTCGACGATGACTGGGGGTGGTGGTGCTGCTACGACGATGGCGGCCGGAGGCGATGGTGGTGGCTGAATCGGAGGTGCTCCGTCAATGAGCGCAAGCGCTGTCTGAGCTGCCGCTTCAGCCTCCGCGTAGTTGTTGACGATGTTCACCATGCCTTGAAGGTGAGGCGTCCTGACGCCTGTTGCTGTCTTAGAGAATGTCGGAGAAGCGTGCCGTGGTCCAGTCCTTCCACAAAGTGATAGATGGCATCATCATTGGGGTAATTGGCCAGGTCGGCCCGTATACGGAGTCACCTAGCGAGGTAGTCGCGGGGTTTTTTGCCCTCTCTCTGAGCGCAGTGCGCCAGATCGAAGATGGTAACCACGCCGACGAACTTGGATCTCTGCTGTCTAGACGCACGGGCGAAGCCGGCAGATTTGCAGTGATCTTCCACCTTTATATCCTGCACAGGGGCGGTTTGGGTGGGTCTTGAATTTTTCTGATCTTTGCCGGCAAACTCCGAGGAGAGATCCGACATCGATCCTTCCATGAACGTATCCTGCCCGTAGGCGGTCCGTGCGGGTCTTGATGCTTTCCGATCTTTGCCGGCAAACTACAAGGAGAGATCCGACATCGATCCTTCCGCGAACGTATCCTGCCCGTAGGCGGTCCGTGCGGGTCTTGATGCTCCTCCGACTCCCAGGGAACTAGTGCCCGAGTCGGTTTCGCCGATGAAGAGGTGGATGTCTCCGATAGGAACGATCGAACACCGCATAGGGTTCGTCTTCGCCGGGATCCAGAACTCGTCGGGGGCGGGGGGGGACGATCAGAACGTTGCCTGAGAAGAGAACGCGACCGATGACTACGGTTTTGCCGATTCCCGCGAAGATCTTGGTCCTCGCCCGCTGAGGAGCCTGAAGCGCCTCTTGCCCCACGGTGGGCGCCAACTGTCGTGGTATTGCCGACGAGTACGCCATAGAGGGGTCCTCACAGTGCGTGTTTAGAGACGTGGGGTAAGGCGGACGGTTGACGGGTACGAGGTAACACAGCTTACCCAGGTTCAGATCCCACAACGGTGGCGGAATCCTACTCCTGCTATAAATCACTATAATGGCAATACGCCGAGTTACAGATATTAGGCTTGCTGTGCGAGGTGACTAGAGAGTCTAAGTTATTGTTAGAGATTGTGCCCTAAAGGCTCCCATAGGCCCGACTTATATAGTCGTCAGATCCTAGGGTTACAGGAAAAAGTCCTAGCCGGACAGGTTACAGAGTCCTACACCGTCTATTACTAGTCTTGTGTATCTTGCACTCCAAGGCTCCGGGTACGCTGGTGACTCCACCGTAGCCTTCCTTTATCCGGCATGGGCCTCCCTTCCGATCCACCTAATCGGGCCAAATGAGCCATAGTCCATGCTACCGACTATGGGCCACCCGGTTTAGTCGGATAAGAGACATGCTATGAGGATACCCATATAGCATATCCCCAACGGGGACCCAACTTTCACATCTCCCGTAAGCTGGCTCTTCCCTAGCTCAATTTTCGTTGATATCTTGTATCTTTTGCATCAATTTTTTGTTTTTTGTTTAGATGTCCACTATGAAATTGGAGCCAATTGGGCATATCAAAATACAACCAAAATTGAAGGAGAAGGAGGCTGTTAGCATGAGCATTGTTTCTGATGTACAAGAGGAGAATCTGAATCTAATGCAGAACTATTCCAGTTGGAGCTTGTGATCAAGAAGATGAATGAAGAAAAGAAAAGTATGGAAAGGCATCACAAACTAGAACTCAGATGGGGGACAAGAAGGATATAGGATTAGTGATAGCACTGTGTGTGCATTATGTGTGTGTGTGCAACCAGGGTTTTTGTCTGAAATTGATGTAGTAAAATCCATTTTGAGGTTTTAGTAATGATAGTAATGTACTTCTTTGTGCAATGCAATAGTGAAATCGGTAAATTGAGCAACTGACTACCAATAGATTCAAATAGTCAGTATTACAATTATTTTGACAGTATGATATTTGTATACTTCAGTAGTACCACTAGTTTGATACATTGAGATATCACAAACTAATAAGAATCAAACATATAACTTTCACAGTAACTTGTGCACTCAAACTCGCAGCATCTTGCATGTGCATTCTGGGTAAGTTGTACTTCCTCTCATTCCTCAGCTGGAACATTGAGATCTGGTATAGGAAGGCGAGTGCCATCTCTTCTTGTTGCATTTGAAGTAGTTGAAGCATGAGTGCTTCTTTTTGTTGTTATATACCACTTCCCCTGCCTCCACTTCTTTCCCACCTAGTATATCTTCCCCTTGTATTTGAATTTTTATTTGCCCTGCCTTTCCCTCTCATAGTTGTTTTTCCTTAACTGTAGCTACTGGAATTAAATCTCTAGCTGCATCAACAAATTAATTTTCTCCACGAAGAAGGCGGTAGGACCTGTTAGTACCCGCATGCACTCTCTCCTAGAAAAGAATTATCCAGTAAACATAATATCATGACAGGAATAATATACATTATTTTCACAATTTACAAAAGGTAGGAAAAAGTACCTCATGGACCATGGTGTACACCATGCTTTCCCTTACATGTATAGGATCATTTCTTGAGCTTGGGTTATGAGGGATAAGGATCATCATAATCTTCCCTCTCTACTTGAACAATTGTCGGTTTAGCCATTTGCTCTTATTGGACATATTTACAATGTCCCTTTTTGTTGTGATCTGGTATTCCACATAAGGAGCAATTTATTGTCAAACCAGCTCTTGTAACAGAGAAGAGCCCATGAAATATAGCCTAGAATCTTTTATTTGGCCATTTTTGCACAATCTAAAAAAATCTTTGGCTACCTAAGTTTTCTAGAACCACTCCAATATGTAGCATTTTTATTTGAGATGCTAGGAGTGTTGTTCTTTTATTTTAAGAGATATAAACTTGGACATACAAACAAATTTAAGAAGGCAAATACATAAGTTGTAGTTAGTATAGAAAATTTGACATTATGACATCATCTATTCTATACGGCGTAGTGGCAACGCACGTAGTTCAAGTGAGTTGAATCTCGAGTGTAAATCCTAGGCATGTGTATATGTATATATTCTATGTACTTTATATTTTTTGTTGTAGCAATATTTCTATACTGAAAGGATGATATCGTCGACCCACACCGTCCTGTGGCGCTCCTTAACCTTTACAAGGTCATGTTTAATGGGCGGGTTCAGAAATAAAAGTTAATTAGCAAGCAATCATGCGTAACAAATTATCTAACATATTTATACAGAGACACTGGCATCGGGGACCTAGCAGTCAGACCAAACACGTCTGTAACGAGCAACATTGGCAACGTCAAAACATCGGTCACGACAAAAAAAGGTCCAACATATAGACTTTGCCGTATAGAGAGGCTAACATCCGGCCCCAGCATACACGACTACCGCATCGAGCAACGTTGCTAAGCTCATCGATACGCACGAGCGAAAATAAGATGTCCATTATGTGCATATTTTTTCTAATGAGAGACTGACATATCAAACCCAATAGCCAGACCGTACATGGATGCCGCATTGAGAAACACTGCCAAGTTCACCGTGTGGCGCGAAGGAAACTCGAAGACCATGGCGTCGCTGGCAAGGAAACTCGAAGACCATGACACCGCCGATAAGAAAACTCGAAGACCATGACGAATACGCCAACACGGAAGGAAAGTAACTTCGCAAGAAGTCAACAGATGCTTGGATACTGGATCCCATACGAAGCCGACGGTAGTTACCTAGTTTAGAGTTAAAATTCCTACTAAAGAGTTGTATTGTACTCGTGTAATAGTCTCCTAGTCTTACACTGAAATACTAGTCACTCATATAAATTATGAGGGGTGTTGGACGATTAAAATTAAGCACACAATACACCTAATCGTTAATTTCAACACATTACTTTTCTATCTTACTTTTCGCCTTACTTTCGACTACCTAACCCTTGTCCCTGCTTCCGTTTCTTCTATGATTTTACATTATGAAGAATCGCCAATCGTGTTTGGGCGGTCAGGCCAACCAACTAAGGCAATAGCCGCTGGAATCTCAGACGGGTTCCCCCTAAGAAATTATGGCTTCTGATTTAAAGAGCTTCGGCTTACCATTTTGCATATTGTGTTGTAAGATCGGCCTCCACGAAACACATTAAGGTGCATCACCTTTACTCTTCCAGGCACCCGAGTAAGACCTTATACATTATTCGGTCGAACGTATTGGCGACTCTAATCATCTGACTAAGCGGATCCGTCTTGCAAGTGTGCGGGCACCTTAAAGCGCAACAACTTAATCTCTCACCCATACCGGAGGAAAATTGAATGAAAAACGATGTCGATGAGCATGCAAACGGCGGTGCTTAAACCCACAAAAACCAACACAAAACTAGGAGAAACAGGGTGTCAGAGCTTTAAGGCACCTCATCCTGCCACTCACTGCACCGTGGATCGGGTGGCATCTTGACGAGATCATCGTGGAGGAAGACGACGAGCACGACGAGCAAGCGCCGAGAGAAAAGACGATAAGGAAAAAGGAAAGAAGGCGCCTCCTATAACCAATGTACGTAGGAGGGCTAAACTGTGAATTTAAACAAAACTAGGACCTTCCTGCAAATATCCGTGCACCATTCGCCAGCATGGCACGCCACATGTCGAGCTCTTGATGATTGGGACTAGTTTTTGCACCAATTTAGCAACTAATGGGAGTACATGACCCTATTATGCCATTTTTAGGACTAAAACGCACCTACTATATTTCATGATGTATCAAACTGTATGGATTTCATGTTGCAAATTTATATAGTTTAATTTTTGAAAAAAAATATAAGCCTTAATTTTTGGAACTGATTGACAAGCGTTATGACAGGTATATCGAGCTCAAACCAGCTGGACCAAGTTCGAACCGCCAGGCGTGCAACCGTGGTGCCGTCTGCTGTCGTATCTCACCCGCCAGGCCGTCACGCGCTGCCACAGTCGCACCGGCTGTAGATTCAACAGATGGACTTTTACATGAAAGTACCACGCAATTATTCTGCATCGCCACCCGCCAATCACTTGCACTAATTTTTTGGGTAATCACTTGCACTGTTATAGTGAGATACTACTATATGCCCCTTGGTTTTAGATATACTCCCGCCTTTTAAAATATAAGATGTTATAGATCTATAAAGAAAATGTATCTAGACTTGTTTTAGAGTGTAAATTTACTTCAAACATAAGTGAACCTATATACTAAAAATAATTTAGATATATTTGTTTCATAAAGCTAAAACATCTTATATTTTGAAACGAAGAGAGTATTAGACAGTAATTAACAAGGGATTAGCGGATGCGTGTGCCGTTTCCTTGCGGATCTACGCCGGCCGGCCGGTCAGCATGAAAAGTATAGCAGACAATGAAATCTTAGGGAGAGACAAAAGAATCTGGATGGCGCCCACGCTGATTATAATGGACGTTCTCTTGCGTCAGTCGGGATGACGCAGTTCTCACTGCAAAGACGGTGACGCTGCTGGAGAGGCAAAACCATATCCCGCCGTATCTGTAGTTCTGGACATATCATGCAAATCTACTCGCTCCGATTTGAAAATATAATTTTTAATTAGTGAAACTAATGTATTTAGACATCTTTTAGAGTGTTTATTTAAATAAATCTACCCACTAAAAACTATATAGATATATTTCCTTCATAAATCTACAATATCTTGTTTCTAAATGGAGGGAGTAAAACCAAACACTAGACGCGCCTTGTACAATCTAGGCGTGTTTCGCTCTCTGCAACAGTACCGCAACCAGCACTTTAGCCCTAGCCCTACCCAAGGCCCGAGAGTGCCTAAGTTTTGGGTGTCGTTTAATAGCATATCCACTGGTAAGCCCAATAGGGCCCTTAAATACCTACTGTTGCAGAGAGTGAAACATATCCGGCCTCTTCTTTCACATCACCACCGGTAACCAGCACTTCGGCTACTGATATCACTATTGAGACCCCCAAGAGTGACTTTCTTAGCATATCCGGCCTCTTCTTCCCCTTCTCCAGCGCATCATCAATTTTTATTCTATTTGGAGTTAAGTTTGGGGAGGCACCAGTGTGGGATCCTCCAAATTTTTTCCGCATTGGTGCCCAACGACCCCCATAGGTGTCCGACATTTGCATTGCCGGACACGATTTGGGGATGCCCATGGAGATGCTCTAAGCCACGAGAATAATACCGTACAATTTGCAGTTACTAGTACAAATGTTTGGGAGGGGGGGGGGGGGGATTTTTGTCTTAATTTATTAATTAGGGACAAATTTCTTTTTATAGTATCAACAAAAACATCTCCCTAAACAATCAAAAAATGGCCAATAGCCACTTGAGCTAATCAGTTTAACCAAGTAAATTTGAGCAAAATCCAAACTTTGCAATAGTAACAACTTTATGTCGTCATATTAGCAGGATTATCAGAAGTACCGATCTAGCATACCTTTAATTTACCTTAAACAACAATGTCCTTAATAAAGTGGTAGTACTTGATATCAATATGATTTTTTCTCTTATGAAACATCTGACCTTTTGTAAGATACATTTTACTTTGAGTGACAAAACAAAGTAATACGAGAATCATCACAGTAAATGTCAACAAACAAATCCTTTAACCAAATAGACTCTTTGCAAGGTTCAATAATAGCCATGTATTTGATTTTGGTGATAGATTGGACAACAACAACCTACAACGTTGCCTTTCATCTAACAACACAACCATCAGAATTAAACAATAGTCATGTATTCGGCTATGTTGTATTCCATTGGTTAGCTGACACCAGTGGCACGGTGCGAGCTCCTGGTTTAGTTTACTTTCTCAGCAGTAAGGGTACAAGCATATACAGTGTCCATCTGCATCCCAAGTATTTTTCGCTCTTGGGGGAATAATGAACACAGTCAGTAGTTCACCACAGTTTAGGAAACGAGTAGAACAACGCGGCGCCGGCGACCGCGTAAAGAGAGTTATGAAAATGAAACCCGCGGCTCCCCCCAATAATGCTACAGCTACGGACTCGTTTTTACCGGCAGGTATGTATGTACAGTACATGTATGCACCGCGGACAAGCCGCGCCCAATTGCCGCTAATCCCCGGGTCTTTGCTCGCCGCGCCGAGCAACTAAGCTACCACGCAGCGCGTGCTCGCGCCGCCCGCCTCTCGCCGCGAAGCCTGCCTCCCGTGCCGCGCGCTCCTGCGGGCGAGTTTTCTGGCGCTGCGGACAAACCCGCGACCAGTTGCCACTACTCCCCGGGCCATTGCTCGCCGCTCCGAGCAACTAGGCTACTGCGCAGCGCGTGCTCGCGTCGTCCGCTTCCTCACCGCGCAGGTCGACACGGCTCCGGAGACCGGAGGCGTGGGTGGGTGGGGGAGAGGAGAGGAGGATTGATTATGATCCGCCTTGAGATCTACCGCAACGCTGACGTGGTGCGAAGCGGCAGCGTGGATCCGACGAGGATGGAGAAGTGACATCGGAGCAGTTCATTCCTGTCCTGTGCGGCCATTGCGGCAGCGCGTTGGGAGTTCATTTGCGTTTTTTACTCAAGGGGAAGGGTCGTGTCTGGTAGAACGAGATCTGGACAATGACTAGGAGTAGTTTTTTTTTTGTGTGTGTGTGAATCAATGAGTATGGTTTGCGCTGGACAATGACTAGGAGTGGCGCGGGTGGCGATCCGGTGGAGGAGGTGCCAGCGATGAGATTCCGTCGGAAGACCTAGATCGGCTCTCTTTCTCTAATTGTCTGCTCGATCCGTTCTCCGGAAACCGGCCGGCGGTGTGGGGATCGCTGTGTCGAATCTAATAAATATGCTGGTCCTTTGGTTTCTTCCGCACGAAGATAAAGATCTGCTTGATGTCTGCCTTTGTTGAACTGGTCTGAAGAGGCGCGTTTCGAAAGGCTCCACGACGAACTCCCATGGGCATATCATGCCTGGAGATTGCTGGATCGGAAGGTATTCGGTCATGCGCATCTTGTTTCTCTAGCCGTTTGGTTTTAGCGGGAGCGTTGCGAAGCTCTGTTGTTTGTTTCCACCAAGTGCCATTTTTAGAGCCATGGTGAAGTCAGATGCGGACGGAGATCTTTTTTCGATAAAGGATGCTTTTATTACTTAAAAGGTTTAAGTATTACACCCGGCCTCTGCATACTAAGATGCACACAGCCACCATAGTTCAGAAGTCCAAACAGGAAAATAAATAAGCGAATTACATATCAGAGAAATTGTAAGATGCCTAAAATGTAGAGGGAGGGCCTATCCGAAGATTATGCTGCCATCCATGCCGGGTAAACAAATCTCGTGCCGTATCCTCCAGCCGCGTACACACCTCCGTGAAAAGGTCGTGGTACTCCACGATGTAGAAGTGACCAAGATCGCAGGTGTCTTTACATCGGTAAATAACCCGTAGGAAGAGAACAATTTATATCATTAAAAACTTTATCATTTCTACAGTCATAGCGACCATATATTGGCAATCGCTCCAAGAAGTAGCTTATACTTGTTATCTATCCCATGTAGCCAATTCCCAAAAATATTGGCAATACTACGAGGTGGATACAAGCAAGGCTACTGGTAACCATATAGATCTAGCGAAATTGCATTGAAAAAATAAGTGTTTGATTGTCTCATTGTGATGACAAAAAAGACGCATAGGGTTTCCATGCCAATTCCGCTTAATAAGATTATCTTTAGTAAGGATAACTCCGGCGACGAAGATACCATGCAAAAATTTATTTTTAGGGTATCTTCATCTTCCAAATCATCCTATTATCTAAACAGCATAACCGGCTGGGCAAGTGCATTGTAAAAGGAACTCACGGAGAAAGACCCTTTCGCACTTAAGTTCCATCGAAATTCATCTGGTCCAGGCGACAATTGTACATTTGCTAGGCGATGTAGCAATGCGATCCAAGAGTCCAGCCTGGTTCCAATTAAATCTCGTCTAAAAGTCACAACAAAGTGGAATGATTCTAAAAGCTGGATATCGTCGCATCCTTGTAACGAACAATAGAATACAATGCAGGATATTGTTCTTGGAGTGTAGCATTACCCAGCCACTTATCCTCCCAAAACCTTATCGAGACCCATCCTTAATAGAAAAGTTCAACACAAGAAAATTTTCTTCGTTGCCATCAAACCGCCCAAAGTGAGAGTCACCGGTTTCCAAACCAGCTGTGACAATGCTTTTGAACCAATATATTTCCTTTTAAGTAGAGTTTGCCATACTGCCTTCGTAAAGTAATTTGAAGAGCCATTTACCAAGTAGGGCTGTATTTTTATCTCAAGATCATGAATACCCAGCCCTTTGATCTTTGGGCGGCATAATACACTCCATTTAGCCAGCTGTATTTCTTTTTCTCGTTATCTCCTTGCCAAAGAATCTTGATCGGAGATAGTCCATTGTTTTCAAGACTCCTTTTGGTAGTTGGAAGAAAGATATCATATACAAGTACCATATTACTTAGTACGAATTAATGAGTACTAATCTCCTATGGATAGCAATTTACCCTTCCAATGCTCAATCTTAGTTGTAGTCTTTCCTCAACGATTTTCCATTCAGCAATAGTGAGCCTCGTAATGAACCGAATGCCCAAATACCGAATCGGAAAAACACCTTGACTACAACCAAAGAGATCAGATAAAGACTAATTTCATCTCGGCCTCGCCAAAACAAAACAATTCACTTTTATGGAAATTGATTTTCAACCGATAGTTGCTCAAAAGTGAAAGTATCAATTTCAGATTTTCGCTTTTCAATGTCATGTTCCATAAATAAAATTGTATCGTCGGCATATTGAAGTATTGATAAACCTCCATCAACTAGATGGGGAATCACACCTTCAATTTGGCCATCAAGCTTAACGCTCAATCAAGACAATGAGCATATCGGCCACTATATTAAATAGCATTGGTGATAATGGATCTCCCCTGTCTCAAACCTTTTTTGTCGAAAGTATTTACCAACATCGTCATTAACTTTTATGGCAACACTACCTCCGACACAAAGTTGTTGATTAAAGCTTGCCACTCGGATGAAAAACCTTTCATTCTAAGGGTTCATTGAAGAAAAGGCCATTTGACTTTATCATAGGCCTTTTCAAAGTCAATTTTAAGAATAACCCCATTCAAATTATTCCTATGTAATTCATGAACAGTTTCATGCAAGGTAACCACACACCGTCAAGGATGTTGCGACCTTGCATAAAAGCAATTGAAGGCGAACTACATGTTCCGCCGAATTTAGGCGGTGTTGCAACTTTGGTAAAAATCTTAAAACTAACATTAAGAAGACAGTATTCTATATTGTTGGATCCGTTCTGCTTCATTAATCTTAGGCAAAATAATTATCTCTCCAAAATTCAAGCGAAACAAATCTAGCTGACCAGCGTGCAAAGCACAAAACATTTCAAGTAGATCTGAATTAATAACATCCCAAAAGGTTTGGTAAAATTCAGCTGGAAAGCCATCAGGACCAGGGGCTTTATTATGTTCCATCTGGAAAACAGCCTTCCTGACCTCTTCCTCGGAATAGGGAGCCGTCAAGAGGTCATTTTCCTCGTAAACTCGAGACACATCATTTGTTTGAGATTCATCTAGAGATAGTTCCCTCCTCGTTCCCCAAACAAACATTTATAATAATTTGTAATATAGGATTTCAGCTGCTCATGTCCCTCAATCGTCCCTCATCTTGCGTTAAAGATCGAATAAGTTTCTTCTTGTCGCTATTAGCAAGACTATGGAAGTACCTAGTATTGAATCCCATACAAAATAAATTGGGCTTTGGACGCTGATACCATTTGAGTTCCTCTTCACGATAAGTAGTGCTAACTCCGCATTAAGCTTGGCTTTTCTCAATTTCACACGTAGTTAACAAACAAGCGATTTTTCGCTATAGCTTCAAGGTCATCAATAGTAGATGATAGCGAAGTTTTCTTTTTAAGAATACCCGGTTGTGTGGCGCGCCCAACCACCAAGGTGTTTGCGTAGCATACGCTTTATTGTTCCACCTACGGATCGGTGTATTACCCTTAACCGGTTTTTCCCATACTGTTTTGACCATATCATGAAACCCTCCGGTGTAACCATCCAAGTTCGAATTTGAATGGGCCAGAACACTGTGTCGAGGTAATCCAGAGTCGCATATGGGAGCATGGTCAGACAGCGCCTCAATACGCTCTAGAGCGCGAACCGAGACTCGAGGAAAATGTTCTTCCCAATCCGAGTCCATCAGTACACGATCTAGTTTTTCGTATGTAGGTTCAGGCAGGCTGTTTGCCCAAGTAAATTGACGACCGATCATGGTTACTTCCTTCAAGTCAAGGCTGTCAATGACAGCATTAAAAAGGAATGGCCAATGATCGTCAAAACGACCTTTACTCTTCTCGAATGGAAATTGAAGCAGATTAAAATCACCCCCTATAAGAATAGGGTACTGATTATCTTTCGCTAAGTTAACCAGTTCGCGAAGAAAATCGGCCTTGAACACATCCTGGGCCGCACCATACACAGCGACAAGGCTCCATATGAAATTGTCAGCTTTGTTACGGATGTTGAGTTTTATGTGAAACTCTCCTTCCGAACTAGCTAATATTTCCATGGTGTCCGTCCTTACGCCAAGTAAAATGCCTCCAGATCGTCCCCTAGGTGGATGAGAATACCACTCAAAGTCTATACCACCCGAAAGACGGTCAAGTAGACTTTGGGAGAACTCTCTTCTGCTTCGAATAGCAATAAAATCCAAATTATGTTCCCTAGTGCAAAGTGCAATATGTAAATGTTTAGCCAAGTCACGAAGACCTCGCTATTGAAACATACCATTCATTGGGAAACAAATATGGATTTAGGAGTCAAATCGTTTCCGAGATTTATTGCATTTTTCCGTAAGAAGATTTCCGGGAAGCGCGGTTAGTTCATAAGCTGAACTTAATCATCCTCATTGAAACCAACTTCGAACTTCACCAACTAGATGAGATAGGAGCTGACCATCCATTGTGGCATTCGCATCCTCATCATCATCAGAATAAGTGGAAACAGTAGAGGTCGAGGCTTTTGGAGCAACCGTTAGACGGTCGTATTCCATCCGCTTCAAAACCTTGGTAGAAATAGAAACATCTCTAGCATTCTTACCAAGACTAATGCCTACTTTATTGAGATTGGAAGAAATTTGCGTAGATGAAAAAGATATAAAAGACTTAGATGACGAGGAAGTACCGTTAGAATCCAAGTTCTTTTCTGCCTTCTTGCGCATGGCCTTTGAGAGAGAGTCTTCATCTGTTTCACTAGACCCATCTGCACATACCGTATGACGACCACTCCTACGCAGCGCGATCCCAGGAACCTGCTTGTTGCTGGCCTTAGCTAGTGTTGAAACTTGTTCAGCAGAAATTGTAACGGGTGCTGCATGCATAAATTGTGAAGCAGAGGGGAGCCCAACAGCCGCCTGCACGTCCTCCTCCAAAATCAGCTCCTGAGCAACATCATCAAAAACCTGAACGCCCTGCTCCAGAACAGCAAACTCTTCAATATCCGGCTCCTGAACATCATCGCTATGCACCTGAACCTCCTGATCATCAACGCTATGCACCTGAACAACAGACTTCTCAAAAACTCCCTGCTCCTTGGCCATAGCATGCTGAACCAAACTGCTCGGCACGACATCTAAGTCCGGCCCGACAGGAGCATGCGCTGTGTTTCGTGTTGGCCGCCGCCAAACACGGCCTCCTTATGTGGTCTAGCGGTGTCGAACTGGTCCAGCAGCGGCTTGCATCCCGCCAAAAGATGTAAGCTCAAAAGCGACCCACGGTGACAGGCTTACATGATGATCAAACAGTCGGAACAAAATCAACCACTGCGAGCGAGCCGATGACCTTGACAATGTAACGAGTAGTAGAACCCGGCCCCGCCAAAGGTACCACTCTAGAACTCGAATTTGCTTGAGCCAAAATCTCCTTTCCCCGAGGTGTTTGAGAGCGGGTTAAAAGTATGACAATAAAAGCACATCTTGTCTTATTTGCCTTCCTCGGAACCACCCAGACTAGAAGATGTGTCTACCTCCATATTAGACCCTTGTGGGATAGCAGGAGAAACATTACCATTAGAAGCATCCTTTTCAGCATCATTGCAATTGTCTTCATCCTCAGGATCATCCCCCTTATGCCTCCAGAAAAAAGGCGTGAAACTAGGGTCCGGAATAAAATCCTTCGCCTCCTCCCTAAAGATAAAGTCGTAACCTTTGAGTTTCAAAGTTGCGTTGACACCTAAAAAATGACCCCTTGAATACACACATTTCTGAAGAGCCTTGGGATTCATCATAGCCACACAGATACGAACTACATTGCGACTGTTAAAGTCACCAGATCCACATCCACAGTAATCCCCAGAAGAGAGCCAATAGCCTAGAGTCCATGGAAATGACGGATAGTATGGGGTACACCCTCAACATGAACCCACAGTTGCGGTAGCACAAATTTATGTGGGATGTCTTCCACTTCCCAAGCACTAATCACAATTCTGGCATCATGAGATATCACCGGCATTTGGATCCCATCTACCCTCTGGAGGTCCTCAAAGGACGGGAAATTGACCAAGAAACTATCATCTCCATGCGGGAGGGCCTCCCACTTCCACTGAATATTGAGAGGACAGATCCTTGTCATCTGAGATTCAATAACAGTTGTAGGCACCGAAGAACCAATAATAGTTACCTTCGCCATCGGAGTTCTCTTGGGAGCTAAGTTAGCCTTGTAAATACTATCGTGCAATGATTAAGCGGTGTCCTCCTCCCATTACACCCACAATGATTGACGGTCTAGGCAACCTGAGAGTCGGGCACCTGTTAGTAGGGTGCGCCAAATTATTACAAACAAGACAATAATGCTGAACCGGACAATTTTTTGTTGCGTGAGTATCCACTGAACACTTCCAACACTTAACTTTCTTTGTCTTGCTAGCCTCAGCAACAACCAAAGGGTCTTGAACCACAACCTCACCGGCCGGTCGAGTACTTACGCAGAGGCGCAAACAACCGACCGTGAGGTGGTGGCGCAAGAAATTTTCCCTGCGTGAATTGGGACTGAATCGGGTGTACCGAGGTGCAGAACGACTCTTCTTTTTCTTCCTCTTGTTCTTTGCAATTGTGGGCAAAATAGCGAGGGCTGGCGCAGTTGATGCATGTCTTGAACAATTGCTGAAATTGCTGCGGTGGGATTATTGGATGAAACAGCCTTTGAAAATGCCGGAGGTTGTGCAAATTGATGCCCCATCTGTGACGAACTCTGCGTAGAAGGCATATAAGCCGGGCGGCGAAGGAGGCTGCAACGGCATCATAGGCGGCTGAGGAGGTTGCACCGGCGGCTGAAGTGGCGCCGACGGTTGCGGCACAATACTTTCAGCCACAACTTGTTGCATAAGCAACGTGAGCACACCACCAGGGCCAGACGAGGGAAGCGATAACGGCCGCAGCTATCGGCGGCAGGGAGGATGTTGGCAACGCATTGCCGGGGAGACTCGCGCCGGCCGGCGCCACAAGACGGGACATGGCCGACGCAGCAGCCTCAGCAAAAGACCTGCAGGAGAGCCCGACGAAGGAGAGCTTGACTGGGCTGGACGTATGCGAGATGACGATGGGCGGCGTAGGCGAGATGACGACGGGCGGCGTACAAGGCAGAGGCGAGGCGATCTGGGTTAGGGTAGGTCGAGACAGGCGTATACGGACTTGGCGTCGTACGTATCTGTCTAACCCCAACCCTACCGCATGCCTGTGGGCCTCATCCTCGCGACGCTCAGGAAGTTCCGAAAACGGCGGGCGAAACTGCTCCGCGATCACCGCCTCCTCCCCAGCCACCGTACTAGGCACAGACACTCGATCCGCCGCCCGAAAGAAGCTGCCCGGCGCGAGGTGAAAGCGAAGCGGCGGCCGCAGCGACCGCTAGGCGGCCTTGCTAGCCGCAATCCGGAAGGCGAAGAAGACGAGCAGCGCTTACGTTCGACCGGCGCCTGACGAGAAGCGGGCGACAACGACCGAGTCTCCACCGGCGACCTGCAAGAGATCTCACCTGACGAATCCTGACACGGCGCCCGCTTCTCCCAGTATCGCGACTCCTGCGATGGAAAACCTGCTCCACGCCAGAAATCCGCGACGATCTCGGATCGCGATCTACCCTTCCGGCGATCCACTACAGTCCAATCAGAACCCTCATCGGCCAGAATTTCCTTCGCGATACAAACCGCAACGTGATCATCCTCCTGTCGATCCTCCGAAATGCATGAAAAACGAGATCCCGTCATCTCGTACTACAACCGTACCAATCACGCCCACTAGTCGCCACCGCGCGCGACGCAATGGGCCTGACTGTCCCCGTCGATCTCCGCTTGCTCGCCGTGCCCACCAACCCGGCCGTCTCAGCTGTACAATTCGGGCGGACGGAGATCTGGCTGCGTGATCTAGGACTCGTTGCAGCGACTGTTAGTGTGGGAAGACAACACAGGGGGAGTTATCCGTCTTATCTTGCAGGGTAAAAATGCAAGGTCTGGCCTTAACTGCTTGTGCTTGGCAATGACCTTGTTGAAGACATTGTTTTGTAAGCAAGGACTTTCCCCAGGGTGAAAACCTATGATCTTTGATCGGACAACGACGGCGCTTGGGCACTGTTTCCTTCTTGAAGACGTTATTATTAGAGTGGAGGATTTCTGGTGTTGTTTGATGGTGTCATTGTCGTTACTTTGAGGATTAGTTCTCTGTAGCGGGACTTTTCTTTTTTTGTAATTCTTCTTTCTTTTTCTGAGTTGTGTGCATTCATAGAGTCGTTAGGGTATGTGTTGTTGCAGAGGCTCGGTGTAGTTGGTATCTTGTGATATTAATATATACTCTTTTCTAAAAAAAATATCTTTTTTTGTCCAAGAGAGGAGGATCGCGTCATGTTTCTTTTTTTTTTTGTCGAGAGTAGGGTTAATCATTGCAATTCTCTAATGGGCTGGGCTATGAGACATGCGGGATGTCGATTGTAGAATATGTAGCAGGCTTTGTCTTAGGCGGGCCATCTAAATCTGGCGATGGTTTTTCTTTGACCGGGTGAAACAGTTCGGCTTCGTGTCCTACGTCAAATTAGTTTGGGTTGTTATTGTCGGAACATGACAACAATTGGGTTTGGTTTGGATTTACTTTGAAGCAAGTTGGGTATGGGTCTAAATAATTCGGTTCTCGGTAATTAACAACTACGGTCCAGAACCAGTTCTTCACATTGGTTCTTCGCCCGCAAACGATGAAGTTGTGGCCTTGTCACTCGCGGAGTTTCCCTTTGTGGGTTATCCGAAGACGGCGCATGGGGTGTTTATAAGAGAACAAATTAATTAATTTTGAATTTGCATTTATTCGGATGTATATCTTAAACACGTACTAGATATGAATCTGAATCAAGTCAACTAATATGGGTCGGAGGGAGTACTAATTTCTACCTCCACATGCAAAACCTCACAACAAGGAAAAAGTGAATGCTTCTCCCCCACATTTAGTAATGCTGCTTATCTGAATTGGTTTTTAACAGGGCAACCTGCCTTTGAACAGATGTGGTGAGGTTGCTAGTAATCTTAACAAGATGGAGAAGGCTTTGAGAGGAATATTTCTGGACATCCATAGCAGCAACGAATCATCCAGCTAATGGTGTCTCATAGATGCCCTGCAATCTTTCTCTAGCAACACATATAAGGTGCATTCAGTACTTGCCACTGGAGATTACACCAGTGAGTAGGCTCATTTCAATGATCCAGCTATACAAGAAGAGCTACACGGCTGAGTGTTGGGTTCCTCTGAACAACACACACCATTTAAACTTGGATGAGTTTACTGCCAAAATTTTTGCCACTTGTGATAACCAGAGGACATGGAAGGTTACAGCTGAGCTTAGGTACAAACTGCGAGACGAGATAGTGGATTTGGTTGTTCCACCGGATGAGGCTTTCTTATCTGCACTACAGGCAAACCATAGCCAACTTTCAGGCGTGCTCTGTTCAGACGATATTGGAGGAAACAAGAAACCAAAGAAGTATACCGGTAAGGAACTAGAAGAGGAGATACAGATGTTATTTGAAGGATGAGCAGCTAGCTAACTGGGGAGCAGAGGGCACTGGACTTGTACACGGCAGTTGCATTTATTATATTAGGAATTAAATGGTCTCCCGACGACAGCAACCGCTGCGAATAGATCTTCCTTAGATATTTGGGAGAACCATGCTTTCATTTACATTTTTTTGTATTCCAGTTATTCTTGTTTTCGACCGAGACTATGGTTGTTTGGCTGTGTGCATCCTAGCTATGCAGAGGCCAGGTGTAATTACTGTTTGTTAGAGTATATCACAGTTTGGACTATATTTGGTAGTTTAAGTTTGCAATCCAATTATATCTCTAGTAGTCTTCTTGCCCTCCAAGTCTTCTGGTACTATATAAACAACCCAAGGGCTCACGTTGTAATAACCTCAAGCAATATCAATACAGCTGCAATTCTATATGGTATCAGAGCGGTTCGTTCCGCCTAGGATTTAGCCACCGCTTCCGCCACGCCGTCCCCGGGAAGATCCTTCTCCACCAGGGGCCGCGTAATAGTAGATTAGATCTTATTTCGCCAAAATTTTCTCGCCGGCCGCTTGGCCGGCGTTTCTTCTTCTTTCGCCGATCATAGATCGGATTGCGTCGTCCACAACCACATGTCGTCATCACGCGCCTCTACTTCAACCTCGGCGTCGACTCATCTCCGACAAATCATCGCCAACGATCGTGCCAAGGAGGCTCCGCGCGGCGCCCCAAGGGATGCCTTCATGCGCTGCATCGGCTTCTCCGTCCTCACGTCGTCACCTCGCCGGCCCATCTTCGCCAACATCGACCGGGACGCACGTCCCCGAGTACGCGCCTCGCCGTCAACAAAGGACTGCACCTTCATCACCCGTGGTCATCATCGTCGACAACCATCTACACCAACAACATCGTCACATCGTCGTCGCCATCACCAATCATGGTCATCGTCAACGCCAACAAGTTCTTCTACTCGAGCGACGCCGCGCTCATACAAGCGGAAAATATGGGTCTAATCCCCGAAATCAACTACCGCAACAGTTTAATCGCCATCAACAACTACCTCGTCGTCTATGTCCACCACGACCTCGCCGCCAGAGTCGCAGTCTAATTTTTTATTTTGCACTAAATTTATTTTCTTCTTGCAACTACTTCATCTACTCCGACAAATCGGCGGACAACTTCTACACATCGACCGTTCATGGAGAATTTCTCTGCTGCTCCCTCCGGCTCTGGCGCGCATGGCTCGTGATGGTCCCTGTCTTCGCACGTCCGATATTGGCAACATCGACGCGTGCCTTTGTCCCCGGCATGCTCCCGAGTTTGGCAAGCTCGGTAAGGCGTGTCGTCTACCTCGACTACTCCAACTCAAACTAGGTCTACTTCAACCACTACGGCGAATTCTCCCGGCTCAACGACGACATCGACCACAACACAACGACTTCATCAACTTCATCGACTTCATCAACGGCGACTACATCACCAATGGCATCATCGACCACGACTACAACGCCCTACTTCCGGCTACATTGACATCGACATCCTCTTACATCTCCGTCTTCGGATTATGCTCCAGTCAGACCGTTCGTGTCACTACCGATCTGACTGCGGGGGAGTGTTAGAGTATATCACGGTTTGGACTATATTTGGTAGTTTAAGTTTGTAATCCAATTATATCTCTGGTAGTCTTCTTGCCCTCCAAGTCTTCTGGTACTATATAAACAGCCCAAGGGCTCACGTTGTAATAACCTCAAGCAATATCAATACAGCTGCAATTCTACACTGTTGAGTAATAAAGCGCCCATTTCCAAAAAAAAGAACTTGTTATTATATTTGTGTATTTATATTTTTCTCTCTTGGAAAGGGTTCTTTTCTAGTATATGTAATTATTAGATGCCATAGAAGTGCAGATGTCACTTTGCAATAGTTTTAGAGACCAGAGCCACAAAGCCATTTGGTTGGCAATAGAAGGTAGAACAGTTGTAACTATCAGACCATGAGTGTAGGTTAGAAGTATATACAGAGAAACAGTTTTCTTTCTATTTCCATGAGAAAATTAGCACACATTCTTCTGACTGAAACAAGAAAGAACATTTTTTTTCTTGGAGAAGCTTGTTAGCACTACGAGCACCTTAAATACACGGCATACCTCCCGGACTCCCCCATCCACGGATGCACACACGACCATAGTCTTATTAGTGTTGATGTGGCGCAACTGAGGCCAAATCATCAACAAGCAGAGTACTACATGAATAGAGAACATTGGCAGAACCATGTCAAGATATGAAATAAAAACTGCGACTAAGTTGCATTCTTCTTCAAGAAGGAAGAACACACTCACGTCTCTTACTTCATTATCCAGTTCTTTCAATGTCAAAAAAAAAAATACCCCAGTTCTTTTGGAGCTTTTGAACAGCTTAATGGTGAAAATAAGCTTAAGCTGAAAAGAACTTGATTTTAAGCCGTTTTCCATGGCAGCCAGCCAGCTTCACCAATTTCTTCACGATTGGGAGAAGCCAGGGTACCCAGCTTCCCAAGATTCCGCGAACCAGCTATTTACGTCCAAATGCCACCGCATTGCACACGGTGAGACTCTCATGCCGAATGAACCGTTTTCTCCGTACGACTTGAGCGAGAACACACCAGGTCGTCTTCTCTCCCTCGATTAGTGTTCTAACAGTGCTTAAGGAGAGACTGTATGAAAAGATAATGGATTTTATTGTTCAAAAATATGCAAGCTTCTTAAATGCACTGCAGGAAAATCCTAGTTCGCCTGGCCTTCTTGGTTAAAGGGGATGCGGTGAGGCAGATCTGAGAAACCAATTTACAGGTTCGCAAATGCCGAAAGCACTGGCTCATTTGAATTTTGGGCTTCAGTATAATTGTGAAGATATCCTTTTAAACTTCACAATTCCCCCAAAGTTCCATCACCCTGGCAAACATAGATAAGCGTCAGATAAAGTCAATGCATAAGGCAGCATATTTAGGTTGGAAACCTACAACGACTGCAGGTTAAAGATGCTTGCCATTACAAACAAATTGTAGCATAAATATAGCGGTGACTGCTATAACCTCCATCTTTAATTGCAAAAGAATCTCTCTTCTGCACTTAGGCTTTCATAATTTTCTATAGGAGTTTCTGGACTAAGCTGCATGCTTATTTCTTCCGAACTTCCCATCACTTGGTAGTTTTATTAATCACATACTTACTATATTAAACACTTCTATAAAATGCAAATCTGACAAGGACATTTGATATGAATATAGCTGACTGGAATGGACATTTGGTATGAGCTACGAAAAAAACCCTATGACAAGCTCAAGGATTTCATCAGGGCAGGTACAACAGGCCAGCAAAAAAACAAGCACGAACAATTCAACCCAGGTATTTGAGGTGCCATCTCTCCCTGCTGTAACTAAAAATAGTAATTGTTATAAGTATGAATTTCTCCCAGCCAATAAGACTAAGAAATTGCATGCAGATGTTTGTAAAGTTCTCATGAACATGCAGGAACACATAAAAAACTACAAGCATAAAAGGAGAGAGAGAGTTGAGATTTACATATACCTGCAAAATATTCCGTCACTGAATCAACACGGCAGGTACTACTGCAAGCTTCTCACAGTAATGCCCTTTCATGTTTCTTGATTGCCTGGACAACTCCGGGTGGCACCCAATAATGTGAAGTGTTTCTAGTGAGGATGGCAGACCACATGACGGTAAAGATTGGAGCTCTGAGCAGTATGATATTCTCAGCACCTTGAGAGATGAAAGGCTCTTGAAGTTCAACGGGAATGTTGCTGCGGTTACTTTAGGACATCTCTCTATCACCAGATATTTTAGTGAATCAAAAGACTGCAATGACGACAGAGACTGAAACAACTGACAGTTGCGTATGGACAACTCAGTGAGCATTGTGCTGAACCTGAGTGTTTCAGATGCTGGAAGAGATGTTACGCTAGGCAGGTCTATTATCTCCATCGAGGATAGACAAGGCAGAGCCTGGAGAAACCTACTAAGATTCTGGTCCGTAACATTGCACCGACAAAGCTGCATCCTTTGTAGAGAAACAAGGGACCTCATTTCTTCAGTAACTATGACTTCTTCTGCACCACTTATATTTAAGGCTTCAATGGCTTCTATGTGCTGTTTACTGAGTAAACCGTTGAAGTCGACAGAAGTTGCAAATACATCCAGCTGGAACTTCTCTGAAATTGAAGAAACAGGGGCAAGCCTCATATATGGAATTAATCGTGTACGCTCAATGGTAACTTCACGAGTAGTTGGGAAGGGAGAAATTTTGACCAATTCTGGACAATCCATTATAATTAACCTTTCAAGGCATGGAAATGACTCTCTGTCTGCTAGTCCAGACCAGTCATGCAACCTTGGGAAATCATCAACTTCAAGGAAGCTTAGGGATGGAAATGCCACATCACCAGTACCATAAAACTCATGTCCAATTCGGCCAACTGCACACATCTCCTTCATGTGTAAGTATTTAAGTGATCCCAAACACCCCAATGGAGGAAGCATGGCTAAACTCCTGCAATTGGTAAGGTGCAAGGAACGCAGCTGCTGCAGTGACTGTAGCCAACTGGGAGCTGCAGACCCACGATACCTTCTAATATTAAGTACCTTTATGTCTTGGTGCGGCCTTAGGCCTTCAATTACCCTGGCATCAACAGGAAGGGAGTTATTTCTACTAGCGGTGCTCCATTCCAGATTCAGAGAATGAAGATATGGTTTCTTATTCAACTCAGCTTTGCAGGCTTCTTCGTAGCTTGAAACATTTTCTAGACCTTTTATGTTTAGTAACCCACGGAGACCATTGATGTTCTTCAACTCTTCTAGTTTACGCCCTTCCCTCTTCTCAAGGTGGAGCTCAAGTGACCCCTGAATGTTTGCTAGTCGACCAACTCCCGCCAATCCTGCAGTATACTTTGTTTCAACAAGAAGGTGCCGCAAATTGACCAGCATACTAATGCTCGCAGGAAGCTTCTCAAGGTAACATTTCCCGGTGAAGCACAGTGTTTGCAGATGCAGAAGCTTGCCAATCGACTCAGGAAGACTCTGGATGGAGCCATGGATAGATAGGTAACGGAGGTGCAATAAGTTATCAATGCAACAGGGCAACTCTTTGGAGTTATAGCCACTGAGATCAAGAACACGCAAATGTTTTGACTTCTCTAGGATAATTTTTAAATTCAAGGAAAAATCCTCTTGGAAGCAACTGGAGGAGGACGGAAGTGATGGTCGGATTAACAAGGTGTGCAGATTTTCTAGCCCGCGGAAGCTTGTGAGACCGGGTAGAGTGTTGATGGTGACGGACAGATGGCACACTGTTGACGGGATGTCACAGTTTGTGCCATCATCAATACGGAAGCAGTCATCCGCTGCAACAGACTTTGCAAGATCATGGAGTAAGTCATGCACCAAATAGTACGTCTTGGGTCCAAGCTTGATTTCCTGGAAGAAAGAGCGTGAAAGGAGCTGATCAAAATATTCTCTAGCTATGTCTTCCATCCTTTTCTCAGGCTTGCCTCGTGGTTGAACAAAACCCTCGGCAACCCAAAGGCGGGACAAGTGTGCTGGATCAAACTTATAGTCCTGTGAAAACAAGCTGCAATATGTGAAGCATCGCTTGAGGTGCATCGGCAGGTACTTATAGCTCAAGCGTAGGGCAGGGAAAAGAGCGTGATCCTGTAGTGCTGTCTCCTTGATTTTTATCCAGTGATCTTTTCTCCTCCTATCTCCCAGCAAAGCCCCCACCAATTTGGCAGCAAGAGGCGATCCATTGAGTTTTGCAGCAATCTGCTCCCCTATCAGCTGAAGATCTGGACAGACATTCTGGCAATCACCTGTGAAAGCATGTTCCTTGAGCAGGGCCCAGCAATCATCGTTACTTAGCGGATTGACGGTGTACATCTGCGATGCACCCCGCATGTGAGGCACCGTGTTGATGCGAGAAGTCACCAGAATTCTGCTCCCAGTATCTGCAGACTGTAGAGCAGTAAGGATGTCCAGCAAAATATCATCTGTGCTATTACATACATCATCAAGAACAATCAGGCACATCTTGGAAGCAACAAATCGGCGGAGCTCGGACAGAATCATTTGAAAATCCAGCATCTTCTCAGTAGAGCCATCCCAAGCTGGTTGGGCTGAGCTTAACATCTCTGCTATGAGGTCCATTTTGTTGGCACTAGTGGAGACAGTTACCCAACACTTGACACCAAAATGCTGGTCAACTCTTGCATCGTTGAATACCATCTGAGCGAGTGTGGTCTTCCCAATTCCTCCGGCACCGACAACGGAGATAATCATCTCCGGAGCAGCCTTGGAGCATGGCTGGATGAGCATCTGCAGAATATCACCCCTCTCCTTATCGCGCCCAACTATCATCACCCTCCGGAGAATTTCCCTGCCTGAATCAGGCACCAGAAGCTGCGGCGGATTTGCCGCGCCCTTTTCCAGCAGATGGCCAATCTTGAGAGTTTCTTGATTCACAACCTTGATGCCCCTTATGATCCTGCGTGGTGGTTTCGACGCAAACAATGGAAGAAAGTGGTTCCAACCACACCACTTGAGAGCGGGAAGGTGCTCAGTGGATTGATTACTAGGAGCGGACTGAAGTCTACCGTACTCGATCATGTCTTGAAGGAGCTGGATGAAGTAGACGGTGTCCCTGGCCTGCAGAGCCAGCGCCTTGTCACCGGCACGCTGTGGCTCAGCGCCGGCAGAGATGCCCCAGATCTCGAGCATATAGGTCTCGAGAACCTCCAGCTCGGGGCCGCGCACCTTCCACGCGCGCCACCTAGGCCGAGGGCCCCCGTCGCGCGATTTGATCTCCGTGGCCAGTCCCTCCATGGCCCGAGAAGCCGACCGGACCAGCTTCGGCGCCTCCTCCGCCAACCTAGCAGCATCCAAGACGCCACACGACGCAGCTTCCTCCATGGACTCACTTGACCTCCTCCTCCTCCTCCTCCTTCTTCTTCTTCTTCTTCTTCTTCTTCTTGGTAAAAGCTTGAGCGCGTTTGGTTTGAGATTTGGAGCGTGTGGTCGCCAGTCTAGCAGGCCCCAACGTCTTAGCAACACCAGCTGACGCCAACGTACAACTACCTACTCCCACGTCACAACTAGACGCCGCCAAGTCAACTTCCGTGTCCCGTAGTCTCTGGCAGATGCCGTGGTGTGAGCTTCCGCGAAGTTTCCTCCAGACGCTGCCCCATGTCGCTTGTGGCCAAGTCTTAAATGTTTAAGAGTTATAAATAGGCTGAGTTGTTCGGTGGCTAGATTACCGCATAATTTAATCCGTGTACTCGCTCCATTTTATAATACTCACTCCCGTCGGATACTTATAGGTTTGTCATAAATCAAACTTAGTAAAATTTGACTAATTTTATAGGAAAGCGTGACAATATGCATGACTCTAAATTGGTAATAGTAGATATGTTTTCAAATTTAGTTTCATAATATGTCAATTTGATTTAATATCTCTTGTTATATATTTATATATAATTGGTCAAATTTGATAAATTTTGACTTAGGCAAAAGCTAGAAGTACACTTGTTTGCGGACTGAGGGAGTATGATAGCACTAAGCGTTTTCCGGAGGATAATTTCCTAAAATAATCTGGGTCCTCCTGCTGACAGGTGTCCCAAAATGCCTTAGATTCCCTATTTTGCTACAAACATTCCAATTTTTGCTACAACCCGCTTTTGCTACATGTAGTAGAAAACTGTTCGGTCTAAAAATAGAAAAATAGACTAGACCTCGCGGAGATTTCGCCGGAGACCTCGCTGACGACTGTGTAACAAAAAAGTTGTGCTAACGTAGCATATCCGACCTCGCCGGAGGCTTTTGTCGATAGACCTCACCGAAGACCGTGTAGCAAAAATGTTACGCTATTATAGCAAAACCATAAAACGGTGGTAGCAAACAAAAAGTGCTGATGTAGCAAAACCTCACCGGAGACTTCCGCCAGGAGACTTTGTCGAACACCTCGTAGCAAAAACATTGAAGTATTATAGCAAAAACATGGAACGGTTGTAGCAAACATATTATCCTAAGATAGCAAAACTAAATTTGTTGAAGACATCACCGGAGACCCATCGGAGATATTGTACCGGAACTATAGAATTGTGTAGCGAAACTACAGAACGGTGGTAGCAACTCAGACGGAGCGTCAATCATGAATATTGGGCCTGTAGCAACTCTCGCCGGAGATCGGCATTGTAGCGGGAACCCGGCATGACAGTTCATGGCGAGCAGCGAGCTTGCGCATGGCAGCGCACGCGGGGTGACCATGCGGGCGCGGCGGCGAGCACGCAAGAAGGTAAGCCAATAGCACGGCAGCTGACCTCAGCGGCGAGACCTCATTCTGGGATGGCACAGGCGTGCTTGCAGGTGTGGAGGCGGCGACGGGCGAGCTCGCGAGACCTCTTCGACGGTTGAGGCGGAGGGAGTGGCCAACGGCAGAGAGAGCTGGAGTCTCCGGCGACCAGCGGCAGTAAAGGCCGGCGGTAGGGGCGGCGGCTGGTGTGGCGGAGCAAGCTTTAGGCGAGGACGAGATGTGCCGGGGGATTTTTTCATCTCGGTGAAAGGATAAGGCGTTCATAGATAAGATAGAACGTGGGCAGGGCCCACCCTCGTGCTGTGCGGGACGAAGACCCGGGGGATGAACCCCTCGGGGAAGGCCAATCATTTCCCTTATAATACAATTTTTTTTAGCTTTGTAAAATAAATGTATTTTTAGGCCTTGATTATTTCTCTCATATTTTTATCCACTAAAGTTTTCAGAATATATGGAATTTGATGTCCACCCAATACTCTTCAAACCCCTAAAATACTCTTTTCTAAATATACTCTACCTTAGAAGAGAGTTTTAATCTAGATAAAAATATAAAGGAATCATAGGGATATGCTGGAATTATCCCAGCCAGACCCAGCATAGGACTCCGGTATTTTGCGGGATATGGAATAATCCCTTACTAGTTACTAGACCCGTATATACACTAGCGAAGTGAACAAGGCCTTAGTGTAGGTTCACTCCTGGTCACACACTAAAAATAGTTTATACACTCTTTTTTATATTATGAAATAGAGGAAGTACTTATGATTGGACTCGATTTAGCCTAGAATCAGGTTTACCATCGAATTTGAGTTGACCTAGACGACACGTGAACACACACTACATGAGAGCAGCTAGCTTGAAAACTTTCAAGAACCGACGGGCCAGTGCTTAACGATGGCTTGCTTCACAAATTAATAGTCAAGCCAATCTTAGAGCATCTTTACTCTGGTTTCGAGGACGCCGTTTCCAGAGCGATTTTTTCGTCTGGATGCCAAAAATTGGCCCAGCCGCGTCCGAATTTAGGCCAACTTTAGTCCGAAATTCCCATGCCGGTCCCGAGGCGCTGGGAACACCCTATGAACGCCGAAAGAAGCGAAAACGGGTGTGGGCCAATCCTGTCGGCGAGACAAACTCATTCCCCACTTCCACTCGCCTCCCCTGCGACGAAGAGCTCCCCCAGCTGCCATGTCGACATGCCTTCGCCGGCGAAGCTTCACCACACCGAGCCGTATCCACACATGTAGCTAGGCCCGCCGCCGTCGCCGCCCTTTCCCCTCGGCCTACACCATCTTTCGCCACCAAGCTTCTACGTAGCTCGGCTTCGCTTCGAGCTCCCGCCTCCTCGCCCTCCAACTGTTCGGTGTTTTGCCAGTTCGGCCATGGACTCCGACAACGAGGAGATGTTCGCCGTGTTGCTGGAGGAGGAGAACGCCACAACCGTCGAAGATGCAGAGCATATGCAGATCCTCGCCTCTCTCGACCGGTTGTACATGCGGACTACAACGCCAAACCGTGGAAGTTCGGTGAAGGGTCGCCGGAAGTGCAAAGCAAGGCAGAGGATGGAGGGCTACTGCTTACTGTACGCCGAATACTTCGTCGACGAGCCGCTACATGAAGAGACTATGTTTTGGTGCCGTTTCAGGATGTGTCAGAAGCTCTTTCTTAAGATCATGCATGCCATCCGGGAGTACAACCCCTATTTCATATGCAAGAAGGACTGCACCAGCATGGTTGGGTTTTCCTCACTGCAGAAGTGCATAATGGCGATGAGGTTGCTTGCATATGGAGCGTCGGGTGACAGTGCCGATGACTATATCTGCATGGCTGAGTCCACCGCAATCGATTTCTTGTATAGGTTATGTAGGGCAATGATTGCAGTGTTTGGGAAAGTACTTGAGAACACCCACTGCTGAAGACACTGCTTGGATCCTCGCAGTCAATGAAAGTAGATAATTTCCTATGATTCTTGGAAGCATAGACTGTATGTGTTGGTAGTGGAAGAACTATCCATTTGCATGACAGGAAATGTACAAAGGCCACAAAGGAGGTTGCACTGTGATACTCGAGGCAGTTACTACACATGATCTTTGGATCTGGCACTCCTTCTTTGGTATGGCAGGATCGAACAACGACATCAATATCCTCAACTCCTCAAATGTCTTTACCAAGCTTGTTGAGGGTCATTCTCCCTCTATGGACTTTGAGATCAACGAGCACCACTACAACAAGGGATACTATCTTGCAGATAGCATCTATCCAAGATGGCCAACATTTATGAAGACTATCTCAAACCCATTGCTCCCCAAACATGCTCAGTTTGCCAAGGAACAAGAAGCTTATAGGAAGGACGTGGAGCGGACATTTGGTGTGCTCCAACCGAGGTTTGCAGTTGTTCGGTTTCCTGCTCTGACCTGGTCAAAAGATCAGATGTGCAAAGTGATGAACTGTTGTGTGACTTTGCACAACATGATCATTGAGGATGAGAGGAAGGACCCAGCGAGTTTGGTCGAGCAGAACGAGCCATAATACAGGCATTGACCTCTTTGTAGATCCTGATAATCAGGTGCTTCCAACCTGGGCTGCCTTCATCGCCATGCGTCAGGATATCCAAGATCCAGTAGTGTATCAACAGCTGCAGGATGATCTGGTTGATCACCTATGGATACACAGGGGCAACACGTAGATGCAATCATAAACTTGCCGAACTATGTTGTATTGTCATTGTATGCCGAACTATGTTTAACTTTATGCTAAAATATGTTAAATTAGTGCTGAACTAGGTTGAACTTTGCCATGTATTCATATTATGCCGAATTGTGCCGAAAACTAGTCGATTTTGAGCCGAATTTGGATGGAAAAAAGGCGACCTAAGAACGCGAGTGGAAAAAATGGGTGTTTCCAAGCAGAAAAATAGCTCCGATCGGCGCTATTTTGGTCTCGATTTCGGTCTAGAAACGCCCAACAAGTCGGAGATGCTCTTAACATCACATTGCTTTCACTAATTTCATTTATCGACAAATCGATCATTTCAGAAACTACATCCGTGTGAACTTTCATTGTGGTTTCCGTGGATACCCGTCACAAACAATAATTTAAGAGCAGCACTAACAGATCCTTTGAAACCATCAAACTGTTAAAATTTTAGCGATTTTAGGCCTAAAATTTTGTCGAGAGGGCACTATACAAGGCACAAATCAGCCGGATTCCCCACCATCGCCCCGCCGTACAACCTCCTTGAGTCGCGACTCTGGTAAAATCATTCACCGCCGAGCTTCAATTTTGACCAAGTCTTTGCCAATTTCCTTCGAGTCGCCTCGGTAGGAAACGATTCCGGCAAGCTGCCAAGTTTCGGAGGATGAATTCGTGGCTAGTGCTCGCCATTTTGTGAGGCTACACAGGACAGGCAAGAGGCACATGCGAGCAACAAAGGCGACCCAATAGCCTGACCAAACAGCTGATGTTTCGAGCAACATTATCAAGTTTAAAAAAGGAAGGCGCGATATGGTCCGCTGGAGACATTGACATCACAGACCCACGAGCTTTAAAAGACTTCGGTGGCATCGAGCAAAGTCAAAATCATGCGAGGAATCAAAAATCTAAGATCTACCACGGCCTTGCCGAGGTTATGTCATGTTTCTAATGATTCTATGGCAGTAGGGTGCCTTGAAAACAAAAAAAGATTTTCATCTGCCACATGAAAAATAGTGAAGACGTGGCATGTGCACGAATCCGCTGCGGATGGTGACTTTTCTTATAGTGATTATATCTTCTAAAACCATTGCTATACTTTGAGAGTTGCATTGAGGTTTCCGAGAATATCAAATATTAAGGCGAAGTCTACTATGAGAAACTAGACTATTCAGAAGACATTGAAGGCATCGACTATGGTATAGTTTACGGAGTTGAAGATGAAGATGGAGAAGAAGAAGTAGAAGATCAGACATGATAGAATAAAATAGATGAGCAAGCAACATAGGATTACTTCAAATAAGTTGTTGAGATCTAATGGTACTAAGCTTAGTGGTACCATTGATTTTCAAGATAGATAGTTTGGCTTTCCATTCAACTGTGAATCCTTATTGAAGCGAGGAAGATCTCAAATCTTGTGTATATTTCTGGTTGTTGTTAAGAAACATGTAAAATTTATGGATCACAATGTTTCTGTTGTACCATTCCGAGAGATATACTATTTGTGAATCGATACTTCATGAGTGTTATATCAATGATTTGTCCACTACAACATGCAGTGGTGTACTATGTTACCGCAAGGATGACGTCGACTCACATACATAGTCATTGTCCTCTTCTGCTCCATCCACAAGCGGCAGCCGACACCGTTTCACTTGGCCTCCCACTACACTAGACTACAACTACATATCGACCCGCTCTATGATCCAGGTATGAATCAAGCCTAATTGGTTGGGTTTAAATATAGCTTTTAGAGTTCGGCTTATAAGTCACAAAAACACTGAAATAGATACTTTTGGTTTTGGCTTTTACCTTTTAACTGGATATAGTAGTATAATGGGAGTTGTCGAAAGCAAGGACATCAAAACGTTCGAGTGGTCAATTGCATCATACTCCAAAGAATCGGAGTTGTCCCCATCAACCTCATTATCTTCACCACCATCAGGCTGAGATTGAGTAACCTCGGCGCCCACCACATCACCATCAACATCTTCATTATCACAAATGAAGAGATCTTGATCTAACTCATCTACATTTTGTGGTGCACGTCTAGTATAGTAATTCCCACCCCTAGGTTGATTGCGACGAAAAAGTGATGATGATGTAGTAGCGAGATCTACTTGGTCCCATGTGAGATCATCCTCCTCGTGCACTCGGAACTGAACTACTGAACTACGTCCTTGCCAACCCACTCATTGTCCCATTGGAAATTTTCTAGGAAGAGAGGGTTAACTTTATTACCTTCATGGTGAAGCCTAGCAAATCTCTCCATCTTGCTATTGAAAGATATGTAGGAAAGGTCATCCAACTTCGGATGTCCCAACTTGTTCCTCTTCTTGTCGTGGATCTGATATTAACATGAAACAACAGCCCATAATTGAACCACTTGCTAATTGCTAGAATTCTGAAATTAGAAACAGCCTAAAGAGACTTGTCCATTCACCCTCTCAAAGGTGCTCCAATTGCGCTCACAAACAAAGGCTGATACACATAGACCGACTATACACCTTGCAACCTTAGTTAGTGGCAATGCTTGGCCACCACCATTTTACTTCTACCAATCAACTAAAAAAATGGGAGCAGCCATATATCAAACATGAGACATGTATAACTTCAAGATGAAATCAATGAATAAATGATAGAGAAAGAAACTTACGTGGTCTTTCTTTTCCTTTCATTGATAGCTACGTTGGTATCAAAGCAATCACCACGAACTTGTTGGTATTCATCAGCTAGCACATCAATAGTTGCAATCATATCCTCATCACCATCCATCATTTTTGTCACCACTTGACTAAATGTCATCCTCAAGGTTTGTGCTTAGTCAGGATCATTTTTCATTATGTCAAAGAACCGGCCAGGATTAAAGAACAAAGCATCCCCATGTAACTTCTGCATCATTTGATCATCCCAACATTTCCTATAAAGCTGCTTTAACTTGTCCAACAATGGCAGCTTTCTTGAGAAGCTTTCATTGAGTTTCTTCTTGCATATGTCCATGGCTGCTGTAAGCTACGGCATTGCTGGATTCTCATCACCATCAACTAGCCTCAATACAATTAGAACAGGGTGTGATGCTCTTATGCAATCTTCCACAACATTCCAAAATGTCATTGACATCATAACCTCGTACACATGCTTTCCTGTTTCAGTTTTTGCTAACTTGTTCTTTGTCCAGAAGTCATTGTAGAGGGGACGCTGGAGAGGAAGGAGCGGAGCAACACAAGGAGGAGGAGAAGAGCTGCAGAGGGGGTGTCGGGATAGGGAGGAACAAAGGGGGGCAACACATGAGAGGAAGAGCACCGGAGCATAGGTAGGAGAGGGGCGACATGAGAGAAACATGGAGATGGAGGCGGAGGAGAGAAGCAGAGGAAGGAGACTTACCGGAGGTGGGGCAAACTAAGAAACTTGGCGACAACGGCGGTGCAGATTGGCGATGGCGACGGACTGGCGGCTCAGGTTCCGTCTCTGAAATGGATCGTATGGGCACCTAGAGGGGGGGAGGGGGTGAATAGGTGCTAACCAATTTTAATATACTTTTTCAATTTTAGGCTTGACACAAAGTAAATTCTCTAGATATGCAACTACGAGAATTTCCCTATATGTAACCCTAACTACTAAGCACGTAAAAGAGGAGCGAGGAAACCGTAGAGCACGGAGACACAGGATTTGTTTTACCGCAGTTCCTTCCTTGTTAAGGGAAGTACATCTGCGTTGGAGGGTGGGGTTCTAAGACCACCACGCCACAATAGGCCTCACCCTATTCTTCGATGGATCTCGCCACGAGAGGCCCGATCCTTCTCCACTATTGGATCCTTCGGCGGAACCGTGCCTTTACAACACTATCGGGCACACACCCACAACCGAATTGGGGCTCCGGGATGACAACAAGCTGTCACAAAACAAGGTTTATCAAGATAAATAAAAACAAGGATCTAGATCTTTGCAAGAAATACTAGATCGGAGGTTCTCCAAATGAATGGAGAGGAGATGAAGCGCTGATTGTTGATGATGAAGGTCGAGTTCTCCTCCTTCGATTCCCCAAGGGATGGGGCCTTTGGATGGATCTAGGTGAGCACTCTTGCATGAAGTTTTGAGATCGATCGTTCTTTTCGAGATGAATCAAGAGTTCGGCGGGGGATTGCTGGCTTAAATACCCCTCCCGATCTGCCACAGACAACTTTGGGGCGGATTATCCGCTTCACTTGGGGCGGATTATCCGCCTCTAGAAAATCCTCAAGGGCGCCGGTGGAAACAACCCCATGCGTCCCGGTTGGTAGCGACATTAGTCGGTTGCCCAACCGGACAGGCAATCGGGACTAAAGTTCGAACCTTTAGTCCGGTTGCCCCACCAACCGACAAAGATCATACACGTGGCATGCGACTGCGAGGAGGGAGGGCTTTAGTCAATAACCTTCTCGCCGCAGAGATTTGGTATTTCTTCGCCAGCGTAGAATTCATTTTTGCACATTTTGTTGCCGGCAGATTTTCGCCACTTTTTGTGCCGCAGAGAATTCATTTAGGTTGTTTTATTGTTTATTTAGTGTTTTGCACTTATCAATGAAGGAACCTTATATTACACAAGATCATCATGACAATATTACATTCAATACACGGATCGAGTTCATGCACTACATACAAAAGTATTCCCTTGTCTATACGGATCGAGTTGCTATTTTTACAATCCCTATTGTCTATACACGTAGAATAGTACTCCTTCGGTCTAGGACTTGCATCCAAGAATCCCGCCAATTCCTCCTGAATTGCTCAGACGATCCTTGGCGTAAGACCGTCCCGTAGACGCTCGATCTGATTTAAAAAGGAGTCATCTATATGAATGAAACTAAACACAATTTGTTTGAAAATAAAACTATAGAAATTGTTTACATACGTGAGTTGCTCTAAATTTCTGCCCTTCTCATCGCACGCCGGATGAACTCGCAAACATAGTATCCACAGAGATTGTTACCGTCCTCGTGTCGTGCACTTCACAAGAACATAGTTCAATCAAAATAATAATCAAGCATGATAATAATCGTATCAAAACTAGAATCAAAGAGATGCGCGGATATAGCTAGTGGTGCTTACATCTAGTGGTTGAAATGTAAGCTCTTTCCAAACACCCTAGCCTTCTTGGTGAACTGCTTCCAAGCTGCCCGTGAAGAAAACGAATAAAAGAAGTTATTAAGTACTTGATATCATAAAATTCACGAACGCCGATATAGTGTCGTAATGATTAGAATTACCGGAGAAGTATCTGCATGTCCTTCCACGCCTCAAGGGGTTTATGTTTCGAGTCCATGACTAGTACACGCCTTTGTCAAGTTGAATGATTAATGTAATATAGTGGAAGGCTGCGAATGCATAACTAATCAATTATATACTTAACATCGAGTAAGAAATAGAAAGTGTATACAAGACAATAATACTCACTGGTTGTAAGGAAAAAGTATTTCCTTTTGGTTTCTTGAAACCTTAACGCGTGTACTATATTATCCTCCGTATCCTGGGGCTTATTTTGAGATTAGCTTCATGAACCCAATATGGGTCAATGAAGCCAATATCATAGATTTGTCCTCCGCATTCGAGAATCTTCATTCGCATATTACATTATGATTATATACATGCAATAAACAAAGTGAGATATAGCTGGAGACTAAGTTAATTACGTAATTAGTACTTACGCATAATAGGCACTAATGAGCGATTTGTCCAAGGCGTCTTGATTGAATAATTGAAATAGCTCAACAAATTCAATGGATATCATGTCATCACTTTCTTTCCCATGATGCTTTTTTGTAACCCTCAGCACTATCCAGTTAGCCCCGGCACTTGTGGCGTGCATGTACCAGTTATGCAATCTTCGCATTTTTGTTGAAAGATTATTTACCTCCTCAGGTTTGACGAGAGGTTTGCCGTACTAGTATTTGTATGCTGCTTCACTCACGGGGAAGAACTCTAACTGGGATAAGTACTGGGCAATACTCATACCTTGAGCAGCGGCAGCTTCTCAGACAGTAACTACCTCTGGATCATCGCTTCGCCCCATATTTGCTCGACCCCACATTGGTTTGAGAAATCACCTTGAGAGGGGCGCAAGTCTGTTTTGCTTGTTCTCCAGCCGGCAACAGATTTCCGCTTGCATCAAGATCGCTCTTCGAGGCTTTTTGTGCCGCATGTGACTTGAGAATAGAACTCATAGTCCGATGACTTTGGCTCAAAGTTGATGAAGAGTCTTTAGCATTTTCAACACTTTGGCTTTTTCTTCTTTGCCGGGAACTCGCTCTTTCGCCGCCTCACTTAGCTTAAAACGCTGCTTCAAGATCAACCCGAGCCGCGGTCCTCTTCAAGATACCATAAGCTCTCTTGGGAGGAACCGTTGGTACTTTTGGAAGAGGCTCTTGTTTACGTTTCGGCGATCGCCACGACGACAAGAGCGAGACGCTTACGCTTTTATCCCGAGGCGCGATGGCTCCGCGGCGATGGCTGCACCGAGACGGGTGAGGCGACGAGCCGGGTGAGGCGACGAAGACGGCCAAGCGGCAGCGACTCGGAGACGGTGAGACGGCGAAGATGGCCTTGGCGTGTGATTTCAAGCACGATACAATCCTTCGCCATAGAATGGTGACGCTTTTCGTCACCCAAAGACAATCACATCCCCTTCACCAAAGGGTAGTGAAGATCCAAAACCTCAAAGGTGGGCATGATTTCATCCACGCCGACAACAGAGCCCTCCGGAACCGGACGATCGTGGTAAGTTGGTGTGGGTCCAATTGGTAAGGCATAGCCGACCGCCACCTTCATTGATATGTTCACAACTTTGACATGTAGCTCGCAGGTGTCATCTCGTGATATCATCCACTGGTAGCCAACAGAGCCATCGTCGGCATCATCATCGCCATTGTCATCACCCGACCTCGGTGGAAGCCACATCGCTTTTCGATTATTCGATAGGCCGGTAGCATCGAATGCAGGTGTCTTGCTGAGATGGGGCGCCGTAGTACTTTGCTCTTTAAGTGAGTTAATTTCATCTTGTTGTTGCTTTAATCGTTTTTCAATTAAACGCATTCGCTCTTTCTCGACTTTCGCTCAACCGCCGCCTGTCCTTACTCCTCCGACTTCTATCAGATATTTCTTCCTCTTCGAAACCCAGTCCTCCATGATTGGGAGCCTATTGTGCCTCGTGTTCGTCCATCATGTTCCTTATTTCCAAGGGCGAGTGTGAGCTCATCATTCTCTCTATCGGGAATGAAGTCCCCATCTTTAACAGCCTTTATCGCTTTTCATCCTCTCGATTGGCAAGGGTCTTCTTTATGTCGTATGGTATATATACACCTCCTTCCGAGTCCAACGTGCCCCATGCCCGTAAAACCAATTCCTTGCACGCTCTACCCAATCGCCCTGCCTCTGGGGTGATATTTTTTATCACGCAGCTTCTGCCAAGTTTCTCCCACTTAGGAATGCCACCAGAGCCACCTTGCCCCATAGTATGGTGATACTTCTTGTTAGCAAGATTCAAATTATTCTTTGCGACATTTCCTTAGCTTTTTCGATGTCTTGTATTCCACAAACTCAGCCCGTAATGGTTTTATCTTCTCAAACCTAGTCTTCTTGAAATCGAGTCTTCTCTTTCACGACATAGTCAAGGTGCAATCTTTTCTTCCAGCCAGGAAACATCGGGCCATCTTCTTCAAAGCCCACTCCCGACCTTAGCCTCCATGGCTCTCCCATGTTGTAAGGCGTCCTCAATCGGATCCTCCGCATTTGGATCCAGCTCTATCTTCGTAGTTTGAAATTAACCATGAGCCTCTTCCACAAGAAATCTTTGGCGTGGTTAGGGACAAATAAACATGTTCCTCTTCATCCGCATTAGCAGGCCTATTCCAATTTCTAATGGTGATCGATTAAGTCCCTAACGACATTACTCCGATCGTGCCACAAATTTGGTTGCGACAACTTGAGCTGGCCGGTGCCTCACATGACATCTTCGATCCTGAACCTCTCATGGTCTTCCAACTTTTTGGTTGGGCCTCGCTCATCATTTCAAGAGATTCCTTCGATCCGAGGGCTAAAAGAAGAAAGATCGTCATTATTTCTATATAGATAGCAGATGATTAATTAATGAATTGATTTATATTACATGCACCTCGCGGAGCGCCTTCTCGTTACACAAGGCACGCTTCTCCCTCTCGGAAGGCAACACCTTCAACCTCAAACAAGTTGTCTACTCCGGTAAAAGAGGATCACCCTCACCGAGTTGTTCGTAAACGCTGATACGCCTAAATTATCTTCCCCACGGATCACACCTTGGATCAACTCTTCCTTTTCTTCGTCTCGACGTGGATCCATATTTTCCGCATAGGTGGAAAACGAATAAGTCAAAGCGGCTAAAGGAGAAAGTTAAGGAGAAACCCCGATATATACATACAATAATAAAAATGAAGAGAAACCCTAAACCTAGCTACAAAAGGAAACCGTAGTAGATAGGTAACTCTAGCTAAAATCAATCTGTTATCAATATTCCGGAGTTCGAGGTGTAACCTAGTTCGAGAAACCTCCGATGCATATGAGAGGAACCCACATGCACCTAAGGGGTATTAATGATTCCTTATCTAACCACAAAGGATCGGCAATGTGAATCGGGTCTGGGCTACCCACATTGATCGACCAAATAAGACCAATAATACCAAACTAATTAATAAACCTAATAATACCTAACTAATAATAAACCTAATAATCGAAACAAAAAGAAAGGGAAACAATCAACACATGGCATCGATGCAATGCTCAAGCAAGTACGATGATATGACAAGTTAATTTGCATTGGAATGTAACCCTAAGACATGCTCGACGATTTAATCGGGTTCCGACGGTGAAAACCCTAACTCGGGAAACTCCTAACATATGAGAGGTGCATTTGTTCTTCTAATTATACTTGTCATTTAAATTGTTGAACAATGCATGATTATAGGATAAATAGATAGGTTTCATTTTTCTGAACAATTTGATATATTATTTGTATTTTTCTGACTTATAAATAAAAGATATTGAATTTACAAGTTTATATCAATTTCTAGAATTATTAAATCATTTGAAATTGAATTACTGTGTAAATATGACATCAAGAAAGGGTTGGGTTTTTTACCAAGACAGAACCTAGCCATTCATCGAAAGTGCTGGGCCCTATGCCACATCGCAGCCACCGTGGTGGTCAAGGTCAGCCCGTGGGCACGCCAGTGGACGCGGGTGACATCATCTCGGCGGCCACCGCGGTGCTCACCGGGAGGGACTATGCGGCTACAACAAGCAAACGGAGGGCACCGAGGTGCAGAGGCTCACCGCTGTTAGAGAGTATGCGCCGCCTTCTTGGTCACCGAGCCGCCTTCGTCGAGCTCGAGCGGCATACGAGTTATAACCAAACAACTAAATCATCTAACAACGAAATCATCTAACAACTAAATAATCATCTACACATACACCTAAAATAATCATCAACTAAATCATCTACATCATCTAAATACACCTAAATCATCTACATCATCTAAATACACCTATATCATCTAACAACTAAATCATCTAACAAATAAATCATCTAACAACTAATACACCTAAAATAATCATCACCTAAATCAACTAAAACTAAAAAGGAGCCTGGTACGCAAGGCAAGGGCGGCGACGCTGCGAAGCACTATGGCGATCGGAGGAGAGGGAGAGGCGGTGGCGCTGGTACCGAGGCGGCCAATGCACGTGGAGGATGGAGGCGCCGGTCTGCCAGACGGAGGACCTGAGGCTACTGCACGGGAGGACGAGGCAACAAGCGATGGACGGAGATGAAGGGTGGAGGCGGTTGGCGGCGACACCGGGCGCAGCAAGATGGGGATCGAGGCGCCTCTATGCTTAAGGTCACAAGAAGAATGAAGGGAAGAAGAAGAAGAGGCGCATAAGATAGGAAGGACCTTTAGTCCTGGTGGCTCCAACCGACTAAGAAGTACGTCCCGCTTGGAGCCACCAACCGGGACCTATACTCCAAAATTTTTTTCAGCAAGCGTTGGCCATGCAGGTCTTTAGTCCTGGTGGCTCCAACCGACATATTCTCGCTTTCAAAAAAATTTCGTGTTTTCTCTCTCACTTTATTTTTATTTTGGGGTTTAAATATGTATTGTTTTTAAATGATAATTAATTTGGAATTTAGAAAACTTTAAACATAAAAGTGTTTGATTTGAATAAATAATTCAAAACCATTTTCTGCTTTAAAAAATAATTAATGTAACCATTTAAAATATGAACCATTTACAATTAAAAATGAATTAACTTTATTTTTTTAATATCAATTTGGAATTTAGAAAACTTTAAACATAAAAGTGTTTGGATTTGAATAAATAATTCAAAACCATTTTCGCTTTAAAACAATTAATGTAACCATTTAAAATATGAACCATTTACAATTAAAATGAATTAACTTTTATTTTTTAATATCAATTTGGAATTTAGAAAAACTTTAAACATAAAAGTGTTTGGATTTGAATAAATAATTCAAAACCATTTTCTGCTTTTAAAAACAATTAATGTAACCATTTAAAATATGAACCATTTACAATTAAAAATGAATTAACTTATATTTTTTAATATCAATTTGGAATTTAGAAAACTTTAAACATAAGAAGTGTATGGATTTGAATAAATAATCCAAAACCATTTTCTATTTCTAGAAAATAATTAATGTAACCTTTAAAATGAATTAACTTATATTTTTAATATTAATTTGGAATTTAGAAAACTTTAAACATAAGAAGTGTATGGATTTGAATAAATAATCCAAAACCATTTTCTATTTCTAAAAATAATTAATGTAACCTTTAAAGTTAATTAACTTATATTTTTGAATATTAAGTTGGAATTTAGAAAAACTTTAAACATAAGAAGTGTATGGATTTGAATAAATAATTCAAAAACATTTTCTGCTTTAAAAATAATTAATGTAACCATTTAAAATATGAACCATTTACAATTAAAATGAATTAACTTATATTTTTTAATATCAATTTGGAATTTAGAAAAACTATAAACATAAGAAGTGATAGGGACTACCATTGTTCGGATTTTTCCTTTCAAACATGATCAATATACCAAGTCCGTATTTTTCCTTTCAACTATGTAACATAATATGACACCACGCCAAGGATTTTCATTGTTCGGATTTTTTGAATTTATTATGCCCGCTTTGAATTATTTGAATTTCTAACTATGGTCGAACCGGTGTGCATGAAGATAGGGACGGCATTGTTAGAACTTGCATTGGATCTCTCAAGAAACCACATATTAGTCTAAAATGATTTTTTCAAAAATCACGGGCGGTAGATCATGTACCTGTAGTACAAACCGACCACTTCCGATTCTACAGACATTTGTCCTTTTACCCGGATGGACGAAAAGGTTTGAGATGCACCGTTGGGATATAGTCCATGTAAGGTGGTCTAGTATTTTAGGAAAATAGACGGTAGCATTCTAAACGGTATTTTGGTGGTTACTTCACAAAACCCGCTTTTGCGCTTCGAAAATGGAAAAGGGCTTTTCCGTATACAAAAGGAAAACTTCCTCCGCAACATTGTTCTCCATACCAATGTCCACACACATGCATAATATGGGCACAACATCACAAACTATGCCGTGATTCAAGATATAACATCGGTCATTTGGACCGAAAGCCATGAAACCTCGAACATGATAGGTCATTTTGTGAAGGTTTTTTCAAACATGATCAATATACCAAGTCTGGTATTTTTCCTTTCAACTATGTAACATAATATGACACCACGCCAAGGATTTTCATTGTTCGTATTTTTTGAATTTATTATGCCCGCTTTGAATTATTTGAATTTCTAACTATGGTCGAACCGTGTGCATGAAGATAGGGACGCATTGTTAGAACTTGCATTGGATCTCTCAAGAAACCACATATTGCGAGTCTAAAATGATTTTTTCAAAAATCACGGGCGGTAGATCATGTACTGTAGTACAAACCGACCACTTCCGCCGATTCTACAGACATTTGTCCTTTTACCCGGATGGACGAAAAGGTTTGAGATGCCGTTGGGATATAGTCCATGTAAGGTGGTCTAGTATTTTAGGAAAATAGGACGAGCATTCAAACGGCATTTTGGTGGTTACTTCAAAACGACTGCTTTTTTGCGCTCGAAAATAGAAAAGGGCTTTTCCGCGCATAAAAGGAAAACTTCCTCCGCAACATTGTTCTCCATACCAATGTCCACACACATGAATAATATGGGCACAACATCACAAACTATGCCGTGATTCAAGACATAACATCGGTCATTTGGACCGAAGCCATGAAACCTCGAACATGATAGGTAATTTTGTGAAGGTTTTTCAAACATGATCAATATACCAAGTCTGTATTTTTCCTTTCAACTATGTAACATAATATGACACCACGCCAAGGATTTTCATTGTTCGGATTTTTTTGAATTTATTATGCCCGCTTTGAATTATTTGAATTTCTAACTATGGTCGAACCTGTGCATGAAGATAGGGACGGGCATTGTTAGAACTTGCATTGGATCTCTGAAGAAACCACATATTGCGAGTCTAAAATGATTTTTTCAAAAATCACGGGCGATAGATCATGTACCGTAGTACAAACCGACCCACTTCGCCGATTCTACAGACATTTGTCCTTTTACCCGGATGGACTAAAAGGTTTGAGATGCACCGTTGGGATATAGTCCATGTAAGGTGGTCTAGTATTTTAGGAAAATAGGACGGTAGCATTCAAACGGCATTTTGGTGGTTACTTCAATAAAACGCTTTGCGCTCGGAAAATGGAAAAGGGCTTTTCCGTATGCATAAAAAGGAAAACTTCCTCCCGCAACATTGTTCTCCATACCAATGTCCACACACATGCATAATATGGGCACAACATCACAAACTATGCCGTGATTCAAAGACATAACATCGGTCATTTGGACCGAAAGCCATGAAACCTCGAACATGATAGGTCATTTTGTGAAGGTTTTTCAAACATGATCAATATACCAAGTCCGGTATTTTTCCTTTCAACTATGTAACATAATATGACACCACGCCAAGGATTTTCATTGTTCGGATTTTTTGAATTTATTATGCCCGCTTTGAATTATTTGAATTTCTAACTATGGTCGAACCGTGTGCATGAAGAGATGGGACGTGCATTTTTAGAACTTGCATTGGATCTCTGAAGAAACCACATATTGCGAGTCTAAGAATGATTTTTTCAAAAAATCACGGGCGGTAGATCATGTACCTGTAGTACAAACCGACCCACTTCGCCGATTCTACAGACATTTGTCCTTTACCCGGGATGGACTTAAAAGGTTTGAGATGCACCTTGGGATATAGTCCATGTAAGGTGGTCTAGTATTTTAGGAAAATAGGACTAGCATTCTCAAACGGCATTTTGGTGGTTACTTCATTAAATCCACCGCTTTTACTTGAAAATGGAAAAGGGCTTTTCCGTACAAAAAGGAAAACTTCCTCCTGCAACATTGTTCTCCATACCAATGTCCACACACATGCATAATATGGGCACAACATCACAAACTATGCCGTGATTCAAGACATAACATCGGTCATTTGGACCGAAAGCCATGAAACCTCGAACATGATAGGTCATTTTGTGAAGGTTTTTTCAAACATGATCAATATACCAAGTCCGTATTTTTCCTTTCAACTATGTAACATAATATGACACCACGAAGGATTTTCATTGTTCGGATTTTTTTGAATTTATTATGCCTGCTTTGAATTATTTGAATTTCTAACTATGGTCGAACGGTGTGCATGAAGATAGGGACGCATTGTTAGAACTTGCATTGGATCTCAAGAAACCACATATTGCGAGTCTAAAAATGATTTTTCAAAAATCACAGGCGTAGATCATGTACCTGTAGTACAAACCGACCACTTCCCGCCGATTCTAGACATTTGTCCTTTTACCCGGATGGACGAAAAGGTTTGAGATGCACCGTTGGGATATAGTCCATGTAAGGTGGTCTAGTATTTTAGGAAAATAGGACAGTAGCATTCTAAACGGCATTTTGGTGGTTACTTCACAAACGTTTTTTCGCTTTTTGGGAAAATAGAAAAGGGCTTTTCCGTATGCATAAAAAGGAAAACTTCCTCCTGCAACATTGTTCTCCATACCAATGTCCACACACATGAATAATATGGGCACAACATCACAAACTATGCCGTGATTCAACATAACATCGGTCATTTGGACCGAAAGCCATGAAACCTCGAACATGATAGGTAATTTTGTGAAGGTTTTTTCAAACATGATCAATATACCAAGTCTGGTATTTTTCCTTTCAACTATGTAACATAATATGACACCACGCCAAGGATTTTCATTGTTCGATTTTTTGAATTTATTATGCCCGTTTTGAATTATTTGAATTTCTAACTATGGTCGAACCGTGTGCATGAAGATAGGGACGGGCATTGTTAGAACTTGCATTGGATCTCTGAAGAAACCACATATTGCGAGTCTAAAATGATTTTTTCAAAAATCACGGCGGTAGATCATGTACTGTAGTACAAACCGACCCACTTCCTGCCGATTCGGCAGACATTTGTCCTTTTACCCGGGATGGACGAAAGGTTTGAGATGCACCGTTGGGATATAGTCCATGTAAGGTGGTCTAGTATTTTAGGAAAATAGGACTAGCATTCTGAAACGGCATTTTGGTGGTTACTTCACAACGACCTGCTTTTTGCGCCGAAAATAGAAAAGGGCTTTTCCGTGCGACAAAAGGAAAACTTCCTCCGCAACATTGTTCTCCATACCAATGTCCACACACATGAATAATATGGGCACAACATCACAAACTATGCCGTGATTCAAGACATAATATCGGTCATTTGGACCGAAAGCCATGAAACCTCGAACATGATAGGTAATTTTGTGAAGGTTTTTTCAAACATGATCAATATACCAAGTCTGGTATTTTTCCTTTCAACTATGTAACATAATATGACACCACGCCAAGGATTTTCATTGTTCGGATTTTTTTGAATTTATTATGCCCGTTTTGAATTATTTGAATTTCTAACTATGGTCGAACCGTGTGCATGAAGATAGGGACGGGCATTGTTAGAACTTGCATTGGATCTCAAGAAACCACATATTGCGAGTCTAAAATGATTTTTCAAAAAATCACAAGCGGTAGATCATGTACCAGAGTACAAACCGACTTCCTCGCCGATTCAAGACATTTGTCCTTTTACCCGGGATGGACGAAAAGGTTTGAGATGCACCGTTGGGATATAGTCCATGTAAGGTGGTCTAGTATTTTAGGAAAATAGGACTAGAGCATTCAAACGGCATTTTGGTGGTTACTTCACAAATCATCGCTTTTTTGCTTTGAAAATAGAAAAGGGCTTTTCCGCGGCATAAAAAGGAAAACTTCCTCCGCAACATTGTTCTCCATACCAATGTCCACACACATGAATAATATGGGCACAACATCACAAACTATGCCGTGATTCAAGACATAACATCGGTCATTTGGACCGAAAGCCATGAAACCTCGAACATGATAGGTAATTTTGTGAAGGTTTTTTAAACATGATCAATATACCAAGTCTGGTATTTTTCCTTTCAACTATGTAACATAATATGACACCACGAAGGATTTTCATTGTTCGGATTTTTTTGAATTTATTATGCCGCTTTGAATTATTTGAATTTCTAACTATGGTCGAACCTGTGCATGAAGATAGGGGACGGCATTGTTAGAACTTGCATTGGATCTCTGAAGAAACCACATATTATGAGTCTAAAAATGATTTTTCAAAAATCACGCGATAGATCATGTACCGTAGTACAAACCGACCACTTCCCCGATTCTAAGACATTTGTCCTTTTACCGTGGATGGACGAAAAGGTTTGAGATGTACCGTTGGGATATAGTCCATGTAAGGTGGTCTAGTATTTTAGGAAAATAGGACGGTAGCATTCTGAAACGGCATTTTGGTGGTTACTTCAAACGACCTGCTTTTTTAGCCGAAAATGGAAAAGGGCTTTTCCGTGACAAAAGGAAAACTTCCTCCCGCAACATTGTTCTCCATACCAATGTCCACACACACATGATCATTGTTCAACACATTTAGTCCCGGATGTAGTCACAAACCGACTAAAGGGATTGCGCAGTGGGCTGACAACACTAATAATAGGGGTGAGTGTCGACATTATGTCGCATGGTTTAGATTTTGTCCCGGATGGTGTCACCAACCGGGACTAAAGATGATTTAGTCCTTGGAGACACCAACCGACTAAAGATGAGTCAAGACTAATAATAGGTGAGTGTCGACATTATGTCGTGAGTGTCGACATTATGCCGAGCTGCTTGTACTATAAATATGCATCCTTGTGAGTCCAGTCCTCCAGCTTTGAGGCATCTCCAAGATGGTTTTAGAGCAGGACACCACTACGGCGCCAGGAGATGCCGACGGAGCCCGATCCTCCCAGATCTCCGAGAAATCGGTCATAGAGGCACTCTAATATGTGAAATTAGTTAGCTCCGAGGCGATTGATCTAGTTAGTGAAGTTACAAGCTACAAGATGGTTTTCGAGCAGGACACCATCATGCGGCCAGTGTGGAGATGTCACGAGCCCTCCCGGCATCTCCGAGAAATCGTCATAGAGGCACTCTAATATGTGAAATTAGTTAGCTCCAGGAGTATTGATCTAGTTAGTGAAGTTACAAGATGCAAGATGGTTTTCGAGCAGGGACACCATCATGCGACAGTTTCGTGGAGATGCCGACGAGCCCACCTCCCAAGCATCTCCGAGAAACTGGTCATAGAGGCACTCCTAATATGTGAAATTAGTTAGCCAGGCGATTGATCTAGTTAGTGAAGTTACAAGCTGCAAGATGGTTTTCGAGCAGGACACCATCAAGCGCCGGTTCCAGGAGATGCCGACGAGCCCAGCCTCCCGGCATCTCCGAGAAACTGGTCATAGAGGCACCCTAATATGTGAAATTAGTTAGCTCGAGGCGATTGATCTAGTTAGTGAAGTTACAAGCTGCAAGATGGTTTTAGAGCGTGGACACCATCATGCTTTCTGTGGAGATGCCGACGAGCCCAGTCCTCCAAAGATCTCCGAGAAATCGGTCATAGAGGCACTCCCGTCCAGCCACAAAATGGGACTAACACTCAAGACATTTATTAATATTAAAACTGAGACTACAAAACCGGGACTAAAGGCCACAAACCGCGAAGATATCCTTGGTCAAGCCACAAACCGCGAAGACATGAACTAGAGTTACATAATATGAGCATGAACTTTGGCATATGTCATTCCTTATGACCGCTTCAGACGTAACCATGGAGCATCTTCTTTACTTAACGAATGCTTGGGCCGTTTTCACCGTGAAGGGCGGAATTTCATCAAACTTATTATAATCTTCCATATGTCTTGCCTCGATTCCCACGATGTTTCTTTTCCCCGAAAGAACTATGTGACGCTTTGGATCATCATATGATGTATTCGTTTGCATATTTTTTCTTTTTTTGATGCTGGAGGACATGTCCTTCACATAGAAAACCCGAGACACATCATTGGCTAGGACGAATGGTTCATCTCTATAACCAAGATTGTTGAGATCCAGTTGTCATTCCGCATAACCGGTCTATCTTTACCCCTTCCCCATTCAGTTGACCCATTTGCAAATGAAACAAAGGGACCTTAAAAGAGACTTCATAGTCTAGTTCCCATATCTCCTCTATGTAACCATAATATGTGTCCTTTTGTCCATTCTCGCCTATTGCATCAAAGCGGACACCACTATTTTGGTTGGTGCTCTTTATCTTGGGCGATCGTGTAGAATGTATTCCCATTTATTTCGCACTTTGGAAATTCAATACAAGAGAAGATGGTGACGCGCCAACAAGTATAGCCGATCTCCAACAGTGGTGTCATTCAAGAGATGTGTCCGCATCCAACCACCGACAGACTTCATGTGTTCATCTCAGAATCCATGATTCAGCTTCCCGGGTTTTTGAGCGCATAATATTCTTGTGTTCCTCCATATACGGAGCTGCCAAGGTGGAATTATGTAGAACTGTAGTGTGCTTTAGTGAAAGAATCCCGTCCTACATATCGTTGCTTTCTTTCCCAGTGCCTTTTCCACTTAGTCTTCCCTCATGCCAGTCGAAACACCAATCGGCTTAAGGTCGAATAAAGTCAACACAAAACTCAATGACCTCCTCTCCATATCCCTTGGAGATGCTTCCTTCGTCTAGCACGGTTATGAACATATTTCTTTAAGACTCCCATGAACCTCTCAAAGGGGAACATATATTGCGTAAATACCGACCGAGAATGGCAATCTCTTCCACTAGATGAACCAGAGATGCGTCATAATATTGAAGAAGGATGGTGGGAACACCAATTCAAAACTAACAAGACATTGTACCACATCCTTCAGAACCTTGGCGTAATATCCGGATTGATTACCTTCGAGATATTTCATTGAGGAATGCACACTTCACAATGGGTACTCGAACATTTTCCGTAGAAGCCCCTCAATGCAATCGGAAGCAATCATTCATAATCACGTGATACCATGAGACTTCAGGTTTTGGAACTTTTCTCCATATTTATTATCCTCTTTATATTAGATGAGAAGCCCGACGCACCTTGATACTAAAGGACTTCAAAAAGATTTCTCTCGCTTTGGTAAGAGCATAGCCGGCACGACTTAAGTGACGCCTTTATCCGCCTTGTTATCTGATGCATGTTCTTTGGGTCTTTCATAATTTGTTGGTCCTCCCGTGCTTCGTGTGTTTCTTTTGTCTTCCCATACACGCCTAGGAATCCTAGCAGGTTCACAGAGATTCTTCGTCACGTGCATCACGTCGATTGAAGAGCGGACACGCAGGACTTTCCAATATGGCAGCTCCCAAAATATAGATTTCTTCTTCCACATGGGTGCGTGTCCTGTAGCGACGCTGTTCGAACTGATTGACCGCCAGACCCTTTCCAAAGATTACTTATGTCCTTGACCATACCAAATACATCATCACCAGGGAGTTCAGCTTCTTCCTGATCCGCCTCACCTTTGAAATGCTTGCCTTTCTTTCTTACGGATGATTGGTCAAGAAATCGTCGATTCGCTAGGTACACAACCTTCTTGCATTTATGCAAATATGTACCTTCGTCTTATCTAAACAGTGGGTGCATGCCTTATATCCTTTGTTTGTCCGTCCGAAAGGTTACTAAGAGCAGCCAATCATTGATGGTTACGAATAACAACCCTCGTAGATTAAATGGCTCGCTTGTTCTCATCCCACGACGCACACCTGGTTTGCCCCACAACCGTAAGAGTTCTTCAACTAATGGCCTAAGGTACACATCAATGTCGTTGCTGTTTCGGGCCTTGGATGAGCACTGGCATCATAATGAACTTACGCTTCATGCACAACCAAGGAGGCAGTTGTAGATACATAGAGTCACGGGCCAGTCTTTGACTGCAGCTCTGCCCCAAAAGGATTCATGCCATCCGTTTTAGACCAAACCATAAGTTCCTTGCGTCACCAGAAAGTCCGGGAAGTCTCTCTCGATTTTTCTCCACTTTGACCCATCGCCAGGTGTCTCAACTCCCGCCTTTCTTAAGGTCTTCTTTGTGCCATCGCAACAACTGGCATGCTCTTTGTTCGAACATGCGTTTCAACCTTGGTATTATAGGAGCATACCACATAACCTTAGCAGAACCCTCTTACGGAGGGGCTCTCCTCAACATCACCAGGTCATCTCGTCGATCTTATACCGCAACGCTGCATACCGGACATTTATCTAAATTCTCATACTCATCATGTAGAGGATGCACCATTAATGCATGCATGTATCTTTTGCACATCTAATCCCAGAGGACAGAGAGTCTTCTTTGCTTCAGAGGTACTCGGAAGTTCGTTATGTTTTGGAAACTTGCTTCATTATTTTCAGATCTTTTCAAATGAGGAGTCGGTTAGACCACACTGCCTTCCATCGCAACAATTCCAAAGGTGGTACCGAGCTTTGTGCCGCCATCTTCACAATTTGGGTACAACAATTTCTTGTGATCTTCTAACATGCCCTCTAACTTCAACTTCTCATTTTGTTCACGCCTCGCTTTGCATCGAAATGACCCTACCAAGTTCATCACCCGGCTCATCCGATGCCCGTTCTTCACCTTTTTCCTCTCCATTGTCTTCCATAGCAGTATCACCGATTCAGAAACATATGATGATAGTTGTTATCATCATCTTCTTCTTCACCATCTTCCATCATAACCCCTCTTTCCCCGTGCTTGGTCCAAGAATTATAGTTGGGCATGAAACCTTTCATAATCAGTGGCCGAATGATTTTCGAGGAAGAGTACTCCTTGTTGTTCGACATTGAACACATGGACAACGATAAATCCATTCTCTTTGTTTGTCGTAGCCACATCGATAAATTTATCCACGCCTTTGATATACCCTACCCGCCGGCCACCGTACATCCATTCCCTCACCGCTCATCTCGCATCATATAAGTAAGTTTATCAAAAACAGGACATCGTAAATAGTGAAATAACCAATTCACACCGACACATGAATTGTATCAATGACCTAGAAAAGATAGGATTGCTAACCTCGATCGAGGGAAATAAAGAGGAGAAAGCTCAAGTGCATCTTGACACCTTCTATATTTTTGTTCTATGAGAAATTCAACGGATTTTTCACTCAAACATTTCAACAAACACCTTCAATGCATGCATGAGAAAAACTAGCACACACCCTCACACCTTACACCATTCAAAAAACAGAGTGGAGGCAGAGGGGTCAAGGCATTTATAGAGGGCAGGGTCTTTAGTCCTGCTGGAGCCAAGAACCGAGACTAGCAGCGTACACGCCACGTGGCTGTGGCCAAACCTTTAGTCCCGGTTGGTGGCTCCAACCGGGACGCATGCCCCCTTACCAACCGGGACCCATGCCCCCATGGCCCCGTGCCCGCTCCAACCGGGACGCGTGCCAGCATTAGTCCCGGTTGGTGGCGCAACCGGGACTAATGCTCCCAGGGGTGGCGAACGGATGGCCCTTTTTCCTCTAGTGGCGGATTCTCCGGGGGAAACTCCGCCCCTCTCTGGAGCTTGCGCCTTGGAGAAACTTGGAGAAGATCTTGGGGGGCGGATTATCCGGCCCTCCTGTGGGGCGGATTATCCGGCGAGGACGGAAAGTCCGGCCAAAACTCCGCCCCCTCTCTGGGGCTTGCACCTTGGCGATGAGCAGGAGGGGCGGATTATTGTAGGGGTTCGTAGCATGGAAAACAAAAAATTTCTATCGCATACAAACAAACAAGCCAAGATCTATCTACTAGATTGTAGCAACGAGTCGATGGAATAACTTACCCTCGAAGATTCCAAAGCGGTTAACGAGCATTCGTGGGTGATGTAGTCACACTTCCGATCTCAAGATCGCGTAGACGATCCTTCCCATGCTGCTCCAGCGCTTCTGCAATCGGTCACACGCTCGTACTGACGAAGACCTTCCTCTCCTTGTTCCAAAGAAAATGGAGGTTGTAGCACTTCTCGCGATTCCTGAAGACAACAACAAGTGGTACCTAAGTAGAGGGAGATCCCAGGCTTCGCCTTAGCCGAGCGAGTATGGTGGAGTATGATAGAGAGCTATTAGTGCTCTAGAGATTAGACACACCAATTAGAAGGCTCTAAACCAAGGCTAGGGCAATTAGAAGCTCTAAACCAAAACGCTCTAAACCGAGATTAGAGGATAGGAACTTGTGTGTCTAGAGGAGGAGGCCCCGCCTCCTTTTATAGGTGGAGGGCGGCCAAGGGGGAGTCCTCCCCAAGTCGGCCTTGGTCAAGCGCCAAGCTTGAGGGACTCTCCCCCAAGTCGGTTCCAACCACCTCTTGCTTGTTTCCCACAGCTCGCTTTAGCCGCTTGACTTTTAAACTGCCATTTGACTTTTCTGCTTTAGGATTCAATTTAATCCTTTATTTGGAACAAGAACACTTAGTACATGATGCAATCATTCAATATGTAATGACACATTCATGTACACTCCCCTGAGTGCTGACAATCCTGAACCTTCTAGAACATTCCGATGAAATCACCTAATCATTCCCGAACTCAAACGGACTTTCCTTATATGAATCTTATTCTCCTGACCATTCCGGATCACCTCGTGATATCCCGGATCCCATCCGAGACTCAACAACATTCGGTCTCTTTCTCATAATACCATAACTACTCAAACAACGTCAATCCTTAAGTGTGTCTCCCTATGGTTCGTGAATTATGCGACATGATCGAGACACTTCCTAACAATAACCAATAGAGGAATCGAAATTCATATGGCTCTACATATTTCTACGATTACTTTGCAATCGAATGAACCACTTACATACGATACCAATTTCCTTTGTCTCACGATAGTTTACTTATCCGAGGTTATGATCGTCGATCTCTGCATACCTAGTTCAACCTCGTTACCGATAAGTACTCTTTTCTCGTTCCCGTGATATGTGATCCCTTGTGAGCCAGTCACATGCTTGCAAGCTAATTGGATGACATTCCACCGAGAGGGCCCAGAGTATATCTATCCGTCATATGGATGGACAAATCCCACTGTTGATCCATGTGTTTCAACCAATACTTTCCGAACACTCAATGCCACCTTTATAGCCACCCTGTTACGGTGTGGTGTTTGATGACATCAAAGCATCCATCTGGTAAAGGTGATATGCATGATCTCATGGTCGAAGGAATTAGGTTACTATGTATCAGAAAGCATATATCAATTGAACTATTGAAATGACTTGATCTTTATGCTACGCTTATCTATAGGAGTATGTCCATCACATCATTCTCCTAATGATATGACCTTGTTGTTAATAACATCTCTATGTTCATGATCAGGAAACCATGATCATATATTAACCAACAAGCTAGTTTAACAAGAGGCTTTACTAGGGACTCTATTATGTTTACAAATCACACAAGTATTAATGTTTCCGGTTAATACAATTATAGCATGGTATGTAAACATTTATCATAAGTGTGAAGATATGATAATAACCACTTTATTATTGCCTCTTGGGCATATCTCCAACAGTCTCCCACTTGCACTAGAGTCAATAATCTAGTTTCAAACCTTTGTGTATATAACACCTATGGCTTTCCGGTGTTGTATGTACCATTGCTAGTGGTCAATTGATCTCCTGATCGACACTTCTAGGTCCGTGTGTAATTGCATGTCTTTATGCCTCACGCATCACTCATTCTCTAATGAGATGGCTTTGTATAAATTTGGTCTTCGGTGTGACCTTTAGTTCTTTGGGGTTAAAACATGTTGATAATATTGTCGCACAATATATCTTCACAGATTATCCTCTGTGAACTACACCTAGTTTGATAACAAACTACTTGACACAAATGCCCTTTGTCGCTATAATAATATATACTTAGCCTTTTGTTGTAGTATCTGTCACAATGTCTTAACTTTGGAACTCATCCAAATCCATTATGGAACTCACTTTCCATTATATTGTGCCACCCTTAGTTTAGATTGAGATAAACTTAATTTGCACTTTGTGACAAAGCTAGTATCAATGTAGTACTTATACAATGAACTAACCATCTATTTGTCACTTCTACAAATAATATACTCTTAGTTCTTCCAAAAGATCATAAGAATATCCTTACTATTGTCCAATGATCATCTTACGAATCATTCAGGTATATGCTCACAACATTTAGAGCATAGGACATATCTGGATTTGTACATATCACAGTATGATTGATATAAATACTCTTTGTGATTTCATACATCAAGTATCAATCTATACTTGATTATTTGTTTTACTTTACCAAATGTCAATACACTTGAATATATCATTAACATTGAACTCTTTCAATCCTTTCTGTGCGACAAGAACCTTTTCTTGTAGTTTATATATTGAACTCATTCAATATCTCGTCTATGTACTTCTGGCACAACCATATTAGCGTCTATTGATGCCAAATATTTGGGTTTTGCCTAAGCCTTTCATCGAGATGAAATTCTTAATATGTGTTAATAAAATATACATCATTTCCAATCAACAATATGTCTTCCACATAACGTATTAGAAATATGTCTTAGCCCCACTTAATTTCTGCAAACGCAAGCATCTTCATTATCTCGATGAAATTAAACTTTTAACAGTTTCATCATAGTGAAGATTCCAACTCCGCTATGCTTACTTCAACCATTGAAGTTTGCATATGTTTTAGCATCCTTGAATTTAATAAACCCTTTGGACCGCTCATCCACGCCCTAGGTAACAATTCTATTAGAAGAACTTGTTTTGTTTATTCAACTACCATATAACAAAATTATATGTAGTGGTTTCTACATTAATCCTAGACTAAACATCGCTATGAAAGATCAAATATTGTCATATACAACCTTTGAACATTGTTGTGAACTCTTCCCAACATGTCGACTATTTCATAGATGTGAAACATCCATGTCTATTTCTTTATAGATCCAAACACAACTGTAAGGTCTTACACCTTTCGAGGGTCCTTCAAGTTCAAAACTTGATTTCTGTATGGAACTATCACGGATTTTATGGCTTCAAGCCATTTGACGAGTCGAGCCCATCATCGCTTCTTTGCATGTAGTCGTTCATTATTCTCAAATAATGATTCAACCTCAAATCTTGGTATTTGATTGTTTACTCGACCTACTTGGTTCAATAGAAACTTTGACCTTCGTAACCACAACCTTTGAGGCACGTGAGCCATGAGCATTGTCAGCCTCCTAACACTTTTCGGTGTCGCAACTCTGCACATATAGCTAAGGTTCTTTTAACCTTATCAAAGTTCTATTGTCCTCCCACTTAACTTTTCACGAAAAATTCCTTCTAAAAGAAACTTGACGTTCTAAGTGACAAACACTTTTGTCTCCTGTGTTAGGGAGGAATACTGAACAAAGACAGATTCATCCGACTTTGGTTGCAAACATCTTTCTTATGCATAGCATACCAATGTTTTAAGAAAGGACAACTTGGTTTTATCCCAAACCATAACATATGGTGTCATTTCAACGGATTATGATGGAGCTCTTTTCAAAGGAAAACGGTAATCTCTAAAGCTTTTAATCTTTAAAATATAATGGCATTTTATGAATTATACCTTTGATCTTACCATGTCAAACAAGGTTTAATTACATATCTCGAACGCTCCATACTCTTATGGTGTTTCGAATGCAAATCCACGAACGATTCCTTAAATCTTAGGTATTATGCTAAACTTGTAACTTAAATATTTTCCTTTATGATCTTATCATAAACTATTCATATTCTTGTTACAATGATTTTGCACTTCATCTTGAAAGTCTTTGAAATTTTCAAGTGTTTCATACTTTATCCTTATTAAGTAAATATTCATATATTCACTCAAATTTTCGGAGAAAGCATATGAAGTTGAAATCCATCGCTTTTGACTACACATAATGGATTTCGTACAACAATATGTACAAGTTCCAATAAGCTAGTCATTCGTTCCCTTTTGGCCTATGAACGAAGTTTTAATTATCTCTAGGAAAGTTTCACAAGCGTCATTTGATAAAAAGTCATCAGACTCCAAAATTCCATCCACATGGAGTTTCTTCATGTTTTCTTTCCATTATAATTTAAACGGCGATGTCACTTCCTAAGTGATCTTTCAATCAATTTGTCTTTCGACATTTTTAGCACTAGTTTTATGGATGTGATTTCTCCAACGAGATTTGTGAATCATCCATCTTTTATGGATTACGGTAATTTATTTGAACAACCCTTTTGTTCTCATAATACCTGATAAAACAAATCTTGAAGGCAAGCTTTGATGTTTAACGAGCAACACAATAACCCTTTATTTGTTCTCGATGAACATCATCACATATTCTTTGCTAGTTACTTAGGCCATTGTAGTTCATGAATTGTGTTGTTTCGTATGACGATTCACACCAACAAATTCAGTATCAAATACTTGAGAACCACATTGTTTAATAAGCAAAGAATATAGCCATAACATGTATATCATCTATATACTTAAGCTGAACAATTCTAGTCTTTTCCTTTCTGCCATATACTTATGAGATTTTCTTTCAATATTTCCTTTTCTGTTTGAAAGAATCTATCAACATCAATAGTGGAGTCATACATATGACATATAGTCCAAAGCGTGTATAGTTAAATACCAATGTCTTTGGAATTGCACTTTGAAGTAGATCACCATCATCAAATGTTTGGTGTTCTTTCAAATTCCTTTCTTTAGTAATCTCTTGGTGTAGTAAATATTTTACCTACATCAAATATTCATCTTTATCATGGAATCGTCCATGATCAAGATACTTTTAGCTTATAACGATGAATTACGAGTATAATGTCGCTGTCCAAAACCTTTTGGAGGATTAGGACAACAAGTGTCTCCAACCTTTTGCAAATTCTCATCAAAATATGAGAACATGAACTTTGCCATATTATACTCTATCATGTTGTAACCAAAACTTTGTTTCAGATATCACAATATCTTCCATACATCATGGTTTCTGAAACAACTCTTTCAGATCCTAGATAACCTTGATATTAAGAGAATCTTTTGAATATCAAGAATCATGGAGACAAACATGATACTTATATACTAACACTTGGAATTGTTACTCTTGATTTAATACTAATTATTAAACTTCATGGAGTAACCGGAACTTACTGAAAGTTTGCAATAGGACTTTTAAACTTTAGATTAACACTTCAAAACAATGCGATACCGGTTAAGTAAAGTAACTTAACCAGAATTCTATAGTTCTATCATCTCAATTATAACTAAGCGCAAGGTGGTAAACAGATGCCAATGACTACAACAACTATGCAAATTCACTTTGATTTAGTTTATGATAAATTGAGTTCTAATTAATAATTAAATTAATCTAGGTGAACTCCCACTCAAATCAATATCCCTCACATTGTTTTAGTGATCACACGAACCAAATCCACCACATCAAAACCGATCATCACGAGAGTTGATATAGCTTCAATGGCGAACAATCAACATGTTCATCATATCTACTATATGAATCATGCTCTACCTTTCGGTAATCCGTGTTCTGAGGCCATGCATACATGCTAGGCTCACAAGATCAAACCTTAGTTTCGCATGAGCAAATCTGGCTTGCTCACGTTGTATACACTTGTAGAATCTAACACCCGATCATCACGTGGTGCTTCAAACAACAAGCTTTAGCACGGTGCTAACTAAGGGTGAACACTTTGTGACTTGAAATTCATGTGCATGAGGGATCATCTTGTAATGCTACCGTCTACTAAGCAATACAAGATGCATAAAGGATAAACATCACATGCAATTCATAATATGTGATATGATATGGCCTTTCTTCTTTGTGCTTCCGATCTCCATCTTCAAGCACGAACATGATCTCCATCATCACCGCATTGCATCAAGGTCAATGACGCTTCTCCATGGTTGTCGCCCACGGCTTCAACTATTACAACTACTTTGAATAGACACGCGGGTCTTAACATAAATTAAAGACAACCATATGGCTCCGTTGCCAACTTACAATAAGGAACATTGCATACATCAAATATAATCACAATCATGGCCATATCACATCATCACACACACCTGCAAAACAAAGTTAGACGCCTCTACTTTCTTTGCATATTTTACGTGGTTTGGGGCTTTCAATAAGTGTCGTTCTAACTTACGAACATGAACCACAACATTGATACTAGTATTGTTAATCACCGTTGTAAATTGGATCTTAACTATGCTAGGAGAAACAGGCACCATAAAGCCACTTATGCAATACAAGTTGCATGTCAAGCGTGGAGCAAGTCTCATGAACGATGTCGTGTAAGGTTAGCCCGGCCGCTTCATCCCAACATACCGCAAGATGCAAAGTACACAAGAAGCAATCGACAATAAAGCATCAACGCCCACAATGACCATTGTGTTCTACTTGTGCAACAGATCTACATATAGACACAGCTCGATACCACTATAGGGTTTAGCATGGAAAACAAAAATTTCTATCGCATACAAACAAACAAGCCAAGATCTATCTACTAGATTGTAGCAACGAGTCGATGGAATAACTTACCCTCGAAGATTCCAAAGCGGTTAACGAGCGATTCTCGTGGGTGATGTAGTCGTACACTTCGATCTCAAGATCGCGTGAGACGATCCTTCCGGCTGCGTTCGGCGCTTAGCTGATCGGTCACACGTTCGGTACTCGGAAGACCTTCCTCTCCCTTGTTCCAAGAGGCGGCGGAGGTTGTAGCACTCTCCTCGCGATTCCGGCCTGGCGTGGTACCTAAGTAGAGGGAGATCCCAGGCTTCGCCTGCCGGGCGAGTATGGTGGAGTATGAGAGAGCTATTAGTGGTCTAGAGATTAGACACACCAATTAGAAGGCTCTAAACCGAAGGCTAGGGCAATTAGAAGCTCTAAACCATAACGGCTCTAAACCGGAGATTAGAGGATAGGAACTTGTGTGTCTAGAGGAGGAGGCCCTGCCCCTCCTTTTATAGGTGGGAGGCGGCTAAGGGAGGAGTCCCTCCCAAGTCGGCCTTTGTTGGCTGGCGGCTTGGAGGACTCCTCCCCCAAGTCGGTTCCAACCACCTCTTGCTTGTTTCCCACAGTTTCCTGTTTTAGCCGTTTGACTTTTAAACTGGCCATTTGACTTTTTTGTTTTAGGATTCAATTTAATCCTTTATTTGGAACAACAATAACACTTAGTACATGATGCAATCATTCAATATGTAATGACACATTCATGTACACTCCCCCCCGGAGTGCCGGACAATCCTGAACCTTCTAGAACATTCCCGATGAAATCACCGGAATCATTCCCGAACTCCGAAACGGGACTTTCCTTATATGAATCTTATTCTCCGGACCATTCCGGATCACCTCGTGATACCCCGGATCCCATCCTAGACTCCTAACAACATTCGGTCTCTTTCTCATAATACCATAACTACTCAAACAACGTCGAATCCTTAAGTGTGTCTCCCTACGGTTCGTGAATTATGCGGACATGATCGAGACACTTCTCCGAACAATAACCAATAGAGGAATCTGGAAATTAATATGGCTCCCACATATTTCTCACGATTACTTGCGATCGAATGAACCACTTACATACGATACCAATTTCCCTTTGTCTCACGATAGTTTACTTATCCGAGGTTATGATCGTCGGTATCTCTGCATACCTAGTTCAACCTCGTTACCGATAAGTACTCTTTTCTCATTCCCGTGATATGTGATCCCTTGTGAGCCAGTCACATGCTTGCAAGCTAATTGGATGACATTCCACCGAGAGGGCCCAGAGTATATCTATCCGTCATATGGATGGACAAATCCCACTCTTGATCCATGTGTTTCAACCAATACTTTCCGAACACTCAATGCCACCTTTATAGCCACCCTGTTACGGTGTGGTGTTTGATGACATCAAAGCATCCATCCGGTAAAGGTGATATGCATGATCTCATGGTCGAAGGAATTAGGTTACTATGTATCAGAAAGCATATAGCAATTGAACTATTGAAATGACTTGATCTTTATGCTACGCTTATCTATAGGAGTATGTCCATCACATCATTCTCCTAATGATATGACCTTGTTGTTAATAACATCTCTATGTTCATGATCAGGAAACCATGATCATATATTAACCAACAAGCTAGTTTAACAAGAGGCTTTACTAGGGACTCTATTATGTTTACAAATCACACAAGTATTAATGTTTCCGGTTAATACAATTATAGCATGGTATGTAAACATTTATCATAAGTGTGAAGATATGATAATAACCACTTTATTATTGCCTCTTGGGCATATCTCCAACAATTATCCGCCCCCTGAGGAGCGGATTATCCGGCCCGGCCGGAAAGTCCGGCCAATGTTCCGCCTTTCCGGGCTTGCGCTTGTTGAGAGGAGGCGGATTATCCGCCTGGCAGGCGGATTATCCGCCCCAAAGCGTAGTTCAGTGCAACACTTCAACACACATTAAAAGATCCTTGGTATTGTTATCTAACACACAAAACACTAGGGATTAAGAAATGTTCTTTCAATCTCCCCCTTTTTGGTGTTAGATGACAATACTAGGATTTGCAATGAAACCGGCAAGTGCCACCTTAGATAATGAAAGACGCTCCCCCTAGATGTGTGCATATTTAAGATTTGCATTTGAATACAAATACACACACTCGGTAGAACACTACTTTAAGGTTTGGAGAAAAAAATCATACCACCGGAATATATAGCCAAGGCATACATAGAAAATCCCATGAATCCATATGTCATCAAATATGCTCCATAATTCCAGAATTCCATGGGGTCCATGATAGATAAATCCAGAAATCCATGAATACCAAACATAATACCAAACTGTGGAGTACGACATAGTCTTACACAAACAACCACAAATAGCAAACAAGTTCACGCTAGAAAAGGCACAAGCAAGCAAATGAAAAAACGACTAAAATCGAAAAGCTTGTGCCCGACCCTTGCAAATCCACGAGACCTAATAGAACTACTTCTCCCCCCTTGGCATCGAAACGCCAAAAAGGAAGAAGAGCGATGCTAACGTCCGATGGTGTTTTAGAGGACTTGTGTGCAAGAATAGATGGTTCAAGGAGGGAGGGAAAGGCTTGGGTTGAGAGAATCAAACTGAGATGGTACTACGCACCCAAATTTGCAAGAATCAAATCAATCAAAAGCCAAATTTGAGTGTGTTTTCCATAAGAACAAAAAGTATGCAAGAAAATCCAACGAGACCCATTAAAAACCAACTCTTCTCTAGGAAGAGGGCGGTGGCCGAAGCCACCATGTTGGAGCGCATGGCATGACACCGCGAAGATGTATCTTGAGTTCAAAACCAATGCTCATCGATGACCCACATATCACAAAATGATATTAAGGGAAATGATTTTACTTGATTTTTGCATTATGGAGGGAGGGTTGGCCCAATCAATTAGGACCACACTCCCCCTATGTCTATGCCCGCGTCTAAACCAAATACATGAATAAGAGCAAGTGAGTGTGCAAGAATAGTCAAGCCAAGCTCCTTGAATCTAAGATATTTAGCTCATTCCGCAAATAACAAAATATTGCTTCATCGAGGGGCTTCGTGAAAATATCATCAAGTTGGTTCTTCGTGCTTACAAAGGACAGAGCAATATCTCCACGAGCAACATGATCCCGAATAAAGTGGTTGCGAATCTCTATATGTTTTGTTCTTGTATCTTTGCAGATTGTAAGCAATTTTGATAGCACTTTCATTGTCGCATAAAGAGGCACTTTGTCATAATTGACACCATATTCCTTTAAAGTTTGCCTCATCCATAACAATTGAGTACAAGCACTTGCAAAGCAACATATTCAGCTTCGGTTGAGAGTGAAATACAATTATGTTTCTTTGATGACCAACACACTAGAGACCTGCCCAAGAATTGGCATGCACAGAGGTTGATTTCCTATCATCTTTGTCACCAGCCCAATCTGAATCGGTGTAACCACAGAGAGAAACTTGAACCCTTGGGATACCATAACCCAAAATTTGGGGAATGAACCAAATATCGGAAGATTCGCTTGACCGCCACTAAGTGGCTTTCTTTAGGAGCGGCTTGGTACCTTGCACACACTCCTACACTTAACACGATATCGGGCCTAGATGCGCAGAGGTAAAGGAGAGAGCCGATCATGATCGGTATACCTTTTGATCCACATCTTTACCCTTGGGATTGAGCTCAAGATGACACTTTGTTTGCATTGGGGTAGCAACGCCATTGAGATCCGTCATCTTGAACCTTTTGAGCATGTCTTGGATGTACTTAGCTTGATTAATAAAGGTTCCCTCTCTAAGTTGTTTTATTTCAAATCCGAGAAAAAACCTTAGCTCACCCATCATGGACATCTCAAACTTGTTAGTCATAAGCTTTGAAAATTCATCGTTAAAAGCTTGGTTAGTAGAGCCAAAAATAATGTAATCTACATAAAGTTGGCATACAAAAAGCTCCCCATTGACCTTCTTAGTAAAAAGAGTGGGATCTATTTGCCCAACTTCGAATCCACGGTCTAGCAAAAGCTCTTTAAGGTGCTCATACCACGCACGTGGGGCTTGTTTAAGGCCATAGAGCGCCTTATCGAGTTTGAAGACATGGTTCGGAAATTTGGGGTCCTCAAACCCCGGGGGCTGCTTGACGTATAATAACTCATGTAGAGGACCATTAAGGAAAGCGCTCTTAACATCCATTTGTTGTAATTTAAAATTATGATGGGCTGCATATGCAAGAAGGATACAGATGGACTCAAGGCGAGCTACAGGAGCGTAGGTCTCGCCAAAATCAATTCCTTCTACTTGAGAGAATCCTTGAGCCACGAGTCGTGCTTTATTCCTCACAACAATGCCATTTTCATCCTGTTTGTTCTTGAAGATCCACTTGGTGCCGATAACATTGCGGCAATCCTTTGGCTTTTCTACGAGCTTCAAAACTTTGTTGCGCTCAAGTTGTTTAATTCTTCATGCATTGCAACAACCCAATCGGGTCTTCAAGAGCATCAAAACCTTCTTTGGTTCAACCATGGAAATGTGAGCTTGATGATCACGAAGCTAGCAAGCTCTCTTGAGTGGATACCCTTCGTAGATCACCAACTACCTTGTCAAGAGTGTGACCTCTTAGTTCAAGGTTGCGATCAGCACGAGCCTTGCGACGAGCCTCAATATCCTTATTGTTTCTCGGAGGAGTGGATTCAATTGTTGTATCCTTGTATTGATTACTGCATTGCCCTTGATCTTGGTCACCGGTATTGCCAGAAGATTGTTGCTGAACATTTTCTTTAGGCCCGGATAATCCGCCCCTTGGAGGGGCCGGACTATCCGGCCTGGGAGATGAAGTACCAGAACCATCTTCCTGAGAAAGCCTGACTGGAGTTGGAGAGCCATGGCCGGATAATCCGTCCCTAGGGGCCGGAGAATTCGGCCTGGGAGCATCCGAGATGTTGATTTCTCCTTCGGATCCCCTGGTACGAGTTGGAGTGCCAGGGGCGGATTGTCCGCCCCTTGGAGGGGGCGGATAATCCGGCCTGGGACTACCATCTTGTCCAGGAGACTGATGATCTTCAGCAGGTTGCGGTGTTGGTGCAGAGTTTTCTCCAACAGTAGGAGCTTGTTGATCTTGTGAAGATGAGGGATCCACTTGAGTGGAGCATTGTCCTTCCCGATCCGCCACAAGGGGTTCCTCAATGGGCGGAAAAATCCGCCCATTCTTCTTATGGCATCTTGGGGTATTTCAACATCGCATCACAAACATCAACTTGCCCTACAAAGGAGCCGTTATTTTCATCGAACTCCACACTACAAGATTCTACAACAATCCCGGTGAGCTTGTTGTAGACTCTATAAGTGTGGGATTCGCACCGTAACCAATAAATATACCCTCTAAAGCCTTGGATTCAAATTTTGACAAGCGGACACCTTTAATAAGAAAGAAACACTTACACCGAATACCTCAAGTATGAGATGTTGGGTTTGTTGCGTAAGTATTTCATATGGGGTCTTGTCCAAGATCTTCCGAAGGTAAAGCCGGTTTGATGAGTGACAAGCGGTGGATATGGCTTCACCCAAAAATTATAAGGAGACTTAAATTCAGCTAGCATAGATCTTGCCATATCCATCAAAGTCCGGTTCTTCCTCTCGGCTACACCATTTTGTTGAGGGGTGTACGCAATGAGTATTGGTGTCTAATCCCTCTTCGCTAAGAAACTCGTTTAAAGTGTAGTTCTTGAATTACGTCTGTTGTCACTTCTAATTGCCAAGATGGGAACATTGTGTTGACGTTGAACTTCATTGGCAAAGTCGATGGATTTGTTGAGTCTCACTTTTCAGCTTGAAGAAATATACCCATGTATATCTTGAGTAATCATCGGCGATGACCAAGCAATATTTCTTCCTACCAAGACTTGCATGAGAAGGAGGTCCAAATAAATCCACATGGAGTAATTCCAAGATCCTCTTGATGACACAATAGTCTTCCTCTTGTGGGGAGAATCATGCATTTTCCTTCAACACAGGCCACCAACACGATCTTTGGCAAAAGAGACATTGTCTTTTAGTCCAAGAATGTGGCCACCCTTTTGGAGACTTTGCAAAGTTCTCATGTTGACATGGGCTAAACGGCGATGCCATAGCCAGCCCACGTCGGCCTTTCCGAATAGACACATCGGACCCGAAGTGGTTTTCCCCGAGAAGTCCACCACATACGGTCATTTTCGTATCCAACGAAGTCGACCTTTAGAGACTTGCTCCATAAGAGTACCACCAAATCATCATCGATAAAAACAGCAAAACCCATCTTGCCAAGGGCACGAACAGAAAGAAGATTGTAGCCAAGGGTCTCAACAAGCATGACGTCCACGAGAGAGATATCGTGGGCAACCACAACCTTGCCAAGACCCAATACCTGAGATTTAGACTTATCACCATAGGAGACTGTGATATTATCAAGATTTGGACGCATCTCCGTGATGATCTCCTTGCTTCTGGTCATATGACTAGTGCAGCCACTATCCAAGACCCATTTCGACCCACCCAAGCATAGCCTGCAAGAAAATTACTTCTTGGTTTTAGGTACCCATTTTCAATGGGTCCTTTCATGTTAGTAACAAGGGTCTTTGGGACCCAAATAGACCAAGCAATATATTCATCAAAAGGACCAACATAATAAGCATAAACATCGCCATAATCATCACAAAAGAGTTCATAATTCGGATTGTGAGACCCCGCAAAACCAACATTATTAGTCTTGTATTTTGTGACAACCTTCTCAAAGATGCTTGTCTTTAATTGCACATTCTTGGTCTTGTTCTTCTTGGTTTTCTTCTTCTTGGACTTGGTGACATACCCAAGTCCCTCTCTACCATGATTTGACCTTTGCTTGTCAAGGACTTCATCAAGCACACCTTTGTCCTTTGTAGTGATGTCCTTGACCACTCCTTTTTCCACATTAGCATTTTTCTTGTTACTATATGTTGAGTTGGACGAGCTAGGAGTATCATATTCGGCCAATCGACTTTGAAGCTGATCATGTGACTCATTGAGGATAGAGAACTCGTTTTCAACGCCTTGTGAGCATTGTCAAGTTTCTCCAATTCCTCGGAGAGTCTATCATGAGCAGCCCCAAAGTCAATCCTTTCCTTCTTTAACTTCTTTGCCTTGGTGACCGCATTGTCACGTTCCTTAACGAGTTTAGTCACAATTTCTTCATGTGACTCTTCCATAGACTCAAGCCTCTCTTCAAGAGAGACCCAAGCTTCTTCTTCTTCTTCAAGAGCATTTTTTAGGGATGCAATTTCCATTGCATCCTCCCTTTCAATTCTGCCCTTTTCTTCGAGGAGTGCTTCGTTTTGGGCCAGCTGATCCATAAGAGCCTCAAAACGAACTTTGTGCTCACCTTGCAAGTTAGTATAGAAATAATCCAAGGCAATAATCTCTTCTTTAACCTTAAGACTAGCAGGATCATCCATGTCTATCATAGCCTTGGGAAAGGAAGAGTTAGAAGAAGTTACCTCGGAGCTTCTTGCCATGAGACAAGTAGGATTCTTGTTGATGATGTTTTCGCTTGGAGAGTCGAAGAGTGATGTTGATGTAGATGTGGTGGCTATAGCAGCCACCTCTTGAGAGCTATCGTCCTCGTCCTCATCTTCACTCCCCGATGAATATTCTTCTTGAGCTACTAGAACAATCTTTGGTTGCTTCTTGAAAGGAGCATTTTTCTTTACAAACTGTTTCTTCGTGGAGCTTTTGATTTGTCCTTGAAAATGAGTCTTCCTCCATTATCCTCTCTACTTTGATATGGACACTCAGCTCAAGTGCAACCGTCACCACAATTAAAGCATGTTCTCGACTTGGGACCATTTTCTTTTCTTCCATAGGCTCCACTTTTGCGATCTAGTTCAGCTTTAGCCTTGGTGGATCTTTCCAAAAGTTTCTTGCATAAAGAGCCAAGTATTGTCCGTGGATCCTTTTTATATCTTCGGATACCAGGCCTTCTACCGCATATTCATCATGATCAATCACACTAGTCTTCAAAGCCATGTTGACCCCTTTTGCATCCCCATAGCTCGAGCACGAGCATCTTCGCATTCTTGGCAGCCACTTTGAATGCGGCCATTTCTTGCATTACCTCATTGGATGACATGAGGTGATAATTATGCCTACCTTGGAGACTTTTCAAATCAGGCTCAAATGTCATAAGATCATCGACATACTTGCGCTTGATCCAAGCATCATCAACATGAGTCACCGTGGTTTCAAGGTAGTAGCTATTGCCTTGAGCCTCCTATACATGTCCTCGTGGTCTTCTCCATCCAAAGATATAAAATCCTTCACTTCATTGCTCAAGGCATCATATCTATTCCTTCTCATACTTTCATTTCGATGAAGAGCTCGGTAAGAGCATCCCAAGCTTCTTTAGCTGTGCTAAGATGTGAATGTGTGGCATGTCTTTATCACCCACACCAAGTCGTATCATGTGTAGAGCTGTAGCATTGAGTTGGCTATCGACCACTTCTCTCCTTGTGATATTGTTAGATTTCCAACGTGAAGACCATTTTCGATGATCTTCCACAACTCTATGGAGGAACTGCACATGAGATTTCATCAAAATTGCCATTGAGAGAAAGTAGAAGTGATAGTTTGGGTGGATCACCCTATTATGTATGTGTGGGTGAGGAATAGGCGGATCGGGAATACACATGAGAAACCTCATTGTATCCATCCTTACCGCTATCCTTTTCAAGGAGGAGCTCTTACTAGTATCATCACCTACCACGTTATCTTTGGAAACAGTTTACCCGCTTCCTTGGATTGTGGAGTGGTATCCTCGAGTTAGATGGAGGTGATGCGTGGATGTGGAGAGACGATTATCAATTGACGATCTCTTCCATCTTAGCCTCCATTGAACTCACCAAGGTTGTTTCCAACGCCTTGAGATCGCTCATGGTGACTACCTCGAGCATCACTCCCATCTCCTTGGAACCCATACTTCTCTTAGGCGGTTAAGCCCGAAATAAGAGCCGAGGCTCTGATACCAATTGAAATGGATCGTATGGGCACCTAGAGGGGTGGTGAATAGGTGCTAACCAATTTTAATATACTTTTTCAATTTTAGGCTTGACACAAAGTAAATTCTCTAGATATGCAACTGAGAATTTCCTATATGTAACCCTAACTACTAAGCACGTAAAGAGGAGCGAGGAAACCGAGTGGATCACGCGGAGACAGGTGGATTTGCTTTACCACAGTTCCTTCCTTGTTAAGGGAAGTACATCTGTGTTGGAGGGGTGGGCAGTTCTAAGACCACCACGCCACAATAGGCCTCACCCTATTCTCCGATGGATCTCGCCACGAGAGGCCTGATCCACCTTCTCCACTATTGGATCCTTCGAGGAACCGTGCCTTTACAACACTATCAGGCACACACCCACAACCGAATTGGGGCTCCGGGATGACAACAAGCTGTCACAAAAACAAGGTTTATCAAGATAAACAAAAACAAGGATCTAGATCTTTGCAAGAAATACTAGATCGGAGGTTCTCCAAATGAATGGAGAGGAGATGAAGCGCTTGATTGTTGATGATGAAGGTCGAGTTCTCCTCCTTCGATTCCCCAAGGGATGGGGCCTTTGGATGGATCTAGGTGGAGCACTCTTGCATGAAGTTTTGAGATCTGATCTGTTCTTTTTCGAGATGAATCAAGAGTTCTGGCAGGAGGGGGATTGCTGGCTTAAATACCCTCCCGATATGGTCACAGACAACTTTGAGGCGGATTATCCGCTTCCACTTGGGCGGATTATCCACTGAAAACTCCGCCCAAGGGCGGATTCTCGGAAACTCCGCCTCTCCGAGCTTGCGCCTTGGAGAAACTTGGAGAAGATCTTGGGGCGGATTATCCGCCTCGTGGCGGATTATCCGGCGAGGACGGAAAGTCCGGCCAAAACTCCGCCCCCTCTCTAGGGCTTGCACCTTGGCGATGAGCAGGAGGGGCGGATTATCCGGCCCGGCCGGAAAGTCCGGCCAATGTTCCGCCTCTTCCGGGGCTTGCGCTTACAGGAGGGGCGGATTATCCGCCCCTGGTGGGGCCGGATTATCCGCCCCCAAAGGCAGAGTTCTGAGCTGCAACACTTCAACACACATTAAAAGATCCTCGGTATTGTTATCTAACACACAAAACACTAGGGATTAAGAAATGTTCTTTCAGTCTCCCTCCCGTTCGATTCGCTTCTGGAGCGGTCAATTTCCTCTCCCTCCCACTCGATTTGTCTTAGCCCACACATGTACGCGTCAATTCCCTCCGATTCCGAGCCACGCACGGTTCGATTAACAAATCCCCACAGAATTAAAAAGAAGTTTCGCTCTCTCCCTTCCTGTGCTCTGAGGAAAAGGGCGAAAAGAGAGGCGACCGAGTTGTCGGCGGCGGCTCTGGTGACTCCTCTCCTCTGCGGGCCTTGTGCTCGCCGGGGATGTAGGGGTCGCCGGATCCGCCGTATGGCTGTGTATAGGAGTAGACTATGGTTAGTCTTCTATCTTAGGATCTGGGCGGCCATCTCTCTCGCTCTTCTGACGACGACGGAGTTGGCTCTCAATAATTTGGCTCCAGGTTTCTCGCCCACAAATCTGGGCCGGGCGGTGTGCTCGATTCCTCCGATGGATTTGAGTGCCCGCTATTGTTCCTTCCGGCGGCGACACCGTGGCGGTGGCGGTGACGCAGCCTGGGATTTTGTGCTCGCTCGCCCTTCCCCGCAGGCCTTCTCCGCCTTCGAGGTAGGCGAGATTTGTACAGGAGGTGGCGGCGTTTGGCGTCGGTGTTGACCAGAAGACGGCGAATCCGAGCCAGAAAGCAGTTGGCGGGCGGCAGCTCGGTCATCCTTCCTCGACTTGGTCGATGGGGTGGCAGAAGATCCGTGTCGGTGCGGGCTTCTTGCTCGGCCGATGTTCCACAAGGGTGATGTGCTCGTCACTCTCGATGAGCCTCTTTTGAGGTCCACAAAGGAGCTAGTCTCCGATGGCACTCTACCAGATCTTGGGACGTGGTTCCATCCTCCATCTCTCCAGCAACGACGGAGGTGGAAGACAGATGGTGTGGGCTGTGCACAAAAGATCTTCGAAGGGTTTATTTGCTTTTTTTCCTTTCAGGGTCTTTTGTGTAAGTGTCCTGGGTGAGTTGTCTCTCTGGTATGTTCCAGAGTTAGGCTACGTGTGTTGTACTTTAACTCTTTGAGATAAATGGAACACGTGTGCCTCTCAAAAAAAAAATTCCCTCCGATTCCCACCAGTTTACCTGGGCGAGCGACCCAACCTCCCCAGTCGACGCCAAGACGAGCGGGGCGACGCCTTTTTTCACTGGGCGCCCGCCTAACTCGCCTAGGCGGCGTTTAGGCGACGACATGAAAACAAAGGTGGGATATGCAATATTTAAATAGTTTCTTCCAATGTATTTCTAAAATTTATTATTCTACGTCCTGAAGCACATGCATTCAGATGAGCTTTGTGTTGTCTAGATGCTATCAAATCAAAATGCACCAAACTTTTAAGATGGACTCATTCTCATGTACGTATTTCTTTCTATAGCCAAGGCAGAGGCATGACGATTTAGCATACCGAGGTTTAGTGTTTACGTGAATAATCTTTAACCTAGAGCTGCGTATTGACTATTTAGCGTATCAAGGTTAGTGTTGAGGTAGCCATCGCCCTCGTTCCGCGTCGCCTCCTGTGCGGGCGACATGGACGATCTCCCGCTGGCCAGCCACAAGCCCTCTCCCTCCTCCTCCCCATCGCGGCCGATGGCGTCGCCAGACGAAGCCTGGGCGCTGGCGGCAGGGGCCCCCCTTTCCCCGCTCATGGAGGCAACTCGCCAGACGAAGCCAGACTATTTAGTGTTTAGTGTTTACGAGTGGCCATGGCGGGCGGCCTGCTCGGTGAGGGGCACGCCGGCGCGGCTTCTGCTGTGCGGAGACCTTGCGCCGGAGTGTGGACGGCGGTTGGCCCCGACGGCTGGGGTGACGGATTGAGCTCTGCTATGGTTTTGGGAGACGTCGTCGAGGTGGCGGAGGCGAAGCCGCGTCAGAATAAGGGTGCTGGAGCTTGATTCCCATCTCGACAAGGCCACCCGTGGCGGCGCTGGCGAGCTGCTGGCCTAGTATCCTCTCAGATCTACAGATCTGGGAAGGGTGGTCTCTCCGGGTGCGGTCTTTTTCGACTCTGCCATGGAGCTTCGGGAGTCGGAGGGCTGCTGTTTCTGTTGTCTTCCCCTCGGCCAGACATGGTGGCGAGGGAGTGGAAGAGGATGGTACAAACGCCTTCCTTGTTAGGGTTTTGTATGGTTTTTTTTTTGAGATGCGACTCGTGTCTTGAAGCTTCTTCTGGTCGGCCATGGTGGCGAGGGGAGGAGGCGGCTCGACGTGGCATCGATGGTTGGGACCTTCTGCTCAGGGATCTTGGATTAAAGGTACTGCATGGTCTTCACCATCTCCTGCATGCTCGATGGTCTGGAAAAGTCTCTTAGCTCTCACTCCTCGGGGTGGGCACTCCTATGCTGTTCAAATCCCAATGGTGAAGGTGGCGGCGGTGATTCGATGGTGACTGGAGATGTGTTGTTTCTGGATCCGGTCTCGGTACTTAGGTGGTGACGATGAGGATGATGGGCTTGATCGCTATTTGGAAGTACGGTGTGTGGTCTTCTAGGTCCATGTTGTATTTTCCTTTTTTTGTGGAGTCGTTTGTAATCAGTTTCACCATTGCTGAAATTTCATCAGTTGTTATCTAAAAAAAAGGTTAGTGTTCAGGTGACTAATCTGGAATTTAGAGCTGCTTATGAAAAACATTGTCATTCAAACTGCTCTAGACAAGGCATGTGTAGTATAACCATGGCTATTCGATTACCATATGATGTTTGGACCTTTTTTTAATAGAAAACAAGCATACGGCCCACAATACCTACAATTTTTGGATCTAGGTTGCTTTTTTGTTCGTTGCAAGATAAAATATTATAGCTGGTTGTTCCCTTGAGCATATAATTCAATTATCTCTTTATTACTTCCAGTAATTCAATGGTCGATATAATTATTGTGACATCCATAGATATGCACCAACGTACCTTTTGCTTGCCCTGATTTAGTAGTTAATAGATTCATGGTAATGAACCTATTATAAAAATACATAAAAATAAAATTTAAACTGTCAAAAAAATCTAAACAAAAATTTCACATATACATCCTGACATTCTATGCCAGTACAAGAGTTTTTAGAAAGAATGAACGTTTTATGTGGCTTGTGTAAAAACACAAAAAACATGTCCGTGAATAGACACGTTGGAGCACTGAAGTTTGTCTTTTTATATGAGACATCTAAAAATATTCTTTTTAACCGCAAACTTGTGTTCGAATATTTAGTGTCCGGATATACATGTAAATATTTTTTTCTAATTTTTTTGACATTTTGAAATATGTTTTCATACAATGGGTTCATTTGCACCCGATGAGCCAAATTGGATTTCCGGTATTTCCTATTCTATTCTACTTGAACTCATGTTTCAGTAAAGCAGAAGAAACAATTTTAGTGGCTTGGATTTTGATTTTTCTGATAATGATTTCACAGTCTTTCATAAGCATGTAATTTTTGGATTGCACACGAAATATATTGCATCCAATCTAAAATCATTACAGCAATTCCTGGTGATCCCCAATAATGTCTCCCCCATATTGTCTATGTAGGTAACTTCTCCATAAGATTTTACTTCTATATTTCTTGCATATTAAATAATCCCAGTATTTGCGTAAAAAAATATAATCCCAGTACAGAATTGTCAATACCCTTCTTTTGTTGAGCCTAAATGTTTGTTATAGGTGTTGGTCCTTGTGTCATATGGATATGTGATATATACGGATGACAAGGTATCCCTAACATGCAAGAGAGAAGGAGGTCCAGATTGGGATACTAAAAATCAAAAAGGTAATCATGTTCTACTTTTTTTTTGGAAAAGTCCGGGCCTCTGTATAACTAGGATACACACAGCCAACTACACGCACAAAAAGACGGCACCGAGTACAAAAATTGTAACATAAGAAAAAAGAATCCATCGGCCAACTAAGACAAATCTATCCGTAGATCACGCTGCCATCCATGTCGGGAGAAAATATCCCTCGCCGTGTCTTCCAATTGCGTACAACCCTCCACAAATAAGTCGCAGAACTTCATACGCTGAAGAGAAGTCCATGACCTGAGGATGGACATGGCTCCGTAGATAACCTGCAAGGTAGAAGAAACAATATTATTAAAAATCTTGTCATTTCTACATAGCCAAATCGACCAAATAATGGCACACCCTAAATAAAGTTCCAAATTTATCTACAATCTCATTCAGCCAGTTATCGAATACGTTGGCGACCGACCTAGGGGGAGATAAACCCGAGGCTACTTGGATGATTGACCATATAGCACGAACAAATTTACAATGGAAGAATAAATGCCTAATTGTCTCATTATGATGACAAAACACACATTGTGTACTTCCATGTCAATTCCTCTTAACAAGATTATCTTTTGTAAGAATAACACTTTTACGAAGATACCAGACGAATATCTTCGTTTTAAGGGGTATTTTCATCTTCCAAATTTTGCAATTATCATCGACAGGAATATCAGGTTGGATTAGAGCTCTATACAAAGAATCAACAGTAAAATTACCATTAGGCAACAAATTCCATTTAAACTCATCTATGTCGTCTGACAGCTGTACATTGGCTAGTCTTGCTAAAAGATTGTGCCAAGATACTAATCTAGGGCCTAACAAACTTCTTTTAAAGGAAACATTAGGAGGGCTAGACTCCATTACTACTGAAAGTGTATCTCCTTTATGTCTAACAATTGAGTAAAGAGTAGGATATTGTTCCCGGAGAGAGGTTTGGCCAAGTCATGTATCTTTCCAAAACCTAATCTGCGATCCATCCTTAATATTAAAAGTACCAAAACGGAAAAAAAGTTGCTTGGAAGCCATTAGCCCAGCCCAAAAGTGTGAATCTCCAGGTTTCCACACCACTTGAGCCACAGCTTTTGACCCAACATATTTCCTCCATAGAATTGTTTGCCAAATACCCTCTTGTGTGAGTAACTTAAAAAGTCATTTTCCCAAAAGAGCGGTATTTTTGACCTTCAAGTCATGGATTCCAAGGCCTCCATATTCTTTTGGTCGACAAACAACATTCCATCTGGCTAATCTATACTTCTTTTTCTCATTATCCCCTTGCCAAAAAATCTTGATCGGAAATAATCCATTTTCTTCAAGGCCCCTTTTGGCAGCTGGAAGAACGAGATCATATACAGTACCATGTTGATAAGTACCGAATTGATGAGCACAAGTCTTCCGCCGAGAGATAATAATTTTCCTTTCCAACTATTAAGACGTTTCTGTAATCTTTCCTCAACGAGTTTCCATTCAGCAATCGTGAGCCACCGATAATGGATCGGTATTCCCAGATAGTTGATTGGAAACTGTAGGGGTTCGTAGCATGGAAAACAAAAAAATTCTACCGCATGCACACAAACAAGCCAAATCTATCTACTAGATTATAGCAACGAGTCGATTAGAGTACTCACCCTTAAAGATTCCAAAGCGGTTAACGAGAGCAGATTCTCGTGGGTGATGTAGTCGTACACTTGCCGATCTTAAGATCGCGTAGACGATCCTTCCGGCGCTGGGTTCCGGCAGCGCTTCCGCAGGTGGTCACACGTTCGGTACTCGATGAAGACCTTCCTCTCCCTTGTTCCAGCAGGCAGCGGAGGTTGTAGTTCTTGTAGGGTTTCGTAGCATGGAAAACAAAAATTTTCTACCGCATACAAACAAACAAGCCAAGATCTATCTACTAGATTGTAGCAACGAGTCGATAGAATAACTCACCCTCGAAGATTCCAAAGTGTTTAACGAGAGCGTATTCTCGTGGGTGATGTAGTCGTACTCTTCCCGATCTCAAGATCGCGTAGACGATCCTTCCAAATAAGGCTCCCGTGAGCTCCCCATGATCGGTCACACGTTCTATTTTCGATGAAGACATTCCTCTCCTTGTTCCAGCAAACGGAGGTTGTAGCACTCTCTCGCGATTCCTAAGCAGACAATGCTTGGTACCCAAGTAGAGGGAGATCTCATGAGGCTTAAGCCGGAGCGAGTATGGTGGAGTATGAGAGAGTCCCTCGACGATCTAGAGTTTAGACACGTCGAGGAGGAGGCTAGGCTAGCGGCTAGGGTTGCTAGGAGGCGGCGGCGGTTTGCCCTAGGGCGGCGGCGGCTTAGGGTTTGGAGGAGAGGATCTTGTGTGTCTCTAGGAGGGAGCCCTGCCCCTCCTTATATAGGTGGAGGGGCCGGCCGGCCAAGGGGAGGGAGAGGAGTCCCTCCCCAACTTGGCTTGGAGGGTGCGCCGGCGGTGGGGAGGAGGGACTCCTCCCCAACTCGGTTTCCTCCTCCTTTCCTCTTTCCAAAATTAGCCGTTTGACTTTCAAACTAGCCGTTTGACTTTTCAAACTAGGATTTGATTTAATCCTTTATTTTGTTCAGCGATGACACTTAGTACATGATGCAATCATACCAACTTGATATAACACATTCATGTACCCTTCCCCTCCGGAGTGCCGGACATTCCGGAACCTTCTAGAACATTCCCGATGAAAACATAAACATTCCCCAACTCGAAAAGGACTTTCCTTATATGAATCTTATTCTCGGACCATTCCATCTCCTCGTGATATCCGAATCCCATTCGAGACTCAACAACATTGAACTCTTTCTCATCATTCCATAACTACTCAAACAACGTCGAATCCTTATGTGTCTCCTACGGTTCGTGAATTATGCGGACATGATCGAGACACTACGATCAATAACCAATAGAGGAATGGAAATTCATATGGCTCCCACATATTTCTCTGATTACTTTGCGATCGAATGAACCACTTACATACGATATCAATTTCCCTTTGTCTCACGATAGTTTACTTATCCGAGGTTATGATCGCTTGTATCTCCGCATACCTAGTTCAACCTCGTTACGATAAGTACTCTTTTCTCGCTCCGTGATATGTGATCCTTGTGAGGTCACATGCTTGCAAGCTAATTGGATGACATTTCACCGAGAGGGCCCAGTATATCTATACATCATATGGATGGACAAATCCCACTCTTGATCCATGTGTTTCAACCAATACTTTCTGAACACTCAATGCCACCTTTATAGCCACCCAGTTACGGTGTGGTGTTTGATGTCATCAAAGCATCCATCCGGTAAAGGTGATATGCATGATCTCATGGTTGAAGGAATTAGATTACTATGTATCAGAAAGCATATAGCAATTGAACTATTAAATGAAGGGAATATGCCCGAGAGGCAATAATAAAGTGGTTATTATCGTATTCCTTATTTATGATAAATGTTTATTTTGCATGCTATAATTGTATTAATACGGAAACGTTAATACATGTGTGTTTAATAAACAAATAGAAAGTTCCTAGTTATGCCTCTCTCATAAACTAGCTCGTTGATTAACAAGATGATCAAGGTTTCCTGATCATGGACATTGGATGTTGTTAATAACGGGGTCACAACATTAGTGTAATGGTGTGATGAACATTCATCCGAAGTATAGCATTACGATCAAAGTCATTGAGTTTATATTGCTATAACAACTTACGAAGTGATCCTAATCCTTAGACCATGAGATCATGTCAATCACTAACACCGAAGAGTTTCTTGATAACATCAAACGTCACACCGTAACAGGTGATTATAAAGATGGATTCGAACTAATAAAGTGTTATGTTGAGGCCCATGGATCGAGTGGAATTTGTTCATCCGATGACGGATAGATATACTGGCCCTCTCGGTGATATCACATTGATTAGCTTGCAAGCAAGTGATTTGATCACTAGAATGTTATATCACGGGAACGAGAAAAGAGTGCATGTCGAATTAGATCAAACTAGGTATGGAGATACCGATGATCGAATCTCGGACATGTAATATATCGCTAAACAAAGGGATTAAGATACTAGCGTAAAAGGTTCCGACGATCACAAGAAAGTCATCGTTGAATGTGTGGAGTCGGTATGGGTCTCGGATCCCGCTTCGATTATTGATCCGAGAGGGTCTCGATCATGTCCACATTATTCGCGAACCGTAGGGTGACACACTTAAGAGACACCGACATCCAATTGGAGCAAAAGTTTCATGCCGAAAAGAAAAGGAAAGCGGAATTTATTTCACTAGACACCGAAATTGTTTGGTTGAAATTGTCAAACTGGTTACGCATGTGAAATAGAATACTAGCAAGGGTTTTATGTGAATGTTTGTTAATTAAAGTAATTAACAAAATTCTGAATAAATAAATAAAAGAGTTTTATTTAAATGAGAGCTTGCATTAAATTTGGTGGAAATTTAATGCATGTGAGTGGATTTTGAGTGGAGGCTTTTTAATGGGAGTGGAGGCTTTTCATTTTGAGTGGGAGCTCCACCCACATGAATGTGGAAGAGGTGGGGGCAGCCCCATGGCTGGGCGCATGCCCCTTGGGTGCCCCTCTCCTATAAAAGGCCCCCTCTCCTCTCACAACACACCTCCTCGTGAAGGATCTCTCTCCTCTAGAATTTATCCCCATGGTCTCGGACTAGCGAGATACATGTTCCAGTGGCTTTTCGGCAAGAAAGAGTTGTGCTCACTGCATCGCTGGAGCGAGGAGGCGGAGGTTGCTCGGTGCCTCGAGCGTGTGCGAGCACGGATGCGCTTACTGCTTGGCGCTAGGACTTCCTCTCGATCTTGAGATCGGCAAGAGATCATCTACATCAACCACGAGTTTGGACTCGTTAAGCTTTGTCGGTCTTCAAGGGTATGTTCTCTACGGATATACATCCGTTGTTTGTATCTAGTAGATAGATCTTGGTACATAGTTGTTCCCATCGTAGGAAAATTTTTGCTTTCTATGTCATGAGCCCAACAAAGGGTATCGAGGATCTATGCGTAGATACTTTGCAGGTAGTACACATATGAGTATGTATGGCGATGATCATTTTATTGCTTCTTAGTTGTACTTTGGATATTGGTGGCATAGTGGGATGAAGCGGCCGGACAAACTTTACATGTCCTCGCATGAGACCTGTTCCACGCTTGACATGCAACTAGTTTTGCATAAGTGGCTAGCGGTGTCATCTCTCCTACTATAGTCAATATCTAATTTGCAACGAGTTGTCAACAATTTGGTTATCCTCGTTGTGGTTCATGTTCGTAGGTAAGAACGGTTCTATCTTGAAAGCCCTAAGCCACGTAAAATTTGCAATGGATAAATTAGAGGCGTCTAGTTTAGATTGTTCTTTGGGCTAGTGTTATGATATGGTGATGTTGTAAGTAGAAGTAAGATGATACTCTTACAACACACATAACGTGTAATCTCCATAGACCTTGGACTTACACATATAGGTATGATAGTGATCATACCACGATGCACATGATAGAGATCATATGCGGGAACCATATCATTCCACTAATAAACATGTGATGTTTGATAGCATCTTATATTGCTTGTTTGGCGTTTTATTAGCATAATAAGATGATCCCTCATTTAAATATCAAGATAAGAATGTGTTCTTCCTTTAGTATGCACCGATTATGTTCTCGTCGCTCCAAGACATCACGTGATGACCGGGTGTTTTTGGATCCACGACCATATTTCGGGTGTAAGACAGAATACTAAGGTTCTTACTTGGCGAGCCTAGCATGTACAGACATGGCCTCGGAACACGGACCAAAAGGTTAAGCATGAGTCATATAGTAGATATGATGCCCATTTGATGCTCGCCTTTGAAGCTACACCGACTCACATGATGATCAGACTTGGTGTAGTGGATTTGGTTCATGTAATCACCAAAAAGGCACGAGGGATGTCGTTTTTGACTGGGAGTTCATTTCTAATTTGGATTAGTAGAACTCAATTTATCATAAATTAAATCAAAGTGAATTTGCATAATTTGTTGTAGTCATTGGCATTCGTTCACCACCTTATGCATAGTTGTAATTGAGATAATAGAACTATAGAATTACGGATATATACTTTACGAACCGGTATCGTATTGTGTTGAGTGTCAATCTAAAGTTTAAAGTCCTATTGCAAACTTTCAAAGAAAATTCTATTTACTCCGTGAAATTTAATAATTGGTATTAAATCGAGAGTAACAATTCCAAGTGTTAGTATCTTAAGTATCATGTTTGCCTCCATGATTCTTGATTTAAACATCAAGTTTATCTAGGAGTGAAAGAATTATTTCGAAACCATCATGTGTGGCAGATATAACGATATCAAAACAATGTTTTGGTTGAAATATGATAGAGTATAATATATGTTCTCATATTGGATGAGAATTTGCGAAGGTTGGAGATGCTAGACATCCTAATCATCCAAAAGGGTTTTGGAAAGTAATGTTATACTCACGATTCGCCTTTATAAGCTAAAGTAGCTTGATCATGAAAGTCGTCATGATAAGGGTGAATAGAATATGTATGTAAAATGTTTACTACACTAAAAGATTACTAAAGAATGGATTTTGAAAGAATACCGATCATTTGATGATGGTGATCTACTTCAAAGTGCAAGTCCAAAGGTATTATTATTTGAATATACACGCTTTGGACTAGGTGTCATGTATATGGCGCCACTTTTGATGTTGATAAATTCTTTTAAAAGGAAAAGGAAATGCTGAAAGAGAATCTATAAAATATATTTGGCAGAAAAGAAAAGATTGGAAATATCCAATTTAGGTATATATATGATATACATGTTATGGTTGTATTCTTTGCTTGTTAAACAATGTGGTTCTTGGGTATTGGATACCGAATTGGTTGGTATGAAATTTCATACGGAATGACGCAATTCATGAACCACAATGGCCTAAGTAACTAGCAAGAGAATATGTAACGATGTTCATCGAAAACAAACAAACCGTTGTTTGTATTTCTCGTTGACATCAAAGCTTGACTTCAAGATTTGTTTTAATAATTGTTATTTGAATCAGGTATTATAAGAACAAAGGTTGTTCAAATAATTACCGTATTCCATATAAGATGGATGATTTACAAATCTAGTTGAAGAAATCACATCCATAAAACCTAATGCTAAAATGTTGCAAGACAAATGATTGAAAGATTACTTATGAAGTGACATCGCTGTTTAAATTATATTGGAAAGAAAACATGAAGAATCTCCATATTCATGGATTTTTGGAGTCTTTGATTTGATCAAGTGACGCTTTTGAGACTTTCCTCGGGATAATTAAAACTTCGTTCAAAGGCCAAAGAAGAACGAACGACTAAAATATTGGAATTTATACATATCGATGTATGTAGTCCATTATGTGCAAAGTTTATGGGTTTCAACTTCATATGCTTTCTCCTAATTTTGAGTGAATATTCACTTAATGAGAAAGAAGTATGAAATATTTGAAAACGTTTCAAAGACTTTCAAGATGAAGTGGAAAATCATTGTAACAAGAAAAATAAATGAATTATGATTTGATCATAAAGGGATTTATTTGAGTTACAAGTGTAACAAGAAAATAAATGAATTATGATTTTATCATAAAGGGATTTATTTGAGTTGCAAGTTTAGCAAAACACCTAGATTTACATCTCCCAAAACACCATAGGAGTATGGAGTGTTTGAGATTTGTAATGAAACCTTGTTTGACATGGTTGGATCAAAGGTGTTATTTATAAAACTGCCATTATGTTTTAAAAGATTAAAGCTTTAGAGACTACCGCTTTTACACTTAAAAGAGCTCCATCTTGATCCGTTGAAATGACACCATATGAGTTATGGTTTGGGGTAAAACCCAAGTTGTCCTTTCTTAAATTTTGGTATGCTAAACATAAGTAAGATGTTTACAACCAAAGTCGGATGAGCATGTCTTTGTAGGTTATTTCGAATAACAATTGGTTATTCCTCCATAACACCGAGGACAAAAGGGTTTGTCGCTTGAAATGTGAAGTTTCTTGAAGAAGGAATATTTCATAAAAGTTAAGTGGGAGGACAATAGAACTTTAATAAGGTTAACGAACCTTAGCTAAATGTCTTTGAGTCAAGCTTGAAATCGCTCGAGGCTGCCATAATGCTCATAGCTTATGTGCCTCAAAGGTTGTGGTCACGGAGGTCTAAAGTTCCTATTGAACCAAGAAGGTCGGTTAAACAATCAAATGCTAAGATTTGAGAGTAAATCATTATTGTTTGACAATGATGAACCGAATACATACAAAGAAGCGATGATGGGCTGACTCGTCAAATGGCTTGAAGCCATAAAATCCGTGATAGTTCCATATACGAGAAATCAAGTTTTGAACTTGGAAGACCCTCCGAAAGGTGTAAAACCTATCGGTCGATTTGGATCTATAAAGAAATGTACATGGATGTCTCACATCTATGAAATATTCGACATGTCGAAAGTATTTTATGATAATGTTCAAAGAGTTGACTATGACAAGATTTGATCTTTCATAGCGTTATTTAGTCCGAGCGGATTAAAGTAGCAACCACTACATATAGTTTGGTATATGGTAGATGAATAAACAAAACAAAGTTCTTCTAATAGAATGGTTACCTAGGACGTGTACATGACACGGTCCAAAGGGTTTTGTTAAATTCAAAGGATGCTAAAAGGGCATGCAAACTTCAATGGTTGAAGTAAGCATCATGAGTTGGAATCTTCACCATGATGAAAAGGAGTTTTCATCGAGACGATGAAGATGCTTGCATTTGCAAGAAATTAAGTGGAGCGCTGAGACATATTTCTAATACATTATGTGAAGGACATCTTGTTGATTAGAAATGATGTATCTTTTATTGACAAAGGTTAAGAATTTCATTTCGATGAAAGACTTAGGCAAAACCCGAATATTTAGCGTGAATGTCTATAGTGGATAGACTGTAACGCTAATATGTTTATGCCAAACGTACATATATGAGATATTGAAGGAGTTCAATATAGAAACGACAAGAAACAGTTCTTGTTGCATGGAAAGGAATTGAATCAAGATTCAAGTGTATCGACACTTGATAAGTGAAACAAGATTCAAGTGCTTTGACACTTGATGAGTGCAATCACGAGAATGTTTTGATCAATCATACCATGATATGTACACATCCAGATATGTCCTATGCTCTAAGTGTTATGAGCATATACCAGAATGAATCATAAAATGATCATTGGACGATAGTGAGGATATTCTTATGATCTTTTGGAAGAACTAAGAATATATTTGTGCAGAGGTGACAAACAATTACAAATAGTTCATTGTAAAGCGTTACATTGATACTAGTTTTGTCACAAGATACAAATTAAGTTTATCTCAATTTAAACTATGAGTGGCACAATGAAATGGAAAGGAGTTTTCATGATGGATTTGGATGTATTCCAAAGTTAAGACATTGTGACGAATACTACAACAAAAGGCTAAGTATATGACTGCTATAGTAGCAGCAAAGGAGGGAATTTGTGTCAAGTAGTTTGTTATCAAACTAAGGTGTGGTTCGCAACGGGCTAACACTAAAGATATATTGTGTGACAATAGTATCGACGTGTTTTAACCCCAAGGAACTAAAGGTCTCACCGAAAGACCAAATTTATACAATGCCATCTCATTGGAGAATGAGTGATGCGTGAGACGCAAAGACATGAATACACACGGACCTGGCGTCGATCCAGAGATTATGTTAACCACTTGCAATTGATATGGAACACCGTAGCCATAGGTGTTCAATACGCAGAGTTTTCAAACTAGATTATTGTCTCTAGTGCAAGTGGGAGACTAAGGAATATGCCCGAGAGGCAATAATAAAGTGGTTATTATCGTATTCCTTATTTATGATAAATGTTTATTTTGCATGCTATAATTGTATTAATACGGAAACGTTAATACATGTGTGTTTAATAAACAAATAGAAAGTTCCTAGTTATGCCTCTCTCATAAACTAGCTCGTTGATTAACAAGATGATCAAGGTTTCCTGATCATGGACATTGGATGTTGTTAATAACGGGGTCACAACATTAGTGTAATGGTGCGATGAACATTCATCCGAAGTATAGCATTACGATCAAAGTCATTGAGTTTATATTGCTATAACAACTTACGAAGTGATCCTAATCCTTAGACCATGAGATCATGTCAATCACTAACACCGGAAGAGTTTCTTGATAACATCAAACGTCACACCGTAACATGGTGATTATAAAGATGGATTCAGAACTAATAAAGTGTTATGTTGAGGCCCATGGATCGAGAGTGGAATTTGTTCATCCCGATGACGGATAGATATACTCTGGGCCCTCTCGGTGATATCACATTGATTAGCTTGCAAGCAAGTGATTTGATCACTAGAATGTTATATCACGAACGAGAAAAGAGTGCATGTCAAGAATTGAGATCAAACTAGGTATGGATATACCGATGATCGAATCTCGGACATGTAATATATCGCGAAACAAAGGGATTAAGATACTAGCGTAAAAGGTTCCGACGATCACAAGAAAGTCATCGTTGAATGTGTGGAGTCAGTATGGGTCTCCAGATCCCGCTTCTGATTATTGATCCGAGAGGGGTCTCGATCATGTCCACATTATTCGCTAACCGTAGGGTGACACACTTAAGGGACACCGACATCCAATTGGAGCAAAAGTTTCATGCCGAAAAGAAAAGGAAAGCGCAGGAATTTATTTCACTAGACACCGAAACTGTTTCGGTTGAAATTGCTGAAACTGGTTCTGCATGTGAAATGGAATACTAGCAAGGGGTTTTATGTGAATGTTTGTTAATTAAAGTAATTAACAAAATTCTGAATAAATAAATAAAAGAGTTTTATTTAAATGAGAGCTTGCATTAAATTTGGTGGAAATTTAATGCATGTGAGTGGATTTTTGAGTGGAGGTTTTTGAATGGGAGTGGAGGCTTTTCATTTTGAGTGGGAGCTCCACCCACATGAATGTGGAAGAGGTGGTGGCAGCCCCATGGCTGGGCACCATGCCCCTTGGGTGCCCCCCTCTCCCCTATAAAAGGCCCCCTCTCCTCCTCTCAAAGCACACCTCCTCGTGAAGGATCTCTCTCTCCCTCTAGTATTTATCCCCCATGGTCTCGGACTAGCGAGATACATGTTCCCGGTGGATTTTCGGCAAGAAAGAGTTGTGCTTCCGCTGCATCGCTGGAGCGAGGAGGCGGAGGTTTCTCGGTGCCTCGAACGTGTGTGCGAGCACGGATGCGCTGCTGTTTTGTGGCGCTAGGACTTCCTCTCGATCTTGAGATCGGCAAGAGATCGTCTACATCAACCACGAGTTTGGACTCGTTAAGCTTTGTCGGTCTTCAAGGGTATGTTCTCTACGGATATACATCCGCCCGTTGTTTGTATCTAGTAGATAGATCTTGGTACATAGTTGTTCCCATCGTAGGAAAATTTTTGTTTTCTATGCTGCGAGCACAACATTAAAATGACTTGATCTTTATGCTACGCTTATCTATAGGAGTATGTCCACCATATCATTCTCCTAACGATATGATCTTGTTGTTAATAACATCTCAATGTTCATGATAGGGAAACCACAATCATCTATTAACCAACAAGCTAGTATTATATAGAGGCTTTACTAGGGACTTCAAATTAAGTTTACAAATCACACAAGTATTAATGTTTCCTTGTTAATACTATTATAGCATGAATGTAAACATTTATCATAAACACAAAGATATAATAATAACTACATTTATTATTGCCTCTAGGGCATATCTCCAACAGTCTCCCACTTGCACTAGTCATCTAATCTAGATTACATGGTAATATACCGAACACCCATGGCAGTTTGGTGCTGGTCATGTTTTGCCCTCGGGAGAGGTTTAGTCAACGGATCCGCCACATTCAGATATGTGTGTACTTTGCAAATCTTTATATCCCCATCTTGGACATGTTCTCGAATAGCGTGAAAACGTAGCCTGATGTGCTTCAGCTTCTTGTGTGACCTTGGTTCTTGCGCATTGGCTATGGCGCCCATGTTATCACAAGAGATGACATTGGGTCCAGCACTAGGAACCACACCAGCTCTGTAATGAACTCTTTCATCCATATCGCTTCTTGTGAAGCCTCCGAAGCCATGTATTCCGATTCAGTTGAAGATCTCGCCACAACGCTTTGCTTTGCACTCCTCCATTTAAGCTGCACCATTCAAAATAAATACGTATCCAGTTGTGATTTAGAATCATCCGGATCGGTGTTCCAACTAGCATCGGTGTAACCATTAACAACGAGCTCATCACCTCCATAAGAAAGAACCATATCCTTAGTTCTTCTCAAGTACTTAAGGATGTTTTGACCCATGTCCAATGATCCACTCGGATCACTTTGATATCTGCTAGTTAAACTAACAACATATGCAATGTCGGGTCTAGTACATAGCATGGCATACATTAGAGATCCTATGGCTGAGGCTTAGGAGTCTTACTCATCCTTTCTCTATCTTACGCCTTGATGTCGGACTTTGAGTTTTACTCAAGGTCGATAGAAACATGGGCAAGAACCCTTTCTTGCTATCTTCCATTCCAAACCTCTTTAGAACTTTGTCCAAATATGTACTTTGTGAGAATGATATTTGGCGTTTGATCTATCTCTATAAATATTTATGCCTAATATGTAAGCTTCGCCAAGATCCTTCATTGAAAACTATTATTCAAATATTCCTTGACACTATTAAGAAGGTCTACATCATTCCCAATCAACAATATGTCATCCACATATAGTATTAAGAATGCTACTGAGCTCCCACTCACTTTCTTATAAATACAAGCTTCTCCATAAGTTTGTATAAAACCAAAACTTTGATCACCTTATCAAAGTTGATTCCAACTGGATGCTTGCTTCAATCCATAGATGGACCGTTGAAGTTTGCATACCTTGTTAGCATCTTTAGGATCGACAAAACCTTTGGGTTGCATCATATACAACTCTTCATCAATGTCTCCATTGAGGAATGCTGTTTGACATCCATCGCCATATCTCATAATCATAATATGCGATTGCTAACATAATCCTCAAAGACTTTAGCTTAACATCGTGAGAAAGTCTCATCGTAGTCAACTCCTTTAATTTGTCGAAACCCTTTTGACAAGTCGAGCTTTATAGATGAACATTACCATCAAGATCTGCTTTCTTCTTGAAGATCCATTTGTTCTCGATAGCCTTCCGCCATCCTAAGTCCACCAAAGTCCAAACTTGGTTTTCGTACATGGATCCAATCTCGGATTTCATGGCTTCTTGCCATTTATTGGAATCTGGGCTCATCATCGCTTCCTCATATGTCTTAGGGTCATCGGTGTTGTCCACCAACATGACACTCATAACGGATCATACCAACTGGTGGTACAAGTTCTCGTTGACCTCCGAGGCTCAGAGCAAATTCAATCAAGTTTCATGATCATCATCATTAGCTTCCTCTCTAATCGTGTGCACCACAGAACTTCTTCCGGTCTGCGCTACTCGCAATTTCGAGAAGGTTCGACAACCTCGAGTTCTACTTTCCTTCCAGTCACTTCTTTCGAGAGAAATTCCTTCTAGAAAGGATCCATTCTTAACGAAGATTTTGCCTTCGGATCTATGATAGAAGGTATACCCAATAGTTTCCTTCGGTATCCTATGAAGACGCATTTTCCGCTTTGGGTTCAAGCTTGTCCGGCTGTAACTTCTTTACATAGGCTTCGCATCCCCAAACTTTAAGGAACGACAATCTAGGTTTCTTCCCAAACCATAATTCATACGGTGTCGTTTCAACGGATTTAGATGGTGCCCTATTTAAAGTGAATGCGGATGTTTCTAATGCATAACCCCAAAATGATAGCGGTAAATCTGTAAGTGACATCATAGAACGAACCATATCTAAGAGAGTTCGATTACGACGTTCGGACACACCATTACGCTGTGGTGTTCCCGGCGGTGTCAATCAGGAAAGTATTCGCATTTCTTCAAATGCTCGCCAAACTCGTAACTTAGATATTCACCCACGATCGTAACGAAATTTGATCTTCTTGTTACGTTGATTCTCAACCTCACTTTGAAATTCCTTAAACTTCTCGAAAGTTTCGGACTTATGTTTCATGAAATAGATATACACATATCTACTCAAGTCATCCGTGAAGGTAAGAACATAATGATAACCACCGCGCGATGCTACACTCATTGGACCACACACATCGGTATGTATGATTTCCAACAAGTTCGTAGCTTGCTCCATCATACCAGAGAATGGAGTCTTAGTCATTTTACCCATCAGACATGCTTCGCATCTTTCAAGTGATTCGAAATCAAGTGATTCAAGAAGTCCATCGGAATGGAGTTTCTTCATACGCTTCAGTCCAATGTGACCAAGACGGCGATTGCCACATATATGTCGAGTTATCGCTCGATTTCAAACGTTTAGCCTCAATGTTATTAATATGTGTATTTCCACTATCGAGATTCAACAAGAATAGACCATCTATCAAAGGTGCATGTGCATAAAACATATTACTCATATAAATTGAACAACCATTATTCTCGGACTTAAACAAACCGCCTCTACAATAAACAAGATCCCGATATAATGTTCATGCTCAACGCAGCACCAAATAACAATTATTTAAGTATAAAACTAATCCGATGGTAGATGAAGGGGTAGCGTCACCGCGATCACATCAACCTTTGATCCGCTTTCCACGCCGCATCGTCACCTCGTTCTTCGCTAGCTTCCGCTTTCGCAACACCGATTCGAGTTACAAATATGAGCAACCGAACCAAGATCAAATACCCGAGCACTACTACGAGTACTAGTGAGATACACATCAATAACATGTATATCGATATACCTTTCTTCTTGATGTTGCCGTTCTTCAAATCCGCCAAGTACTTTGGGCAATTCCGCTTCAAAGGACCTTCTCCCTTGCGTAAAAGCACTCAAGATGTGCTTAGGTCCAGCCTTGGTCTTCTTCGTCGGCGTGGTAACTTTCTTACCACCCTTCTTGAAGTGCCCCTTCTGCTTAGACTTGCCTTTCTTGAATTTGGTGGTCTTATTGACCAACAACACTTGGTGCTCTTTCTTGATCTCCACTTCTGCAGACTTCAACATGGCAAAGAGTTCTGGCAACGTCTTGTTCATGTTCTGCATGTTGTAGTTCATCACAAAGTTCTTGTAACTTGGTGGTAGTGATTGGAGGACATGGTAAATCCCCAAAGCATTAGGAATCACAATACCCAAGCTTTGAAGTTTATTTGCGTGCCCAGACATCTTAAGCACATGCTCACTGACAGAGCTGCCCTCTTCCATCTTGCAGTTAAAGAACTTTTCAGAAGCCTCATAGCTTTTCAATTGCCGCATGAGTCTCAAAGATCAATTTGAGATCCTCGACAATATCACATGGGTCTGAATTCTCAAACCTTTTCTGAAGCTCCGATTCTAAACCATACAAGATAGCACACTGAACTGTGGAGTACTGAGTCTTCCGAGTGAGGTAAACATTCTTTACTTCATCGGAAGCATCACCAGTGGGTCACCAGCGGTGCATCCAAAGACATAGGTCAAATTACCAGTGAGGACAATCCTCAAATTGCGGAACCAATCTGGGTTACTTCCATTGTTTTCAACTTTTCTTTCTCTAGGAACGCATTAAAATTGATGGTAGGGCCATTGATCTACAAACATATTTGCAATAGTTTAGACTAAGTTTATGACAAATTGAGTTCAAATTAATGATAAAATTAATCTAGGTGAACTCCCACTCAAAACAATATCCTCACATTGTTTTAGTGATCACAAACCAAATCCACCACATCAACACCGATCATCACGAGAGTTGATATAGTTTTAATGGCGAACAATCGACATGTTCATCATATCTACTATATGATTCATGCTTTACCTTCGGTGATCTCGTGTTCCGAGACCATGTCCGTACATGCTAGGCTCACAAGATCAAACCTTAGTTTCCACATGAGCAAATCTGGCTTGCTCACGTTGTATACACTTGTAGAATCTAACACACCCGATCATCACGTGGTGCTTCGAAACAACAAGCTTTAGCAACGGTGCTAACTAAGGGTGAACACTTTATGACTTGAAATTCATGTGCATGAGGGATCATCTTATAATGCTACCGTCGTCTACTAAGCAATACAAGATGCATAAAGGATTAACATCACATGCAATTCATAATATGTGATATGATATGGCCTTTCTTATTTTGTGCTTCCGATCTCCATCTTCTAGCACGAACATGATCTCCATCATCATCGACATTGCATCAAGGTCAATGACGCTTCTCCATGGTTGTCGTCCACCGGCTTCAACTATTACAACGACTTTGAATAGACACGCGGGTCTTAACATAAATTAAAGACAACCATATGGCTCCTGCCGGTTCCCAACTTACAATAAGGAACATTGCATACATCAAATATAATCGCAATCATGGCCATATCACATCACTGCACACCCCTGCAAAACAAAGTTAGACGCCTCTACTTTCTTTACATATTTTACGTGGTTTGGGGCTTTCAATAAGTGTCGTTCTAACTTACGAACATGAACCACAACATTGATACTAGTATTGTTAATCACCCGTTGTAAATTGGATCTTAACTATGCTAGGAGAAACAGGCACCCGCAAAGCCACTTATGTAATACAAGTTGCATGTCAAGCGTGGAGCAAGTCTCATGAACGATATCATGTAAGGTTAGCCCGGGCCGCTTCATCCCAACATACCGCAAGATGCAAAGTACACAAGAAGCAATCGACAATAAAAGCATCAACGCCCACAATGACCATTGTGTTCTACTCGGCAATGTGATCTACATATAGACACGGCTCGATACCCTTTGTAGGGTTTCGTAGCATGGAAAACAAAAATTTTCTACCGCATACAAACAAACAAGCCAAGATCTATCTACTAGATTGTAGCAACGAGTCGATAGAATAACTCACCCTCGAAGATTCCAAAGTGTTTAACAAGAGCGGTTTCTCGTGGGTGATGTAGTCGTACTCTTCCCGATCTCAAGATCGCGTGAGCGATCCTTCCGTGCTGCGTTCGAAAGCGCTCCTTGCGATCAGGGCGTTCGGTACTCGATGAATACCTTCGTCTCCCTTGTTCCAGCAAAGGAGGAGGTTGTAGCACTCTCCTCGCGATTCCGGCCTGGCGTGATGGGAAGTAGAGGGAGATCTCGCGAGGCTTCGCCTTAAGCAGAGCGAGTATGGTGGAGTATGAGAGTCCTCGACGATCTAGAGTTTAGACACCGAGGAGGAGGCTAGGCCGGGCTAGGGTTGCTAAGCGGCGGGTTTGCCTAGGGCGGCGGCAAGGCAGGTGGCGGCCATGCTTAGGGTTTGGAGGAGAGGATCTTGTGTGTCTCTAGGAGGGAGCCCTGCCCCTCCTTATATAGGTGGAGGGGCCGGCCGGCCAAGGGGAGGGAGAGGAGTCCCTCCCCAACTCGGCTTGGAGGGTGTGCCGCCGGTGGGGAGGAGGGACTCCTCCCCAACTCGGTTTCCTCCTCTTTTCCTCTTTCCAAAATTAGCCGTTTGACTTTCAAACTAGCCGTTTGACTTTTCAAACTAGGATTTGATTTAATCCTTTATTTTGTTCAGCGATGACACTTATCACATGATGCAATCATACCAACTTGATATAACACATTCATGTACCCTTCCCCTCCGGAGTGCCGGACATTCCGGAACCTTCTAGAAGATTCCCGATGAAAACACCGGAAACATTCCCTAACTCCGAAACGGGACTTCCCTTATATGAATCTTATTCTCCGGACCATTCCGGATCTCCTCGTGATATCCCGAATCCCATTCGAGACTCCGAACAACATTCGGACTCTTTCTCATCATTCCATAACTACTCAAACAACGTCGAATCCTTAAGTGTGTCTCCCTACGGTTCGTGAATTATGCGGACATGATCGAGACACTTCTCCGATCAATAACCAATAGAGGAATCTGGAAATTCATATGGCTCCCACATATTTCTACGATTACTTTGCGATCGAATGAACCACTTACATACGATATCAATTTCCCTTTGTCTCACGATAGTTTACTTATCCGAGGTTATGATCGTCGGTATATCTGCATACCTAGTTCAACCTCGTTACCGATAAGTACTCTTTTCTCGTTCCCGTGATATGTGATCCCTTGTGAGCCAGTCACATGCTTGAAAGCTAATTGGATGACATTTCACTGAGAGGGCCCAGAGTATATCTATCCGTCATATGGATGTACAAATCCCACTCTTGATCCATGTGTTTCAACCAATACTTTCCGAACACTCAATGCCACCTTTATAACCACCCAGTTACGGTGTGGTGTTTGATGTCATCAAAGCATCCATCCGGTAAAGGTGATATGCATGATCTCATGGTCGAAGGAATTAGATTACTATGTATCAGAAATCATATAGCAATTGAACTATTAAAATGACTTGATCTTTATGCTACGCTTATCTATAGGAGTATGTCCACCATATCATTCTCCTAACGATATGATCTTGTTGTTAATAACATCTCAATGTTCATGATAGGGAAACCACAATCATCTATTAACCAACAAGCTAGTATTATATAGAGGCTTTACTAGGGACTTCAAATTAAGTTTACAAATCACACAATTATTAATGTTTCCTTGTTAATACTATTATAGCATGAATGTAAACATTTATCATAAACACAAAGATATAATAATAACTACATTTATTATTGCATCTAGGGCATATCTCCAATAGTTTTCCCCTTGCGATTCCGGCAGCACAACGGCGTGGTGTCGGAAGTAGAGGGAAGATCCCACAGGGCTTCGCCTAAGCCGGTGTGAGTTATGGTGGATCCAGGGTTTCCGGCGATCTAGGTTTAGAAGGCCGGAGAGGAGGAGGTGGTGTCGGCAGTGGCTAGGGCGACGACTACGAACCAGTGGTGGTGGCGGCGCATGGGGTGGGGAGGGCTGGCTCTTGTCTGTTCTTTGGGGCACCAGGGAGGGAGGCTTGGGAGAGGGGAGTTTTGAATCCATACCCAAACCAAAGTTGGATAGAAGGAAGGACTCTTTCCTTCTTCCACTAGGAAACCATTGTTACAGTTTGAATTTTCAAACCTCCCTTTTGAATTTCAATTTAGAGATTTATTTCTCTCTCGCAAATGCCCAACCAAAGTGACTTAGGACATGATCCAATCATTCCACTTACCCATGACACATTCATGGACCATTCCCCTTCTAGTCCGGTGAACCTTCTAGAACCACTCCGATGAAAACATCAAAATCATTCCCAAACTCCGGAATCGGACTTTCCTTATATGAATCTTATCTCCGGACCATTCCGGATATCCTCATGATATCCCGGATCCCATCTGAGACTCCGAACAACATTCGGTCTCCCTACTTACATTCCATATCTACTAAACAACATCGAATCCTTAAGTGTGTCTCCCTACGTTTCGTGAATTATGCAGACATGATCGAGACACTTCTCCGATCAATAGCACATAGAGGAATCTGGAAATTCATATGTCTCCCACATATTTCTATGATTACTTTGCGATCGAATGAACCACTTACATACGACACCTATTTCCCTTTGTCTCGCGATAGTTTACTTATCCGAGGTTTGATCGTCGGTATCTCCGCATACCTATTTCAACCTCGTTACCGATAAGTACTCTTTTCTCGTTCCCGTGATATGTGATCCTTGTGAGCCAGTCACATGCTTGCAAGCTAATTGGATGACATTCTACCGAGAGGTCCTAGAGTATATATATCTGTCATATGGATGGACAAATCCCACTCTTGATCCATGTGCCTCAACACATACTTTCCAAACACTCAATGCCACCTTTATAGCCACCCTGTTACGGTGTGGTGTTTGATGTCATCAAAGCATCCTTCTGGTGATGGTGATTAGCATGATCTCATGGTCGAAGGAATTAGGTTACTATGTATTAGAAAGCTTATAGCAAACAAACTATTTTAAATGACTTGATATTTATGCTACGCTTATCTATAGGAGTATGTCCATCATATCATTCTCCTAATGATATGATCTTGTTGTTAATAACATCTCAATGTTCATGATCGGGATACCACGATCATCTATCAACCAACAAGCTATTATTACAAAGAGGCTTTACCAGGGACTCTAATTTAGTTTACAAATCACACAAGTATTAATGGTTCAGGTTAATACTGTTATAGCATGAATGTAAACTTTTATCATAAACACAAAGATATAATAATAGACACTTTTATTATTGCCTCTAGGGCATATCTCCAACAGTCTCCCACTTGCACTAGAGTTAACTAATCTAGATTACATGGTAATATACCGAACACCCATGACGGTTTGGTGTTGGTCATGTTTTCCCCTCGGGAGAGGTTTAGTCAACGGATCCGCCACATTCAGATCTGTGTGTACTTTGCAAATATTTAAGTCACCATCTTGGACATGATATCGAATAGCGTGAAAACATAGCTTGATGTGCTTCAGCTTCTTGTGTGACCTTGGTTCTTGCGCATTGGCTATGGCGCCCATGTTATCACAGTAGATAGACATTGGGTCCAGCGCACTTGGAACCACGCCGAGCTCTGTAATGAACTCCTTCATCCATATCGCCTATTGTGAATCCTCCGAAGCAGCTATGTATTCAATTCAGTTGAAGATCTCGCCACAACGCTTTGCTTTGCACTCCTCCAGCTAACTGTTGCACCATTCAAAGTAAATACGTATCTAGATTGAGATTTAGAATCATCCTGATATGTGTTCCAACTAGCATCGGTGTAACCATTAACGATGAGCTGTTCATCATCTCCATAAGAAAGAACCATATCCTTAGTTCTTCTCAAGTACTTAAGGATGTTTTTGACCACTGCCCAATGATCCACTCCTGGATCACTTTGATATCTGCTAGTCAAACTAACAATATATGCAATGTCGGGTCTAGTACATAGCATGGTATACATAAGAGATCCTATGGCTGAGGCATAGGGAGTCTTACTCATCCTTTCTCTATCTTCTGCCGTTGCAGGACTTTGAATTTTACTCAAGGTCGTATTGGTCAAACAAGTACCCTTTCTTGCTATCTTCGATTCCAAACCTCTTTAGAACCTTTTCCAAATATGTACTATGTGACAATGATATTAGGCGTCTCGATCTATCTCTATAAATATTTATGCCTAATATATAAGCTGCTTTGCCAAGATCTTTCATTGAAAAACTATTATTCAAATAATCCTTGACACTATTAAGAAGGTCTACATCATTCCCAATCAAAAATATGTCATCTACATATAGTATTAAGAATGTTACAGAGCTCCCACTCACTTTCTTGTAAATACAAGCTTCTCCATAAGTTTGTATAAAACCAAAGCTTTTGATTACCTTATCAAAACATTGATTCCAACTTCGGGATACTTGCTTCAATCCATAAATGGACCGTTGAAGTTTGCATACCTTGTTAGCATCTTTAGGATCGACAAAAACTTTGGGTTGTACCATATATAACTCTTCATCAATGTCTCCATTGAGGAACGCCGTTTTGACATCCGTCTGCCATATCTCATAATCATAATATGCAGCGCTTGCTAATAAAATCCTCACATACTTTAGCTTCGCTACCGGTGAGAAAGTCTCATCGTAGTCAACTCCTTGAATTTGTCGAAACCCTTTTGCGACAAGTCGAGCTTTATAGACAGTAACATTACCATCAGCATCTGTTTTCTTCTTGAAAATCCATTTGTTCTCGACAGCCTTCCGTCGATCCGGTAAGTCCACCAAAGTCCATACTTGGTTTTCGTACATGGATCCAATCTCGGATTTCATGGCTTCTTGCCATTTATTGGAATCTGGGCTCATCATCGCTTCCTCATATGTCGCAGGGTCATCGGTGTTGTCCACCAACATGACAGTCATAACGGGATCATACCAATCAGGAGTGGTATGAGTTCTCGTTGACCTGCGAGGTTTCGTAGTTACTTCAACCGAACTTTCATGATCAACATCATTAGCTTCCTCTCTTATTGGTGTAGGCACCACAGGAACTACTTCCGGTGCTGCGCTACTCTCAAGTTCAAGAGAAGGTTCAACAACCTCGTCGAGTTCTACTTTCCTTCCAGTCACTTCTTTCGAGAGAAACTCCTTCTCTAGAAAGTATCCATTCTTGGCAACGAAGATTTTGCCCTCAGATCTATGATAGAAGGTATACCCAATAGTTTCCATCGGGTATCCTATTAAGACGCATTTTTCCGCTTTGGGTTCAAGCTTGTCGGGTTGTAACTTCTTTACATAAGCTTCGCAACCCCAAACTTTAAGGAACGACAATTTAGGTTTCTTCCCAAATCATAATTCATACGGTGTCGTTTCAACGGATTTAGATGGTGCCCTATTTAAAGTGAATGCGGCTGTTTCTAATGCATAACCCCAAAACGATAGCGGTAAATCTATAAGTGACATCATAGAACGGACCATATCTAAGAGAGTTTGATTACGATGTTCGGACACACCATTACATTGTGGTGTTCCCGGCTGTATCAATTGTGAAAGTATTCTGCATTTCTTCAAATGCTCGCCAAACTCATAACTTAGATATTCACCTCCACGATCAGATCGTAGAAATTTAATCTTCTTGTTACGTTGATTCTCTACCTCACTTTGAAATTCCTTAAACTTCTCGAAAGTTTCGGACTTATGTTTCATGAAATAGATATACCCATATCTACTCAAGTCATACGTGAAGGTAAGAACATAACGATAACCACTGCTCGATGCTACACTCATTGGACTACACACATCGGTATGTATGATTTCCAATAAGTCCGTAGCTCGCTCTATCATCCCAGAAAATGGAGTCTTAGTCATTTTACCCACCAGACATGCTTCACATCTTTCAAGTGATTCAGGAAGTCCATCAGAATGGAGTTTCTGCATACGCTTCACTCCAATATGACCAAGACGACAGTGCCAAATATAGGTCGAGTTATCGCTCAATTTCAAACGTTTAGCTTTAATGTTATTAATGTGTGTATTTCTACAATCGAGATTCAATAAGAATAAACCATCTATCAATGGTGCATGTGCATAAAACATATTACTCATATAAATCGAACAACCATTATTCTCGGACTTAAACAAGTAACCGTCTCGCAATAAACATGATCCGGATATAATTTTCATGCTCAACGCAGGCACCAAATAACAATTATTTAAGTATAAAACTAATCCCGATGATAGATGAAGCGGTAGCGTGCCGACTGCGATCACATCAACCTTTGATCCATTTCCAACGCGCATTGTCACCTCGTTCTTCGCTAGTTTCCGACTATTCTGCAGCACCTGTTTCGAGTTACAAATATGAGCAACCAAACCAGTATCAAATACCCATGCACTACTACTAGTACTAGTGAGATACACATCAATAACATGTATATCGGATATACCTTTCTTCTTGATGTTGCCGTTCTTCAAATCCGCCAAGTACTTAGGGCAATTCCGCTTCTAGTGACCTTCTCCCTTGCAGTAAAAGTACTCAGTATCAAGCTTAGGCCCAACCTTGGTCTTCTTCGCCGGCGCGGTAACTTTCTTACCGCCCTTCTTGAAGTTTCCCTTTTTCTTAGATTTGCCTTACTTCTTGAATTTGGTGGTCTTATTGACCAACAACACTTGGTGCTCTTTCTTGATCTCGACTTCCGCAGACTTTAACATGGAGAAGAGTTCGGGCAACGACTTATCCATATTTTACATATTGTAGTTCATCACAAAGTTCTTGTAACTTGGTGGTAGTGATTGGAGGACACGGTGAATCCCCAAAGCATTAGGAATCAGTATACCCAAGCTTTGAAGCTTGCTTGCGTGCCCAGACATCTTAAGCACGTGCTCACTGACGGAGCCGCCCTCTTCCATCTTGCAGTTAAAGAACTTTTCAGAAGCCTCATAACTCTCAACTGCCACGTGAGCCTCAAATATCATTTTGAGTTCACGGACAATATCATGTGGGTCATGGTTCTCAAACCTTTTCCGAAGCTCCGATTCCAAACCATACAAGATAGCACACTGAACTGTGGAGTACTGATTCTTCTGAGTGAGGAAAACATTCTTTACCTCATCGGTAGCATCATTTCCAGTGGGTCACCAATGATGCATCCAGCACATAGGTCAAATTACCAGCAATGAGGACAATCCTCAAATTGCGAAACCAATCCGCGAAGTTGCTTCCATTGTTTTTCAACTTTTCTTTCTCTAGGAACGCATTAAATTTGATGGTAGGGGCTGCCATTGATCTATAACATATTTGCAATAGTTTAGACTAAGTTTATGACAAATTGAGTTCTAATTAATAGTTAAATTAATCTAGGTGAACTCCCACTCAAAACAATATCCCTCACATTGTTTTAGTGATCACATGAACCAAATCCACCACATTAAAACCGATCATCATGAGAGTTGATGTAGCTTCAATGGCGAACAATCAACACGTTCATCATATCTACTATATGACTCATGCTTTACCTTTCGGTGATCCGTGTTCCGAGACCATGTCTGTACATGCTAGGCTCGTCAAGATCAAACCTTAGCTTCCGCATGAGCAAATCTGGCTTGCTCCCGTTGTATACACTCGCAGAATCTAACACACCCGATCATCACGTGGTGCTTCGAAACAACAAGCTTTAGCAACGGTGCTAACTAAGGATGAACACTTTATAACTTGAAATTTTGTGCTAAAGGGATCATCTTATAATGCTACCGTCGCGAACTAATCAATACAAGATGCATAAAAGGATTAACATCGCATGCAATTCAAAATATGTGATATGATATGGCCCTTTCTTCTTGTGCTTCCGATCTCCATCTTCAAGCACGAACATGATCTCCATCATCACCGACATGGCGTCAAGGTCAATGGAGCCGCTTCATGGTTGTCGTCCACCAGCATCAACTATTACAACTACTTTGAATAATAGACACGTAGGTCTTAACAGAATTAAAAGACAACCATATGGCTCCTGCCGGTTGCCGACTTACAATAAGGAACATTCCATACATCATATATAATCACAATCATGGCCATATCACATCACAGCACACCCCTGCAAAACAAAGTTAGACGCCTCTAATTTTTCTTGCATGTTTTACGTGGTTTGGGGCTTTCGATAAGTGTCGTTCTAACTTACGAACAAGAACCACAAAGTCGATACTAGTATTGTCAATCACCCGTTGTAAATTGAATCTTAACTATGTTGGGAGAAACAGGCACCCGCAAAGCCACTTATGCAATACAAGTTGCATGTCAAGCGTGGAGCAAGTCTCATGAATGATGTCATGTAAGGTTAGCCCGGGCCGCTTCATCCCACCACCCCGCAAGATGCAAAGTACACAAGAAGCAATCGACAACAAAAGCATCAACGCCCAAAATGACCATTGTGTTCTACTCATGCAACAGATCTACATATAGACATGGCTCTGATACCACTGTAGGGGTTCGTAGCATGGAAAACAAAAATTTCTACCGTATGCACACAAACAAGCCAAGATCTATCAACTAGATTGTAGCAACGAGTCGATTAGAGTACTCACCCTTGAAGATTCCAAAGCGGTTAACGAGAGCAGATTCTCGTGGGTGATGGTCGTACACTTGCCGATCTCAAGATCGCGTAGACGATCCTTCCGGCGCTGCGTTCCGGCAGCTTTTCCATAGTCGGTCACACGTTCGGTGCTTGATGAAGACCTTCCTCTCCCTTGTTCCAGCAGGCAGCAGAGGTTGTAGTTCTCCCCTCGCGATTCCGGCAGCACAACAGCGTGGTGTCGAAAGTAGAGGGAAGATCCCAAGGGCTTCTCCTAAGCTAGTGCGAGTTATGGTGGATCTAGGGTTTCCGGCGATCTAGGTTTAGAAGGTCGGATAGGAGGAGGTGGTGTCAGCGGTGGCTAGGGCGATGGCGACGAACCGTGGCATGCGCTGGCTGGCGGCTGCTAGCGGCCTGAGGTGGAGGGCTGGCTCTTGTGTGTTCTTTGAGGCAGTCCTCCCCCTCTATTTATGAGAGGGAAGGAGGCTTGGGAGAGGGGAGTTTTGAATCCATACCCAAACACAAGTTGGATAGAAGGAAGGACTCTTTCCTTCTTCCACTAGGAAACCATTGTTCCAGTTTGACTTTTCAAACCTCCCTTTTGACTTTCAATTTAGATCTTTATTTCTCTCTCGCAAATGCCAACCAAAGTGACTTAGTACATGATCCAATCATTCCACTTACCCGTGACACATTCATGGACCATTCCCCTTCCGGTCCGGCGAACCTTCTAGAACCACTCCGATGAAAACATCGAAATCATTCCCGAACACCGGAATCGGACTTTCCTTATATGAATCTTATTCTCCGGACCATTTCGGATCTCCTCGTGATATCCCGGATCCCATCCGAGACTCCGAACAACATTCGTTCTCCCTACTTACATTCCATATCTACTAAACAACATCGAATCCTTAAGTGTGTCTCCCTACGGTTCGTGAAATATGCGGACATGATCGAGACACTTCTCCAATAAATAGCACATAGAGGAATCTGGAAATTCATATGGCTCCCACATATTTCTATGATTACTTTGCGATCGAATGAACCACTTACATACGATACCAATTTCCCTTGTCTCGCGATAGTTTACTTATTCGAGGTTTGATCGTCGGTATCTCTGCATACCTAGTTTAACCTCGTTACCGATAAGTACTCTTTTCTCGTTCCCGTGATATGTGATACCTTGTGAGCCAGTCACATGCTTGCAAGGTAATTGGATGACATTCTACCGAGAGGGCCCAGAGTATATCTATCCGTCATATGGATGGAAAAATCCCACTCTTGATCCATGTGCCTCAACACATACTTTCAGAACACTCAATGCCACCTTTATAGCCACCCAGTTACTGTGTGGTGTTTGATGTCATCAAAGAATCCTTCTGATGATGGTGATTAGCATGATCTCATGGTCGAAGGAATTAGGTTACTATGTATCAGAAAGCTTATAGCAAACGGACTATTTGAAAAGACTTTATCTTTATGCTACGCTTATCTATAGGAGTATGTCCATCATACCATTCTCCTAATGATATGATCTTGTTGTTAGTAACATCTCAATGTTCATGATCGGGAAACCACGATCATCTATCAAACAACAAGCTAGTATTACAAAGAGGCTTTACCAGGGACTCTAATTTAGTTTACAAATCACACAAGTATTAATGTTTCCGGTTAATACTGTTATAGCATGAATGTAAACTTTTATCATAAACACAAAGATATAATAATAACGACTTTTATTATTGACTCTAGGGCATATCTCCAACAGAAACAGCCCCTGAGCATATCCAAATAATTCGGCATACTGATGGGCCTCGTTTTGAGCCTCGCCAAAACAATACAGATCACTCTTATGGAAGTTGATATTTAAACCCGAAAGCTGCTCAAAAACTGATAGAATTGACTTCAGATTCTTGGCTTTCTCTAGATCATGTTCCATAAAAAGGATAGTATCATCAACATATTGAAGAATAGATAAGCCACCATCCACTAGATGGGGAACTAATCCTTCAATTTGGCCATCAGATTTGGCTCTCTCAATTAGGATGGTCAACATATCCACCACTATATTAAATAGTATAGGCGATAATGGATCCCCTTGTCGAAGTCCTTTTTGTGTCTGGAAGTATTTGCCCAGATCATCATTAACCTTTATGGCAACACTACCTACAGAAACAAAGGAATATGAGAGAGCGCCACTGCTCCGAAAAACCTTTCATACGGAGCGTTTGCTGAAGGAAAGACCAATTTACTTTTTCATAAGACCTTTCAAAGTCAATCTTGAACAATACTCCATTCAACTTCTTTGAGTGCAGTTCATGGATTGTTTCATGCAGGATTACTACACCATCCAAGATGTTTATTCCTTGCATAAAAGTCGTTTGAGAAGGACTTAAAACATGGTCAGCTACTGAATTTAGTCTAATTGTGGAAACTTTTGTGAAAATTTTAAAACTAACGTTAAGAAGGCAGATTGGACGATACTGTTGTATTCATTCTGCATTATTAACCTTAGGTAGTGAAATTATATTGCCAAAATTAAGTCTAAATAAATCAAGCTGACCCAACATTAAAGATTGAAACAAAGACATCAGGTCCTCTTTTATGACATCCCAGAACTATTGATAAAATTCCGTTGGGAAACCATCAGGGCCAGGCGCCTTATTATGTTCCATTTGGAAAACGGCTTTCTTCACCTCCTCCTCTGAATAAGGGGAAGTTAGGAAGTCGTTTTCCTCTTTGGAGACTTGTGGAATATCTTCCGTTTGAGACTCATCCAACGAAAAGGAATTTTCCGTAGGTGCCCCAAAGAGTGTTTTATAGTACTTAGTAATATAAGCTTTTAGTTGCTCCTGACCCTCAATAGTACCTTTATCCTGTGTTAGAGAGTGAATAAGTTTCTTCTTATGCTTACCATTGGCAATGACATGGATGTATCTTGTATTTGCATCTTCTTCCAGGATAAAATTCGCTTTAGAGCGTTGGTACCATTTGTGTTCCTCCTCCCGTAGTAATATTGCTATTTCCGCATTTGATTCGCTCTTAAGCTCAATATCTTGTGCAGATAACGACCTGACTTCTGCGGCGGCATCCAGGTCTCCAATAATCGAAAAAAGGCGTACTTTTTATTTTTTTGAGAATACCAGTCATATGCCTAGCCCAACCTCGAAGGAACTTGCGTAAAGCACGCAATTTATTGTTCCATCATTGTATAGTATTTTGACTGCTGACAGGTTTCACCCAAGTAGCCTTAACCAAATCAGAAAACCCATCCCGAGCCATCCAACCAAGTTCAAATTTGAACTCATGTTTAGATATACGAGGGGAAGAACCAACAGATAAAAGAATAGGGGCATGATCTGACAATGCCTCCACACGATCAAGAGCACGGACAGTTACCATAGGAAATTTATCTTCCCATTCAGTATCCATAAGCACTCTATCCAACTTTTCGTATGTGGGCACTGGAAGACTATTAGCCCAAGTGAACTATCTTCCCAGCATTGTAACCTCTTTTAAGTCCAAGCTTTCAATGACAGCGTTGAACAAGAAGGACCAGTGCTCGTCAAACCTTCCCCGACTTTTCTCATGAGGGAATCTTAGCAAATTGAAATCTCCCCCTATAAGGATAGGACATGCATTGTCCTTTTCTAAATTAACCAAATCACGTAAAAAATCAGATTTAAATACATCCTGAGCGGATCCATAGACAGCGACTAGAGACCACATAAAACCATCAGCTTTGTTTCGAATATGGAGTTTTATAAAGAAATCTCCCACCGAACTAGCCAACACTTCCATAGTCTCATCATGGACGCCTAAAAGGATCCCCCAGATCTACTACGCGGCGGACGGGATATCCACGTGAATTCCACTCCACTCGAAAGGCGATTGAGTAGTGCTTGTGAAAAATCCTGTCTACCGGTCTCAGAAATACCCAGAAAATCCAATCTATAATCTCTCACACAATCGGCAAAAAAAAATGTTTAGCCAAGTCACGAAGACCTCTGCTATTTGAGAACATTTCAGTGAGAAACAATAGTAGATTTGAATACACAGGGCCTTTTCCGTGACCGCTGGCTTTTTGATTTTTGACCAGACGCTTTAAGTTCATAAAGTGAACTGAGGTCTGTCTCATCAAAACCAACATTTGACACCTCACCAACTAAGTGAGTGAGGAGTTGACCATCTACTATGGCATGCAACTCCTCCTCCGCTGATGAAACATCAGGAATCGCCGAGACCTTAGGAGTAACCGTTAAATGGTCAACCTCCATATGTCTCAGCACAGAACTAGATAACATAATTTCATTAGTCGAACTACCCAAACTAACACCAATACTAGACATCTTATTAACAATTACAGGATTGGAGAAAGAGAGAAAAGACTTGGGGGAATCATTATTACCCCGCGAATCAAGATTTTTCTCCGCCTTCCTTCGTATAGCTTTACCCAACGAGTCCTCATTGGTAGGAGACGCCCCAAGAGCAGCCGACACATGACGCGTGCTCCTGCATGAGGGTGTCCCTGTCCCTGGCGTCTTGTGCATCCTTGTCGGCGCAGTGGAGAGATCCACCGACCCCACCTGGGCCAGTCCTTCCCCTCGAGGGACCCCTCCTAGGCCCGAACAGCAGCATCGCGTGGGGTGTCCGCCTTGGTTGCATCACCCAGCAGGCCTCCCTGTCCCCACGCCATCTGGGCCGCACCAGCGTCCACCGCCGGTGACCCCTCCTGGGCCGCAGCCAGCAGCAGCGGGTCAGAGCCCACCTCGGCAGCTCCAGCCTTGTGCATCCCTGTCGGTGCAGTGGAGGGAGCCACCGACCTCTCCTGGGCTAGTCCTCCCCCCTCGAGGGACCCCTCCTGGGCCCGAGCAGCAGCATCGCGTGGGACGCCCTCCTTGGCCCACACCGTCTAGGCCGCACCATCGTCCACCGCCGGCGACCCCTCCTGGGCCTTAGACAGTAGCAGCTGGTCAGAGCCCAGCACGGCAGCACCAGCCTGCATGTCCCTCGACGCTAGCGCCCCCTCCTGGGATAGCAAGGGTCGTCCCTGGCCAGGCAGTGACCTCTCCTGGGACTGCATGACAACACCCCGGCCACACGTCTCGACCAAAGAATGCCGAACCGGATCAACAACAGGAGACTTGTCTGTGATAAAAGGCGACGACACCTCCTGCAAAATGGGAGACAACGGTTCCAACAAAGATACTAATCTAGGAATAGTCCTGCCAAACATATTAGGCCTTCCCCTCGCAAGTGAAGCATGCAGCCGTGGTGAAATCCTCAAAGAGTCATAAGAAGCTGAGTGTAAAGCTGCCCGAAGCTATGATTGAGTCACTTGTGGCGATGCCGCCTTAGCCGAATTTCCTCGCAAAGGAGAATCAATAGGCAAGGCATCCAAAAGTTCCTTACCCCGTGGAGTAGAAGGGCTAGAATTAAATGGATTCACTGCCATCACATGTACGGGAGCCTGTCTAGAAGAGGAAGGTGCAGCCACAGGTCCAGCAGACTTGTCATTGGACTTGCCATCTGTCACAGCAGGCACAATTGGATCCGAAGTGCCCATAGCATCCTTCCCATTATCTCCAGCGCCACCGTCCTTAGAATCATCCTTAGATTTCCTCCAAAGATCATGCGAAAAATCTGGTTCTGGCACATAACCTTCAGGCTCCAATCTGAAGCGAAGCTCATACCCCAAAAGACCAACAACAATGTCCGAGGTCAAATAAAAACCCAGAGCACCCTTCTTCTCCCTAAACACAGCAATATGAAACATAGAAACATAAATACGGACCACTCCCCTACGCCTCAAACTAAGTAGATCTACATCGAGAGGTTTTCCCATGAGTGCTCCTATCGCCCAAAGGCCCAAAAATGAGCGCAAGGAGTGAGGAACCCCCTCGACATGTAACCAGACCTTCTGCAATTCACATTTATGGGAAACCTCCTGCGTCTTGTAGCTAGTAACAGACAGCTGGGGCTTACCGATAGGCATGGAAAACTGACTCCCATCCACCCTATCCAGATCCTCCGCACTAGGAAAACTGACGAGGAAAGCATTCTCACCATACTTCAGGGCCTCCCACTTCCACTGTGACTGTACCGGGCATCTTTCAATCTGCTTTTGTACCACGTCAGCTGTGACAGATTCACCAGAAACTTGGACCAGAGCAATGGGAGACTGATTAGGCCCCTGAACCTGACGAACCACACTATCAGGCATCTGTGTGAACAAAGCAAGGTTGTGTCCCAACCCAACCATAGAGGGAACATGCCTGGGCTGCTTAAGCACCGGGCACCTTAAAGTCGGATGAGACGCCACATCACAAATATAACAATAATGCATAACTTTGCAATCTTTCGATGCATGAGTGTCTACTGCGCACTTCCAACACCGAACCGCTTTCTTCCTTTTCTAGGCCCAACAGCAGAGTCCGTGGCAGCTTGTGTCACTGTCGGCGACACCATAGGAGCCGCAAACTGTATCTACGCCATAGGAAGTGGTTGCTGAAACTGGCTAGTTGTCGGATATGGAGCATGGTACCCATACGATTGTTGGCCAACTAAATTAGCCTGCGCTTGAAACTGATGCATGAACTGACCAGGCTGCAACGTAGGATGTGCTTGAGACTGAGGCTGAACTTGTTTCTTTTTCTTCTTGCGCTTAGGTGCAGCTGTCGCCGTCGCCGGCACACCAGCAGCAAACTGCGGCGCGATAGATTGACCAACAGGAATAGTATGACTCTGCACGCCTGGAAAAACACCTCCTTGCAAACCAACAACAAACGGCGTCGGCGCAAAAGACTGCCCCTATACGAAGCTTGTAGAGGTTGTAGCTGGGCAGCCTGAGAAGCGGCGTAGTACGTAGCAGGAGGTCGGAATTGAATTCCCGGCGGGAAGGCCGGAGGTCAAGGGAAAGACCCTCCTGGCGGAGCCGCCATAGCAATTGGTTGTTGTCCATTGAGGAAACCCGGCCCCGATGGAGCACTTGGCCGAGAGGGCACCGCCACAGGAGGCACAGGGTTCCCCGCCGGACCACGCGATGAAGAAGTCGGCGCAGGCCCCCTCGAAGCTGGCGGACCTTGCCCAGCCATGGCAGTCACCACCGATGCGAAGGACTGACCAGCTCTCACGGCCGAGGGAGAGACGACAGCCGCACGTGGCGCGGGCAACGAGAAGGATCGAGATGAGCTTGGCAAAGACGCAGACGATCTCGGTCCAGGCTCAGATGGCCATGAGACTCCTTACAAAGCACATAACGAAACCAGCGACGCAAGTGACGAAGATCGAGGGCGGCGATCTAGGGTTCCTCTGAACCACAACGGACGGAACCTGTATGCGAGTCCATTCCACCCTGACCCGGGTCGGGCTGCAACCGGACCCACAGCAGCCCCTGCCACGTGCTGCCCCACGTCAGCCCTGGACGCCCTAGGCTCCACCGCCGACGCGCCCGCCTTCTCCATCGCCGCCAGGAGCAAACGGCCCAAAACCGGCGGCGCAGAGAGTCGTCGTGGAGGCAAAGGCCCCTTCCATGGCCTGACATTGGGGCTCACCGAGATCCGCACACCATGGCGAGGAGCCCTAGGTGATGCAGATCGTCTCCGTCCCACGAACACAGACCTCGCCGGCGGCGGAGATGGTGAAATGGTTGAAGACTTCTCCCAGAATCGCGAGTCAGGCGTAGGGAAACCTATATCTTCCAAAAACTCTTGCCGAACCTCCTCATCAGACTTCCTCCGCCGCCGCGACACCGTCGTCCAGCCGAGGTGACCATCCTCATCCTCCAAACCCTCCAGTGCTTCCCGCGCCTGAAGGCCATCGTCAGATTCCTCCCCGGAGACAGATCCCAAGCACTGGAATCGAGACCCCGAAGAACCAACACCAGGTGAGGATTCCGATCCAACCGGAGACAAGGAAGCCAGCGGCGCGAGGGTTAGACGACGACGCCGCCCCATTCTCTCAAGATGTTTGTAATCATGTTCTACTGGAGATCGATTTATTCATTCCCTCACATATGTTTAGAGCTGACGACCTTATTGGAGATAACCTGGACTTTCTCTCATTTACCAGTGGCGCGTATCATTTTGGAGTGTGAATTATGTACCCTACATAGCTCGGAATTTTAAATATTTGATGTTGTTATGACTCTATAGTATGTTTTTCCATCCCACATCGACATTATCATCCACATGAAATTCATACATTAGCAGGTTATTAAATGAACTAATATTAGAGGTCATTCCGTTTGCTTTACACACAATATAGCATCACAAGCATGTATTTTTAACGTCGGAAGAGACGCTCATCTCACAATATTTTTTGTAGTGTTCTAATCTCCATGTTCATGGGAACTTACTTGCTACTAGCATAGTAGGCACACATAAACAAAAAAATGTTTACTATATATCTTTTCAGTTAATTTTTCTTTCATATGGGCAACACTCCTTTTTTGGAGAAACGTCTCGTTTCTTACAGGTGAAAATCTATTGTTTATGTATCATTAATTCTTGTCTCCACTATTATTACATGGGAGGGTTCTATTCGGAAATGTACTGTACAATCCATCCAGCATCTCCCGTGTGCTACAGTACCTGAGCGGATTTTTGCTTGCGCCGTGCCGCCTTGAGGCCTCGCTCGCCTTGTGCCGCTGGGAGCCTGGGGCTCAGTCCCTGTAGGTGGCAGCCTTGTGCCGCTGGGAGCCTGCTCATCTTCTTGGACAAGATGTGGCGGCGCCGCGCTCCTCTCGTCCTCCTTGGTTCGCCGGCAACGGAGAAGATGGAGGTGGCTCGCCTCTCCCTCAATTAGGCCTGCTCGAGCTCATCGTTTGTTGGGTGTCCTGTGCTCCTCTCTTTGGCTGGCCATGGTGGCAGGGGAAGAAGGAACTCCGGCCAGCAACAACTTCATTCTTGAGTCAATCGTGCTGTTTGGCGGCAGTACGGCCTCGTTGTTCGGCTCTCCCTTCTGCTGGCCAGCCATGGTGGCGTAGGGCAGGGGGAGGTTGACTGCGAGGCCGACGGTGGCGTCAAATGGCGGGGGAATCGTTCGGTCAAGGCGTATTGGCGCGGAGCCTCTGGAGTTTTCCCTAGAGTTGAAGCCCTTCTCAAATAAGCGCCTTCGTTGCTCTGTCGAGGGAGGTGGTGTTGTGGCGGTGCTCCTGGCTGGCCGTGGAGACGAGAAGGAGCGACGCCGCGCCCTACTAGTTGTGGTTGACGTTTCACCCTTGGTCAGGGGTGAGCGTCGACGCACTGTCCCTTGCTTCGGCTGGGTGGTTGGGGATTTGGACTCTTCTTCGGGCTGTTCTTCTTCGCATGTCTACACCCACCCGTGGCAGGAGTGGCGACGGTGGGCCGACTATCCTCTGTTGCAGGGCCCTTCTATTTTTCACATCTTCTTCCTCCAGCAGACGCAGTGGTTGCATAAATGGAATGCCTCGATTGGGTGAACAACAGTGTCAAGCAGCAATGGATTTGGGAAGCAATTTTCTTGAGCATCACCTCGGCGGTGGGTGACAGTCGTCCGACATCCAATGCCAGAACATGGCCTATCCAAAAGTTGACGAAGGGTCCCGACAATTATTCAACCTCCTCGACGAGGCCCCTTTCGAGGTTGGCGCACACATTCCTCGTCTACGCGGAAGAAAGTGGTTTTGTCCCCTGTTTCGAGCTTGATGGCGGCAAGTCTGACCTCCGGTTCGACGGTGGAGAAAAAGAAGGATTAGTTTGTTGTTTTCCATTTTTTAGTAAGGTCTTTTCTGTATTTATCATGGATCTATGTAATTTTTTTTATCTTATGGGTCCTTTATAACAATCTGTACGTACATTCATCGCTTGATATTAACGTGGCGTTTCCAGTCCCTTCGGAGACGTTCCTTGTGCAAAAGAAATATTCTTACATAATCTTTTTAGGGATCAATTTGAAACTAAATTTTCACACTTATTTCAATTAAATATGGGAAAATAAAGATGGAATAAATACTCACTTCACAATGTAAACAAACATGATGTTTTAGAACTTCTTAATCAAATTTCTCTGCCTTAAAGGGAGAGGATGGGGAAGTTTATTATGATCACCAACAGATGCCTGGGATGGTCCTTAGTAAATATAAAGACAGGTCAGGCTAAAGGCATATCCATGGGCTTTGATCTTGCCACTCTTTTGCAGCCTGTTAATGGGCTTCAGGATTTAACAAAACCTTTTAAGAAATAGGAGATGGATATGATTATCAAATTTATGCTAGCAGATAAGGCCCCCTGGGCCGGATGGCTTTAATAGACTTTTTCTTAAAAGATGTTGGCATATTATTGCACCTGATTTCTATAAGCTGGCACATGACTTCCATGCTGGAGTTATATCTCTGGAGAATATTAATTCTTCCTATATTACTTTGGTGTCTAAAGTGAACTCTCATGAATGTGTAAATGATTATAGACCCATTTCTCTGACCAATGTGTGTCTGAAATTCATCACCAAGCTAGCTGCAAACAGATTACAGGAGAAAATTCGCCAGTGTGTGCACAAAAATTAATATGGGTTCATTAGGACCAGGACACTATATGATTGCTTAGCTTGGTCACTAGAATACCTTTTTCAATGTCACATGTCCAAGAAACCCATCATAATTATAAAATTGGATTTTGAGAAAGATTTTGATTCAATTGAACATGAAGCTCTTCTGCAAATCATGAGGTACAAGGATTTTGGAGAAGATCGGATCAGGTGGGTCAAGGATTTTATGTCTTCTGGTGTGTCCTCTGTTCTTCTTAATGGAGTCTCTGGGAGACAATTTAAGTGTAAAGGGGGGTGAGGCAGGGGATCCCCTCTCTCCTATTTTATATGTCTTGGGGGAGATTTACTGTAGTCTGCTGTTAATAATCTGATGAGAGAGGGTGGGATTCAACTTCCCATCACTACTGGAGATTCTGATTTCCCCATTATTCAATATGATGATGATACTCTTCTAATTATGCCTGCTGATTTGGAGCAAGTTCTGGCCCTTAAACAAGTGCTCACAATTTTCTCTGACTCCACTGGACTGCATATCAGTTATCACAAATCCTCCATGTATGGTATTAATGTGGATGGTACAGTTTTGAATGATTTGGCCACTCGATTTGGATGTAGAGTGGGTTCCCTCCCCTTCACTTACCTTGGAATTTTGGTTGGTACCACTAGGCCCACTATTCAAGAATTATCACATGTGGTTCATAGATTAGAGCGGCGTTTAACCGCTATTTCAAGTTTTCTGTCGCATGGGGCACGTTTGCAATTAATTGTTTCCGCCCTATCTTCTATGCCATTGCATCTCCTTTGCACAGTTCATATCCCCCTGGAATCACTAAACAATTAAACAAAATCATCAGACAGTGTCTTTGGAGAGACAACACTGACACCCTCAAACAATCTCTAGCAGCCTGGGATATGATCTGTAAACCAAGGATGAAAGGGGGTTTGGGAATTGTGGATTTTCAACACATGATGCTCTCCTCATCAAGTTTCTGAACAAGTTCTACAACAAGGAGATGCATATTCCTTGGGTGAAATTGGTCTGGGATTCCTACTATGAGAATGAGGTACCTCACGCTGCTAAGGCCTGTGTCTCCTAATGGTGGAGGGATGTTTTCTCTATGATGGAAAAATATAGAATGGTTACATTTCCTGAGGTACACTATGGTGATTCAGTGTTATTTGGTCAGATGCTTGGGAGATAGATGACTGCAGAAGGCCTTTGAGAGACAGATACACAAGGCTTTTCGCTTATGCTAAAGATGAAAAGATTTGAGTTAGAGCGATGGTGCTTTTACAGGACAGGTCCACATAGTTTAATTTTTCCCATGTTAGTCCAGGATTATGATAAGTTCGTAATGATCTCCTCCTGGTTGGATCATGTTGATCTGGAAGACAATGGGGCTGATGTTTGGCAATGCTCCTGGGGGTCTTACACAGTTGCTAAATATTATCAGACTGTATATGAGGGGGTTACAGTTTTCCCTTTGTATAAATGGATATGGCAGAGCAAATGCACCATGAAAATTGAAGTCTTTACATGGCTTTTACTCGGTGATCAATTGAACACTCGGGACATGATCCAGAGGAGACATTGGAATGTTACTGATACATATGATTGTGTGTTATGCCCCAGGCACCATCATGAGGACAGGGATCATCTGTTTTTTAACTGTAACTTCGGTGTTCGGATATGGAACTATCTTCAGGTGGAATGGGGTGCTGGTAATGATTGTTTACAGATTGCACAAGGAGCCAGGAAATCTTTTAACCAGCCTTTCTTTGCCGAAGTGATGTTCATTACTTGTTGGAATATCTGGAAAGTGAGGAATGCTCAGATCTTCCGGAACATCAGACCTCAATTTGCTTCATGGAAAAATCAGTTTGTGTTTGATCTGACTCTACAAAGCCACAAAATGAAAAAAACTCATCGAGAACGGCTGATTGCTTGGATTGCTACTTTACAGTAGGTTTTATTTTTCTTTCTTTCTCTCCTTTCACTAGGAGGGTGTTTGGATGTACAAAGTAGTGTTTTTTTTGAGTTTTCTTTAAGTTTTTTGTAAATACTCTCTTTGCTTAATAAAGGTGGAGGTTGTGGGGCTTTTGCCTCACAGTAGATAGTCAAAAAAAAAATCTCTGCCTTCAAAATAAGTCTCTAAGCTATTACAGTGGTGTCACATGAGTAGTTAGAGCTTTTGAGTGATATCTTTAGTGTTTTGAGTATCTTTTGAATCAAATCTGGAATAACATATTTAGTCCAATGACCTCAACTTTGGCTATTGCTGTCAAGTAACACCCAATATTTGGATTCCAATAGTACATGCTTTCTGAACTCTATTGTTTATCTCTTTTCTATCATATATCGTACTTTGCAAATGTTACATAAAGCGAAAGATACACATTAAGTTCGAAGTTCTTGATCAGCTATTAGGGGTACCTTCAGTTAATGAGTTTTCAAAGGGATTATCGGATAAATGTTCCGTCGAAAATGTTCCTTTGAGATTTTTAAATGCGTATGATTAACAATGTTACTTTTCTCTACTGATCGGACTATATGAAAGAACTTTCTTTGGGTCTATGATTTTTGGAAAATATTTGTGGTCAATAATATTTATGTATATTCCATTATGTAATCAAATACACTTCTAAGTCATCCACGGATTTAGTTATTTAGGATTTAATTGCATGTGCATTGCAATCTATATTTTTAAGTTTTTTTTTGCTTTTTTAGTACTCATGATATAGATATAGTTTTATTGTCTATTTTAAAATTTATTAAGTAATCATTAATTTTTTTCTGGATAACTTTTCAACATACTAAAAGGATGCAATGCGAGGGCCATCTTGCTAGTTGGAGTATTAACTAGTAATTAGCTCATTTGACTGACTTGTCAAGACAAAACTCACCTAAAGGGGGCAAATTTATCAGACTAGATATATATATCTCTATGCAGGAAAGTGGTAGTAACATACCGAAAGACTTGTACCAATTTCTAACATCCTCATCTTCTAGGCATTCACTATAAAAAAAACATGAAACATAGGCAATAGGTACGATAAACACTGAACATGTAGGACAGACTCTGTACCTCAGTGCAAGTTCCTTTTACAGGGTTTCGAGTTAGCAAGCAGGAAAAAAAAAGGATACCTTTTAAAGTAGAATCAGTAATATCTAGATACTATATTACCACAAGCCTTTCAAGATCATTGCATTACCTTGTAAGTATAAAATTTGAAGCAAACTTCAGTATCATCGGTTCCAAATCTTCTCTTCACTAAATTACTAAATTCACCTTTTGCTCTTACTATTCCTCAGTGGTCTGTGTCTGTGACAACAATCTCAACCTGTTTCCGATGAATGTGGATGGATATCTGCTCAAAGAGCACCGTGTACCACTTCGTGTGAGACATAAGACAGTCAATAATAGTACTCCTCAGTTGCCGGATTGCTACTGAACCTCCAGCTCTTCAGTCCAGGAGGATGACACGATTGGCAGAGGAATCAGATCGCATAAGCTGCAAAACTATGCAATTCATCCGAATCTGGAATGATGGACGTCGGAGCTTCCTTGGAAACAAAGTCGTCATCAAGCAACTCATTCCACTGGATGGAGACTGCGGCTTTTCTGAAGAAATACTAGCCAGCAAGCATATCAACTGAACTCCTCAGCGGGAGTTCATGAAGGTCGAAGGAGGCGTCGAATCGATCCCTTGGAGAAGATCTATGGAGACAATAGCCACGCTTCTGTCTGTCTCAGTAGGGTGATTCAGGACAGGGTGCGTCCAGAGGAGCAACTTCAGATCAGAAATGGCCTTTCTGTTCGTCAGGACTCAGGATGCTGAAACTTTGAAAGGAAACGCCTTCATGCATTCTTCCAACGCAATGCTGTGTACACTTCAAAAAATGTGTAGGTTAGAGAATAGACTTTTCGTATTCCTATGGTCCTCCTAAGGAGATTAAGGCCTAGTTTGGTTTTTCTAAAACTAAAGTATATTAATACCATAGTATTCTAGTATCTAGCAAAGCAATACTTCAGTTTTTCTCTTTTCTCAGTTTTAGAAAAAAGAGGGTCTGGCTTCTTTCTCAAATACTTCAAAAAAAACATAGTTTTGGACAATACTTCAGTTTTGAAACCGTATTATTTGGTTGATCAAAACACCTCAAAGTATTTAATACTTCAGTTTTTTTAGAAACCAAAGTATTTTCTCAATATTTTAAAAATACTTTGATGCCAAACGGAGGGGGGTGTTTGGTTTCCAGCCACACTTTGCCAAGCCAAAGTTTGGCAATTTACTAGATGTTTGGTTCTTGCCATACTTTAAAGTTGCCACACTTTATTGTTCCTATGGCCCACTTGTCATAGAGTAAATTTTTTGCCACACTTTGTGGCCTCCAATTTCCTAGCCACACTTTTGTGGCTACCACACTTGCCAAACTTAGGCTTGGCAAAGTGTGGTTAGAAACTAAACAGTCCCTAAATATAAACACTAAAACAAGTAGGCACATGGCATTTACATTTACACTTCAAAAACTACTGAATTATCCAAGCATTACTCTAGAAAAAAGCAGTACATAGCTCCACCGTGAGATAAATCATAAACTCCCAGGAATGGCCATCTTTTCAGCATTCATAAATTTGCTCGATATTCTTTTCCAACAGCTCAACAATACCTCCTAAGGAGATAAATATACAGGTTAAACAAGTAGGCTCATGGCAGGCACACATTTACATTTAGCCGTCTTTTCAGCCTTCAAAAATTTGATCAATATTATTTTCCAACTGCTCAACAGTATGATCCTTTAGATTTTTCTTCCGTCGCACGAATCGCTTCAGTAGATAGGCCAACACTGAAGGTCTGGCTGGATTTGCCTGCAGTGCACATACGAAAGCCTTGTATGGTGTAACAACTGCATTCTTTATCTCGTCTCGCAGTTCGTACCTAAGAGCAGGTACAACCTTCCAGGTCATCTGGTGACAGCAGATACTAACAAATCCTCGAGAAAATTCATCCAGGGATGAACGGCGTGGGTTCCTCAGATAGTCTTCCCTCTTTAACGGCCCTACAAGTGGAACCCAGCATTCATCAAAGTAGCTCTTCCTGTATTGTTGGATCCTACAAATGAGGCTACTCATCAGTTTTATGTTGGAGAAGGATGCTCCTGGACAGCGCATCATCTGCCAAACGTCATAAGCATTATTCAAGAGGATTATCTGTCTTTGACATTTTTGACCTTCTTCTTGACCTTGGCATATCCTTTCTGCATCTTCCTCGAGCTTGCGTGCCCAGCAATGAAACATGTGAGAGTAAGGATCAATGATGCGATCTCCAGTTGCAAGAATTGACTGCACCATATTCGTGTTGCTGCCAAAAAGTTCCAGGACTTGTTTGAAAACAACAGTTGCTGGATGAATGGTAGATTCTTCACTGTTATCGATGTCACTTATAGTTCCACCAAGTATTACGCCCAAAGCATCAACCATCTTGTTCAAAGTAACAACAACCTCATCATATCTGTTCAAAGGTAAGCCATGTACATTGTACAGGACATCAATGAGTGCATCAAAGATAGTCGGCACTTCCTTAACATGGCAAGCACACCAGCTTGCATCACTGAATGAACGTGCTACCTCAAGGAGCTTCTCAACAGATTGCCCAGCAACCAATGCAAAACACTCTTCTCTTACTTCTTGACATAATTGTGGATTCTGCCCATTCAATTCTTGCCCTATCAAACAGACAACTGCAGTAGCGATTTTCAACTTGATGACTATATCAGTTGATTCTGTGACCAACCCACAAGGATTTGCATGGAAAATTGATGGGTTCCAAGCAACATCAGACAATCTGTTTCATGGAAAAGATTCAAACATCAGAATCTATTGCAACGTGCACTGAAACATTCAGAGAGCCCCGCTGAAACTGTAAATCATCGAAGGCACTCTCATCCTCATCAAGAAAAATCAATTCAACTACACACTGTATGATATATCATGAGAAACTACACAATGTATGGTATAAAATATAACTGCAGACGCAGCCTGTGATTTAAACTTAAGAGTAAGGGTGGCACTTGATGTAGTCACTCACTCGGACGCTACTTGGTCAATTACTGACACAAGTCAATTAAATTAACTTAATCGTTTTGAATGAGAAAAGTTCTATATCATCAGCATGCATTTATTCTTGAGGTTGCTGTTATTTTGAACAAGATGGTTGATGTTATTATGAACCATACATTTGCAATAACTTAGACGCCTACGCTAGTACCATGGTGGATTTTACATATTGCAAAAAACATAATACAGGATTTCACATGTAAAAGTAGAATTTCTAGCAATGGTAGGAAAGCAACGCTTAATAGGCTACATGAAAGGCCAATGTACTCCGAAACTTGGAAGTGGTATATGTGTTATTTGTTTTATGGAGAAAATAAGATTGCAAAGCTTGGAAGTGGTATCTATAATAATACCTAAATTGGAGCAACCCACTAAGTGATTTCTCTCAACATGCAAGCTGTCCAAGTCATCAGGTGGGCCTGTATGTTTTCTCTAATAGTTTTTTTTTAGTTTGCAGCATCCCACGTCAGCAAGCTTTTTCACTCAGCGAAGAAACTGTCGTTTAGTTGTTAGTTCGTTTCGGTTTTGACTCTGGAAATTCCTTGTAGGTTTAGTACGCTCAGCAAATTGGAGCAAACGGCCCACATAGGTCCCATTACTGTTTTAATTCCTTAGGAGTATCCATCTCTTCAGCTATCTAGAGCAGACTGCAACGCTACCTCTGCTCTGAAACAAACCGATCGGAGCCTGTAACTGATGAGGCGGGCAAGCAAATGGCAGCCTCTTTATGCTCCCCCGCCTACCACCTCCATGCATAAATGGAGCCTGTAACTGATGAGACCGACGACTCTTGGATTTGGGCCATCACCTCACCACACTTGTACATCATCTCCATGGATCCAGCTGGCAAAGAAGCGCTAGAAGCATAGGTGATCGTCCTCGAAGGCAATGGCCATTCCGTGCGGTCGTCGCCACAGTTGATTGTCAGGTCAATTCTATATCACTAGGTGTTTGCTTTCTATTAAATGGAGAAATCAAGCGCGGGCATGGCTACATCTTCCACCTTTGTGTCTTCTGCTAGGACTTGACGTGATCTATAGTAATCAAGTAATCTTTGCTAAAACAGATAAGTTAGCACGCACCAGGCAGTGCACTTCGACCAAGTCTAACTAGCAACACCTCCTGTAATTGGTCGCTGAACACACATTCTCTGCCTCTCCACCCATGCTGTCCGCCGCTATTTTTGTCGACTCTTATCTATTCTTATCCCATATATGTATGTATATGGACCATGTAGTGTTGTTGATTTTTGTAGGAAGATCTGTACTCCCATCTTCCAAGATGGGTGTTCTGTGCAATTGTGGTCAACTCGTCAGCTGTCAACTGAGAAAATTGTGTCTCACACACCTAATAATACAGTATGATATTGGCAAGAAGATGTGACTGGTAAGAAAATGAGATTGGTAAGAAAATCTTAGTATTTTTAATCTATCATACGGCATACTTTGCCATCTTTTTTTCTCGAAGATATACTTTCTTCCGTGCTAAATCTCAGTCTATGGGGCACTCATACATTTCAGCACTATTTAATGTGCATACCTAAGCCAATGGCTTACTATTGATGTTCAATTGCTCACACATATTGCTGTGATTCGAAGAGCAAGTGAGTCTTAATTTTAGTTCATTTTATTATGCACGCACAACATAAAAGTAATCAGTATCGGATTGATCCTATTAGAAACTCACTTTCAGCGTTGGACATGGATGTACTCCCTCTATTCCGGATTATAGGGCTAAGACGTACTTCGAGAAAATAGTTTGACAGTAAATTTGGTCAATAATATATAAATCATATGTCACAAAAATTATACCATCGAAAGCGTATTTTGAATACGAATCTAATGGTATAATTTTTGTTAAATATAATTTATATTTTGTTGACCAAATTTACTGTCAAACTATTTTCTCGAAATACGGATTTGCCTTATAAACCGGAATGGAGGTAGTATTACAGTCCACGTGTGGCTCTAGACTAGAGAATTGAGGGTCTGTTTGGTTTATGCCCAGGTTTGCCCTACCAAATATTTGGCTAGCCAAAATTTTGGTTGATGTCTTGTTTGCCCATGAATTGGCTAACATTGGCTAAAAAACAGAACTAAAGTTGGTACTGGGGTATTGGCAAACCAAAACATTGGCAACCATCCAAACACACACCAAATTTTTGGTCATAGCCAAAAAATTGGTAAGGTATAGTTTGGTCACAATCCAAACACACCCTGAATGCTTATATAATAAGTACAAATTGTACGAAAGTGGATATCACTTGCATATTTATTTGTTATATACCAGAGCCACCATGGCAAAGCTAAAGTTAATTAAGTTCAAAATACTTTTCTTGCTAAAGTTAATTGTTGCATATGTGTTTGTTCCAGTAATTTAGTAGATTTTTCAGCTTTTATTTTAGCACCATGTTCTGCAAAATTCCCGCGACATGCGTGGCATCAGTGTGCGCTGAAGTGGACTGGACTGGGCACACCCGACGTACAGATATAGAAACTACACATCGCATGATATATCATCAAGAAAAATGACATCGGCTATCAAATGATGCAACATGAAGGCCATATGGCGTCTGAATCCAACATTTTGGACTAAACGATTGGTCATTGGATTGGACGTTGGTACCCATTTACCATTTCATCAATGGAACAAAATTTAACAGCCAAACATACAGTGTGTGTGAGTGTGTGGATAAAACGAAGAGCTGTACGGCAACCCACTGCTGCAAAGCATATGTGCAGTTCGAGCTTTATGTTTCAATTTTATTTAAGGTTTTATTACTGAACTTTTTTATTCCAGCACTTGGCTGAAACTTTGCAACAGCTTATGGCTGTACCTCTGTGCTAAACCACTGGAGGTTTACATCTTGGGCCGGGATGAATACCTGTACTACCTTCAAAAAGAAACTCACTGCTCAATCCCATTGATCAAGTAAATATGTTGAACGTTTCAGTGAATGAAGACAGTAAGGCATCAGCAGCATTGTCGTTAAACTCGCAACGAAAATGGAAAGGCGAATCGAGAATAATTCCTAATTAAAGCTAACAGAGCAACAGAGACAGTGTATGCTGCTGACCAGGACAATCTTTGAAAGCAGTGATGATGACAGGGCGAAAGTTCAGTGCGTTCTGTCGGGTACTTGAAACAGAAAGAAATAAAGAGACAAAGAGGATAAAATGTTACCTGCGGATAGTGTCGTCGTACTGGATGGAGGCTTGCCTGAGCATTTCGACGGCGTAAGGCAAGCCCCGCGCCATTTCCTCCATGGCCTTGGAGTCGAACAGACGGACTCCTCGAACCGCTTCGACTTCAAGATAGTACTTGATTTGCGGGTACCGGAAGTATCCGTCGGTGCTGGCGCGGGGTGACCCCCCGGGACTGAGGGGTGTTGGACGGATGCTTTTCTCCATGAAGCCCCGGACGGCGGCGGCGGCGTCCCCCACCCGGTCCGCGTCAAGCAGGGTCCAGGCGCGGGGCGGCTGCTCCTCCAGAATCGCGGGGAGGTGGTCGTCTCCGCGGCCAGCGAGCAGCTCGAAAGGAAGCCGGATCCTCCAGAGCCACCAGAAGACGACGAGGGCGACCGGCGGCGCGAGGTGGAGGGGAAGGAAACCCCCCGGCGCGGCGTGCAAAGGGCGCGGCGGAAGAGCCGAAGCACAATTAAGATCCGAAATGCAGGAGAGATTGAGAGATCCGGCGCACCAAAATTCAGGCATGGTCGCCGGCGCTGGTTTGGCTCCTCGCAGGCGGAGGATGGCAGAGGGGGCGTGGGGAAGGGAAACGAACGCGCAAGGAGCGATGTGGGGAGGGTTTGGGCGTGATTTTGTCTGGGTTTTGATTTTGACGAGGGTAGGTGTTATTTTGGGAACCTCCGGTGGAAAGGAGATTATCCGCACTGACATGGGTGCCCGCGGAAGAGGGTCCCGCGCGTCAACGGCCAACGTGACGGTGGACGGAGCTTATGTCATGTACGTCTGCGTCTTTTACTAGTACTAGTAGTAGTATATGAGATTTGGAAAGGACAGCCCTACGCGTCCGTGATACGTGGTTTTACGGGTCACCAAACCACGTCTTTTTGATTCAAAATCCTGTTTTCTACATTTGTCCTGCTGCTACATTGTAGCAGAAGCAGTTCAGTCAGAAAATAAAAACATTTGGATCTCAGGAGATTTTTGAGACCTCATGGGTGACCGTAGCAAAAAATTGAGCTAATGTAGCAAACCCGACCTCAGGAGACTCATGGAGGCTTCGTGATAGACCTCACCGGAGACCGTGTAGCAAAAGCGTTACGCTATTGTAGCAAAACGCAAACGGTGGTAGCAAAAATTGTGCTAATGTAGCAAAAAATGGTCGGCTCAAAAATATAAAAGCAGTTGGACTTCACGAGACTTCACGGCAGATAACAAAAAGTTGTGCTAATGTAGCATATCCGACCTCGCCGGAGTTTTTCGCCGGTAGACCTCACCGGAGACCGCGTAGCAAAAAAATTATGCTAATGTAGCAAAACCATAAAACATATGTAGCAAAAAAAAATATCATATTGTAGCAAATCCGACATTGTCGGACACCTCGCCAGAGACATTGAAGCAAACCCCAAGATATGCTTCTAGCACCGCCGTCGGTCGCACGTAGCAACGCCGTCAACCTCATGTAGCAAACCTCGATGTCGTAGGTAGTATCAGTAGTGGCAGTAGGTAGTAGCGCCGCCAACTCCATGTAGCAAACCTCGACGCCGTAGGTAGCATGATGATCGATGGTGGATAGCGATGTCGATGGTCTTGGTGCAACGTAGGTGGACGGTGCTCCTGCGATGTGGGATCTAGCTAGATGCAGTCAGGCGGCACTCTGGCGAGGGGCCACACTCCGGCGGCGGCCTCGGCGAGACCTGACTCCGGAGGCGGGGAGGTGACGCCCGACAAAGGCGCGGCGAGGCGAGGAGGTGTGGTGAGCCTAGTGACCAGTGCGTGGTGGCGCGGCGGCTGCTGGCCTCGGCGAGGCGAGGCGGCTCCGGCGAGGAGAGCCTGTGATGGCAGCAGCGGCGGCTCGAGGCGCGTCGAGGGGCTCCGGCGAGGAAGGAAGCGGTGGCGCGTGTCGGCGGCAGCCTCTGGCGCTCGGCGAGGGACGACTCCGGCGAGGAAAGGGAGGCGCGCGGTGGCACTTGTGCGACGGAGTGGTGTGCTGACCCGCAGCAAGGACAACGCTCGACGACGGCTTTCATGTACGACGGCGGCGGTTGAGTACGAATACAAGAGAAAAAAAGCAAAGGATAAGAACCGTCAAAAGGCCAGGTCCACCAGGCAGTTGTCAGGCATGAGGAAAACAAGACGTGAACGAGCAAGCTAGCTATCCGGGGGATCGATCCCCCGGAGGATGCGTATCATTTTCCATTTGGAAAGGGGTGGTACTATTTCCCGGTTGCCACCACTAAAAAGCTTTAGCATGCCACCACTAACAACTGTTCAGATACAATTATGCATTCTCTTCGGTTCATATTATACATCTAATCCAAATGTTTAACTAGATACATATGAATCTAGATAAAGTATAAGATTCAGAAAAGGGGTGGTTGCCACCACTAAAAAACTTTAGCATGGCTAACTGTGGTCAGTGAGCACTACAGTAACAACTGTAACAATTGTTTAGATAAAATTATGTATTCTCTCTGATTCATATTAACGGTTTTAATTTTGTCTATATACGAATAAAATTAATCTAAATACTTAACTAGATACGTACGAATCTAGATAAAGTTGAGACCATTCACGATGACAGAATCGTCACTAAGAAGTTAACAAACCTAATTATAAAAGAATGAGAAAATTTTAGAAAAATAAATGGGTCGTACTACGTGTCCCCTGAGGATAATTCCCCAAAATCCCTAACACGTGTCCCTTAAAAAATTCTCAAATCCCATTTTTGCTACAAACATACCCGCTTTTGCTACAAATAGCCCGCTTTTGCTATATGTAGCGAAAAACGGTTTGGCCTAAAAAATAGAAAAATAGACTGGACATCGTCGGATATTTTGCCGGAGACCTCGCCGGCGACCGTGTAGCAAAAAAAATGTGCTAATGTAGCATATCTGACCTTGCCGGAGACTCGCCGGAGGTATTCGCCGGTAGACCTCGTCGGAGACCGTGTAGAAACTTTACGTTATTGTAGCAAACCGCAAAGTTGTGGTAGCAAAAAAATTATGCTAATGTAGCAAAAAGAACGACCTTGTCGGAGACATTGTCGGTGCTTGCCATAGCAAAACCGACTTTACCGAGAACTTTCGTAAAAAATGTCATAGCAAATAAGCAATTGTAGCAAAAACTTTAAGTTATTATAGAAAAACCATAAAACAATGGTAGCAAAATCCCCTTTGGGTCAGTACCCACAAAACGGTGGTAGCAAAAATCCCCTCCACTGACGGGTCAGTTGTAGCACCATCGCTGACCCCTTGTCGCAGCTCGTAGCCGGCTGTAGCAGCACCGGTGGCCGGTTGTAGCACCGGCGAGGGTTGCCGTCTAGCTCCGGCGAGGGCAAGTAGCAACCCGTCATCCAGCTCGAAGCACCGTTATCCGCAAGTGGTAGCAAAATGCCTACACCATTGGGAGCAGCCCCGCCGCCCAGCTCCGGTGAGGGCTAGCTGCAGCAACGTCACCCGTTGAAAGGATACGGATGTCGCCTAGAGAGGGGGGTGAATAGGCGATTAAAAATTTTCCTAGAGAGGCTCAACAAAGGCAGAATAAAACTAGTGTTTACTTTGTTAAGCACAACCTAGAACAACTAAGGTTCACCTATGTGCACCAACAACTTATGCTAAGCAATACAAGCAACAAAGTGATAGCAAGATATATAGTACTTCAAGCACGAAGGCTGTCACAATGTAGAGTGCATAAGTAAAGAGCTCGGGTATAGAGATAACCGAGGCACGCGGGGACACCGATATTTTACCGAGTTCCTCCCAACATGGAGTACGTCTCGTTTGGAGAGGGGGTGGTATCAAACCACCAACGCCACAAAAGGCCTCCCTTATTCTCCGGTGAATCTCACCCCAATGGGATCGATCCACGCTTCCACTATCGGTGCACTTGTCGGTGGCAACCGGAACCTCTCACAAGGTTGGGGCACAACTCCACAACTTAATTGGAGGCTCCCAACAATCGTCACCAAGGCCACAATGCCACCAAGGCCAAAAACCGTCTAGGGTTCCAAGAACCCAAGAGGGACAATCTCCAATGAGTAACTCAAATCAAATCCTCCAAAGAGAACTCAAACCGATGCACCAAATGCAAATGGCAAGAACACCACAAAGGTGCTCAAATATCTCTCTCCCAAATTCCACCAAAACTACAAAAGCTTATGGGGGAATAAGAGAGGAAGAACAATGGAGGAAATCCACAAAATACTCCAAGATCTAGATCCCAATATGTTCCCCTCACTTAGAGGAGAGATTGATTGGTGGGATTGTAGATCTAGATCTCCTCTTTCAAATCCCTCAAGAATATGCAAGAATCATTGGAGGGATTGAGAGAAAGCAAGCTCAAGAAGGTCAACAATGGAGGGGAAAACTTGCAAGAATGGTTAGGGAACCATTGGGGAAGAAGGCCCCTTAAATAGGTTCCCCGAAAATCCAACCGTTGAAGCCAAAAAAGCGCGAATCCCGGTACTACCGGACATTCCCGGTACTACCGGACAATCCCTGGGGATCCCAGGTAGCCAAACGCACCTTTTTCAGTACCGACCGGTACTACGGGGTACTACCGGACCTCGGTACTGGGACCTGGTCCGGTACTACCGGTCATCCTGAAACAACGGCTATAAATTTTGCATCCGGACTCCGATTTTGATGATCTTGGGCTCGTTTCGAAGAGGACAACAAGCTCTAAAAGATAATGCAAAGAAACATTATAGTCCAGCAAGGGAGGATAGATCCAAATGACGAAAGGTTTAACCTCTATCAAAAAGATGAACCGATAAAACCTCCAACATCAAAAACGTAATAGAAAATGCATATGAAATCCGTTTTTGATGAACGAGAGCTTGTCATGGAGATTAACACAAGCTCTAAATCCTCACATGAGTAAGAACCAAATAATGGAAGGTTTTACCTATCTCTAAAATACAAACCGGTAAAACCTCCAAGATCAAAACACAATAAGATATAAAAGGGAAATCCGTTTTTGATGGACTAGAGCTTGTTATGGAGATTACAACAAGCTCTATATCCTCACATGAATAAGACCAAATAACAACCAAATATGATGATGCAAGTATGCAAAGGTTTGATCTCTCTCCGAACGATGTGACCGAGTTACTCATTCGAGAGCCCCTCTTGATAGTACGGTTATCTATCCTAAACCCGGTCACCCAACAAACATGAGACCGGCAAAAGGGAAAACCTATCAATATTATACCTTTGCCTTGAGCAATCCACTTGAGATCGATGTAGACGATCTTGTCCTTCTCAAGATGGACACCTTTCTTGATTCCTCATCATCGATCCATGATCACCGAGGATGGCAAGCATCAAACATGAGATCTTCTATAGATGGCGCATTTTGAGCTTGCACAACACATCTTCTTATCATTTCATCTATCTTGAAGTCAACACATGATCCAAGCAATGCCAATGGACAATTCCTACAAGTACAACTTAATACACACATTAGTCCATAAAGATTGTCATTAATTACCAAAACCACACATGGGGGCCCAACATGTTCTTTCAATCTCCCCCATTTTGGTAATTGATGACAATCCCCTTACGAGGGTTTATATAAGGAATTTTAATGAATAAAATGGTAATACCAATATCAAATACTACAAAAGTATGTGATATTGGTACCACCATCATATATAGAGCAAACTCCCCCACAATCTATGCATGTGTGATGAACTTGAATTTCATTGCATATATTGCCAATCATTATCATTGGTGGAGTTTCCTCTATATACCACATGCTAAGCAACAACAAAGATGCAAGAGCATGAGAAGCAAATGCACAAGAACAAACTCAATGCATAAACCAACTTCCCTTAAACCCTCTAAAACTTCTCCCCCATTGGCATCAATTGCCGAAATGGGTGACAAGTTCTAGAAGGCAAATATAGTAATAATTCCTCCAAAGGTGTGTCTTCGCATATCCAATGATGAATACGTGGGAGGGAGTAGAACTATATCGAGGACCCGAAGATTGCAAAAATAAAGTCAAATGATGCAAGCAACTATAAGGTCCGACAAACCAATTTGAAAACAACAAATGAGTCCAAATGGAAACAACAAGATATTATGATATGAGCAAAAGAGTGTTTTAAATAACAAATAGAGAAGCTCCCCAAGGTTTGTGCACAATTCAAAATAAATGTATTGGAATACATAATGCACAAATATGGAATCCTTGCTCCCCCATAAGCATTTAAAACACAACAAATGTGAGAATGCAAATGAGTATTATTAAATGAATTATATGAGCTCCCCAAAGAGAATGCACCAATTATGATAATTGCATTTGGGAACGAGGTGCATAGTCATGGACTCCTCACTCATCCAAATTCATTTAACAATACAAGACATGAAAGAACAAATATGAGTGTCCGAAGATGCAAACAAGAGGAACAAGCACTCATAGGAAAATAAATTTGGAAGCCACCGAAGAATCAAAAGGAATAGAAAGGTGGTCTCCAAGGATTAAAAATCAACTAAAATTATCTTCGCATATGTGTATATGTATCTAAGTGGAAAATATCACAAAGACATATTCCAAAGAATAAAAATGCACACATCAAGAAGATTATACAAGAAAGCACATGAAAGGCAAAAATGAAGTCATAACATATATCAATAAGATTTTTGCTTCAAAGCATGGCCAAAGGCTCACATATATCTTATTGTACATAATGGACTTAAAACACAAACACACTACATATATTACAACTATCACCAAGGGAAAAGTTGAAAGTTGAAATACATGAAGAAAGGCAACAAGTATCATAAGAGAAAATAGACTATCAAAATCTCACTATTGCATATGAGAGAAGTTGAGGAGATGATAGGCAATAAAATTGCTAGATTGATATATTTGGGATTGGAGGATCATATGCATGATTTTGTATAGTCCCAACTATATGTACTCATCTCAACTTATACACATTTACAATAGATAGTTCTCTTAAAGCCATGGCTAGAACTACAACAATTACAAATACATGAATTCATGCTAGAAGGCAACCGACAAACGGTTGGAATCAAGATATATGAGCATGAGAAAGAGATACTTATTCTAGATATAATTGGTAGGATGTAGAGTATATGAATTCGTTGATCATCCTATAGCTTGACTCAACTTTTCATGTACGCACCACTTCTTCAAAATTGAAAGACAAGCATTCAATATATCTCCAATGTACCTAAAACACAATTAAGTACAAAATGGTCCCCAAACTTATTGGGTCCAAAGTAGTTAGAGAAACTACAATACATAGGAGAGACTCCAATAATTATGTGCACATTGATATGAAATTGAATTTCATGCACAACTTAGCCGATGGGAATTGGTGGAGTTTCCCCTATATATTGGATCAAAGAAAGCAAGCATGCCATAATATAATCATATAGTAAATATGCATGCATGAAGCTTTCAAGAACCAAAAAGGAGATACAATTTGAACAAAACACCAAGTAAATCGAGATTGCACACACAAGAGTGTGACATGACAAACGATGTCCAAATTGTATCAACGAACCAATTCAACACATGAAAGATCACAATTTCAACAAATGAACTAGGCATAATCCAAGGAGCAAAAGATAGATAGAAATAAAATGCTCAAGGATTTATCTCATTCTAAAATGGTCAAATCAAGAAACAAGGAATGAGACAAAACCAACTCCCAAAAAGAGCAAGGTTCCAACAAGAAACCAAACTCCCCAAACTTCACATGATGGCACAAGTACCAAAATGAAAAGATTGAGGTTACAAGCACATAAAACACGATATGGATCAAAACAAAGAAGCATAAATATGAGTGTTCTAAATAATATAGGATAGCTCCCCCATGGATAGTGCATTTTGTAGGATTTTCCTTTTAAATGCAAAATGCACACAAATGGGATCATCACTAGTACCTATAATAAGTAAAACACAAGAGGATATCAATAAAATAAGAAGATCCACAAGAAGCAAGGAAGGCTTGGGAGACAACACAAAACATTTTCTTGGCCAAATATAGGATAAAATTAAGCAAGGTCCAAAGTGAATATGATCAATAAATTCTACCATAAGTTGGGTACTCATTGTCCAAGGACAAGAAATAAAATAATTTTCCCAAGGTAGCTTGCATGGATATCCAAGATCATAGTCACAACAAGAAGCATATAACTAAATATAAGAAATTGAGCATGATACTTCAAACAAGATTCTTGGTAGCTTCCCCAAGTCACACAATCACTAGTGAATAGAGTAACTTGAAGCAAATGGTTTCCATGAGGATATATATATCTAAATATGAGGAAACGCATACCAAGAAACACTCTCATATACAAGATCCAAAATAAGATTAATAAAGCCATTCATGCAAATAGGAACTTGTATGAGCCAATGTGTCACATAGGCGCTAGATAATTATCAATATCAATTCTAAGTGACATAACCTCGAATATTCACATTTTCTAGGATTTTAATATGCACTAAGCATAAGACTCCCCCATAATGTGATACTACCATAAAAACAACACGATGCAAAAGGATACAAATAGAGATAATTAATGGACATTATAAAACTTAAATTTCTCATGAGAATTATACCACATAGAGACTAGACAAGAATCCAATATAAATACTAGGTGGTAATCCTCATGTACACACATTTTTAGGATTGTGGAATGCCTAAGCATAACACTCCCCCAAAATAGGATAATCCATTAATCTCTCACAAGAGCCAAATAAGATACCAAATATAACCAAGCAATGCTCAAGCACAAGAAACACACATACATGTTGTGCCACTTAATCATACACAAATATGATTGATATCTCAAGATAATTAAGTGGAAAGCACAATATGTACAAAAACATGGAAGATACAAAACCAACACATGCACAAGGGGGTGAGTAACTTTCAATGAAATGAGCTAAGCATATGTTACCGCAAGGAGGAACATTGGAAATATAATAGGAGCAATATAATCCACATGGCTTGGCTTTGACAAAAATAATAATGAAGATCCCTTAATTCTTCATGATGTAGCCAAGTCTCCAATTCCCTCCAACAATACCTATTGATCAAGTTTTGGCTTGTTGGTCCCCAACCAAGTTGGGTCCTAAGAGGTTAGTCACAATAGGCTTGGAAACCCAAATGGTTCTTTTCTTGAACCCACATTGAGCACCAACAAACTTGGCAAACACATTGCCAACCTCATCCTTATAAAGTGAATAAGCATCATCAATTAAGATAGGATTCGATGAGGAGATACCAATAGTGCATGCGGAAGATATGTGCCCCTTCTCACGGCATATGTAGCAAGTTCTACTCTTGCCATCTTTCTTCTTAGGTGAAGCCATAGTTAGAGGAAGAGCTCGAGTAGTCCTCTTAGGAAGAGGCCCATTAATGACTTGAGGTGGATCTTGAGGCCGCTTCCCTTGTTGCTTCACACTAAGAGGCTTTTTCTTCAATGGGCAAGATCTAACATGGTGCCCTTCTTCCTTGCACTTGAAGCAAACAATGTTGGCCGGATTCTTGACTTGATCTTGGCCATTCTTCTTGTTGTCCTTGTGCTTCAACTTGATAGTGGACTTGTTCTTGACATTGGAGTTGAATCCAAGCCCACTCTTGTCATTGGGGGATTTTTGCACACTCAAGATTTTGTTGAGTGTGACCTTCCCTTGATGACCCTTTTTCAAGTCATTTCTCAAAGAAGTGACTTGAGCCTTGAGCTCTTTGATTTCCTCTACATGGTTAGTTTCAACACAAGTACTAGAGGAAGTAGATGCTACATTGTTAGAGCAACAAGGCATGGAATGTGATGGGGGAATACCAATCGGGGTATACCCACGAAGCGGATTCGCCAGCTGGATCGAGCCGACTGAAGCCTAGCCCTGAGCGGGTCGACTCGCCCAACTCGGCGACTGGCGCATGCTGGACGCAGACGAGTGGCGCCGAGTGGAGGCCCAAGATAGCGACTCAAATACAAAGCCCACCAAATACTTGTAAACCCTAACTGGCTGCATATATAAGGCCACCAGGGGCACCCCCACGGGGTATGTCATATTAGATCTAGTCTCCCCCACCGCCTCCGGCGGCTCCATTGTAAACCAATCTATGATCATATACTGGATTGATAGCAGGACGTAGCGATCCTCCACCGAGGGGACGTGAACCTGGGTACATCGTGTGCCAATCTCGCTCCCGGATTCTCCTACGTCGCCTTGCTCCTCTGTAAGCTATCCCGGTATCGCCGTGCAATACCACGACAGTTGGCGCCCACCGTGGGGCAAGCGATGCTTGGAGGGTGATAATCCGGGCGAGATCCCTTACCGCGAGGTCGCATCAAGCTGGTTCCGGCTGATCACCGTCCAATCGCCATCCTCCGCGTCTCCCTGAAGAAGCTCGGGACTTGCACGATTGACTCTACATGGCAGCTGAGTTTTTTACTAGATCCCGTCTCTTAGTTGATTACTTTGCTAATCGATTGTTTTATTTGGACCTGATTCCTCCTTACGTATTGGTCATGTACCGCATGAACTTCCGATCTAGTCTGTGTTTTATTCGATTGGTTTCAGGGCCCGTTCATGTACCGAGCACGAGCATCTGGCTTGTGAAGCACGCATGGCCATGGTCAACGTTGGAGAGAGATTGAACCAGATCAAATTGGGCAGGCTCCATGCGACCTGAATACACGATCGGTCGCGCGCGGCCGTGACCTGACCGACGGGATTTTTTCTATCTGATCATGTCTCTCTTACGTCTTGGCTATCCTTTTTAATTATTATTTTACTTCGATCTAATTAACATTACTCACGTGCCTCAATTGAAGTATTGTCCATGCTTGCGAGTTTGGATCGCCATGCTTTTTGTTGATATATTTGGTTTAGAGAGCCGCGACTATATTGAGTCGGTTTTACACGTCAGAAGATCCGACTACGCCAACAAACCATCGTCGCGGCGGAAAATACCGCTACGCTGACTCCACTGCCGTGACTCCATCCTGGGAAGCTCTGGTTGAATGCGCTGCCGCAAAGAACTTCAACTTTTCACCGTTGCGGCTGTCTACGACTTGGCCAACTACAACTTAGCTATGGCTAAAATTTCTCTTCACTTAATATTACTTAAAGTATTATATTTTTTCATATATGTTAATCAATCATCTTGTCTCTGCAAGCCAGGTCACAATGTGCAGCTCGCTAAGCCCCGCGCCAATCGGTCACGGGTTCACCCGCTGCTGACGCCATGCTGCAGAATTTGTCTAAACGCGGACACGATTGAACGCGGACTCGCTAGGCTCGGGGACTCGCCTTCCGCCAGATCGTCATCACGACCTTGCCCTTGCAGCCTCACCGTCGTCGACTTCGCCATAGCGCGATCACCGTCCGCCGCGTCGACCCTGTGTCCGCCGCGTCGACTTCGCCATAGAGCGACCCCCGTCCGCCGCGTCGACCCTGTGTCCGCCGCGTCGACTTCGCCATAGCGCGACCACCGTCCGCCGCGTCAACCCTGTGTCCGCCGCGTCGACTTCGCCATAGCGCGACCACCGTCCGCCGCGTCGACCCCGTGTCCGCCCCGTCGACTTCGCCATAGCGCGACCTCTCCGCGCCGACCCGTGTCGCGCGTCGACTTCGCCATAGCGCGACCTCCATCGCCGCGCCGACCCGTGTCGCGCGTCGACTTCCATATAGTGCGACCCCATCCGATCGACAAATCGTATGCGCTGCTAGGGGACCTTCATCGTCCGAGTCGCCAGATAGGGTCGCATGCCACGCTGCTTGGACTCACCACTAGGCTTCTCTTCCCCCCGGGAAAAATTTATTCGCCTTTGTCAACCTTTGAAAGAGCGACTCGCGATGGCCAAGTAGTGCGGACGAGGACTCGCAAACCGAGCCTCGGTTCGTCCACAGGCAACGAGAGCCATCATTGGAGTCGCCTTGCTCGGCTGGCCTTCCGGGCCAAGACAAATGGTAGTGCTACACAAACAGCACCATGTCCTCCTCAACCTTAGATAGCGCGACTCGCACGGCCAAGTACTGCGGACGAGGACTCGCAAACATAGCCTCGGATCGTCCAGGAAGAACGCCAAGACGAGAGCCATCTTTGGAGTCGCCATGCGACTGGCCCCCCGGGCCAAGACGAGAGACTCGCTGAAAAACAGCGCAATCAACATCATCGCGGACTCGCAATCATCGCGGAATCGCCACACTCGGGGACTCTCCCCTCACGGACTCGCAATCATCGCGGACTCGCCACACTCGGGGACTCTCCCCTCGCGGACTCGCAATCATCGGACTCGCCACACGGGACTCTCCCTCGCGGACTTCGCAATCGCGGACTCGCCCGCGCTCGATTCGCTCGCGGTCGCCGACCTCGCCGCGCTCGGGGCCCGTCGCCTTGTTCGCCGGTCGCTCGACCTCGCCACTCGCCGCGCTCGGGGCCCGTCGCCTTGCTTGCCGGTCGCTCGACCTCGCCCCTCGCCACGCTCGAGGACTCGGCGCTCGCCGGTCGCTCGACCTCGCCACTCGCCGCGCTCGGGGGATCGGCGCTCGCCGGTCGCTCGACCTCGCCATTCGCCATGCTCGACAACAACCACTACTATTTTCAGAATGTGCATCTCTAAAGAGCCTCAAGTCGCCTCTACAAGCCAACTCGAGCCTCGGGGACTACTCCTAGGCATACTGCATGTACGCATGGCTCCACGACTGCGACTCGCCACCGCGGACTCTCCCTCGCGTACTCGACACGATCAGGGACTCTCCACCGCAGACTCGCCCTGGCGTACTCAACGCGCTCGGGGGACTCGCCACCACGGACTCGCCCTCGCGTTCTCGACACGCTCGGGGATTCGCCACCGCGGACTCGCCCTCGCGTTCTCGACACGCTCGGGGACTCGCCCTCGCGTACTCAACGCGCTCGGGCACTCGACGCGCTACAGACAGCGCCACTTGCCGGTTCCCCGACCTCGTCACTCTGCACACGCTCGGGGACTCAACGCGCTATAGACAGCGCAACTCGCCGGTTGCCCGACCTCGTCACTCGCGGGTTGCCTGACCTCATCACTCGCCACACGCTCGGGGACTCAGCGCGCTATAGAGAGCGCCACTCACCGGTCGCCCAACCTCGCCACTCGGCCTTTCGAGGACTCGGCACTTTCGCGATCGCCGACCTCGCCACTCGCCACGCTCTGGGACTCGGCACTCGTCGGTTGCTCGACCTTGCCACTCGCCGCGCTCGGGGACTCGGCACGTTCCGCGCTCGGATACTCGTGCAACTGGCGGCTTCACCGACTCCCTGCGTCTTACACCAATTGTCCATCACCGACTGGCTCACGCCGACCACCTCCCGCTTCACGGTTCTTTTCTGTTAGAGCTGTCGCCGATTCGCGCGACCCATCGTTAAGACTCTCCGCCTGCCTCAAGCCCGTCGAATCGACAACGCTCGGGGACTCTTGATGGGGAATACCAATCGGGTATACCTGCAGCGGATTCGCCAGTGGATCGAGCCGAAGCCTAGCGAAGCGGTCTTCGCCCAACTTCGCTGGCGCATCTTTGGCCTTGACGCAGTGGCGCCAGTGGAGGCCCAAGATAGCGACTCAAATACAAAGCCCACCAAATACTTGTAAACCCCCTAATAGCTGCATATATATAAGGCCACAGGGTATGTCATATTAGATCTAGTCTCCCACCGCCTCCGTGGCTCCATTGTAAACCAATCTATGATCATATACTGGATTGATAGCAGGACGTAGCGATCCTCCACCGAGGGGACGTGAACCTGGGTACATCGTGTGCCAATCTCGCTCCCGGATTCTCCTACGTCGCCTTGCTCCCTCTACGTAAGCTATCCCCAGTAGCATCTGCCGTGCAATACCACGACAGAATGTAATTCATCATGAGATATAACATAGTTGTGAGAGGATGAATTACAAGGACTAGCACATGACAATATAACATTTGGAGTAGATGTAGTGCTAATGTCCACATGAGGCCCACTAGATGTTACCTTTGGCACGATGGCCTCATGAGCTAACTTTAGCCTACCATGGGAGACTAGAAGATCCTCATGCGAGCTTGATAGCTTAACATGACTTTCTTCTAATTTCCCATAGTTTCTAGTTATCAACGCAAGTTGAGCCTTTAGCTCAACATTCTCCTTCAAAATATATGCTTCACAAGAAATAGAGTTAGTAGCACAAGCATCATTATTATTAGCAAGAGGTGAGGGCAACTTGTCAAGCTCTTTTGAATATGAGGCTTTAAGTTGCTCATGTGACTCGGTGAGTTTGATGAGCTCACCCTTTATGACCCTAGAGCCATTTTTGAGGTGCTCAAAATCCTCAAGGAGTTTAGCATAAGCAACTTGAGTCTCGTCATTTTTATGTTTGAGATCACTTGCCACCTCAAGATCTCTATCATGAGATTCCTTTACTCTAGATAGCTCTAAAGCAAAGGTCTACTCAAGAGATTCCTTGGTGGTTTGTTCCTCTTCAAGAGCTTTATTTAGGTTTGCAATTATATTAGCATACTCACGCTCAAGACTACACATTTTATCAACGTTATTATCATGCACCTCAATTTGTGTTTCTAACTTATCAATATGTTCTTTGCTCTTAATAGCAAAGTCCAAGACTTCAACAAAGTTAGAACAAGCAATATCCTTTTTAACAAGAGCACGATAAACAATCTCACCCTTCTCATATAAATCATCAATATCAAGCTCTTCTTCCACATTATCCACATCCTCCTCATCACAAGAGGTAATGGGTTCCAAAGTAGGAGTTACCTTAGAATCCCTAGCCATAAGGCATAGGTGGGTACCGGAAGAAGTTGAAGATGACATTGCATTTGTGGCTTCATTCAAAACCATGTCTTGGCCCATAGAATCTTCGGTTTCCTCTACATGGTTAGCAACACAAGCACTAGAGGAAATGGAAGCATTTTTATCGTGGAAACAAGACAACACAAGCATGTCATCATGAGATTTATTCAAGTCATTTCTACATGATATGCAAGGACTATTAACACAAGCATGTAAGGAGTTTGTAGTGCTAGAAGTGTTAAAGTCCAAAGATAGATCATTGCAACTCGATAGGGATGAGGGATTACAAATAGTAAACACACTATCCAAATTGCAATTTCTATCACCACTCACCATATCATTACCTTGTGAAAAGTCACATGTTGGTGAAGTGGTATAGGATGAGAACTCATTCCGACCGGAAGTGGAAGCAACACAATCATACTCAATAATGTTGGACACAACATATTTATCTTGAAGTTTTGTCCATAACTCATGAGCGCTCCAAAAAGGAATGATTGAAGATGTAACTACATAGCTCAAAGCATTAACAAGCACATTAGAAGCTTGAGCATCGAGATATAAGTTTTTCTCATACTCACAAGATAGATTTTTGAAATCCATAGGAGGAGAAAAACCTATATCTACAATACGCTCCAAATTTGGGTCCATGTCCCGAAAACGAATGAGCATGCGATTTTTCCATATATCATAATTTTCCCATAAAATATGAACATGTCATTGTGCACTAATCCTCTAGCCGACATCTTTACTCTCAAGGCGGTGAAGCCTAAAATGAGAGACCGGGCTCTGATACCAATTGAAAGGATACGGATGTCGCCTAGAGGGGGGGTGAATAGGCGATTAAAACTTTTCCTAGAGAGGCTCAACAAAGGCGGAATAAAACTAGTGTTTACTTTGTTAAGCACAACCTAGAACAACTAAGGTTCACCTATGTGCACCAACAACTTATGCTAAGCAATACAAGCAACAAAGTGATAGCAAGATATATAGTACTTCAAGCACGAAGGCTATCACAATGTAGAGTGCATACGTAAAGAGCTCGGGTATAGAGATAACCGAGGCACGCGGGGACACCGATATTTTATCGAGTTCCTCCCAACATGGAGTACGTCTCGTTTGGAGAGGGGGTGGTATCAAACCACCAACGCCACAAAAGGCCTCCCTTATTCTCCGGTGAATCTCACCCCAATGGGATCGATCCACGCTTCCACTATCGGTGCACTTGTCGGTGTGGCAACGGAACCTCTCACAAGGTTGGGGCACAACTCCACAACAATTGGAGGCTCCCAACAATCGTCACCAAGGCCACAATGCCACCAAGGCCTAAACCGTCTAGGGTTCCAAGAACCCAAGAGGACAAGCTCAATGAGTAACTCAAATCAAATCCTCCAAAGAGAACTCAAACCGATGCACCAAATGCAAATGGCAAGAACACCACAAAGGTGCTCAAATCTCTCTCTCCCAAATTCCACCAAAGCTACAAAAGCTTATGGGGGAATAAGAGAGGAAGAACAATGGAGGAAATCCACAAAAGACTCCAAGATCTAGATCCCAATATGTTCCCCTCACTTAGAGGAGAGATTGATTGGTGGGATTGTAGATCTACATCTCCTCTTTCAAATCCCTCAAGAATATGCAAGAATCATTGGAGGGATTGAGAGAAAGCAAGCTCAAGAAGGTCAACAATGGAGGGGAAAACTTGCAAGAATGGTTAGGGAACCATTGAGGAAGAAGGCCCCTTAAATAGGTTCCCCGAAAAACAACCGTTGAAGCAAAAAAAAAGCACGAATCCCGGTACTACCGGACATTCCCGGTACTACCGGACATTCCCGGTACTACCGGACAATCCCTGGGGATCCCAGGTCGCCAAACACACCTTTTTCAGTATCGACCGGTACTACGGGGCGGTACTACCGGACCTCCGTACTCGGACCACAGTCGTACTACCGGTCATCCCTGAACAAAAACGGCCATAACTTTTGCATCCGGACTCCGATTTTGATGATCTTGGGCTCGTTTTGAAGAGGACAACAAGCTCTAAAAGATAATGCAAAGAAACATTATAGTCCAGCAAGGGAGGATAGATCCAAATAACGAAAGGTTTAACCTCTATCAAAAAGATGAACCGATAAAACCTCCAACATAAAAAACGTAATAGAAAATGCATATGAAATCCGTTTTTGATGAACAAGAGCTTGTCATGGAGATTAACACAAGCTCTAAATCCTCACATGAGTAAGAACCAAATAATTGAAGGTTTTACCTATCTCTAAAATACAAACCGGTAAAACCTCCAAGATCAAAACGCAATAAGATATAAAAGGGAAATCCGTTTTTGATGGACTAGAGCTTGTTATGGAGATTACCACAAGCTCTATATCCTCACATGGATAAAACCAAATAACAACCAAATATGATGATGCAAGTATGCAAAGGTTTGATCTCTCTCCGAACGATGTGACCGAGTTACTCATTCGAGAGCCCCTCTTGATAGTACGGTTATCTATCCTAAACCCGGTCTCCCAACAAACATAAGACCGGCAAAAGGGAAAACCTATCAATATTATACCTTTGCCTTGAGCAATCCACTTGAGATCGATGTAGACGATCTTGTCCTTCTCAAGATGGACACCTTTCTTGATTCCTCATCATCGATCCATGATCACCGAGGATGACAAGCATCAAACATGAGATCTTCTATAGATGGCGCATTTTGAGCTTGCACAACACATCTTCTTCTCATTTCATCTATCTTGAAGTCAACACATGCTCCAAGCAATGCCAATGGACAATTCCTACAAGTACAACTTAATACACACATTAGTCCATAAAGATTGTCATTAATTACCAAAACCACACATGGGGGCCCAACATGTTCTTTCACCCGTCATGGTAGAAACACCGAAAACCGAATATAGCAGAGTCTCTCACCACAAGTAACAAGACGTGGAGCAACACCAGCTTCCACAGGGAGCATCAACGGCCTAGAGACACCGTCGGGGAGCAGCACTGCCAGCGCAGCCGGAACCACCATCACATGCGTAGGAAGCACTGCCACCTGCGCGAGCAGCGCATCCCCCATGGACAGCCCGAGCTCTCCAGCCCCCATGGCCATTGGACAGAGGCAGCGAGAAGGAGAAGAGGGTGGGGGAGGAGGATAGTGACGGAGGCGGACCGGTGAAGGAGCAAGGCTGGGACGGCACGACGCCGCATGGGGAGAGGCGTCGCCGTGCTGGGAGAGGCAAAGGGGGAGACATGGTTTTTGCAGTCTGGGCGATAGGAGGCCGGTCGAGAGGAGGAAGGGATAAGAAAGAGATCATGGTGGAAGCGAGTCCTGGCGTACCCGGATGCTGCTCGCTCTTTTTTTTTTGCCACGCGTGGGACGCATGTCACGCGCTGGACCAGGAGGAACGATCGCGAGCGATCCCCGGGGGGATTGTATCCTTTTCCAAAATAAATTAGTATAACAACTATAATTCAGAGCCTTGATAAAACAACATAGCATGGTCAACGTAAGAAATGATAGACGTACGGTACAGTGATCAGCTCTAGGCAACACTCAATAGAACACACAACACGCTAACGACTAAGCAAGCTCACCTACCTTATAGAACCATGGACAAACAGCTAGCTCAACAAAGCAGCATGATCCATATCCACTGATAAATTCCAATGGTATCTCGTTCGCCATCATAAAAGGACATCGTCTATTAAAACTGACCTTGCATCTGCCAAACAATGAATCACCAAGGTAAACTACTGATGTATGCATCACTCCCGCATGATCACTTCCTCATTGTTGCTGTCACACAATAGTTGGCATATGGAACAATTTTTTTTAAAAAGGAGCATAAATTAATATCAAGAGATAACAGTTATACTCAGCCTCTGCAACAACGCAATACTATATTGGCATTACGGATGCACACAACCAATAAAAGAGAAAAAATTAAGAAAATAAAAGACCTGCTACAGTGTTCCGGTCCTAGGAGCAACAGTACAACCACCACCAATACAACACCTGAACTTCATAAAAGCGACGCCTCCAAGAAAGGAACAATGCACAAGCGCTGTTGTCGCCCCATCAAAGATCATAGGTTTTTACCCTGAAGATAATATTCGCTCTCAAAACAATGTCTTCAATAAGGCCATTGCTAGGCATAACCAGCTAAGGCCAGAACTTGGATTTTCACTCTGAAAGGTAAGATTCTAAACTTCACCTATGTTGTCACCCCCACTTACATACCGTTGTTGTGAAGTCCAGAACACCAAGCAAGTCCCTCAACAATGCGGCGACTCGAACCTCCATTGATAGACCTCCAACCCGGCCTTTGTGATATTCTCCTCCTCTGACTTCACCTTGGATCAAAAGTCACTTGGTGGCAACAAAGGACAGAGCTTCGCGTCGCTCCCTCTGAACCAAACGATCAGAATAAAACATGGGTGCGCATGACCAAATACCACCCGATCCAGCAAACTGTAGGCATAGGAGCGCTAGTACATTCGCCGGTGGAGCCTTCCTGAACTCTCTACTCCGGCCAGATCAAGGACCAGCCTCAGGAAGGTATTCATCTTCCCACAAGAGGAACCCTAGGCCAGCCACCTTTATTCGATTGGCCGACCAACTCCGACGGGAGAGAAGGCCACCACCACCATGCCTGGGCTCGTAGCCCTAGGTGACCTCGTGAAGCTAGACGAACCCAGAAGCCACCACATCGCCGACGACGGCAGATCCGACAGTAAATGGCTGAGATCTGGCTTGTGGCCATCTCCCGCTCATGCCTTCACCATCTAATGGAGGATGATGCCGAGAGGACACATTAGCACCGCCCCCTGCCGACAAACTGCTGCCGCCGACCGTCTAGGCCGTTGACCGCCGTCATCCGCCGTCATCGTCCTTGACGAGGGCGTGAGGGCGCCGCCGCCACCGTCCTAGGTCTCATACGTAAGAAATGTTTGATGTCGCCGCACCATCGAGGCTTTGCCTGGCGACGGAGCCGATGGCGGCGGGTTGGGGGAGGAGCGGGACGGAGTAGTTCGGGGCGGCCGGAGGCTTCACCCCGGTGCGGCGCGGGCGCCGCCGCATGGGGTTTGGGAGGGGATAGGTTTTAAATTGCAGAAGGGATAACAAATACAAATAAATTTTCTCTTTGTGCATTTAGCCGATCCATAGATGAAAGAAACCGATAAATTTTCTTCCGGTATTTGAATGGATAGTCCATGAAATTTGGAGACAAAGTGAGACTTCTCGTAGCTCCGGTATTGAATTGAGATGAGAAATATATATCATCATGGGCGAAGCAATAAAATGGCAATCTATCAACACATGGTATGTTAAAGATGAAAAAAAACTCCGTATGCAAAACTATGTAGGCTGAACACCAAGTGGATGGTTATGCTATATATCATTTTAACATTATGTTATGGTTTGGATCGTATGTCAATGCATAGACTATATCCCTCTGCATCATTGATGGAAAGCATATCCGAGAAACAACATAAAGTACCTGAACCGTGCAGTACAAAACATCAACCGAAGCATAATAGAGAAAATGTGAGAAGCGTCTACTTACCTTGCTTTCCAGACCCTTTTATCTTCTCTAGTACGGATGGCCGTCACCGCCCATTCGCTGCTCGTCATTGTCGATGTATAATACTCTTGCCACTACTCTTTCTATGCCAAGTATTAAGGTGAAAGAAGTGATGGAGGCATGACGCTACCAAATGTAAGCGAACTTGCTTTCTCGTTGTTTTAGTTTAAATGGTGAGTTTTTTATGGTTTTTGGTTTCTTTCTTGAGGACGATCAAGGTTTAAACTTGGAGATGTTGATGGCTGTGAAAATAGCCATCTTTATTCGTGTTAAATCTTATATTAAGTCAAGCAATTGATAAAATATCTCTCTACCTTGCCACTAATAATTAATTGTTGCAAATATATGCAAATCCTTGTTTTAAATTGTGATATGGAGGAAATCACTCTTTTATGGCGAAATCTTAAGCAATCAAGGAAGAATCACATGCTGCCAACACCATCAAGTAAACTAGGGTCAAATGAGAACTTTCAGAAGTGTTAACAAGCATTGGTACATGCGGGGCTTGCCCGTACCGTCTGCCTGTACCACGTGGTGGAGGCTTCACCAAGTCAAACCAGGCAACTTTATTGAAGGGACTACATATTTTGAGACTCATAATCGCCTCACAGAGAGCCACTCCACTCACAGATTGCATCTGAAAACACATCGAGGAAGATCCACCACTTCACTACCACCATAGTTCATCATCTCCATCTCCACCTCCACCTCCATCCATAGACATATCCATAACTTTATTCCAGATCTTCTCGTGGTTGGCAAACATTATAAGGATATTTGGTATTGATCTCAATAATTCTACAATGTTTTTTATCCTTGATTTTATTAAGAATGAGTAGTTCTCACGGGCTACGGGTTGGGAAATAGCCTCGCATCAAATATGTGCATCTAATTACATGGAAATATTGTATGGTGATTGCATAGCAGATTTGTATTTATATCATTGTCTCTTACCTCAATCCAAAGACTTGTTAGGTACCCAGGACCTCGAGGATTGATCAATGTTTAAGGTGAGATGTGTGGTAAAAGACTCCTACCCATGAAACCCAGTGACAACAAGGGGAGTACAATAGTCGTTTAGTGACCCACTTAGGAACAACAACAACATCACTGATCTTAATGCTTTGGCATGTATTTTACTTAATAATCGTACATAGCACGGTGCTTCGTCGTATAACAGTTGGACCACGAGACTTTATGTTATGCCTATGGCTCGTAGGGATTTTATCATTTACGGATGTGTTTTTCGCAAATCCTATCTTTATTAGATTATTTACACATGAATATTCTTATTTATCTTTATCCCATATGTATGCATAGTTGCAGGTGAAACCTCAACCCTCTTCTATCTGCATCCATTGATACAACCCGATAACAAAATAAAACTTGCATACGCTTATTAACATACCACAATTGTTTTCCAATATTCGATTAAACCTATGTCTTCTAGGAAAAAAGCTACTATACCGCATCTGTAATACAGATTGAATGTATCAATGGCACAACATGGGCTCGTACTGGAAGAGATGCGGGCGCCTCCGCCGAGCTCTGCTGCACCGACATTCTCCGCCTCTCCTACCACGACCACCACCACGTCGATTGCGGCCCCTGCTTCGCCTGAATCTGCCCCTGCGTCATCCTCTACACCATCGTTGTGCTCTGTTCCCGCGGAGGAGGATCCTTCTGCTACGGCAGAGGACCCTACTGCTTGAGATTTTCGCAGCCGATATGTGGCTGGTTTGATCGACATATTGCCGAATTGTGCGAACTTGTGCCTATTTTTGGTAGAAGGAAATGAACTTTCAAAAATATCGCCAATGTGTGAAGTGTTGGGGAGCCAAACTTGAGGGCGTGAATGGGCGAACGCACCACCCAGGACAAAAAGTTGTCGGTGGAAGTGCCTAAACTATACCGCCGGGTTCCTAGGGTCAAAAGACTGGAGATGCTCTTATCCTGGCCCATCCCAAAAAAACTAGAAAAATGCAAATACACTATTTTGCATACGGTATTCAGTGGACTCAACCCTAATAAGGGTTAATTGGTAATTAGTGTTGGGTTCGCAACATAGAAAATAAAAAATTTCCTACGATATGAACAACTAAGCACCAAGATCTATCTATCTAAATACAAGCAACAGGTGGAAATACATCCATAGATAAATCACCCTTGAAGACCAAAAAGCTTTACGAGATTGGTTCTCGTGGATGATATAGTCGTACACTTATCGATCTCAAGATCGTGATGAAGTCCAGCACCAGCAAGTCCAACATCGCAAACCAGAAGCACATCCGTTATTGCACACACGTTCAACACCTCGACAACCTCCGTTCCTCGCTCCAGCAAAAGCAGCGGAAGCAGCACATCCTTTTAGAGAAAAGACCGAGAACATGTATTTTGCTAATCCGAAACCATGAGGAATTTACTAAAGGGGGAGAGCGATCCTTCACAAGGAGGTATACTTGTGAGAGAGGAAGAGGGCTCATTTTATAGGTGGAGGGGGCAGTCCCAAGGCCATGGTTGGAGGCCAAGGTGGTTCCCCCACCTCTCCCTCGTTCATGTGGGTGGAAGCTCCACTCACATAAAAACCTCCCCACTCACAATTCCACTCACATGCAATAATTTTCCATCAAAATTAATGCCATATCTAATAAAATTATTATTTATTTTATTCAGAATTTTGTTAATTATTTTAATTAACAAACATTCGCATAAAACCCCTTGCATAACTTCGATATTACATTTAATTTGAAAACAATTTTAGCAATTTGACCTAAATTTTTTTTGGTGTCCATAGAAATAATTCCAACACATTCAAAATCTTTATCTCGTATTATATCTGCCCCAATTGGTGTTGGCATACTTTAAGTGTGTCACCCTACGGTCGTGAATAATGCACACATGATCGAGACCCCTTTCCGATCAATAATCAGTAGCGGGACCTAGAGATCCATACTAACTCCCACACGTTCAACAATGATTGTGAGAACTTTTGATGTCGTGCCTGAATTATTTGTCTCGTGATATATTATATGTCCAAGATTAGATCATTGGTATCCCATACATAGTTTAATCTTGTTACTGACAAGTACTCTTTTCTTGTTCCCGTTATATAACACACCTCATGATCAAATCACTTGCTTGCAAGCTGTTATTAATGTGATATCACCGAGAGGACCCAGAGTATATATATGTCTCCGTCGTCGTGATGGAAAAATTCCATTCTTGATCCATGAGCCTCAACATAACACTTTTAGAGTATCCAAGCCCACCTTTATAGTCATCTTGTTACGATATGGCGTCTAATGTTATCAAAGTACTCTTCCGGTGTTAGCAATTCACATGATCTCATGGTCTAAGGATTAGAGTTACTTCATATGACTTATTATAGCAATGTAAAGATAATGACTTTGATTGTATTACTATATTTCGTGTGAGTGTTTATCACATCATTCCACCAATATCGTGACCCCGTTATTAACAATATCCAATGTCTATGATCAGGGAACCTTTGATCATCTTGTTAATCAACAAGCTAGTTTATACGAGAGGCATCACTAGAAACTATTATTTGTTTATTAAACATGTACACATGTATTAACGTTTCCAATTAACACAATTATATCATGAGAAATAAACATTTATCATACATGGAATAAGGTAATAACCACTTTATTATTGCCTCTCGGACATATTCCCTTCAATGAGATGAGAGTAACCTAGGGTAGTACTTCCCCGGGGGCGATTTACACGATCATGGTCGATCCCCTCCCCATGGAGGAGATCCACACGTAGGCCCCTATCCACACGTTAGTTTGGACAACAAGGGGGAGAGAGAGGGAATCACACATGATCAGAAAAGGAATAGAAAGATCTAAATTTCTTGGCACGATCATAAAACGTGTAAGCAAAACCTAGGTATCTTAGAAAAATTGTATTCCCTCCCTCCAGCAAAGGATGTTGGAGCCATAGTAAAAATTTGATTTTGCGAAATAGCCCCTAAAACATTCAAACATTTCAAATTAGGCCTTCTTGTTTGAATTTCAAACTAAAATCTGGTCTCATCTCTGTTGTCCTTGATCAATCTGGGATCAACATCGTCCTCGATCGATCTCGAATAATCTCGATATCGCTCAAGGAATCAGCGAACACGAGGGGGGCGAGGTCATCAAATACATAGATCGATCGATCTAGGATCACTGTCACCTGCCGTGATCTGCGTCGACCACAAAGGTCGCGGCACTCACACTCCCTCTACTGGCCAGCTCCTACTCCGCACACACCTATGCTCTGTTGTCCTGCTCGCGGTGCCACACCCGACCGCACAGCTGGGCTACTCGCGGTGCCGCCCAGAGCTTTCCATCATCCTCAACGTCCTCCTTATGCTGTTGCGCCGCCGGTACTCCACTGGAACGTGATGCACATCAGGCCTCTACACTGCACCGTCGACATGCGCGTGCTGGCGGCTCAACACGACCCGCGACGCATCATCTTGTGGACATCATGATGCCTACTTCACTATAGTGCTACCCAACAACGTGATGATCTCCATCCATGTGGGTTAGCATTGGCATCTTTGTTGCCGCGAGTACCAAGGTGTTGTTGTGGGATCTAGGTAGTCGTGTTTGAAGAAGACCGAATAGGTTTTGGAAGTTCCAACTCACATGCTCGTGCCAAGTCGAGAAGATCTCAGAGAGTACTCACAATGGATCGGAAGAAGTATGTGTCTCGTACAATCCATTCTTTGATTATTTTAATTTGGCATTTTTTTGTTTTTGGGCATGTGCATACTTGATGTCTAGACTTGCTCTAGTCATTATGTTGTTGCAGATGCTGAGTGTATTTGATATATTGCAGGGACTGAGTGTATTTGATATCTTTTTATATAAATATATTTTCTTTATCGAGAAAAATACCAGATATATTTGCAAATCAAGCAACAAAGAAGTGAAGCATGATGAGTACAAAAGTGTATTTTAGGTGATAGCAAGATTCTTCGAGATACAGAATAGATTTGGGCTCATTATTAATTTGAACTTGTCCAATGAACTACATATAAGAACAAAAACAGAGCTGTACTTTATATGCTTCAAAATATCATGATTTGTTAATGGCTGTATTTTCTACTTCCCATGGGGCATAATTATACAAGCACAATTATACAGGAAGAAATACAACTTCACTTCTAATATGATAAATGTAACAGCCTTGTAAGTCCAGCGTCCTCTCCCTCTTACTCCCGTGGGCCACTAGCACTACGGCACACCGGCTCTTTGCCGTGTGGGCAAAAAGACACGACAAAGGCCTTTAGAAACATGGCAAAGGCTTTGATGTGTGTATACACACGACAAATGCCAGGCGGAAATGTTCGCCACGACAAATGCCCTTTGCCGTGTGTTTTTTGTCTTACGCGTAGACACGGCAAAGTAAAGTGAGATGACGGTTTCCGCGAAGATGACGGTGTCTACTCTTTGACGTGTCTCTTCTCGAAAAGTACACGACAAAGAAGCTTTTTTTGCTGTGTGTCTCTTGGAAAAGTACACGGCAAAGAGACCGTCTTTTCAAAAAAAATTGAATAAATAAATAAATTTTGTTTCAAACTTTTTGAATATTATTTACTTGATAATCTCATATAGAAATTTTTTAACCCTTTGTATGCTTAATATTAGGTCAAATTACACTCATAATCAAACTTCCCCTTTGCTCACCCATCCTAATAATACTCTAGCTCTAGCACGCTTAACTTCTTCGTTCCATTCGAATAAGCTTCTGAGAAATAAATCATACCTTATTGATAATACTTTCATATCAATCCTATTAACTCTTGGACCATGATTTCACACATCTCAGTTTTAGATTCCAAACAATTATTTAGGTAAACAATACTGAATAAGTAATAATAATCTTGAATCCAAATAAAAAATGAAATGATTTTATTTTATTTCCTTTTTCTATTTAATATAGAATAATTCATATATTTAAATCCTTAAACCGGAATTCGACAAATAAAATGTCTAAATCGATCAGAAAAATGTGAGGAATCTAAATATGAAATCCATATAATCTTGTGAAATATGGGGTGGTATCATTTTGAATTAGCCATTTGGTGTTGCTTTATAAAATCCCCCGTTTTATGTGATCAGAAAAATGGAAAATGACTTTTTGGTGCAACAAAAAGGAAACTTTTCTCCTGCAACATTGTTCTTCGTCCCATGATGTACATGCATGCACAATATGGCACCACGCGAAGGTTTCGCATTGTATCGATCATTTTTTATTTTTTTATGCTTCTTTTAAACTATCGACAAACTTTGTCGAATGACGGGTATGAAGATTCTTAGCTCGGAGCTGAGCCGCTCTAAACTTGCATTGGATCTCTGATAAAATAACATATTGTGAACCTAAAAATATTTTTTGTAAAAAATCATGACCATCAGATCATGTACCTGTAGTTCATATCTGACCCGCTTCCTACCGATTCGGTAGGAATTTGTCTTTTTCACTGGGGTGGACGGAAAGGTTTGAGATCCCATGTTGGGATATTGTCCATTTAAGGTGGTCTAGTATTTTTGAAAAATGAGATAGTAGCATTTTGAATTATCCATTTGGTGGTTGCTTCACAAAATCCCCTGTTTTTTACGCTCGAAAAATGGAAAATGGTTTTTTGGTGTGACGAAAAGGAAAACTTCCTCCTGCAACATTATTCGCCATCCCATGATGCATATTCATATACAATATGGACACATTATCATAGACTATGCCTTGATTATAGCCATAACATTGGTCATTTGACCCGAAAGCCAGGAAACCTCGAATGAGATAGGTTATTTTGTGAAGGGTTTTTTGAGACATATTCAATATACTAAGTTTGATATTTTTTCGTCCAACTATGTCACATAATATGGCACCACGCGAAGGTTTCGATCGTTTTTGAATTTTTTATGCCTCTTTTAAACCATCGACAAACTTTGTCGAACGACGGGTATAAAGATTCTTAACTCGGAGCTGAGCCTCTCTAAACTTGCATTGGATCTCTGATGAAATAGAATATTGTGAACCTAAAATGATTTTTGTAAAAAATCATGACCATCAGATCATGTATATGTAGTTTATATCTGATCCACTTCCTACCGATTCGGTAGGAACTTGTATTTTTCACCTGGGGAGGACGGAAAGGTTTGAGATCCTTCTATTGGTACATTGTCCATTTAAGGTGGTCTAGTATTTTTAAAAAATGGGGTGGTAGAATTTTAAATTATCCATTTGATGGTTGCTTCACAAAATCCCCCATTTTTTGCGCTCGGAAAATGGAAAATGGTTTTTGGTGCGGCAAAAAGGGAAACTTCCTCCTGCAACATTGTTGGCCATCCCATGATGCACATGCATGCAAAATATGGGCACATTATCACAAACTATGCCTTGATTCTAGCCATAATATTGGTCATTTGACCCGAAAGCCAGGAAACCTCGAATGAGATAAGTCATTTTGTGAAGATTTTTTTGAGACATATTCAATATACCAAGTTTGATATTTTTCCTTCTAACTATGTCACATAATATGACACCACACAAAGGTTTTACATTGTTTTGATTATTTTTGAATTTTTATGCCTGTTTTAAACTATGGTCAAAACGGCGAGCACAAAGATTCTTATTCAGCATAAATATCTAATATTTGAGTTTAGATAGATAGATCTCATTTTTTTGCAAATTATGATATATTATTTGAATTTTTTGAATTAGAATGATTTTTTCATGATTTTCCTAAAAGTAATGTGATAAAAGAGAAAAAAAGGACTTTGTCGTATATACTGCAGAATATTTTCCTGTGTCCATATACTTTGTCGTGTGTTTTCTGGGTTACATACGGCAAAGACAAACTTTGCCGTGTTCCGGTCTATTTGGCACCCGGCAAAGCCAGACACGGCAGCGATTTCCCGAAGTGTAGCTGAGGCTTCGTTTATCCTTCGAACAACTCGTTTATGACCTTTTCCAATACCTCAACGGTATACTTCTTGTTTGCCCAAAAAAAAGGTACACGTCTTTTGTTTATTCTTTCCGTGCACTACTTGTTGCGAATTTTTTTTAAATAATACGAATTTATTATTTATTTTGAGTTCTATTGTGCGTTTTTTCGAAATTCCAGATCTAGGGCTTTGTCGGCCAGGGGCAAGCCGATCCCAATCGGCCCGCGCATGTGAGCAACCGCCCAGCCAGAGCGACAAGAAGTCGGCTGTGGGGCCGGGACCCACAACGGTCGACAGTTCACCGGCCAGCGCAGGCCGATCGCCTAATCGGCCGTGCCCAGCCGACTGGGGCCAGATATATGACGCCACTACCGGCCCTTCTTCTCCACGCGACGCCCAGCAGCAGCCTCTCTCTCTCCCCTTCGTGTTCTTCGTTCCTAGCCTTCTTATTTCTCAGATTTTGCTCGATTTGACCACAAAAACTTCAATCCAAAAGCATTAGAGAGGGAGAGTAAGCCCGATCTATGGATGGGTTAGCTCATGTCTTGATTTGGTGTTGGTTTGTTGGAGGAACGGTGGTGGAGCTGTGGTGGAACAATGGCAATGGTGGTGGAGCTGTGGTGGAGGAGCTGAGGCTGTGGTGGTGGAGCAGTGTTCGAGCTGTGTTGGTGGCAGCTTCTCTCGCTTCAAGGGTAAACTCTAATCCCTCGATAATCAATGGATATTGTATAGTTACGCACGCTCGTCAGATGGTTAGTCTATTATAATATTTGGCTAGTTGATTAGTAAAAATTTGGCCAGAGGATTAGTAGCAATATTTTACCGATGGGTTAGGCACAAAAATTTGGCTGATGGATTAGTAGCAATATTTGACCGATGGGTTAGGCACAAAAATTTGGCCGGTGGATTAGTAGCAATATTTGACCGGTAGCTTAGGCACAAAAATTTGGCCGGTGGATTAGTAGCAATATTTGACCGATGGGTTAGACACAAAAATTTGGCATGTGGAGTAGTAACAATATTTGACCGGTAGCAGTAATATCATATTGAATATTTGCAAGCATTGTCCAAAGTTATACGCGTTGTCGATAATTAATTGATTAGGTTGTTTATTTTATGTCAGCAGAGATGACCAACTTAGTGAAGTTCGTGTTTTATTACGGTCATGGGAATGTTCGAACAAATGACTTTGGAGCAGATCTGGGAGAGTTTATGTGTACACAGTTAGATTTGACTGCCCCTCAAACGTGGAGTGTTATTCATTGTAAGGAATGTTTGACAGGGTGTTTAGGCTATAACATCGAGACGTACACCGCCAGGTAAGCATTATGGACAAAGTCAAGAAAAAATATTTTCTGGACTTTAAGGCATGTAGATACGGACAGAGACTGGTTTAAGTGGTTAAAAGGCTGTGAAGATAGGCATGTAAACCCTCGCGCATTAGTGCTTCCTGTCTTGAAGGAGATCGATGGTGGACATGTTTCGCGCCATAGTGTTGATTCAAGTTACGGGATGTACTCTATGTCCAAATCGGAGGCGGTGGTTATGAATCGGGCAGAAAGTGAGATAGGAGGAGGAGGAGGCGGTGGTTATGAATCGGGGCAGAGAAGTCAGGCCGGAGGTGGAGAAGACTATAGTGGAGAGGCAGATGCGGACGAGGAAGATGGAGGCATGCAGAACATGATGGAAGAGGAGGATTACATGGATGGAGAGAGTGGTGATTCTGATGACCCTGATGATTCCGATGGAGAAGGCAAGGTGGAGAGGACATGCCGATTCTCGCTTCATGTAATCAAAACATGTCAACCGGAATGACCGTTGATGATGGTCATGATTCTCATGGGAATATCACAGCAGAATTGCCTGGTGCCAGATATCAAGACAAGCAACATTTGCAAGATGCGCCGTTGCTTGGGCAATGTCAACACGTGGTTTTGAAAACAACCGTGTCCTCTAAGAAATACTTGACAATGGAATGCGTGGATATAAATTTTCCGAGGGTGCATGCCTATGTCCTCGTATGACACAACTTGGTTGGTGGCGACTATGTGCAGCACACATGTAAGCTACACGGTTCCTAAAGATCATCTTAACCTGTCCTCCACACTTCTAGCTCGGCTGCTTTACGGACTTAGTAGAGTGCAAAGCCTTGACAAGACTCAAGATACGTAAGAAAGTAAAGACCGGTTTAAGTACTCCATTTCGTATGGCAAGGCTTGGAGGGCAAAGCAAAGGGCTCTTGAGGAGAGGTTTGGTTCGTTTAGAGACGCCAGATGACTCGTGGTCCGACAACTTGAGACCGCAGGATAGAAACCCGTGCACCTATGTCGACATACAATATTATGTGATACCCGAGGATCCATCCGTGAAGGTGCTTCATCGAGTGTTCTTCTCTTTCTTGTATGCATCCAAGCTTTCACTTATTGTCGCCCGAGGATATGTGTAGACGGTACTTTTCTAACGGCAAGTACAAGGGTCGATCCTTACGCCATTGGTCAAGGCAACAATCAGTTGTCCCACTCGCATTTGCTTTCGTGGGCTAAAACATGAAAGTTGGACATGGTTCTTCGTGCAGCTCAAAATAGCTTGTGAAAGACAAGCCCAATGTGTGCATCATTCATGATAGGCATGCAGTATATCGAATCAGAAACGGCCGACATGACGGGGCGGTAAGAGCAAACACCTTGTATCACGATAGGTGGTCTTTGCTACACGATACACATGGAGCTAGGTATGGTGTCATGACTACAAACCTAGCTGAGTCATATAACTTTGTCCTCAGAGGTAACAGGGCACTTCCACTGACAGCCATAGTCGAAGGTATTCTGTATGGCACGATTTCATATTTTAGAACTGCACTGACGGGGTGCTCGGATGCATATCATGAACAATCCGAACACCGTTTTCGTGAAAAGGTTATGAGGTACATGGATAAGAAGATGGCGAAGTGTATGTCACACACCGTCGTGTGCATAGGTAATGAGGATAGAAGGTTTGAGGTGCGGCTAGCCACCGATAAGTTTGGTGTGGTAATGAACCGAGAACGCATGAGGTGAAGATAGGTAATGAGCAATGGCCAACTGCGAGTGCACGCAACAAACCAAAGTTGCTTCACCGCCTTGCTCTCATGTGCTTGCTTGCAGCTAGGGTTGGACACCATATCGTTCGTGTCTCCCTACTACCGAAAGAATCGTGGTCAATACTTGGACGGGTGAGATGTCGTGATTTGAGTAATGGGTAATTTCAACACCGTGAACCCGGTGAAAAGGTACATCCCACACCCTGCTCTAATGCGAACAAGCGAGGCGCGCCAGTAGACGATCCGAATGACATGGACGAATCAAGTCATGCCCAACTCGGCAGTGTTTTCTATGCAATGAATTTGGTCACGTGGATACTCATTGTCCCACTTTTCAAAGTGCACACATACGCGAGGACGGGGTGCGCGAGGTCGAAGAGGTAGAGGACGCGGGTGAAACTATGTTTTATGTTGTAATATGTGTCGAACTATGTTTGATGTTGTAATATGTGTCGAACTATGTTTTATGTTGTAATATGTGGCGAACTATGTTTGATGTTGTAATATGTGTCGAACTATGTTTTATGTTGTAATATGTGGTGGACTATGTTTTATGTTGTAATATGTGGCGAACTATGTTTTATGTTGTAATATGCAACTGCTTATGTTAATTTTTAAATTGTTCAGAAATGGCGAGAAGATACAGGTTGCTCGATCCAGACATTGAAAAGAAGCATCGGGCTAGAATTTTGGAGGATGACCCCCACTCACTTGAGCCTTTGGTCACTCGCACACCGAATGTTAACTGGAGGATACACCCCGCTTGGGTTCCTAGGTACGATTTAATCATGAATTATATGAATTATATGAGTATTTTTGGGTTGCGATACATGATTGATCACGTTTTTGGTCATGCAGGTTGAAGTGGGCTGGGCTTTTACCTTTGTTCGCTTGGTTGAGGGCACCGCAGACTCTACACGCCTACTATATGACCACTCATTGCTCACATGCTTGGTCGACTGGAGGCCCGAGACCCACACTTTTCACTTTTGGGGAGAGATGGCTCCTACTCTCCGGGGCGTGTCATGCTGTTGGGACTTCCTTTGGCTGGACAGCCCATTGGACCGCCTGAGCACCAGGGGTTGGCAATGGATATGGCACAGCGATTCCAGGTATTACTAGACCATTGGAGTATGAAGAACACGGGCCCAAGTTCGATGGTTACTAGGATGTCGTGTGTTTGCTAACTTCTTTTTCATCTGTTTGCTACACATTCACTACTCGTTACTTATCGAACCATATTTCATTAATGCAGATCCAAGCTTAGGCTATCCAGACTCAGTTGACAGGCACAAATCACTCGGTCCTTGAGGCATACATACTTTGGCTTCTCGGTAAGGTGATGTTCACCGAGAACCATGTCACCACTATCACCGCTCTACATCCCTATCGCATTGAGATCGCCAATGCAACTAGCGCCGACATGATTATACTGAGGAGTTGGGGTTCTGCGGTCTTAGCGCCACGCATCGAGGTATGTGCGTGGTTGCCAACGGGCGCCAAGTCGCCTGCTTGGATGCCCACTACTGTTGCAGCTTTGGTCCTGTGAGCGGTTTCCTATCGGCCGGCCGGACGTTATGGTTGAGACGCCTTACCCTACAGCTACTTTGGGCGACCCTCTGACTGGACTGTTGGATCCAGTTTGGGGTCTTCAGTTTCCACCCTCTTAGATAAAGTGACTTACCAAGTATAACGAGAGCATCATGGTTCGATACCAACGTATCCCAGTCGGCTGGTGTATCGCCTATCTCAACAGTTCTGGCTATGAAGAAAAGCCCAATGGACATATCTACAGGCCAGGGAGAAGCGTCGGTCATAGTGGAGAGGAGGGGAGGAAAATGCGAGAGCCAGAGGAGAGGAGGGAAATGAGAGAGTAAGAGGAGGAAGAGAAGAACTGGTAAAGGATACATCTCGTTGCCCGGATTTATAGAGGCACCGAAGCGAGCGGGCGAATAGGCGGGAAAAAAGGCGGGAAGTAGTGGCGGGAAAAAAAGGGCGGGAAGTAGTGGCGGGAACAAAGGACGGAAAGTACTAGCGGGAAAAATCGGCGCGATGGCGGGAAAAATCGGCGCGATTTGACGAAAAAAGCAATGACGGAAGATTAGGGCTGCATTGATCATGCAGATTTGGGCAAAGACGACGATTAGGCAATCGGCGGGGCAAGCCAGGCCAATCGCCGTGCCTGCCGATTGCATGTAAGCGGGGCCGATCATGGTGCCACATGCTCGGCTCGCCGATTGGCCCTGTCGGCTTGCCCCTGGCCGACAAAGCCCTAGATCTGGAATTTCGAAAAAACGCACAATAGAACTCAAAATAAATAATAAATTCGTATTATTTAAAAAAAATTCGCTGGAATCATACCCCCATCTTCCTTTTTTTTTGTCCTAGCCACAAAACTTGTGCAAGCATTTTATGGGTGACTATACACTTTAAAGATGAGATAACAGATGGTGCGTATGTAGTCTGGCTAGCTAGAAACACAAGAAAACAAAACCTTGGTAGAGCATCTTGAGCTTGACAAAACCCTGAGTCGACCTTCCAGAAACTTCTTGGGCGCCGCCGCATGCAGGCTGCTTGAGTTTTCTTTTTCTATCAACGGTACCTGCACTTGGCTAAGAGACTAACTAACGGCATCTGTACCAAAACTACACTACTACTGGTAAGTGACAACCTGGTCTAGAAAATATTGCCTGGTCATAGAGAAACATACGGCCTGAAACCGTCGATCTGCGTGATCGAAATGAATAAAATCATATGAAGGGTTCATATGTGTGCAGATTAGCAGATTGAAACATGCACCGCACAGGAGTATGTAGGAAAACAGGACGTCGTGCCGGCTTGACACAAGAAAATAATGACCGAGACAACACATCATTCATAAGGTGCCTGTAACCGAGTAGGTCCAGTAACTGAGACGAACGGAGGCAGCACAATGCATGCACGAGGTCACAAGTTTTTGTGCTCCGGCCGGCCACTTTGTTATGCTTCAGTTAGTTCGTTGTGCAGTCAGGGCTAGGAATATTATTAAACATACGACTCAAAATCTTATTAAACTCAAACATAGACTCAAAATCTCATTAAAGTTCTTCGACATACGACGACGACACGACACGACATGATAAACTCAACTAACGGACAAAACACACGACTACTTGCTCTCGACCCAACGGAAGACCAAAATTACCCTGCCAAGGCACCATGCAATGCATGAACGCCTCGAGCAGGAGTAACTCGTGGCCAGCTAGCTCTGCCTCACTGGCTAATATAGATCGGTCACCAGTGCCCAACGCGGAGACAAAAGCTAGCTAAGCCATGCATGGAGATAAAACAAATACTACTACTAGTGAAAGTGCAAAACGAAGCGACCCAGACTGGTAAGCTAGCATCCAGCAGCCAGCCAATAGTACGAAGTAGGCAGTAGAGTACGAAGCGCCGCCACCGGTCTATCTAGCTAGCTAGATGGCGGCGGCGGCAGCAGCTTGTACCCTAGCGAGCGACGGTCTTGCACACCAGGGGCGCCGCCATCTCCAGGGACATGCATGTTGAGGCGCTCGGACAGGTCGACGCCGCCCGAGGTCGCCGGCGCCCAGTCGAACTGCTGCATCAGCTGCGCGAGCCAGAGGTGGACGGTGGCGAGGGCCAGCATCTTGCCGGGGCAGACGAGGCGGCCGGCGCCGAAGGGGGCCAGGCGGAGGTCGCTGCCGAGCATGCTCACGTCCTCCTCCATGAAACGCTCCGGGCGGAACAGCTCCGGCTCGGGCCACACGACGGCGTCGTGGGCGATGGCCCACATGTTCACCATCGCGGTCGTGCCGGCGGGGACGAGGTGGCCGCCGACGTGCGCGTCGTGCATGGCCAGGCGCGCCCACGAGAGGAGCGGGCCGGGCGGGTGCATGCGCAGGGTCTCCTTGACGATGGACTGGATGTAGGGGAGCCTGGCCACGTCCTCGTCCGTCACGGCCCTGCCACGGCCCACCACGGCGTCAACCTCGGCCTGCGCCTTCGCCTGGATCTCCGGGTGAAGCACCATCCTGGCCATGATCCACTCCATCAGGATCGCCACCGTGTCCGCGCCTCTAAAGATCATCTCCTGAAACGCACACCACAACGACTTTAAAGCAAGTAGTATGCAGCAGTTGCACCAAGTACAAAATCTGAATCTTTTTTTCTTTCGGTACGCATGTACTACTACAGTTGCATCAGTTAGCGAGTCTTACCCAAAGAACAGCGATCATGTCGGAATCTGACATCTTGTCCTCTCCTTCGAGGCCGAGGAGCACATCGACAAAGTCACCAGAGAGCTCGTCAGCAATGCCTCCAGCTCCAGCGGCGGCGCGCTTCGCCTTGCGCTCCTGTATGATGACGCCGACGTACGCCTCCACCTTCCGGACTAACCTGTCGCAGCGGCGGCGCACGCCCTGGAGGTCGAGCCACTTGAGGAAGGGCAGGTGGTCGGCCCAGTTGAACATGCCGAGGAGGTCGTACCCTTCGTTCACCATCTCCTCCACGGCGGCGCCTTCCTGGCTCGCGAAGTCGTCGTAGCGCTTGCCGAACACGACGGCCATGACGTGGTTGAGGGACGCCGCGTGCAGGAACCGCCGAGGGGAGACCATGCCGTCGCGGGCCATGAGGGAGGCGACGTCGCCGAGCATGCTCTCGCCGATCGAAGCGCGTTGGGGCGCAGACGCCGCCACGCCGCGCGGGCCGAAGAGGTGCGCCGCGCCGAGGCGGCGGAGCGCGCGCCAGTGCGCGTCGCCGGACGGGGCGAAGCCCATGGCCCGGTGGAAGAGAAGCTGGCGCGCCGAGTCCTTGACGGGGCGGTCGCCGAACGCCGGGTTGACGAGGATCTCGCGCGCCGTGTCGGGCTGGCTCGAGACGACGACGCGGGTGAGGCCGACGGAGAAGGACAGCAGTGCCGCCCCTCCCTGAACGGAGCGGGACAGCGCCGCAATGACGCGGTGCGCCACAGGGCTGGAGAGCGCAGTGACCACCCCCGGCGGGCCTGGCGGCGGGCGGCGGCAGAGGGACAAGGCCCACGCTGGACCGCCCGGCGAGAGCCACAGGAGGCCAACAACGAGAAGGAGCGCAGCTAGGAGGGGTGGGAGGACGGAGGTGGCTGGGAGGAGGAGGAGGAGGGAGTCTTCCTGGCCGGAAGCCAGGGAGAGATCCATGGCAGCAGTTGCTTGTGGTGGGATTCTTCAGAAGTTTCTTGGCTTGTGGAAGGAAGGAAGGGTTTGGAAGGCGAGGTAGTGATGGTGAGGTGAGGTAGAGTGGGGGTTTTAAATAGGACAGGCCGGGAATACTTTTCGAATTAATTTAATATTTATTTACAGCTAAATATTATCTGTCAATTGTCTTAATTAGCATGCGTTATAGAAACCTTGTAAGTTTGTACAGCCCATGATGAGCAGTACTCCACAAGATACTTAATGAGCAGATTTTGTTTTGTATACCCAGCGAATCACCATTAAAAACAGTGAGAATGGTAATTAAGTCCGAGATTTCCCGTGCATGTTCATCTCGCTCTCTCAAAATACAGTAGAAAATAACTTTTCAGAACCGACGCTGTGTAGCGGGAGATTGACTCAAAATAGATACAGTAGAGTTGAAGTACACTTCTTTTTGACGCTTGATCTTATAGTCGTTCATAGGTGGTCTAAGTGTCATATTATTGTTTTTTAGATGAAATTTCACGTGCTTAAATTGTTGGCTCAAAATGGCATGAACGGTACCTCAAAATACACAATGGTGATATGTATGTATGTATGTATGTATGTATGTATGTATGTATGTATGTATGTATGTATGTATGTATGTATGTATGTATGTATGTCTTGGTACACAAGCTTGGGTTGGGTGCACTTATTATTAGAGAGTGCATGCGCCTGCGGGAATAAAAAAACAAACAAGAAATAATTGTATATTTCAATATGAACTATATTTTTTATCTTATTCTTAACCCGGTTGTTGCATTATACTACTCTATATACATAAGTCGTACAAAACACGTAGAAAATACATGGAAGAATCCAAATGCTCCATTTTTTGTGTTATTTATCTCTGTTATTAAATAATAAGTATTCCAGGATACAATTCTCTATTGAGACGTAACAACGTGACAGAAATCGCGAGCAGGTCTCTAAAAGTCACGATTTGCCTCAACAATAAGGATCTAATACAATAAGGATCTCTAAAAGTCACGATTTGCCTCAACTGCAAGTGCAACCAAGGAATGTACTAGCTCAGCTGTAACTTGCCATCTGGTAAATTTATCTACACGACATGAGTTGTTTAGAGGAACTCAACACTCCTCGTAGTAGCTCCTGTATTGCTGGATCATTGAAATGGTGCATTGGTGCTCCTGGACAGCACATCATTTGCCAAACACCATATGTGTTATCCAAGAGGAATATATACCTTAAGCTTCCAGCCTTCCACCTTTTCACCTTTTGGCATATCCATTAATTCTGCATCTTCCTCGAGCATAGCTACCCAACAATCAAACATGGCAGAGTAAGGTTCAACGGTGTGATCTTCGGTGCCAAATATTACAACAATCAGGTAGACACAGTAGTAGTACTATTATTACAGCCAAATATTACAGAGTAGTAGCACGGAACTTAAAACATTCAGCGTCATACGACAAATCCCATCGGTTATCGCGGGTAAATGAAGGAAACATGTGTTGCAAAACTTGCACCCCTACTCTCTCGGTTTCATAATTTTTGTCATTGTTTTAGTTTAAATTTAAACTAAAACCATGACAAAAATTATGAAATGAAAGATAGTTAATTAGGGAATTTGCAGGTAGAGACACCGTCGCTAAACTTGGCTGGCAGGGTCCCCGGAGTGATGCGCGCGCATCCCCTGACCCTCAGGCGGATGGGACCTCCGCAGCAACCAAGGCCCGACAAGGAGGAAAGCTCTGGGCAGTCGACGATGCTTACATCGCTGAGCAGAGGGAACGCATCCCTCGGCATATCATCCCACGCCACTAGTACCCGCATGTCCTCCAGCAGGATCTTCTTCAGCTTGGGGAACGCACCGCCGCCGCAGAAATCGTGGTTAATCCTCTCAATTGATGTCAGCTCCTTGATATCCAGAATCTCCAGGGACGGGAGCCCGCCGAGGGCAGGAAGAGCCTTCAGCTTCCTGCAGTTCTTGAGGTACAGCCGTGTCAGCTTCTCCAGTCCACTGAACCAAGCAGAGGCCGGCGACGTCTCCCCAGGGTACCTTGTGATACGCAGCTCATGGAGATAGCGGTGAGGCTTGAGACCTTCCAGAACGGCCGCCGCTGGGTCGACAGCGGCAGCAGAAGCAGAACTTCCAGCGGCAGGTATATAATCAACTTGCCGCAGATTCGGAGGCCCCCATTCAAGTTTTAGGATCTTGACTGAAATTTTTGTTTCGAGTTTAGCTTCCTCAGCTTCCTTCTTGCTCGCCACAGCGTCGAGGCCCTTTATGCTCAGCATCTCTCCCAGGGAGTTCATCCCGGCCAGCTCCGACACGCTGTGCCCTTCCTTTTCGGATCCCCGAATGACCTGGAACTCTATGGATTCTCGCAGTTTACTCAGCCTTCCGATGCCACTTATGCTTGCGATACAACCTATTTTTTTCTTCGTGTTACTTTTGTGGCCCACACTCAATGTCTGGAGAAACAATAGCCTGGTGACTTCATCACAGAGATCACTACTGATGGTGCTAGGAAGACCTAGGTACCTCACATGCTTCAGCTTTTGGATGTTTTTTGGCAGTTGAGTTATGCCCGTCTCTGTCAAATCCAGCACTCTGACACCCTTGAATTCTTTGAATATATCTTTGTCAATGGAGGGTGCTGGATCACTACTACTACCATCATCCTTTAGGACTAGCAAGGTCCGCAGATTGCCGAGTCCAATGGAGCGCGCCTTGAGCTGATCAAGATAGCCGCTGGTAACTGACATGTGGCGAACCGTTGCAGGGATCTTAGCACTGTCGCTAGAGATACTGATGCAATTCCTGGCAGAGGCCAGGCGTAACATCCAATGGATCTGCTCATGAATCACGTAATGTTGGTCTTCTTTACGCACGCCTTCGCCTTGTTGTAAGTGGAACAAGGAACGATCAACCAGACTGTTGAAGTAGCCTCTAGCAACATCTTCCATGCTGCTCGTCCCAGCCAAAGGATTGGCATTCTCCAGTTGGTCAGCAAAACCAAGAGCCATCCACATTTTGGTCAACTTCTCAGGCTCAAACCTCCAGTTGTCCGGGAATATGCTGCAGAATGAGAAGCAACGCTGCAAGTGCGGTGGCAGATGGTGATAGGTGAAGAGATGGCCTTTGAACACGCTAACCATGTGCTGATCGACGGTTTTCAGGATTTCACGCCGTCCGTCTGTTGTGGTTTGTTTCTTCAACTCCTCGCCAATCTCCAAGGCCGCTAACGGGGATCCCTTGAACTTGAGCAGAAGTTTGATATCCTCGACCCTTCTTTGGCTACCATCAGTCATAAGCTTCGCGGTGTGGTTGAGCAGAAGTTTGATATCCTCGGAATTGATCCCATTCAGGACGATGCTTTCCTCTGCATCCAGTGTGGTCGAGCAAATCTTGGCTCGAGTCGTCATTACAATTCTGCTACCATCACCAAGCAAGGAGCGCAGTCCGTTCCATGCAAATTTTCTTTCCAGCTCGCTGACCGCACATTCGTCGTTCCATACATCATCGAGCACAAGCAGGCACTTGTCTGACGACAGGAGCTTCTTGAGCTCCGTCTGAAGGCTGCAGATGTTCATCTCGTCAACTGATTTCGCGCCGACAGCGGACTTCCAAATCTCTGCTAGGAGGTCGAATTCAGTCTTCTTGTCGTAGGCAGGCACCCATACGAGCCGATGAAAATCGCCCTTGACGTCACGGAATGCCTGGCGAGCAAGCTCCGTCTTCCCCATCCCTCCATGGCCGATGATGGCAATAACCTTCTTCTCCGTGTTGCCGCCGTCCCGCAGCATGGAGACTAGCTGTTCATACTCGGCGCCGTACCCGAAGAAGAGCTTCTTATCCCTCACCGGATCCTGGCCCGTGCCTGCAGATCGACCGGAGTGGACTTCGTTGATGGGAGAAGGAACAGCGATGAGGTCCTGCACCTTCTCACGAAGGCCCACTAGATTCTTGAGCACTGCATTCAGCTGCTGGTCCAGTAATGGAGCTTTGCTGGCACCACCGCTGCGCTTCTTTAGGTTTTTGGCTGCCTCGAGCTCAAGGATATGGGACTCGAACAAGTCCAGGATCTCCTCGGCGTCATGAATGGCATCCTTGAGCTGCCATAGACTGGTGAGCCTGGCTGGGTCTTGGACGAAGCCTCCCATAACAGCTGGACGGAGGAAGCAGGACTTGATACCGTCCAATTCATTCGCCAGTTTCAGCAACTCGTTCACCTTGCCGTCCTTGCCCTTATGCAGTTCGTAGTACTTGCTGCAAGCGCAGGATCGAGCTACCTCCATGAGCTTCGAGATGTGAGGTGACACGAAGTAACCCAACACTGTAACTCCAATTGCTACTTCTCCCACTATCACCATGGTTGCGCGCCCGCAGCTGTCACCTCGCCTGACAATTATTGTGCAACTACGAATTAATGGCGAAGAAGAAACGACAAGATCTACGAGCAGTCTAACAAGAGGATATATGAAACCAACGAATTCTACAAAAAAATAATTTTGTGCAAATTCAACAAACCGAAGTGTGTATTAGGAGTACCTTCAAATTCACAAGAGCAAAAGCAGACCGGAAGTAATGCTAGCAAGTCGATCCTCCTAGTGCCAAGTAGGGATGAATCTGCCAACGCCACTACCGATCACCACAGCTCGCCAGGAAGCTCAAATATGATTAGATCTACTCATGCTGGCTAAGCTAAGGTAGAGAAAGAGACAGAGTGAGCAAGAGAGAGTATACATGTGAGTACAGGAAGGAGGAGGGTGACTCCATCCATGAAGACTAGTCGAAGTCAAGTCAACCGTCAGACAGATCATTTGGTTTTTTCATTGAGCGCGAAATGATTGGAGACGTCCCTGCGGCCATGTGGGCTGCGGTTGGTTGTCCACAAGAGACATAATCCAAGGAGCAGGCCGCTGCCAGTGGCTGTCTAACGACGACTAACCACGTCAATTTTTATCAGGGACGATCTCGTTTGAGCTAGTGCTATTAAATCGGTGGTTCTGGTTTTTGCCTGCAATATCGTATCATTTTCATAGGTCCCTATTCTTTCGTCCGCGCGTCACTTTAGTCCTATTAAACTGCACACACAAGTCCTATATGTTTTATAAGTGAGCCATGGGAGGTCTTAAATTGGTTCTACCACCGTTGACGGCTGCCACGTAGGCTGCGGGGCAGTTTGGTGAGAGTTTTCCCGCGGCTGACGGGTACGTTTTTCAAATAAACCCCTATAACTACCTGCTCTCCCATTCCACATCCCTTAGGTCTCTCTGTCTCTCTCTTTGCTCTCTCGCCCCCGCTGCAGCACCATGAACAGCTTGGCGAGCTCATCTTCTGGCACTAGGCCGAGGAGGAAACTAGCTTCCCCCTCCCTGCCATCTACTGCACTCGCAGCTGCAGCTATTGCGCCAAAGGGGAAGCTGCCATTGGGCCATGTCCCTCCTATGGAATTCGGCCGCCTCATCTCTTAATGAAGCGCAAATCCAGGACGAGTCTTCTACAAATTCCCTAATAATCGTGTAAGTTCGCTGGTTGATGGACTGCACACTGTTTTGGCTGCAGTTTTCAGGATTTTTATGAGTTTTGGCTGATTTATGGCACATGTTGATCTTAATCCTTGCAACAACTTCTACTGGGAGAGTGGTGAAGATAGCTATGCTAATTTTCTACTCATGAATGGTTATACTATTGATGCAATTGAAGAAAAAGAGGAGGAGAATGTAAATGATGGACTGAAGATGATGGGTGGGGTGATGCAGAAGATGGACACTAGTGCAGACCCCCCCTCTAACACCGGTTTGGAGGGCCCTCTAACAGCGGTTCGGTGTTAGAGGGGGGCCCCCTTTAACACCGGTTCCTTATACGAACCGGTGTTAAAGGGTGGAGCACGGGGCTGCCATGCAACTAGCCACTTTAACACCGGTTAAGTAACCGGTGTTAAAGGTCTCTGCCTGGCGGGAAAAAGATAAATCTCTGTGAAAAAACCTAAATCTACGCCATGGAGTTCGCCTCTGCGTTCGGGCGTATTTACGCGGGAGGGGGAATCGATCGGGAACGGTATACACATACATCATCGTCGGTACATACGAGTACATGAATAATTAAGCAACTATTATTATACACAAACATCGTTATTGTGTGGTATTCTCCGTAAACGTTGAAGCATCAAGTACAAGACAAACACGTTCAAGCATATATACAACGTTCATTTTGGTGGATATCTAAAGAGTTCTCCGCCAGGCGTGACGACCTCATCAAGTATGAACCCCGCCAATTCCTCTTGAATGGCTCGTATGCGGTAAAATGGTAGGAGTTGGTCCCGCATCCGTTCGATCTGAATATATATGAAGAATGGGGTCAATGTATATATAAGAATAAAACTCAACACAATTGATGGTAATAAAATAATGTTGTGGACTTTGTTTACTTACTCTAAGTTGTTCTAGTGCGGCTTGGCCCGTCGCACATATCGTGTTGCGAATGAACTCGCAAACATAGTATCCACATAAGTTATTGTCGGGTCCCTGATGCGCGCACTTTACGAGAATAGAGAGTTCAATCAAAATAATAATCAATAAAGCATGATATAATGGAATTGGAAGCAGAATCAAAGAGATACGCAGACCTAGGTAGCTAGTATTACTTACATTTTGGTCTATAAATTTTAGTTCTTCTGACTATTCACCCACTGCCTTCGTGAACCTTTTCAAACCACGTCCCAAGAAGGAAATGGATAATGGAGTAATTAATTACTTGTTGTCACGAAAGTTGCCGATCTAGTGCGATAATATGATTGAAATTACCTCGGAGCATCTCTCTAAAGTCGCCCATAGCTCTTTTTCTTTTAACGAGTCCATGACAAGGACTTTTCCTGAGTCGGGTTGAATGACTGGCGAATAAAGTGGAACCTCATACGCATAACTCATCATCGATTACACTTAACATCTAGTAAGCGAAACAGAATGTGTACAAGAGAGGTATGATACTCACGAGAAGTTGTAAGCCAATAGTATTTCCCTTTTGGTTTGTTGTCTCAATAAAGACCTTAGCAAGTAATCTTACATTTTCCGGGTTTGGTTCTTACCACTTCTTCATGAACTCTATTTGGGTCAACGAACCCAATGTCAAAAGGGCCTCCTTTCATGCATTCCATAACCTTTTTCCTGCATAATAGTATATACATATATGGTGAGCATATATATATACATGCAATTAATGAAGTAAATGAGATGATATATAAATTACAGAAATAGTACTTACACACAATAAAGGCTGATGGCAGCTTTGTCGAGTTCCTTCTGATTGAATAGAAAATGCAAGTATTGAATGTTGAAGTCGATCTCGTCGTCTCCGCACAAGAAAATATGATCTCTTATATGCGCCGTGATCCATTCTTCCTTTCTCGTCTTGCAGAAATCAAGGTACCACTTGTGCAATCTTCGCATCTTTGTTGGTAGATTCTTGAGCTCCTCTTTCTTGACGAGATTCTTCCCATACTTACATGGTTGTATGGGGTTGGCATCGCATTTGGGCAAGTTGTCTCCCATGATGTTCAAGTATGCAATGTAAGTCATCCCCATATCATTGGCCTTTCTTTGTAGCTCTGCCTCGTAATCATTTACGGAGGAGGCGTCCGTGTGTCGAACACTTGGGCGGGCGCATGATTGGTTTTCTGCTCTCCGAGCATGGGAACTGTTTTCGGGGTGCCGCACTGCTACTTTCAGTCTCCTCACGGCGCCTTGCACCCCCTTCAAAATCTGGCGCTCGTAGTCCCAGCACAAGTGGGGTTTCAGGTTTCAAAAGATTTTTATAAAACTTCTCCACCACCGCGGATCTATTTTCTCCTTTGGCTCGGCGTCTAGGTGCAAAGAATTTCTTGACCTCTTCTTCCGAGATCCTATTGGTCTCCTCGTCGCTGCGATTCCACGGTAAAACCGGCAATGGCTTGGAAGGCTGCGGGGACGTAGTTTTTTGAACTCTTTGGCATACAGTTTCTGCGGATTTCTTTGTGGCGGTGCTAGTGATGCTCTTATGGCGGTGCTCTTACGCTTCTGTTGAGGAGATGGCTCAAGCAGGAGATGGTGACGGGCAGGAGATGGCTGCCAGCCGAGATGGTGGCCTTGGAGATGGTCTGAGGAGATGGTCAAGCGCCAGAGATGGCTGCCAGAGAGATAGTCAAGCGGCTCAGGGCTGACGCCTTGAGGAGGCAATGGGTGCAGTGGCCTCAATTTGGAAGCACGATGTGTTCCTTCTTCCAAAGAATGGTTGTTTTCACTGCAAATTTGAGTTGAGTTTCCCCTTCACCTGTAGGATGGTCAAGTTGTGCTTCCTCATATTCCTTCACATCCTCATCCACCCCGACAATAGCATAGCCATCTGGAATCGGTCGGCAGTGGTAAGTTCCACCAGCTACAGGAGGTAAGGCATAGCCGACAGCCACCTTAATGGATAAGCCCATTAATCTCACATGCAGCTCAACGTGTTCGCTCTCCGTGATCTCATCCACGGGGTATCGAGGACCCGCCATTTCAAGCGTGGGCTGCACGTTCTCCGTGGAAGCCACGCTGCTTTTCCGCCCAGATTCGGGCATGGCGACTTCCAATGCAGGCTCTTCGTGCCGCTGAGATGGGCCGGTAGCTTGATGGCTCTGTTGTGCATTCACTTGCGCCTGCAGCACGACAAGTGCATGTTCTATCTGTGTCATCCGCTATATACACTCTTTTTCTTTTCTGCCACGCCATCTGTAAGAGTCGCTCCACTCGGCAAACCCATCCTTCCACGTCATACCCCCTGTGCCTCGTGCATGTCCAGGGTGTTTTTTTTACCGATGGCGCGTGTGAGCTGGTCATTCTCTCTGTCGGGATGGAAGGTCCTGGCGGCTGTTTCCTCGTATCTTTGTGATGAGTTCGTGTGGGTTTGGCAAGGAGGTTGGGAAGATACACAATCCTGTTTGGGTCCAACCTTGCCCGATTCCGTAGAACCAAGTCTTTGCACGTAGGTCCCACCCATGCTGGGTGTGATCCTCTAGCTGCTTGAGGCCTTCTCAACTTCCTCCCACTTAGGCCTCTGAGATATGTAGCCACCTGACCCCGTCCTCTGGTGATATTTCTTCTTCTGGGCATTTAGCGTATTCGTTTATGACCTCTTTTTAGCTATAGCACCTTCCTTATATGCCACAAATTCGGGCCAGTGAGGTCTTATCTTTGCATAATATTCGTCTTCAAAATTTGGAGTCTCGCGAGCTTTGACAAAAAAATTCAATTTTGTCTTCCAGTTGCGGAAAGCGTCAGCCATCTTCTTTAGAGTCCACTCTTTGACCTTTTCGTTTATAACCGGGTTGTTTTCATCCTCCTCTGGCGGAAGGGTGAAATTTACCAATAACGAATTCCAAAGCGTTTCTTTGGATCGTTCATCGACAAAGGTACCGTCGCCCTTCTTTGGCTTATTCCAATATTCAATTATGATTGGGATTTGGTCCCTAACAAGAACTCCAGCCTGACGTACAAATTTGTCTGCGGCCTTCTTGGGCTCCATCGGCCTGCCATCAACACGGACTGCTTCGATCGTGAACTTTGCACGATCTTTCAACCGATGGCTCGCGCCTCGCTTGCTCTTTTTCGTAGAAGAAGATGGTTGCTGGCTGGTCGATCCAGAGGGCTAAAATAAGAAAGAAGCGTTAATTAATACATGTAGAAGAAGATTGTTGGTGAAAGTCAGCAAAGGCTTAATCAATGCATATACCTCGTTGGACTTTGTAATCACTAAATTGCGTTCACCGGAGTCTTCATCTTCTCCATGACTACTTGAGGTCTCATCATGTCCCTCCAAGTTCAGATATTGTGAGGTGTACTCATCAATAATGTTCTCCATTATTTCTTCTTCTTCAAGGTTTCTACTAAGTGGATCCATAGTTTCTAAAAAAATAATATTATCTAGAGTAAGAGAGTAGACATTCAAGTGGACTTGGATTCATACACAAATATACATATTATTCATAAAAAAATACACAAATAAATACACAAATGAAATTAAAACCCTAAGGTGCTTGATCATTTTAAACGAGTTCCGAGGGGTCCAAACCCTAATTCGAAGAAATCCTGGATGCATATGAGAGGGGCTAGCTACAGTGGCTGACCGGAGGCTGGCGGCGTTGGAGAGCGACCTAGGGCGCGCGAGGTAGCGTGATACGGCCTACCTAAAACGGGCGTTGTTCGAAAGAGGAGGCCGAGGCAAGCATTATAATGGCGGCGCCGCCTCAGTATGGTCACCAGAGCGACGGCAGCGACGGCAAACAACTTGGCAGAACAAATACAATGTGGAGGGGATATCCCTTTTATAAAGCAGCTAGGAGCAAACAACTTGGCACACAAGCCAAATCTAGTTATGCTAGGAGCAGTGGATCAGGTAATATAATCTCAAGGGAGTAATGCAATAGATAGGATACTCTATCTATCGATAAAAGACCATAGTAGAATCGTATGCATCATGGCAGGAATTGAAATGCTTTCGAAAACATAGGATTATATCATGGTGGGGCTATGCTTGCCTTTGCCTGTTGATAGCAGATAAACAGATCTTCGGGAGCCTTGTACTTGACTTGATTACAGTTGGTCAAGTATTGTTCGTCGATCTCTGATCTTCGACGGTGTTATCCTCGGGCTTCGATCTCGATCTTGATATCGTATTTTACCGGGAAGAACCAAACACCGGAAATAAAGGGGAAACAATCAACACATGGCATCGATGCAATGCTCAAGCAAGTATGATGATATGACAAGTTAATTTGCTTTGAAATGTAACCCTAAGGCATGCTCGACAACTTAATCGGGGTTCCGAGGGGTGAAAACCCTAACTCGGGGGAAAACTTCGGAATCACCTATTAGGGTTACTAGGGTGTTCTAATTAAAATTGTCATTTAAGTTGTTTAACAATGCATGATTATAGCTTAGATAGCTAGGTTTCATTTTTCTGAACATTTTGATATTTTATTTGTATTTTTCTGATTTATAAATAAAAAGATATTGAATTTACAAATTTATATCAATTTCTGGAATTATTAAAGCCTTTATTGCATCAGGCTGACGTCAGCTGGGGGGGTTAATTTTTTTACACCGCACAGAACCTAGCCACTATGGCTGACATGTGGGCCACAGGGTCACGTATGCAACCACGCTGGCCAAGATGGACCAGCGCTGACGAGGGCGCCACGTCAGGCCACGCGCCACGCAGTTGCCGGAGACACGTCGGCGTGACGAGGCGGTGGAGGAGCGCGATTTGGGAAGCGGGATTGCACGCGTTTGAATTAGCGGAGCAGCGCGAACGAGATAGAGGCGACGCCGCTGATCCTAGGTCATCGGAGCACCAGATGCGTCGACGACTGGCGGCGGTATCTTGATGGTGCGGCGACAGCACGCGGCGAGAGAAGGAGGATTTGCGGGTGGTGCACAGCACCGCATGCTCACTGGCGTGGTGATGACGGTGTCGAGGCCAAGAAGCTCGAGCAGCGGCGATTGAAGACAACGATGACGGACCTCGGGGATGAGCTCGTTGGGGCTTCTGGGCGGCTGACGGCGAGGGCCGGCGGCTGCTCTCTGTTTCTCTGCACGGCAGGTTCGATCTGGCTCTGGGGGGAAGAAGGAAGGGGAAGGCGCGCATTTAATACCCCCCCTTTAGCACCGGTTCCAGCCACGAACCGGTGTTAAAGGGATTGTTTACAGATTCCTTTAACAGTTCGCCACGAACCGGTGTTAAAGAGATGCTAAACGAATATCGCCCCTTTAACACGGTCGTGGCTGGAACCGTGTTAAAGGGGGCATTATTTCATGCATTAAAGGGGCATTTTAATTAAAATAGGATATGAATTTAGAAAATTCATATCTTTTCATTCAACTCGTAAAAATATGAATAATATATCATAATTTTCAGAAAAATAATATCTATCCATTCATGTAAAAACATTTTATATTTACTTTACATGAAATTTTTAAAAATGATTAAAACACTTACATATAAATTTTGATTATTCAATTCAAACAAAAATAAATTGTCAAATCCTAAAACTTTGAACATAAGAAATATTAAGCATCTAAAAAGGAATCTAACCCTATTTTATTATAGCAAATCATATTTTAATGCCGCATCTTTTGTATTAACATTTTTGAATTGATTGGATATTTAAATGCCGTGATCTTTGTATACACTTGAATCACCAAGCCTCGCTCAACTAGCATTGGATTTTTGATAAAATAGCATATTGTGAACCTAAAAATGATTTTTGTAAAAAATCATGAGCATCGTATCATGTACCTGTAGTTCATATCTGACCCACTTCCTGCCGATTCGGCAGGAATTTGTCTTTTTCACCAGAGGTGGACGGAAAGGTTTCAGATCCCCCTGTTGGTACATTGTCCATATAAGGTGGTCTAGTATTTTTGTAAAATGTGTTGGTGGTTTTTTGAATTAGCCATTTGGTGGTTGCTTCACAAAACCGTCCGTTTTTTATGCTCGGAAAATGAAAAATGCCTTTTTGGTACGATAAAAAGGAAAACTTCCTCTTGCAACATTTTTTCCATGCCATGATGCACATGTATGCACAATATGGCCATATTATCACAAACTATGCCTTGATTCTAGCCATAACATTGGTCATTTGACCCGAAAGCCAAGAAACCTCGAATGAGATAGGTCATTTTGTGAAGGTTTTTTTGAGACATAATCAATATACCAAGTTTGAGATTTTTCCTTCTAACTATGTCACATAATATAACACCACGCGAAGGTTTCGCACTGTTTCGATCTTTTTTTATTTTTTTATCCCCGTTTTAAACTATCGTCAAACTTTGTCGAACAACGGGCATGAAGATTCTTAGCTCGGGGCCAATCCTCTCTCAATTTACATTGGTTTTTTTTATAAAATAGCATATTGTGAACCTAAAAATGATTTTTGTAAAAAATCATGAGAATCGTGTCATGTACCTGTAGTTCATATCTGTTTCCTGCCGATTCGGCAGGAATTTGTCTTTTTCACCAGAGGTGGACGGAAAGGTTTCAGATCCCCCTGTTCGTACATTGTCCATATAAGGTGGTCTAGTATTTTTGTAAAATGTGTTGGTGGTTTTTTGAATTAGCCATTTGGTGGTTGCTTCACAAAACCATCCGTTTTTTATGCTCAGAAAATGGAAAATGCCTTTTTGGTGCGATAAAAAGGAAAACTTCCTCTTGCAATATTGTTTGTCATGCCATGATGCACATGTATGCACAATATGGCCATATTATCACAAACTATGTCTTTATTCTAGCCATAACATTGGTCATTTGACGCGAAAGCCAAGAAACCTCGAATGAGATAGGTCATTTTGTGAAGGAGATAGAACTGGAATTAAAATACAGAATGCAACTAATAGTAAGTTACATAAAGCATGACTGAAAATTAAGATACATAAAAGAACTGAAAATTAAGATACATGGCCAGATTAAGTAACAATCGGCCGAACTTGTTTCAGAATGTTGGAGTGATTCACCATGCTCCGCCACACCGTAATACTGCCATCAGTAGTCGTCATTACCGGCCATCATCTCTGCTGCCGTCGGGTCGCCGTAATTGAACCTTGAAGGCTGAGTACGCGGGATGGACTTGAGGGTAGCGCAGACGGGGTTAGAGTCGGCGGTGTCAGGCCATGACGCCTGGAGAGTCCGATCAAGCGCCACCATAGCCGACCGGCCTCGTTGAAGTTAGGAGGAGGTGGGCGTCCTCCTCGTGCACGTGAGTGCCTCTCACGCCGATCCACGAAGAAGGCTTCCCAAGTAGGGAAATAGTCGGGATGCCATCCGGGATTCCTCCGTTGCTCGGCGTGAGCTCAAGTAGTAGTGGTTCGTGATGGTCATCCGTGCCACACCTAGAGGGACAGAGGAACTGCATGCCTCGGCCAAAGATCCAGCCGACGGGACACGAGTTCTGGCGGGGGTAGTTCGAGGCGCAAAGCGCCTCCGCCTCCCTAGGGGTTAGTGCTACGGTGGAAGCCATGGGAAAGAGTGATGAGGTTGCAGATATGAGTCTAGAGATGTGCAATGACAATGGAGGCCAACCCTACATATATATATATATATATATATATATATATATATAGTGAACTGGCGGGAAGAACTGGAGGGAAGAGCTGGCGGGAAGAATTGGCGGGAAAAAATGGCGGGAAGAAAAATGGAGGGAAGAAATAGAAGGAAGAAATATGGCTCATTTAATACATATACTGTTAACAGAAGAAATATAACATTGTTCTAAAAATGGGACGGTTCGAGGAATTTCAGGCTGGGCCAGGCAGCACTAATGATAGGGGTGAGTGTCGACATTATGTCGTATGGCGTGTACCTTGTCCGGATGGTGTCACCAACCGACTAAAGATGAATTTTAGTCCCGTTGGAGACACCAACCGGGACAAAACACGAGTCAAGACTAATAATAGGGGTGAGTGTCGACATTATTTCGTAAGTGTCGACACTATGCCGAGCTGCTTGTACTATAAATAGGCATCCTTGTGAGTCCAGTCTCCAGCCAGTTTGAGGCATCTCCAAGATGGTTTTCGAGAGTGGACACCACTACGCCAGCCTGGGAGATGCCGACGGAGCCCATCCTCCGAATCTCCGAAATCGTCATAGAGGCACTCCTAATATGTGAAATTAGTTAGCTCCTGTGTATTGATGTAGTTAGAGAAGTTACAAGATGCAAGATGGTTTTCGAGAGCAGGACACCACTACGGCTTCTGTGGAGATGCCGAGAGCCTGGGCCCTCCCAAGATCTCCAAGAAACTGGTCATAGAGGCACTCCCTAATATGTGACCGCTGCTTGGAGATCAGATCTTAATGGTAAGTACGAATCAGGACAACTTATTCTCATAGTCCCGTCCATCCACAAAACAAGACTAACACTCAAGACATTTATTAATATTAAAAATCGAGACTACAAAACCGTCCCCTATATATAGTCCCGTCAATCCACAAACCGCCAAGATATCCTTCGTCAAGCCACAAACCGCGAAAGACATGAACTAGAGTTACATAATATGAGCATGAACTTCTTGGCATATGTCCTTCCTTATGATCGCTGCACGTAAACATGGAGCATCTTCTTTACTTAACGGAATGCTTGGGCCGGTTTTCCACCGTGAAGGGCGGAATTTCATCAAACTTATTATAATCTTCTGACATGTATGTCTTGTCCTCGATTCCCATGATGTTTCTTTTCCCTGAAAGAACTATGCGACGCTTTGGCTCATCATATGATGTATTCGTTTGCATATTTTTTCTTTTTTTTGGTCTGGAGGACATGTCCTTCACATAGAAAACCTGAGCCACATCATTGGCTAGGACGAATGGTTCGTCTAAGTTCTTGTCTACCTTCATAAGATTGTTGAGATCCACCGTTGTCATTCCGTACTTCTTGTCTACCTCAACCCCTCCTCCTGTTAGCTTAACCCATTTGCATCGAAACAAGGGGACCTTAAAATTAGGTCCATAGTCAAGTTCCCATATCTCCTCTATGAACCCATAATACGTGGTCTTCTGCCCATTGTCTTCTGCTGCATCGAAGCGGACACCACTATTTTGGTTGGTGCTCTTTTTATCTTGGCCTATCGTAAAATGTATTCCCATTTATATCGCACTTGGAAAGTACATACAACGAAGATGGTGTCCCGCCAACAAGTACAACCGATCCCCAATAGTGGTGTTATTCGTGAGAAGTCTTTGCGACCGCCAAAACTCGCCATGTGTTCACTTATAATCCATTCATCAGACTGTCCCGGGTGTTTGAGGCGTATTAAATTCTTGTGTTCATTGATATACGGGGCAACCAAGATAGATCTTTGTAAAACCATGTAGTGTGCTTGATTGAGAGAATGCCCGTCCCTACATATCATTGCTTTACATCCTAGGGTGCCTTTTCCACGCAGTCTCTCCTCATGTCGTGATTCTGGAACACCAATTGCCTTAAGGTCAGGAATAAAATCCCCTTTTGGAGTCAGGAACACCAATCGCCTTAATTGTCTTCCATCACAACCCCTTTTTCTCCGTGCTTGGTCCAACAATTATAGCTGGGCATGAAACCGGATCGAAGCAGGTGGGCGTGAATGGTTCTGGTATTTGAGTAGTATTTCTTGTTCTGACAGTGAACACACGGACAGCACATAAAACCATTGTGACCATGGTTTGCATTAGCCACAACGATGAAATTTTGGAGGCCCGTAATGTACTCGGAAGTGCGGCGGTCACCGTACATCCATTGCCGGTTCATTTGCATTAATATGTAGTATATATCAAAAATTAATAGAGAGATGACCATTTATATATATAGTACATCAATGACACATGAAAGGATAGTTGCCGACCTCGACCGAGAAGGAAAGAGCAACGAGAAAACTTATTTTGAGCTCTCGGGCCTTTCACCGAACACCTCTTGTGCATATGAAAAAAACACAAACTAGCACTCTTCACACCCTCTTGCTAGGCTCCAAAATGAGATAGTGAAAAAATGGAAGAGTGGGGTGTGGGCTGCGGTGTCTTATAGCCCCTTTTAACACCGGTTCAAGCCACGAACCGGTGTTAAAGGGGGCTCTGAGCCATCGTTAGTCCTTTAACACGGTTCGTGGCACGAACCGTGTTAAAGGGTGGCTCTTTTGCCGCAGACGACACGCTGGTATTTATCCCTTTAACACCGGTTCATAGAAGAACCGGTGTTAAAGCCCTTTTACAGGATCAACAAAAAGCCTCGTTTCCACTAGTGGGATGAGATCATTAAGTTGTGCAAATTAATTGTTGTTGGCATTGTTGTAGTCATTGTTGTACTGGTGTATGCTGTACTTTCTAAATGATGGATGAATGAATGTAATGGATAAATGATGGATGAATAAATAGATTGTTTGATGCTAGAAGTTGTTAATTGTCCAAAGACGATAAGTAGGCAGATAAACTATCATTACAACAAGCATAAAGGGCTAGTTTTGGGACCAACAGGTTTGGTTGAAACCAGAGCTACAACTTAGCATCAGGTTTCTAACAAACCTATTCAAAATATGACAAACCAAAATATTGCAACCTAACTACTAAGCATCAGTTCTTCCTAGAGGTAGGCTTCTTCCTCTGACTTGGTAAACCTAGTGTCCCGGTACCTGCCTTGGAGGTGGGATATTTTCTCTGCAGCTGACTATGAACTAACTCTTAGGTAGAGGACCTGCTAGTGAAGTCTAGGACATTTGTGTTGTTGCTTTCTATAGATCAAGTTCAGCAGTAGTTACTGAAAGATAAATGAGGGACTTGATTATCAATTGAATTTCATATAACTGACTCACTTGTTCCTATAGAACTTGCATAACAGTTGATGTTGTGATGCCATAGCTCATTGCCGATGATGTTGCACTTGTGGCAGTGTGTGACATTATTTGTTTCTACACAAATATGACAAAATGTCAGATATAGTTCTAGTATGCAATCAAAAAAGAGAATTGGTAGTATTTTACCTTGGAACTGCACTTCCTTTTTATTGGCATTTTCTTAGGACGTTGTGATTGATCTTCATTATCAGGAAATACTACCAGAATGGGCTCAGGGTGATCTTCTTGCTCCTCTGTTGCTACAGTTGTTCCATGTGTATGTTGCCCAGCTAGTGCTTCTTTCTCCTCTCTTGGTGTTGTTCCATGTGAATGTTGCCTAGATCCTGCATCTTTGCAAGTGCTGGACATTTCCTCTTGTTGTGGCAAGTTTCATTGCACACACTACAATGTCCAATGATGCCATGCCTACTGATCCTTGTGCCACCTTCCTCCTCTAGTGGGCATTTCCTTCTATTCTTACTAGGCCTTCCCACTTTCTTATCATATTTAGGTGGCTTTATTTCAAGGCCATTCATTTTCTTCTAACCTCTAGGATCATTATATGGCATGATTACCCCACTGTAAGTTGATTTGAAGGCATCTAAACTGTAGCATTTGTGTACACATGTTTCAGGTTTTATCCTTTCATGCCTCATAGTTGCACAGGCATGTCTACATGGAATTCCATACAAATGCCAAGCCCTACAAGAGCATTACATCTTCCCAATGCTCACCTCATATTCACCATATAACCCATTTACTTTAAAAAGATCTTCTATTGCAGGCAATGCTTCATAATTGTTGGCAAAGTCAATAGTTTTGTCTAGTTTTTTCCTTATCTTAGGACAAATGGAGCCACGCATTTCATCTAGTTCCTTCCTTTTGCTAAAAAACCTAAGAATTAATTGATCTTTAATTTTTTCAAACCAGTAACTATAGGCAGTTCTCTAGCATCAAGTCTATTTTTTTGGAAATGGGCGCTTTATTACTTAACAGTAAGTTTACACCCGGCCTCTACATAGCTAGGATGCACACAGCCGATCAACCACATAGTCTCGGACCAAAGCAATAAAAACAGGATTACAAAATAATGTAAATCAAAACACGGTTCTCCAAACTAGCTAAGGAAGATCTATTTGTAGCGCTTGTTGCCATCCATGCCGGGAGAAGATATCCCGCGCCATATCCTCCAACCGCCTACAGTCCTCCGCAAACAAGTCGCGGAACTCCATACGTTGTAGAGAAGTCCATGATCGGAGGACAGCCATGGCTCGAAAGATAACCTGCAAGGGAGAAGATACAACGTTATTAAAAATCTTGTCATTTCTACATAGCCAAAGCGACCAAATAATGGCAAGCGCTCCCACCCTAAATAAAGTCTCATATTTATCCTCAATCACATTCATCCAGTTGCCAAATACATTGACTACCGATCTAGGAGGAGATAAACCAGAGGCTATTTGGATGATTGACCATATAGCACGAGCAAATTTACAATAGAAGAATAAATGGCGTATTGTCTCATTATAGTGAAAAAATACGCATTCAGTGCTACCATGCCAATTTCTCCTAACAAGATTATCTTTTGTGAGAATCACCCCTTTACGGAGATACCAAGCGAATATCTTCATTTTAAGGGGTATCCTCATCTTTCAAATTTTACTATTGTCATCGACTGGAATATTAGGTTGGATCAAAGCTCTATAAAATGAATCAACAAAAAATTTACCACTATGTAGTAATTTCCATTTGAATTTTTCCATGCCCTCAGATAGCTGTATCCTGGATAATCTTACTAAAATATTATTCCAAGACACCAGTCTAGGACCTAAGAGACTTCTTCTGAAAGACACATTAGGAGGATTGGTTTCCATTACCTCAGCGAGAGTATCTCCTTTGTGCCTAACGATCGAATATAGAGCTGGATATTGTTCACGAAGAGAACTTTGGCCAAACCATTTATCTTCCCAGAACGTAATCTGTGAACCATCCTTAGTATTAAAATTGTCAAACTGGAAGAAATGCTTTTTGGAAGCCGTTAGCCCAGCCCAAGAGTGTGAATCACCTGGTTTCCAAACATAGATAAATACCTACATAGATAAATACATAAAAATTAATAAAGGCATCAAGTATATACCTACATACTAGGAATCGCCAATTATAAAGAAACTCACTACTTGAATACTTCCAGAAACCATTTCCAATTGTTTATGTCTTCCACTTCAACAATGGCAATGGCCAGAGGGTATATGCAATCGTTCGGATCAACTCCCACAGCTGCAAGCAACACACCACCAAATTTATTTTTCATGTGGAAGACATCAATACCTATAATAGGCCTGCAACCTGTCATAGAGCCTCTTTTGCAAGCATCCAGTGACATATAACAATTTTGAAACACACCAGCATGTGCATTGACAAACATAGTGCTTCCTGGATTTGATCTTCTAATTTCAGCAGCAAAATCTCATAGCAAATTATACTATGCCAGTTCATCACCATGAAATTGCTTCAGTGCTAGTTCATTTTTGACATAATGAACACCAACTCTATGCCTCACAAAGTATTCATGTATTGCTCCTTTAAGCTCAATAACTGACATAAAAACCATTCCAATTCTTTCATATTCTCCGGCCTCCACCTTTTGAGCTTAACTTTCTTCTTCAACTTCTTCCTTCCTTGCTTGTCCTTCACTTCCACTTCATCTCCTGAATCTGCCTCTCGAATGTTTAAACCTTCAAGATCCTCCAAATCTGCATCTATGTCATAATCACTGTCTTCATGACATTTGCTTCTATTCTTTTTGTTTTCCTCATATGTTTCATCTATCCATTCATCAAACAAATTGTCATCATCTACTTCTAGCTCATTTTCAGAGTCCGCCCAATCAAAACCAAGATCACTGTCTTCACTGCAATGCACTTCCTCTTCTACAGATAGCTTCCTCCTGCTTCTTCTGGTCCCATGGCCATCATGTTGTTGTTGCTTTGATGCATTGCTACTACATGTTGTTGTTGTGCCCTTATTTTTCTCAGACATTGGGCTCAACACTAAAGGCAATTCAGGAGATCCACATATCAAAACATCATCAATAGCTGCAACTGTGCCAGTATTCAGATTCTTGTGATCCATAAACAACTAAAAATACTAAAATTTTGGCACCACGACTATCATATGTAGTGTATCTACATCATTGTCCACTATGCACATTCCTGATCCTAAATCTTTACCCGGGAGCAACCAATATAAATTGTATTCCACTAGATCTGTATACCCTAGCTGCTCCATCAAATCAGTAAACCACAAAGGCGACCATGTGTCTGTGATGAGGCTTAGTTGACTGTAGAGCCTCGTTGGGAGGCCCCAAGATCAAGGTGTGATGAGCACATCAGCAAGTCTTCCCTCATTTATGAAACCAAGGTTATCGAACCAGTAGGAGCAAGGAAATAACTCCAAGGTGTTGCTAACAACTTGGAATCCTGCACAACACAAACTCAAGACTTTGCCCCAACTTACAGTGAGGTTGTCAATCTCACTGTTTTGCTGAAAATAAAGTATTAAACGTATAGTGTGGAAGGTAGTAGTTGATGGTAGAAAGTAAACGACAACAGTAGATGATGTATCAATGATAAATATTGGACCGGGGTCCACAGTTCACTAGAGGTGTTCTCCTTAAGATAGATAACATGTTGGGTGAACAAATTATAGAGGGACAATTGATAGGTTGAGAAAGCATAACAATGCATATACGAGACATCATGATTCCTATGAGATTTGATTGGACATTACAACAATATACATAGACAGTAATCCAACTTCATCTATGACTAATAATCCACCTTCGGGTTATCAACCGAACCCCTTTTAGTATTAAGCTGCAAGCAACGGATAACTGCATTAAGCAATGTGTGTAAAGTAAATAATACAATTGTTCCATAAATAAAAGATTGTTGTTTTCTCCCTAGTAGCAACAACACATCTACAACCTTAGAGATTCCTTTCACTTCTCCAGATTACTAGAGGCATGAACCTGCTATCGAGCATAAATACTCTCTCTTGGAGTCACAAGCATCTACTTGGCCAAGATAGATACTAGCAACGGAGAGCATGCAAGATCACAAATAACACAGACATGATAGAATCAATAATCAATCTGACATAGTATCTCAATATCCATCGGATCCCTGCAAACACAACATATATGATTACAAATAGATGATCTTGATGATGAACGGAGCTCATTAGATCTAAACATGATAGCACAAAGGAGGAGAAACAACCATCTAGCTACTATATGGACCCATAGTCCAAGGGTGAACTACTCACGCATCATACCGGAGGCTGGCATGGTGATGAAGAAGGCCTCCGGGATGATCTCTCCCCTCTGGCAGGGTGCCAGAAAGAGCTTCAGATCCCCCCGATCTAGGGACGATGGTGGTGGCGGCTACATACTGTTTTGTGGAGATCTGATTGGATATTTAGGGTTTCTACATCGGGGGGATTTTATTGGCAAAGAGGCGAGGTAGAGAGGCATCCGAGGGGCCATACCAAGGGCGGCGTGGGCCCCCTTGGGCCGCGTAGCCCGAGGGTGTGGCCACCTCGTGGCCCCCCTTCGGCTGCCCTTCGGTCTGTGTGTTCTCTTCGATGAAATATTGACGTTGGCTTTTGCCTCATCCAATTATGAGAATATTTCTTTACTAGCTTTTCTGAAACCAAAAACAACAGAAAATAGGCAACTGACACTGTGGCATTTTGTTAATAGGTTAATCTCAGGAAATATATAAAAATACCTCAAAGTATAGATAAAGTATAGCAAAGTTGATACTAAATAAGCATAAAACATAAAAAATTATAGATACTTTTACGACGTATCAGTCTGCCTCGCATCCGTCAAACCGAGCTACTTTACCATCTACATAGCTCTTAGCTGCTCCAAATCCGTAGAAAAAATCACCATAATTTTTTTCTACCGTGAACTGATCTTCAGATACTCCTACGTAGCACAAAAATCATCATTTTTGGGGCTGGAACTACCTACTGTTCGAATTGGGGATTTTTGGGTTCAGAGAACTCACGTAGCGAGGCGGAGCATCGTCTGGCTGTCACATCTTCGGGCCCTTGCCCGCGATGGGCTCCATCTTTGAATCCTCCTTTATCACGACGACAGTCGCCGCGAGATCGTCGCCTGTGTCGTCAACTTTCTAGCACCACCGCCTCCAAATCGCCGCCTGTGTCGCGGGAGACAACACCGAGAAGTGGAATCGATCGAGGGGGTGTGGTTGTGACGACAAATGATAGGCACGGGGATTTTTGCAAAAATGTAGCACCAGTCATTGCTGCCGTTGGGCCCCACAGCCACGTGGCAGCCGTCAGCGGTGGTAGAACCAATTTAGGACCTCTCGTGACGCACTTAGGAAACATATAGAACTTGTGTGTACAGTTTAATAGGATTAGGACTAAAGTGACGCGCAGACGAAAGAATAGGGACCGCTGGTACGTTTTTCTCAAAAAAAAGGACAAGGTGCCTGGATCGTACATCTCAACAACGTTGCCGTCCCTTAGAAAATTTACATGACTTATATATCAAAGTCATAATAACAATATCTACCATATATACATAACAACATCAATCAAAGGGACTAGATTTGAACTAGGTCAGTTAGCTAAAATATGTTACATCTATTGAGCATGTAATATATATGGTACTATATGATATATGTAGTACACCAACCGTATTGTAATGCCACGGGCTTTTCCTGACCTATATAACACGCACTTGAACTCTCCAACGACTTTATCACTCCGTATTGTATCGCAGCCACCTCTTCTTGTCTAACTATCCGATCTAAACTCCCAATGGGATCAAATTCTTCGCCCTTGTGTTGCTGGCCCATCATGTTTGCCTTGATGAAATCCTAGACCATGTGTAATTTGGATTTTTTATAGAACCATGAAGAGATGGGAAGAAATAAACATGCATGGGAAGGAAGTTATAACAAATTACCATTATGCTTAGGCAACAACTTTATTATTATGGTAACCATCTTTAATCTGTAGCCCTTTGGAGGTCTCTAGCCTAAAAATTTGTGCAATTACTTCCCTGTGATATCTTACTCTGCTTAGTCTTGGGAGAAATATCTGATGGTAATCTATGTTTGCATGATACTAAAATTTCGAGGTAAAATTGGAGGTCATGGTTTTGAATTACCAGCTTCGCTTCCGAAGTTCAAAGGGAAATATTATTACAAAGGTGAGAATCAATAACAACCATCTCCCTAAAAAATAAGGAAAACACTTTCGATGCCAATATCCACTTGGTCTAATCATTTAAACCAACCAAATTAGAGCATAGGTCAAACTTAGCAATTGGAACATGTTTAGTCATCGTATCAATAGGATCCCCATGAGTACTGATCTTGCATATCTTTAATTTAACTTAGCAACAATGTCTCTAACAAAATGGTACATGGTATCAATGTGCTTTATTAGCGCATGGAACATCTGATCCTTTGTAACATATATGGCACTTTGACTGGCACAAAACAAATTATTACAAGAATCATCTCAACAAATCTCAACAGACAAACCTTTCAGCCAAACAGATTGTTTAAAAGCTTTACAATAGCCATGTATTCGGATTTAGTGGTAGATTTGACAACAACATCCTACAACGTTGTCTTCCACCTAAAAACACAACCACCAACATTAAACACATAACCTGTGAGAGGTCTTCTCTTATCTAAATCAGCAGCAAAATATGAATCCACTTAGCCAACGAGTCCCTCACCAGTCCCGCCAAACTTCAAACAAGTAGTGGAAATGTCATCAAGGTACTTGAAAACCTATTGAATAGATTTCCAATGTTCTTTACTAGCACTATCCATGTATCTAATGATTAAACTCATAGCATAAGATAAATCAAGTCGTGAGCAAACCATGGCATACATCAAGGAACCAACAACACTAGAATATAACACCTTTGACATGTACTCAAACTCTTCATTAGTAGTAGGACATTGAGAAACTACCAACTTAAAATGAGGAGAAATAGGAGTACTAATTGACTTTGCACCATGCATATAAAAACGATGAAGAGTTTTCTCAATGTAACTTTGCTGACTAAGAAATAACAAACAAGATTTCTGTCTCGGGTAATCTCCATATAAGATCTTCTTAGTAGCACCGAGATCCTTCATCTCAAACTCACTACTTAGGCATGCCTTCAAAGTAGTGATTTCTTTCTTGTTTTTTGTAGCAACCAATATATCATGAACATATAACAACAAGTACATATGTATTCCATCAACAAATTTAATATAGACACACTATCATATTGTGACCTCATAAAACCATTTGAGATCATAAATGAATCATACCTTTTGTACCATTGTCTTGGATATTGCTTCAAACCATAAAGTGATCTCTTCAATTTGCATAGAAATGTTTCCTTACCAGGAACTATGAACCCTTCAGGTTGGTCTATGTATATTTCCTCTCAAGATATCCATGCATAAAAGTAGTTTTTACATCTAACTGCTCAAGCTCAAGATCACGCAGAGCCACAATACTAAAGAATATACGAACATAACTATGATATACAACTGGAGAGAACACAACATTATGATCAATACCTAGTTCTGACTATAGCCCTTATTAGCTACTAACCTGCTTGCCTTGTACCTCGAAGGCTCATTAGGAGACAAACCTTCCTTTATCTTGAATATCCACTTGGATTGGACCACCTTATTTTGTTTAGGAAAGAGCACAACATCTCACGTGCTATTTTTACCAGGCGACGCCATCTCTTCTTGCATAGCAGAAATCCACTTCTCACGATCATTGAATGCAATGGCTTCATTGTATGTAGCAGGTTCAGAATCGTTCTAGACCTATTCAGCATAACTCAAAGCATAATGAACAAGATTTCCCTCTTTAATTAAACGAGGACGAGAACCTTTGTTATGCCTCGATCTATCAACAAAAATAGACTCATGTGGATGCTGCAAATAGTAGGTAAGTGATAAGAAACATAATCATCAATATTTTCCTAATGTGTATATTGAACAAACATGGTTTCCAATAGTTTCTTGCAGGTGATCCACCTACACGCTAACTTTTCCTCTCCAACGGGAACGAGAAAGGGATTTGAAGGCAAGTTGCCATGATACATAACAAATTCGTTGAAAACAACACTCATAATCAACACTTCTACAAAGTGGCATGTTTTAATCCATAGCTTTGTGTCGGGAGGTTGTTTGGCTATTAAAGTTAACATGATGATGTTGTCAAATACTTTCCAGACAAAGGAATGTCTAAGAAAAGGTGGCCCATTATCACTAATGTTATTCAATATAGTGGCTGATATGCTAGCCGTAATGATGCAACGCAAAGTCCGGTGGCCAAATTTAAGGTGTGATTCCTCATTTGGTCGATAGTGGATTATCTGTCTCACAATATGTCAATTATACAATCCTATTTATAGAACATGATATTGAAAAGGCGAGAAATTTGAAGATAATTCTATCATCTTTCGAGCAACTCTGAGGTCTGAAAATTAATTTGTACATGAGTGAATTATTTTTCTTCAGCACGGCTCGAGACGAGACCAATCTGTATGCTAGGTTACTTGTCTGCGAACAAGGCAAGTTTCCAATTAGTTAATTGGGTATATTGATACATTATTAGAGACTTAAAAATGTTGAATAATGGAAACTTGTTGAAGGGTGCCTATAGTTAAGATTAAACAGTTGGAAAGGTAAAATGTTATCCTTAGGAGGAAGATTACTTATCATCAACTCAATACTAAGTAACATGGTATTGTATATGATATCCTTCCTCCAAATACCAAAAGTGCTCTTAAAATGATTGAATTACTTTCGATCAAGATTCTTTTGGCAAGGTGATAATGATAAAAAATAAATATCAACTGGCTTAGTAGAGTGTCGTCAGCCGGCTCAAAGAGCAGGGTGGGCTATGTATTCATGATCTTTATGTCAAGAATACGGTCCTTCTTGGTAAATGGATCTTCAAGTTACTTAATGAAGATAGGGTATGGAAAAATCTCCTTAAATGAAAATAGGTTGACTCAAATGCATTGTCCTGGGTATAATAGAAACCTGGTGGTTCATAATTCTTGGCTGGTTTAATAGCTATGAAGAAACATTTCTTATGCTTTGGATATTTTTCAATTAAGGATGGATCAGAAATACGTTTTTAGAAGGACAAGTGGCTAGGCAATGCTACATTTCGAGAATACTATCCTATTTTTTATGATATTGTTCATCATAAGGGTGATACAATCGCCACGTTTATGGAGTCTTCTCCTCCAAATGTGACGTTTAGAACATATTTACTTGGACCGAGGTTTGTTTCCTGAAATGCCTTGCTTTAGCGTTTGGTGTTAGTCCATTTAACACTTAGTCATGATGAATTTCGTTAGAGTCTATATGAGAATGGTAATTCTCAGATGATTCTATGCACAACGTACTAGTCCAGCAAGACTTACGAGTTGATAATAATAGGAAAATCTAAAAGATGAAGATAGCTCTAAAGATTAAAATATTTGCTTGCTATCTTTGTCGTGGGGTTATTCTTAAAGACAACCTTGTTAGGTAGAATTGGCATGAAATTACAAAATGTGTTTTTATCACCATGATAAGACAATCACGCATATGTTTTTCCAATGCAATTTTATCCGTCCTATATGGCCAGTCATGCAACTTGAAGTTTGTATCCACATGATAGTGTTGCCAATATTTTTGGGACATGGCTACATGGTATAGATCACAAGTACATAATTTTTCTTACGGTGGGAGCATATTTGGTCGTTGTGGCTATGTAGAAATGATAAAAAAATAATGATAAAATATTTCTCTCTTGCATGTTATCTACTAGTGCACCAACACGCCCCGTTTATGGTCATCTCTACAGTGTGAAGGGTCTCACGACCTGTTTATGGAGGTGTCTACACAACTTTGGGACATGGCGAGTGAATTTTTTACCCAACATAGATGGAAACGTAATCTCTGTATTGGCCCTTCACCAACTTCGACGTTTTGCAATTTCTCATTTCAATATGTAATTCATCTTTTTCCATTTTATTACTTACAGACTTGTGTCGGTCGTGAGCATCCTAGTTAAACAGAGTCGGGTGTAATGCTTAAAAGAGCTAAATACACATGTAGTTCCACAACTTTCCTATTATCTGCAAACTAGTCCCACTAGTTGTAAAGCGTGAAGTTCTACAATGCCACATTTCATCATGGAATTCATCGTGAACCTTTTTTTTCTCCTTGGATACAAGTTGTTGGACTAGGACTTAGCCTGCTACAAGTTGTAAGACTAGTTTACACATCCTATACAAGTTGTAGGACTATGGGTGTATTTAGCTCTACTTAAAACTTTTTAAGTAATAAAGCGTTATTTATCGAAAGAATATTGTTACATTAATCTTTTGAGTTTCTCTGATCACGAAGAGAAAGCCGAGGCTTGCTCCTGTAGGTGCATGGAGGATGTTAGGTCAAGTAGTATCATTTGCAAAAACAAAAACAAAATAGAGAGAGAGAGTAGGATCATACTTCCAATTCTTATTTTTAGCAGACTGGTTAAGGATGTGCATTACTAGGTGAATACAATCAGGTTTCTTCACCACTTAGATAATTGGTGGGAGAAAATTTTCAGATAATTGTCTCGCAGTTGTTTATTTTGGAGGTGAAGGAAGCTCCCTACCCCTATGGGTAGATGGGAAACGGGGGAAGAAGCATGAATTTGAGTCACTCACATGTGGGTTCTGCGTGTCAACAACTCAAAGTCACTAAAAATCTGGGATTGACCTATAATAGACTCCACATCGCTTGGAGGGTGTGTGTGTGGGGTGGGGGGACAAATGTCTTGAACTCCCTCTGTCTTAAAATAGCTGTTTTAGATTTGTCAAAAATTATCTAGATACTATTTAGTATTCCCTCCGACCTAAATTAGATGATCAAATTTGTCAAGATACAAATAAATCTAATATTAAATCATGTCAAGATACAATCGAATTTAGACAAATCTAATCAACTAATTTGGATCAAAAAAAGTATATAGATTCATCTAAATTTGATAATATGAAGACATCTATTTTAAAGGGAGAGAGTATATTTTATCGGGATGATACATTATGTCACATCCCGTGGCGATGTAAAACCCAACGCGTGAAGCCCCAACCGCCACGCTCAATGTTCACCGCCGCAGGCTCCTCTCGATCTCCTTTCTGCTGCTGCCGTCGTCGGCTGATTTCCGCTCGTGGGCTTGCTCCTGCTAGGCCGCCGTCTCCTCGCTCGTCTGCTCGGCCGCCAATTTGCCGGATTTGGAGGCATTGCGGTGGTGGCTTGCACGTGCCCGCCATCTCGATTCACCTCGACGTGCTGGCCTCGGCCACCAAGCCGCCGCTCGGAGCCGCTGGCGCTGGAGGTCGTCCGGCTCCTCCGAGGACACGCCGCTCAAGGGCCACCGCTCGCGCCGGACCCGTCCCTTGCTTCCGGCGTCGCCCGCCCTACCTCTCTGCATCCGTCCCTAGCCGACGGAGCCGCCAGCCTGCCTCGAGTGTGTGCGGCCCGCACCGAGGAGCTTTCCACCGTCCCCGCCCTCTCCGTCGCCCTGGCCCCTGCCGCGAGCTCTGATTCTTCCTCAATCGAGCTTTCTGCTGCAGCCCCACGTGGTATGCATCTAGGGAGGAGCTGCCATGGCTAAACTTTGAACTGCATCAAACTCTGCTTTTATTCTAAAAAAGTGGAACCCCCATGACCTCCTGAGCACGTTCATACCCTCGGTTACCGCTGGCGAGTCTCTCCGGCGACGCAATCATCGATTTCATGACCTCTAGTAGCCCCTGTTCTTCTGAACCTGAACGTTCAGTTCAGTTTTCTGAACGACAGAGAAGGGACTTGTTGTCTGTTGAGCCTTATTTAGCTAGCCCCGTAGCCCCTCTACTATTTTCTTTTCCTTTTGAGTCCAATTCAGTTAACCACGCGTCAAAAATCAACTTCTGTCCACTACATCTAACCGCACATACCAAATTAAAATTAATTCGTTGTTGATATGTTTGTGCTGATCTTGCATAGTTAAAATTTAGGAGAGAAGGGCGGCAGCGGTGCCTTATTTTGCATCACCTACTGCAGCAGCAGTGTCCTATAATTAGGGATGTAAATGGCACTTAAATGGCATCATAAAGTTCCGTTTATTCAACTTGTTATGTTCTTTGTTTTCAAAAACATAAATTTTATTGAACTGGAGTACTAATAAACGGTATTACACGGTATTAAGTGGTGTGCTGCTTACATCCCTACCTACAATACATCATCTGAAAACCCCAAAACCGCACAAGTGATGTAAACCCCCCATTTTAGTAATACTATATAATTTTTACATCATCTATTTTGAGTGTCCTTTAATACATCATCTGTTAGAGTTGCTCTTTACGTCAACTATTGCCGGCAGGGGAAGGGGATAGGGGGCTCCCTGATATCAGTACAGGAGAAAATATCCGGTGGAATCCAACTAAAAAGGATGTCTCAAGTTTGTTTGAATTTGGATTATCTATATACTAAATACTGTCTAGATTTATTCAAATTTAGATAAACTTGAGACGACGGAGAAAGTACATAGGATCACATGGTTGGTCCCTCTGTGTCTTACTTAATACCACCTCTGTTTTTAAATATAAATCATTTTGGTAGTTTAGTATCTAAATATACAATGTTTTGGTGGAGTAGTTTAAATTGAACTGGCAAAATCTATATATTTAGAAACACAGGTACTGTTTCTGTAAGTATCTTCTTTATGCAATACGCATTTGCTATTTATTCTGATGGAATTGTTTCATTTGTTGCGCCCCACAGTTTCATGTGCGAAACTGTTTAGTTTCAGACTTCGATAATGTTTCTGGTTCTGTCAGTACCATTGTAACTTCAGGACTTATGTCGTCTGAGGAATAAAGTTGGAACTTACGCTCCTCCAATTTAAGTTCCACTATGCTGGGCCCGTGAACTAAACAATCTCAAGCAAGGTAAGGTACATTGCGCATCACAGCTAACGCTGTTTTCTAGTACAATACACGCATCAAAACGGACGACGCACCAAAGCGCTCATGCATTTCTAGTTAGAACTATACATGGAACAACAGAAGCAAAACTGTAGGTTTCTATTTGATATTTACATACACGTAAAAAAAAACTATACATCACAAACCCCACCAGCTCTAAATCTTGCTAATACTAACAGCAGAATAACCTAAAAGTATTACATAGATGAAACAATATGGCAACACGATTGGATCACCAGACAAAATGTTCTCTAAATGCTAATACATCATAGGTGGCTGGTGGCCCCTGGTTGCTAGCTGTTATCTTTCAAAGATCTCCATAATCATCAGTTCCAATCGCTCGGCAGAACACATGGCTTTCTCAGATCTGGATCGGGACATCCACTTCAACAAAGGACTGTGGGAACTTCGCCTTTCCTGCAATGCCTTTAAGAAGTTCGCGTATTTGGGAACAATTAATTTCACTATCTCTTGACGGAGTGTCTTTTTAAGCTCAGTTTGAACTTTCCAAGTCATCTGGCTATCACAGATACTATAAAATTCTTCCATAAATGAATCCACGGATGAACGGCATGGCTTCTTCAGGGAATCACCATCCAGATATGCCAGCATAGGTTGAAACCAGTATTCCTCAAGGTACCTCGCGATGTATTGGTCAACCAGTGAAACTAAATTACTCACGACACTTGGAGGGAGTAATCCTGGATGGCACTTCTTCTGCAGAACATTATATATGTTGTTCAAGAAGAATATGTACCTTTGTCCTTTTTCCTTTTCTTGGAATTCTATTTCTGCAAATTCCTTGAGCTTGGATATCAAACAGTTGAACATGTCAGAGCAAGGGCCAGTGTTGTAATCTCCGGATTCAAGTATTGACTGCACCATATCTCTGTTGCGACAGAAGAATTCCAGGACTTGTATGAAAACAAAGGTTGATGGATGAATAATTGATTCTCGGGCTGATTTTTTTCTGCTACAAATGACAGTCCTCTGAATTACACCTTTGAAAGCGTGCACCATCTTATTAACAATACCAGCAACCTCACCAGATCTGCTGAAAGGCAAGTCTTTTATATTGAATAGGACATCAACAAGTGCGTCAAAAACAGTGAGCATTTGTGAAATATGGTCAGCAGACCATATTGCATCACTGAATGAACAGGCAACACCAAGGAGCTGCTCTAAAGGCTGCCCAGCTACCTCTGAAAAGTATTGCTCCCAATTCTGCTCATGTAACTGTTGCTTACTTAAACCAACAAGTTTGGTAGTAATTTTGAGCCTCATGATCCAAGTCTGTGTTGTTTCAGTGGTCAACCCACGAGGACCTGCAAAGGCTTCTGCGCCTGCCTTAAGGATCCATGAATTCTCATGTACATCAGACAGTCTGTAACATGGACAAGATTCAAACTTCAGAATATACTACAAAATGCATACATACAAGGTTTCTGGAAGTTACGTATAAACTATAAAGCATCAAAGAAACAATTCTCCTCATCAAGAACATCGATTCAACTACACAGCAGGATATATCCCAATAAGAAACCTCATAATGTAAAGACAAACAAAATATGATTGACTAGCTTCAGATACTTTGGAAGTTATATGTTTCCATAATATATACCTGGTTTAAAGCAATTTTAAAAGTGCCCAATAAATATTAAAAGTGCCTAGGCTAAAAATCGAAGAGAACAAATGAAGGATTGGTGATTGGCGCATACAAACCTGTGCACGGCGTCTCCTTGTCGAGCATCGGGGAGCGAGCCGGGGAGGAAGAAGAGACGGTGATCCCCTGCTTCGAGCGACTGGATGAGCGGGTACCCGAGGTGCCGATATCTGGCGCGGCCGCTCACGTCGTCGTCGCTCGAGTCGGAGTCGGACGAGTCGACTCGCGGCATATCGAGAGCGTCGATCGACCGCCTCCCGTGGACGATGGCGAACTCGAGGACGGCGGTGGCCGCCGCCACCTGCGCGGGGTCCAAGAGAACGGGAACGCGATGGGGCGGCGGGTTCTCCCGGTTCAGGCCCGGCGAAGGGCGCGGATCCATGGATAACCACCTGGCGAGCTTCGCGGGAGCCCGGGCGATGGTGCCTCCCCGCAAAGGGAGGGCGAGGGCGAGGGCGAGGGAGAAGAAGCGGGCGAGGGCGAGGAAGAAGGTGCTGTGGAGATACAGCCTTGGGCCCCACGCCTGATTCTCGGTGGGAGGGATGCAGTCCATCATGCCGCCCCCCGCCGGTGCCGGCGGCGGCGGCGAGTGATGATTTGCGTTGGGTAGGGGGGGATTGGCAGAGAGGGGCGGCGCTTGGGGGGTTTATGTACTCGCTCTCGCTCCGCACCACATGGCCGTACCAGCAGTCAAACTTTGAAATGGAGCGACAGACAGGCGGCGATGCCGACAGTGCGGCCGCTTACGTGTACTCCAAATTGGCTGCAGGTCGACTGGACATCACCCCTAGCTAGGACGGACATGTCTTGTTTTCTTTGGTGTACGTATGAGGTGATATTTTCTGCGCGAAAACCGACCAATTTTAAGGAAAAAAATAGGTGCAGGAAAATCATTTTTCAGACTCGCCTGAAGGAGTAGTAAGTACCATTCACTCAAAAGCAACACGAAACTCGTACTAGTACTCCACTGGGAATCCGGTATAGTGTATCTAGAAGCTCATCGAGCTACAGTACTAACCAGTAGGCTCAATGAGTCAAAAGCGACACCAACCAATATAGGCTCTAGAGAAGCTCATCGAGATACTGGTGGTATCACACGCAGCTCTCTCGGAGAAATACTCTCAGTTTTCATTTTTTTTTTAAATATTCTTCCCGCTCGTTGCATGCCGTCCGCTGCTGTGTGGATCGATATATAGCATCTAGAACGTTTCACACACGTGGATAAGCAAGCAGCCACACGCGCATGCGCTAAGCAACGACTCGTCACGCTCACGCCCACAACATCGAGCCCCCGCAGAAGTAGCTTTCCCAGGAACCCCGCGAGGGGGCTTTCCCTTTCGTTGGTCTACTTGATGAAAGAAAAAGAGAGCTACTGGTAGTAGTACTAAAGGAGAATCGAATCGAGCGATCTAGGTCTTTTTTTCAGAACACGGAGCTATTCTGATCAGTTTCTTCCAGAATCTCATCTGTCAAAATCGTTTATACTTTTAAATTGACATTGAAACTACTAGTTAAGAAATTTGAACGAATTTTGAAAATAAGATTCTGGAAGAAGCTGGTCGAGGATAACTTCTGAGAGAAGCTGGCCAAGAAGCTGAAAAGAAGGGGCCCCTAGTATACTAGCGCGACTATCAGCGGGACACACGAGTGTACACTTTCCCGACGACGTGTTAGACCGACCAACGTCAAGGCATCATCCGAAGCGTATTCTCTCTCGTCTCGGGATGCAATGCTAGACAGAGCCATCGATCCATCGGCGACCAAACGTGTTTCTCCTCCTAACTAATCTCTCGCTACAGGAATAGAATGCTACGCCGACGGCCAAACGTCGGGGCCATCGGCATAGCCATCATTCAGGCCAGTCTCGCCAAACAGCCGTCGGCGTAGAATTGCCTTCAGCATATCCTATGTTACGCCGACGGCTGCCCTCGGCGTAGCTATTTTTTATTTTATCTTATTAAACTTTGAAAAATCATAACTAAATCATTCTAATTCAGAAAAATATAAATAATATATCAAAATTTGTAGAAAAATAAGATCTATCTATCTACACTCAAATATTACACATTCGTAAATAAAAATTAAGTGAAACATAAAACATTATATATAGTTTAAAACGGACATAAAAAATTCAAAAACGATCGAAACAATACGAAACCTTCGCGTGGTGTTATATTATGTGACATAGTTAGAAGGAAAAATATCAAACTTGGTATATTGATTATGTCTCAAAAAACCTTTACAAAATGACCTATCTCATTCGAGGTTTTTTGGATTTCGAGTCAAATGACCAATGTTATAGCTAGAATCAAGTCATAATTTATGATAATGTCCCCATATTGTGCATATATGTGCATAATGGGATGGCGAACAATGTTGCAGGAGGAAGTTTTCATTTTTGTCGCACCAAAAAGCCATTTTTCATTTTCCGAGCACAAAAAACGGATGGTTTTGTGAACCAACCACCAAATAGCTAATTCAAAATACTATCACCATATTTTACAAAAATAATAGACCATCTTATATGAACAATGTCCCAACAGGGGGATCTGATATGAACTATAAGTATATGATCCGATGCCCATGTTTTTTTTACAAAAATCATTTTTCGGTTCATAATATGCTATTTTATCAAAGATCCAATGCAAGTTTAGCGAGGCTCGGTCCTGAGCAAAGAATCTTCATGCCCGTCGTTCGACAAAGTTTGACGATAGTTTAAAACGGACATAAAAAACTCAAAAACGGTCGAAACAATGCAAAACCATCGCGTGGTGTACATTATGTGACATAGTTAGAAGGAAAAATATCAAACTTGGTATATTGATTATGTCTCAAAAAAACCTTTACAAAATGACCTATCTCATTCGAGGATTTTTAGATTTCGGGTCAAATAACCAATGTTATAGCTAGAATCAAGTTATAGTTTATGATAATGTCCCCATATTGTGCATACATGTGCATAATGGGATGGCGAACAATGTTGCAGGAGGAAGTTTTCATTTTTATCGTACCAAAAAGCCATTTTCCATTTCCCGAGCACAAAAAACGGACGGTTTTGTGAACCAACTTCCAAATAGCTAATTCAAAATACTACCACCACATTTTACAAAAATAATAGACCACCTTATATGAACAATGTCCCAACAGGGGGATCTGAAACCTTTCCGTCCACCTCTGGTGAAAAAGACAAATTCCTACCGAATCGGTAGGAAGTGGGTCAGATATGAACTACAGGTATATGATTCGATGCCCATGTTTTTTTATAAAAATCATTTTTAGGTTCATAATATGATATTTTATCAAAGATCCAATGCAAGTTTAGCGAGGCTCGGTCCTGAGCTAAGAATCTTCATGCCCGTCGTTCGACAAAGTTTGACGATAGTTTAAATCGGGCATAAAAAATTCAAAAACGATCAAAACAATGCGAAACCTTCGCGTGGAGTTATATTTTGTGACATAGTTAGAAAGAAAATATCAAACTTTGTATATTGATTATGTCTCAAAAAAACCTTCACAAAATGACCTATCTTATTCGAGGTTTCTTGGTTTTCGGGTCAAATGACAAATGTTATAGCTAGAATTAAGGCATAGTTTGTGATAATGTCCCCATATTGTGCATACATGTGCATAATGGGATGGCGAACAATGTTGTAGGAGGAAGTTTTCATTTTTGTCGCACCAAAAAGGCATTTTCCATTTTTCAAGCACAAAAAACGGACGGTTTTGTGAAGCAACCAACAAATAGCTAATTCAAAATACTACTACCACATTTTACAAAAATACTAGACCACCTTATATTGATAATATCCCAACAGGGAGATCTGAAACCTTTCCGTCCACCTCTGGTGAAAAAGACAAATTCCTGCTGAATCGGTAGAAAGTGGGTCAGATATGAACTACAGGTATATGATCCGATGTCCATGTTTTTTTATAAAAATCATTTTTAGGTTTATAATATGCTATTTTATCAAAGATCCAATGCAAGTTTAGCGAGGCTCGGTCCTGAGCTAAGAATCTTCATGCCCGTCGTTCAACAAAGTTTGACGATAGTTTAAAACAGGCATAAAAAATTCAAAAATGAATGAAACAATGCGAAACCTTCGCGTGGTGTCATATTATGTGACGTAGTTAGAAGGAAAAATATCAAACTTGATATATTGATTATGTCTCAAAAAAACCTTTACAAAATGACCTATCTCATTCGAGGTTTCTTGGCTTTCGGGTCAAATAACCAATGTTATAGATAGAATCAAGACATAGTTTGTGATAATGTTCTCATATTGTGCATACACGTGCATCATGGGATGGTGAACAATGTTGCAGGAGGAAGTTTTTCTTTTCGTCGTACCAAAAAGCCATTTTCCATTTTTCGAGCACAAAAAACGGACAGTTTTGTGAAGCAACTACCAAGTGGATAATTCAAAATACTACCACCACATTTTACAAAAATACTAGACCACCTTATATGGAAAATGTCCCAACAGGAGGATTTGAAACCTTTCCGTCTACCTCCGGTGAAAAAGACAAATTTCTGCAATCGGCAAGAAGTGGGTTAGATATGAACTACAGGTACATGATACGATGCTTATACTTTTATAAAAATCATTTTTAGGTTCACAATATGCTATTTTATCAAAGATCCAATGCAAGTTTTCCTTTTCATCGCACACAAAAGACATTTTTCATTTTCCAAGCGCAAAAAGGGGGATTTTCTGAAGCAACCACCAAATAGCTAATTAAAAAATGGTGGGTTTGTGTTTCGTTGATATGGATATAATATTTGGATTCCTCTCATTTTTCTGATCAATTTAGACATATTATTTGTCAAATTCCGATTTACGGATTTAAAGATATTAATTATTCCATATTAAATATAAAATATAAAAAAGTAAAATTATTATATTTTTATTTGAATTCAATAATATTTTTACGTATTCATTAATGTTTACTTAAATAATTGTTTGTAATTTTAAAAAATATAAACATATGACTTGATGATATAAGAGTTAATAAGATTGATATCATAATATTGACAACAATGTATGAATTACTTTGCGAACCGTCCGGAAAGTTTGACCAAGACTGCAATTTAATTAAATATTAAGTGTAATTAGTGTTAAAAATGTTCAAAGTGAGAGATTAATGAGTCAAACAATTCAAAGATTCAAAAATTAAGAAAAAAATTAAAAAATATATTTTTTTGTTTTTGCAGCCTGTCGACAAGCTATGCCGACGGCGTAGCATACGCCGACGGCAGTTTGATACGCCAACGTCATCTATGTGCTCCGCCGAGTAAGTCTTTTGCCGAGGAGGTTCTGACCGAGGGCAGCCATCATGCACTAGGGTATTTTTAAGCACGCCGACGGCTTTTCTTCGGCGCAGCTGGCGTCTGTAGTGTCTGGTGCCAAAATGCCCCAGACTTTTTGCAGTCACAAGCCCGTCTTTGTTATCTATTTTTGGATTCTTTATCATCTCCTTCGAGGGATTTTTAGGATTATTTAGGCTATATTTAGTCTATTTTGATTTTTTACTGTATACTTTTCTCAGAAAGATGGTTAAGGACGGCCATCTGATCCCCTTGCCTATCATTGTTTTATAATCAAATATAATGTGGATGAAGGAATGATAATGTGGACATTTTCATGGTCCTTGATGTATGGTTGGTAGGGCTATTAAAACATTTGGCCTGGCGTGCCGCTGCATGAGTCTCTCTGGAATGGCCTACTTCAGCTATTTACATGGTTTTCCCTCTTTCTACTACAATACTCCATCCATCTTAAAATATAAAATGTTTTAACTTTTCAAAATGCATGTATCTACACGTTTAATGTGTAGGTTCGGGGCTAAGTGAGCGAACAATATGTAGATACATGGGTTTTAGAGAAATGTTAAAACATTATATATTTTCTAAAGTAACCATATATTTTATTAGTATCTTTTTACATTAGACAATCATGTGTGTCACACAACTTTGTACAAATAAACCTGCAAGAAATAAAATTACAATTTCAATCTTGGCAGGACTTGTGCCTCGTGTTATCCACCACCGTCCTCTGCCACAACCATAGCATCGTCAAAAACAAGAGGCGAACAACTGCCACACCAAAATATGAGAGAGCAACTTTACATACAAAACAGCAAACCAATCTTTGGTTAGATGGTTAGGAGGGTGGTTGTACCCTCAGCCCACCAGAGTTCAAACCCCAGGTTTGAAACTGTGTGTTGCATAAATGGCGGAATATTCTTCCCGTGTGAGGCGATGTTTCCGTCGACAGCGAGGCGTCCGTGGTGATTTCGTCAATCTCAAGACCCGATCCGCCGGCTCAGTTTTTCGGAGGTGCTCATAGGGATAGGGTGTGCGTGTGTGCGTTCATAGCGGTGGGTGCATGTACATGTTATAAGCTGTCTTCGATTGTACCGTGTTTCTCAAAAAAAAAAACTTTACATACAACAATGCTTTTTCGGTCGATAAACCAGGCCGTTCGCGAGGGACGAGACCAAGACGTTGTGACAGACGTTGTGACATGTTGGCCTAAGATCTTTTCCGTGGTCACCAGAACTTCATCTGATACAAATCGAAGACAAGAAACGTCGCCTCCTGCAGTCATCCACACATAAAAAGTAAGACACCAAACACAAATACAACAGCTCAGATGATCACCACCTACGAGTGTCGATCGTGGATCACGAATCTCACCGGATCTTGATTGGCAAGACGACCGGGCCATACGCCATCTTGCGCGAGATCCGCTGGAGAAAAAAGCTCACCTATATCCGCAAAGATATTCGTCACGGCCGTCGCCATCGAGGCGCAGCTCTCTACTAGCACACTCCGGTCAGTGGCTTCTAGTAATACGCTATTTATTTATTTATTGAAACTGGTAGTACGACGCGGATTTTTTTTTCGTGGTAAGTACAACGAGGATTACTAATTTGGCTGACAGGGAAAGGTCGGACTTCTTTTTCGTCGATAGTGAAAAAGCAGGCGGTCAATGAAGAAAGAGAGAAGAAGAAGAAGCTGCTTCTCAAGGATCTCGTTATATTCTTCTTTTTTTAAGGTGTTTTATACTGTACATCTTTATTTTAACGCCAGCATCTTGTTTGTAAAAAAAAAAGTTAGCGATCTTGCTTTTTATTTTCGAGTGAAAGAAAATGAGGCATGGTGCAGTGCGTTTCACGATGTTCGGTGGAGGCGTGCTGGCTCGACCGGCAGGCGGCTGGGCGTCGCGGATGGCGACACCGTGCAGCTACGTAGACACACATCCTTCAAGGGTTCCGCCCATCGTTGTCGTCAAGATTAAAGAACCGCGCGGGACCACTTCAAGCAGGTCGTCCTCGATCAAGACCGAAGAATATATTATGCATGCCGTGTTCTGCGACATGTCTCTTTCGTGTGAAGTAAAATGAAATACTGCTAGCGCGCCGGCCCGTCGTGTATGTGACTCGGTGCAGCATGTCTAGCGGATCACGTAAGAACGTAGAGACCGTAAATTAACCGCTTATTCGGTTTTGGACGAAAAAGGCGCCGAGCAGCATCTCTAGGGGATTCCGTAAAAAGGTAGAGACCGTAAAAGTTATAAAAACGTTTAAACTGTAAAAAAATTTAAGGGGAACAAAAAAAAACAGCGCAACTTCCATATTCAAGGTTTTCCTGGACAAATCGAGTGTGTCCTATATATGTTGGTTGGCTTGGTGCCACTGAAGTTCCAGCACGGTCCGGTGCCGTTCTGTCACGGGACTCGTCTCAAACCGGCTAACTTCCGCCGAACCATCCCAAATTCTGGCGAATCTAGTCAAAATTCTAGTGATTCACGGACCATGGAGCCAATTTCACTGCAGCGACCGGAGACAGGTGGAGCTTGAGCTTCACTGCAGTGATCAGAGAAGAGCGGTGTGGGACTTGGTCAGGCCGAGGTTGAAGAAGGGCAGGACAAAGCGGGGTAGCGCCGGGTGACGCTAGCGAGAACACGCGGCAGTGCCAGTAAGCACATGTAGGGGGAGACGGCTTGTGAGGCTAGGGGCGGGCAGGTGGCGGCCTGGCAGGCAGGCTATGGCATGGTGGTGGGCGTTGCGCGCTGCAGGGGAGGGTGTTGTGTGCGACAAGTCTTAGCTGCACTCGCAAGGAAGATGTGTTGGAATTTGCTAGTGGGTTTTAGCCCTTAGCCCAAATAAAATATTAAAGTTCTCATTGGCGCATTCATGTATGCATGGCAAAAAAGGTGGAACTAAAGTAGTCCCAATTTGCTAGTTAAAAGGGAGTCACACCACCTTATATAGAGAGGAAGGTGTTTCACCACTCACTAAGGTGTCAGAAGGAGAGCATCCACGCACACTCCTCCTCTCACACCGTGTGACACACGATGGCGGGCAAGCGCGTCGTAGTTTGTAGGAACTGTAGGGTTCGCAGCATAGAAAACAAAAAATTCCTACGATGGGAACATCTATGTACCAAGATCTATCTACTAGATACAAGCAACGGGTGGTTATACATCCATAGAATACATACCCTCGAAGACCGAATAGCGTTAACGAGGTTGTACTCGTGGATGATGTAGACGAACGCTTGCCGATCTCAAGATCGTGATGAAGTCCATCCGTCCACCGTCCAAAGATGATCAAGTCCAAGACCTCAAAGCAGTGGTGCATCCGTGATCGCACACGTCACGGTACTCGACAACCTCCGCGCCTCGCCGGTAAGTAGGAAGCAACAAATCCTTCCGAAAAAGCCACCGGAACATGTATCTTCTGATCCGAGACCATGGGGAAATTCTAAAGGGAGAGAGATCCTTCATGAGGAGGTGTGAGAGACAAGTGAGATGAGGGGTCCTTTATAGGGAGGCAGCCCAAGGGGGCATGGCCGCCGGCCATGGAGGGTGCCCCCACCTCTCCCTCATTCATGTGGTGGAAGCTCCACTCACATAAAAACCTCTCCACTCACAATTCCAATCACATGCATTAATTTTTCACCAAAATTAATGCAAGCTCTCATTTAAATAAAACTCTTTAATTTATTTATTCAGAATTTTTTAATTACTTTAATTAACAAACATTAACATAAAACCCCTTGCTAGTATTCCATTTCACATGTAGAACCAATTTCAAAAATTTCAACCGAAACAGTTCCGGTGTCTAGTGAAATAAATTCCTGCGCTTTCCTTTTCTTTTTCTGGCATATCATTTGCTCCGAATGTTGTCGGCATCCCTTAAGTGTGTCACCCTACGGTTCGCGAATAATGCAGACATGATCGAGACCACTCTCCGATCAATAATCAACAGCGGGACCTAGAGATCCGTACTGACTCCCACACATTCAACGATGACTTCTGTGATCGTGTGAACCTTTTACGCTAGTATCATAATCCCTTTGTTTCACGATATATTACATATCCGAGATTCGAACATCGGTATCTCCATACCTAGTTTTATCTCGTTACCGACATGCACTCTTTTCTCGTTCCCGTGATATAACATTCTAGTGATCAAATCACTTGCTTGCAAGCTAATCAATGTGATATCACCGAGAGGGCCCAGAGCATATCTATCGGTCGTCAGGATGAACAAATTCCACTCTCGATCCATGGGTCTCAACATAACACTTTTGTAGTTCTGAAGCCATCTTTATAATCACCCAGTTACGGTGTGATGTTTGATGTCATCGAGAAACTCTTCCGGTGTTAGTGATTGACATGATCTCATGGTCTAAGGATTAGGATCACTCCGTAAGTTGTTATAGCAATATAAACTCAATGACTTTGATCGTAATGCTATACTTCGGATGAATGTTCATCACATCATTACACTAATGTTGTGACCTCGTTATTAACAACATCCAATGTCCATGATCAGGAAACTTTGATCATCATGTTAATCAACGAGCTAGTTTATAAGAGAGGCATAACTAGGAACTTCCTTTTGTTTATTAAACACACATGTATTAACGCTTCAGATTAATACAATTATATCATGCAAAATAAACATTTATCATAAACAAGGAATACGATAATAACCACTTTATTATTGCCTCTCGGGCATATTCCTCTCCTCCCACTTTCACTAGAGACAATAATCTAGTTTGAAAACTTTGTGTATTGAACACCTATGGCTTCGGTGTTCCAAATATAATTGCAAGTGGTTAACATAATCTACGGATCCGACTTTTGTCCGTGTGTATTTGCATGTCTTTGCGTCTTCACGCATCACTCATTCTCCAATGAGATGGCATTGTATAAATTTGGTCTTTCGGTGAGACCTTTAGTTCCTTGGGTTTAAATCACGCCGATACTATTGTCACAATATATCGTTGTTATCCCGTTGCGAACCACACCTTAGTTTGATAACAAACTACTTGACACAAATTCCCTCCTTTGCTGCTACTATAGCAGTCATATACTTAGCCTTTTGTTGTAGTATTCGTCACAATGTCTTAACTATGGATTTCATCCAAATCCATCATGGAATCTCCTTTCCATTACATTGTGCCACCCATAGTTTAAATTGAGATAAACTTAATTTGTATCTTGTGAGAAAACTAGTATCAATGTAACGCTTTACAATGAACTATTTGTAATTGTTTGTCACCTCTACACAAATATATTCTTAGTTCTTCCAAAAGACCATAAGAATATCCTTACTATAGTCCAATGATCATTTTATTTATTCATTCCGTATATGCTCATAACACTTAGAGCATAGGACATATTTGGATGTGTACATATCATGGTATGATTGATCAAAACATTCTCGTGATTTCACTCATCAAGTGTCAAAGCACTTGAATCTTGTTTCACTTATCAAGTGTCGATGCACTTGAATCTTGATTCAATTTCTTTCCATGCGACAAGAACCGTTTCTAGTCGTTTCTATATTGAAATCCTTCAATATCTCATATATGTACGTTTGGCACAACCATATTAGCGTCACAGTCTATCCACTATAGACATTCATGCTAAATATGCGGGTTTTGCCTAAGTCTTTCATCGAAATGAAATTATTAACCTTTGTCAATAAAAGATACATAATTTCTAATCAACAAGATGTCCTCCACATAATGTATTAGAAATATGTCTTAGCGCTCCCACTTAATTTCTTGCAAATGCAAGCATCTTTATCGTCTCCTGATGAAAAACTCCTTTTTCATTATGGTGAAGATTCCAACTCCGCGATGCTTACTTCAACCATTGAAGTTTGCACGCCCTTTTAGCATCCTTTGAATTTAACAAAACCCTTTGGACCGTGTCATGTACACGTCCTAGGTAACCATTCTATTAGAAGAGCTTTGTTTTGTTTATTCATCTACCATATACCAAATTATATGTAGTGGTTGCTACTTTAATCCGTCCAGACTAAATATCGCTATGAAAGATCAAATCTTGTCATAGTCAACTCCTTGAACATTGTCATAAAATACTTTACGACATGTCGACTACTTCATAGATGTGAAACATCCATGTCTGTTTCTTTATAGATCCAAATACGACCGATAGGTTTTTACACCTTTCCGGAGGGTCTTCCAAGTTCATAACTTGATTTATCGTGTATGGACTTATCACGGATTTTATGGCTTCAAGCCATTTGACGAAGTCAGGGCCCATCATCGCTTCTTTGTATGTATTCGGTTCATCATTGTCAAACAATAATGATTTACTCTTAAATCTTAGCATTTGATTGTTTAACCGACCTATTTGGTTCAATAGGAACTTAGATCTCCGTGACCACAACCTTTGAGGCACATAAGCTATAAGCATTATGTCAGCCTTCGGAACGATTTCGGCGCCAAGAACTCAGACATATAGCTAAGGTTCGTTAACCTTATCAAAGTTCTATTGTCCTCCTACTTAACTTTTACGAAAAATTCCTTCTCCAAGAAACTTCACGTTTCAAGCGACAAACCCTTTTTGTCCTTGGTGTTATGAAGGAATAACCAATTGTTATTCGAAATAACCTACAAAGACATGCTCATCCGACTTGTTGTAAACATCTTACTTATGTTTAGCATACCAAAATTTAAGAAATGACAACTTGGTTTTACTCCAAACCATAACTTCCATGGTGTCATTTCAACGGATCAAGATGGAGCTCTTTTCAGTGTAAAAGCGGTAGTCTCTAAAGCTTTAATCTTTTAAAACATAATGGCAGTTTTATAAATAACACCTTTGATCCAACCATGTCAAACAAGGTTTCATTACAAATCTCAAACACTCCATACTCCTATGGTGTTTCGGGAGATGTAAATCTAGGTGTTTTGCTAAACTTGCAACTCAAATAAATCCCTTTATGATAAAATCATAATTCATTTATTTTCTTGTTACACTTGTAACTCAAACAAATCCCTTATGATAAAATCATAAACCATATATTTTCTTGTTACAATGATTTTCCACTTCATCTTGAAAGTCATTGAAACATTTTCAAATATTTCATACTTCATTCTCATTAAGTGAACATTCACTCAAATTTCCGGAGAAAGTATATGAAGTTGAAACCCATCGCCATTTACTATAAATAATGGACTACATACATCGATATGTATAAATTCCAATATTTTAGTCGTTCGTTTTTCTTTGGCCTTTGAACGAAGTTTTTAATTATCCCGAGGAAAGTCTCACAAGCGTCACTTGATCAAATCAAAGACTCCAAAATCCATGAATATGGAGATTCTTCATGTTTTCTTTCCAATATAATTTAAACGATGTCACTGTAAGTGATCTTTCAATCATTTGTCTTATACATTTTAGCATTAGGTTTTATGGATGTGATTTCTCCAACTAGATTTGTAAACCATCCATCTTATATGGAATATGGTAATTATTTGAACAACCTTTGTTCTCATAATCCCTGATTCAAATAACACTTCTTCGAACAACTCTTGAAGTCACGCCTTGATGTCAACGAAATACAAACAACGGTTTGTTTGTTTTCGATGAACATCATCACATATTCTCTTGCTAGTTACTTAGGCCATTGTGGTTCATGAATTGCGCTGCCCGTATGAAATTTCATACCAACCAATTCGTATCCAATACCCAAGAACCACATTGTTTAACAAGCAAAGAATACAACCATAACTGTATATCATCTATATACCTAAATTGGATATTTCCAATCTTTTCTTTTCTGCCAAATATATTTTATAGATTCTCTTCAGATTTCCTTTTCCTTTTTAAAAGAATCTATCAACATCAAAAGTGGCGTCATATACATGACACATAGTCCAAAGCGTGATATTCAAATAATAATACCTTTGACTTGCACTTTGAAGTAGATCACCATCATCAAAATGATCGTATTCTTTCAAAATCCATTCTTTAGTAATCTTTTAGTGTAGTAAACACTTTACATACATCTTCTATTCACTCTTATCATGACGACTTTCATGATCAAGATACTGTAGCTTATAAAGGCGAATCGTGAGTATAACATTACTTTCCAAAACCCTTTTGGATGATTAGGATGTCTAGCATCTCCAACCTTCATAAATTCTCATCCAATATGAGAACATATATTATACTCTATCATATTGCAACCAAAATATTGTTTCAGATATCGTTATATCTGCCACACATGATGGTTTCTGAAACAATTCTTTCAGCTCCTAGATAAACTTGATATTAAAACAATCAAGAATTGTGGAGGCAAACATGATACTTAAGATACTAACACTGGAATTTCTACTCTCGATTTAATACCAATTATTAAATTTCACGGAGTTAATAGAATTTTGCTGAAAGTTTGCAATAGGACTTTAAACTTTAGATTGACACTCAACACAATACGATACCAGTTCGTAAAGTATATATCCAGAATTCTATAGTTCTATTATCTCAATTACAACTATGCATAAGGTGGTGAACGAATGCCAATGACTACAACAAATTATGCAAATTCACTTTGATTTAATTTATGATAAATTGAGTTCTACTAATCCAAATTAGAAATGAACTCCCACTCAAAAACAACATCCCTCGTGTCTTTTTGGTGATTACATGAACCAAATCCACTACACCAAGTCCGATCATCACGTGAGTCGGCGTAGCTTCAAAGGCGAGCATCAAATGGGCATCATATCTACTATATGACTCATGCTTAGAAAACAAAAAATTTCCTACGATGGGAACATCTATGTACCAAGATCTATCTACTAGATACAAGCAACTGGTGGATACACATTCATAGAATACATAACCTCGAAGACCGAATAGCGTTAACGAGGTTGTACTCGTGGATGATATAGACGAACGATTGCCGATCTCAAGATCGTGATGAAGTCCATCCGTCCACCGGTCCAAAGATGATCAAGTCCAAGACCTCAAAGCGTGGTGCATCCGTGATCGCACACACACGGCACTACCCGACAACCTCCGCTCCGCCAAATAAGTAGCGAAGCAACAAATCCTTCCAGAAAAAGCCACCGGGAACATGTATCTCGCTGATCCGAGACCATGGGGAAATTCTAAAGGGGGGAGAGAGATCCTTCACGAGGAGGTGTGAGAGACAAGTGAGAGGAGGGGGTCCTTTTATAGGGGAGGGGGGCAGCCCAAGGGGGCATGGCCGCCGGCCATGGAGGGTGCCCCCACCTCTCCCTCATTCATGTGGTGGAAGCTCCACTCACATAAAAACCTCTCTACTCACAATTCCACTCACATGCATTAATTTTCCACCAAAAGTAATGCAAGCTCTCATTTAAATAAAACTCTTTTATTTATTTATTAAGAATTTTGTTAATTACTTCAATTAACAAACATTCACATAAAACCCCTTGCTAGTATTCCATTTCACATGCAGAACCAATTTCAGCAATTTCAACCAAACAGCCTTGTTCAGTGAAATACATTCCTGCGCTTTCCTTTTCTTTTTACGGCATATCATTTGTTCAATGGTGTCGGCATCCCTTAAGTGTGTCACCTTACAGTTCGCGAATAATGCGCACATGATCGAGACCCCTCCGATCAATAATCAGCGCTGGACCTGAGATCCGATCGACTACCACACATTCAACGATGACTTCGATCGTGTGAACCTTTACGCTAGTATCATAATCCTTTGTTTCACGATATATTACATGTCCGAGATTCGATCATCGGTATCTCCATACCTAGTTTTATCTCGTTACGACATGCACTCTTTTCTCGCTCTGATATAACATTCTAGTGATCAAATCACTTGCTTGCAAGCTAATCAATGTGATATCACCGAGAGGGCCCAGCATATCTATCCGCCATCGGGATGAACAAATTCCACTCTCGATCCATGGGTCTCAACATAACACTTTTGTAGTTCAAGCCATCTTTATAATCACCCGCCACGGTGTGATGTTTGATGTCATCGAGAAACTCTTCCGGTGTTAGTGATTGACATGATCTCATGGTCTAAGGATTAGGATCACTTCGTAAGTTGTTATAGCAATATAAACTCAATGACTTTGATCGTAATGCTATACTTCGGATGAATGTTCATCACATCATTACACTAATGTTGTGACCTCGTTATTAACAATATCCAATGTCCATGATCAGGAAACTTTGATCATCATGTTAATCAACGAGCTAGTTTATAAGAGAGGCATAACTAGGAACTTCCTTTTTTGTTTATTAAACACACATGTATTAACGTTTCCGTATTAATACAATTATAGCATGCAAAATAAATATTTATCATAAACAATGAATACGATAATAACCACTTTATTTTTGCCTCTCGGGCATATTCCCTTCAGGAACGAGCCGTGCTCATAAGTTTTTTTGGAAAAGTGTCTCGGTGCAACTACCAATTTTATCGTTATCATCTACGTCTAACTTCCTCGACTCAACCGCCATGTTGGACACCATCACCAAGAAAGCTGCTGATGCTGCTGTCGCCTATGGAGGAGCCCCTCGTGTTTCGCCGTCGATGGTATAAATTGTATGTATTCTTTAGCTAATTTTTTTTAAATAATGCATTTTTTATTGAATTTCACAAATAATACACAAAACGGGCAAATTGCAATTCTGACGGTCCGTCGTCCGTTTGAAAGATGACCGAGATGCTTCGTCTTTCGAAAAGACGATGCAGAGGTTCTTCTTTTGGGAGGACGACACCCCCAGTCGGCTGTTGGAAAGACGAACATGCTGTTTGTCTGTTGGAAAGACGAAGGGTGCATTGATCATGCAAGGGTTCAGGGTTCCAAATACGTTTTAGATTTCGAACTATTGTTTCGCACCGTTTCTCCCGCCGATTTTTCTCGCCACTCCTTCCCACTGATTTTTCCCGCCGTCTCTTCCCGCCGATTTTTCCCGCGAGTACTTCCCGCCGATTTTTCCCGCCAGTCCTTCCTGCCGATTTTTCCTTGCCATCCTTCCCGCTTTTTTCCGCTTATTCGGTGCCTCTATAACACGGCAACGAGATGTATCTTTTCACCCGTTCATCTCTTCCTCCTCTTACTCTCTAATTAATTTCCTCCTCTCCTCTTGCTCGCATTTCTCCACTCCTCTCCACTATGACCGACGCTTTCCCCGGCCGAGAGATGTCCATTGGGCTTCTCCAAATAGCGAGAAGTGTTATGATAGGCGATGAACCAGCCCACTGGGAGACGTTGGTAAGGAACTATGATGCTCTCGTTATGCTTGGTAAGGAACTTCATCGGAGAGGGTGGAAACTGAAGACCCCAAATCAGGTACGAGCAGAGCTTATCAGGATCCAGGCAAGGTGGGACAAGCTTAACTTCAAGAGTGAAGCTCGCATGATGGAGCGGGCTGATGCACCTTGGTCCTGGATAGAAGAGAGCGAAAATGAGGATGATATCTTCATGCCGCCACCCGTTGGAAGCAAGGCAAGAGCTGAGTGGGACAAGAGGCAGGAGAAGAAGAAAGCGCAGGCCAAGAAGAGTCAAGCTGACATGACAGAGCAGGTTGTGGCACCTAGGCCCTGGATAGAAGAGAGCGAAGATGATAATGATATCTTCATGCCGCCACCCGTTGGAAGCAAGGCGAGAGCAGAGTGGGACAAGAGGCAGGAGAAAAAGAAAGCGGAGGCCAAGAAGAGCAAGTGCGAGGGATCGTCAAAGGGAAAGGGCGAGGCATCATCGAAGGAAAAGGGAAAGGCATCATGCTAGGGATAGATAGGACTCTTATTTATGTACCACAAGTTATGTTGAACTGTTTTGCAAGCTATGTTGGGTAGTTTGTCAAATAAAATCATGAAATAATAGAATGATGTCTCATACATAGATAGATAAATGTCTAATACATAAGTAGATATATGTCTCATACATAGATAGATAAATGTTTGATACATAAGTAGATATCACTGGTGTCGACGACGAGGTGGCGGAGGCCTCGGTGTACTCCATCCATATCTGTGGGGTGGCATCACATCACGGCGAGGTGCAGTTGACCCTTCACCTTGATCCTGTGTATCCTGTATGGGGATAGGTGGTGGAGTACCTGGCTGATACTGGCCATGTTGGAGATATGCCCAAGAGGCAATAATAAAGTGGTTATTATCATATCTTCATACTTATGATAAATGTTTACATACCATGCTATAATTGTATTAACAGGAAACATTAATACTTGTGTGATTTGTAAACATAAAAGAGTCCCTAGTGAAGCCTCTTGTTAAACTAGCTTGTTGGTTAATATATGATCATGGTTTCCTGATCATGAACATAGGGATGTTATTAACAACAGGGTCATATCATTGGGAGAATGATATGATGGACATACTCCTATAGTTAAGCGTAGCATAAAGATCAAGTCATTTAATATAGTTCATTTGCTATAAGCTTTCTGATACATAGTAACCTAATTCCTTTGACCATGAGATTATGCTTATCACCATCACCGGATGGATGCTTTGATGACATCAAACACCACACCGTAACTGGGTGGCTATAAAGGTGGCATTGAGTGTTTGGAAAGTATTGGTTGAGACACATGGATCAAGAGTGGGATTTGTCCATCCATATGACGGATAGATATACTGGCCCTCTCGTGGAATGTCATCCAATTAGCTTGCAAGCATGTGACTGCTCACAAGGGATCACATATCACGGGAACGAGAAAAGAGTACTTATCGGTAACGAGGTTGAACAAGGTATGCAGAGATACCGACGATCATAACCTCGGATAAGTAAACTATCGTGAGACAAAGGGAAATTGGTATCGTATGTAAGTGGTTCATTCGATCGCAAAGTAATCGTGAGAAATATGTGGAGCCATATGAGTTTCCAGATTCTCTATTGGTTATTGTTCGAGAAGTGTCTCGATCATTTCCGCATAATTCACGAACCGTAGGGAGACACACTTAAGGATTCGACGTTGTTTGAGTAGTTATGGTATTATGAGAAAGAGACCGAATGTTGTTCGGAGTCTCGTATGGGATCCGGGATATCACGAGGAGATCCGGAATGGTCCGGAGAATAAGATTCATATAAGGAAAGTCCCGTTTCGGAGTTGGGAAATGATTCCGGTGTTTTCATCGAGAATGTTCTAGAAGGTTCCTAATGTCCCAAGACCGAGGAAGGGTACATGAATGTGTTATATCAAATTGGTATGATTGCATTATGTACTAAGTGTCATCGCTGTTCCAAATAAAGGATTAATTCAAATCCTAGTTTGAAAAGTCAAATAGCTAAATTGAAAAGTCAAACGACTAAATTTGGAAAGAGGAAAAGAGGAGGAAGGTGAAACCGAGTTGGAGGAGTCCTCCTCCCAAGCCTGCACCACCAAGCCGAGTTGGGGAGGGACTCCACCCTCCCTGGCCGCCACCCTCCACCTATATAAGGAGGGGCAGGGCTCCCTCCTAGCACAGACAAGTACCTCTCCTCCAAACCCTAGCTTGGCGCCACCACCTCCTGCAGCTACCGCCGCCGCCCCTAGGGTTGCCCTAGCCGCCGACTTGGGGTGCCCCAAACCCTAAGCCGCCGGCTCTAGCCTCTCCTCCTTGGTGTGTCTAAACCCTAGATCGCCGAGGAGCTCTCTCATAATCCACCATACTTGCTCCGCTTAAGCCTCATGAGATCTCCTCTACTTCCTGCATCACGCCAGTCTTCCGGAATCGCGAGGAGAGTGCTACAACCTCATTTTCTGCCGAACAAGGGAGAGGAAGGTCTTCACGAAAATTTAACGCAGTGACCGATCATGAGCGCTTTAACGCAGCCTTGGAAGGATCGTCACGCGATCTTGAGATCGGAAGAGTACTACATCACCCACGAGAATCCGCCTCGTTAAACACTTTGGAATCTTCGAGGTAAGTTATTCCATCGACTGCTGCTACAATCTAGTAGATAGATCTTGGCTTGTTTGTTTGTATGCGGTAGAAAATTTTGTTTTCCATGCTACGAAACCCTACAAAGGGTATCGAGCCGTGTCTATATGTAGATCTGTTGCATGAGTAGAACACAATGGTCATTGTGGGCGTTGATGCTTTTATTGTCGATTGCTTCTTGTGTACTTTACATCTTGCGGTATGTTGGGATGAAGCGCCCGCTAACCTTACATGACATCGCTCATGAGACTTGCTCCACGCTTGACATGCAACTTGTATTGCATAAGTGGCTTTATGGTGCCTGCTCCTAGCATAGTTAAGATCCAATTTACAACGGGTGATCAACAATACTAGTATCAATGTTGTGGTTCTTGTTCGTAAGTTAGAAGGACACTTATTGAAAGCCCCAAACCACGTAAAATATGCAAAGATAGTAGAGGCGTCTAACTTTGTTTTGCAGGGGTGTGCTGTGATGTGATATGGCCATGATTGTGATTATATTTGATGTATGCAATGTTCCTTATTGTAAGTTGGCAACCGGCAGGAGCCATATGGTTGTCTTTAATTTATGTTAAGACCCGCGTGTCTATTCAAAGTAGTTGTAATAGTTGAAGCCGGTGGACGACAACCATGGAGAAGCGTCATTGACCTTGATGCAATGCCGGTGATGATGGAGATCATGTTCGTGCTAGAAGATGGAGATCGGAAGCACAAAGTAGAAATGCCATATCATATCACATATTTTGAATTGCATGTGATGTTAATCCTTTATGCATCTTGTATTGCTAAGTAGACGACGGTAGAATTATAAGATGATCCCTCATGCACATGAATTTCAAGTTTTAAAGTGTTCATCCTTAGTAAGCACCATTGCTAAAGCTCGTTGTTTCGAAGCACCACGTGATGATCGGGTGTGTTAGATTCTGTGAGTGTATACAATGTGAGCAAGCCAGATTTGCTCATGCGGAAGCTAAGGTTGATCTTGACGAGCCTAGCATGTAAAGACATGGTCTCGGAACACGGATCACCGAAAGGTAAAGCATGAGTCATATAGTAGATATGATGAACATGTTGATTGTTCGCCATTGAAGCTACATCAACTCTCGTGATGATCGGTTTTGATGTGGTGGATTTGGTTCGTGTGATCACTAAAACAATGTGAGGTATATTGTTTTGAGTGGGAGTTTAACGGCAATGTAATTAAAAGTTGAACACTATTTATCATAAATCAAATCAAAGTGAATTTGCATAATTGTTGTAGTCATTGGCATCTGTTTACCACCTTGCGCTTAGTTATAATTGAGATGATAGAACTATAGAATTCTGGTTAGTTACTTTACGAACTGGTATCGTATTGTTTTGAAGTGTTAATCTAAAAGTTTAAAAGTCCTATTGCAAACTTTCAGTAAGTTACGGTTACTCCATGAAGTTTAATAATTGGTATTAAATCAAGAGTGACAATTCCAAGAGTTAGTATATGAGTATCATGTTTGTCTCCATGATTCTTGATATTCAAAGAATTGTCTTAATATCAAGGTTATCTAGGATCTGAAAGAGTTGTTTCAGAAACCATGATGTGTGGAAGATATTGTGATATCTGAAATGAAGTATTGGTTGCAACATGATAGAGTATAATATGGCAAAAGACATGTTCTCATATTTGATGAGAAGTTGCAAAAGGTTGGAGACACTAGTTGTCCTAAAACCACCAAAGTTTTTTTTAAGAGCAACATTATACTCGTGATTCACCGTTATAAGCTAAAAGCAGCTTGATTATGGATGGTTCCATGATAAGGGTGAATATTTGATGTAGGTAAAATGTTTACTACACCAAGAGATTACTAAAGAAAGGAATCTGAAAGAACACCAAACATTTGATGATGGTAATCTACTTCAAAGTGCAAGTCCAAAGACATTGGTATTTAACTATACACGCTTTGGACTATGTGTCATATGTATGACTCCACTATTGATGTTGATAGATTCTTTCAAACAGAAAATAAATACTGAAAGAGAATCTCATAAATATATGGCAGAAAAGAAAAGACTAGAATTGTTCAGTTTAAGTATATAGATGATATACATGTTATGGCTATATTCTTTTCTTATTAAACAATGTGGTCCTTAAGTATTTGATACTGAATTTGTTGGTGTGAATCGTCATACGAAACAACACAATTCATGAACTACAATGGCCTAAGTAACTAGCAAAAGAATATGTGATGATGTTCATCGAGAACAAATAAAGGGTTATTGTGTTGCTCGTTAAACATCAAAGCTTGCCTTCAAGATTTGTTTTATCAGGTATTATGAGAACAAAATGGTTGTTCAAATAATTGCCGTAATCCATAAAAGATGGATGATTCACAAATCTCGTTGGAGAAATCACATCCATAAAACTAGTGCTAAAAATGTCGAAAGACAAATTGATTGAAAGATCACTTAGGAAGTGACATCGCCGTTTAAATTATATTGGAAAGAAAACATGAAGAAACTCCATGTAGATGGAATTTTGGAGTCTTTTGATTTTTGATCACATGACACTTGTGAAACTTTCCCAGAGATAATTAAAACTTCGTTCGTAGGCCAAAAGGGAACGAATGACTAGCTTATTGTAACTTGTACATATTGTTGTACGAAGTCCGTTATGTGTAGTCAAGAGCGATGGATTTCAACTTCATATGCTTTCTCCGAAAATTTGAGTGAATATATGAATATTTACTTAATAAGGATGAAGTATGAAACATTTGAAAAGTTCAAAGACTTTCAAGATGAAGTGCAAAATCATTGTAACAAGAATATAAATAGTTTATGATAAGATCATAAAAGAAGATATTTGAGTTACAAGTTTAGCATAATACCTAAGATTTAAGGAATCGTTCCGTGGATTTGCATATCCCAAAAGACCATAAGAGTATGGAGCTTTCGAGATATGTAATTAAACCTTGTTTGACATGGTAAGATCGAAGGTGTAATTCAGAAACTGCCATTATATTTTAAAGTTTAAAAGCTTTAGAGACTACCGTTTTCCACTGAAAAGAGCTCCATCATAATCCGCTGAAATGACACCATATAAAGTTGTGGTTTGGGATTAAACCCAAGTTGTCCTTTCTTAAACATTGGTATGCTATGCATAAGAAAGATGTTTGCAACCAAAGTCGGATGAACCTGTCTTTGTATGTTATTTAGAATAACTGTTAAGTAATCCTCCATAACATCGGAGACAAAAGTGTTTGTCGCTTAGAACGTCAAGTTTCTTTGAGAAAGAATTTTTCGTGAAAAGTTAAGTGGGAGGACAATAGAACTTTGATAAGGTTAAAAGAACCTTAGCTATATGATCAAAGTTGCGCAGCACCGAAAAGTGTTCCGGAGGCAGCAACAATGCTCATGGCTCACGTGCCTCAAAGGTTGTGGTTACGAAGGTCAAAGTTTCTATTGAACCAAGAAGGTCAAGTAAGCAATCAAATACCAAGATTTGAGGGTTGAATCATTATTTGAGAATAATGAACGTACTACATGCAAAGAAGCGATGATGGGCCCTGACTCCGTAAAATGGCTGGAAGCCATAAAATCCGTGATAGTTTCATACGCGAGAAATCAAGTTTTGAACTTGAAGGACCCTCGAGAAAGGTGTAAGACCTTACAGTTGTGTTTGGATCTATAAATAAATAGACATGGATGTTGCACATCTATGAAATAGTCGACATGTTGGGAAAGAGTTCACAACAATGTTCAAAGGTTGACTATGACAAGATCTGTTCTTTCATAGCGATATTTAGTCTAGACGGATTAATATAGCAACCACTACATATAATTTTTTTTATATGGTAGTTGAATAAACAAAACAAGTTCTTCTAATAGAATTGTTACCTAGGACGTGTGCATGACACGGTCCATAGGGTTTTGTTAATTCAAAGGATGCTAAATGTATATGCAAACTTCAATGGTTGAAGTAAGCATCACGGAGTTGGAATCTTCACAATGATGAAATTGTTAAAAGAGTTTAAATTCATCAGAGACAATGAAGATGCTTGCGTTTGCAAGAAATTAAGTGGGAGCGCTAAGACATATTTCTAATACATTATGTGGAAGACATATTGTTGATTGGAAATGATGTATCTTTTATTACCACATATTAAGAATTTCATCCCGATGAAAGACTTAGGCAAAACCCAAATATTTGGCATCAATAGACACTAATATTGTTGTGCCGAAAGTACATAGATGATATATTGAATGAGTTCAATATAGAAACTATAAGAAAGGTTCTTGTGACACAGAAAAGATTGAATGAGTTCAATATTGATGATATATTCAAGTGTATTGACACTGGGTAAGTGAAACAAAGATTCAAGTATAGAATGATACTTGATGTATGAAATCACAAAGAGTATTTATATCAATTATACTGTGATATGTACAAATCCAGATATGTCCTATACTCTAAATGTTATGAGCATATACCAGAATGATTCATAAGATGATCATTGGACAATAGTAAGGATATTCTTATGATCTGTTGGAAGAACTAGAGAGTATATTATTCGTAGAAGTGACAAATAGATGGTTAGTTCATTGTAAAAGTACTACATTGATACTAGTTTTTTCATAAAGTACAAATTAAGTTTATCTCAATCTAAACTAAGGGTGGCACAATATAATGGAATGAAAGTTCCATAATGGATTTGGATGAGTTCCAAAGTTAAGACATTGTGATAGATACTACAACAAAAGGCTAAGTATATGACTGCAATTATAGCAGCAAAAGAGGGCATTTGTGTCAAGTAGTTTGTTATCAAACTAGGTGTAGTTCACAGCGGGATAATACTATAAAGATATATTGTACGAAAATATTATCAACATGTTTTAACCCCAAAGAACTAAAGGTCTCACCAAAGGACCAAATTTATACAAAGCCATCTCATTAGAGAATGAGTGATGCGTAGAGACGCAAAGACATGCAATTACACACGGACCTGGAAGTGTCAGATCCGGAGATCAGTTGACCACTAGCAATCGTGTACATACAACACCGGAAAGCCACAGGTGTTGAATACACAAAGGTTTGAAACTAGATTATTGACTCTAGTGCAAGTGGGAGACTGTTGGAGATATGCCCAAGAGGCAATAATAAAGTGGTTATTATCATATCGTCATACTTATGATAAATGTTTACATACCATGCTATAATTGTATTAACAGGAAACATCAATACTTGTGTGATTTGTAAACATAAAAGAGTCCCTAGTGAAGCCTCTTGTTAAACTAGCTTGTTGGTTAATATATGATCATGGTTTCCTGATCATGAACATAGGGATGTTATTAACAACAGGGTCATATCATTGGGAGAATGATATGATGGACATACTCCTATAGTTAAGCGTAGCATAAAGATCAAGTCATTTAATATAGTTCATTTGCTATAAGCTTTCTGATACATAGTAACCTAATTCCTTCGACCATGAGATTATGCTTATCACCATCACCGGATGGTGTAGGGTTCGCAGCATAGAAAACAAAAATTTTCCTACGATGTGAACTATATACCAAGATCTATATACTAGATACAAACAACGGGCGGATGTATATCCGTAGAGAACATACCCTTGAAGACCGACAAAGCTTAACGAGTTCAACTCGTGGTTGATGTAGACGATCTCTTGCCGATCTCAAGATCGAGAGGAAGTCCTAGCGCGCCGCAAGCCAGCATCGATCCGTCAAGCTTCACACACGCTCGAGGCACCGAGCAACCTCGGCCTCCTCCCAGCATGCAGAAGCACAACTCTTTCTTGCCGAATAGCCACCGGGACATGTATCTCGCTAGTCCGAGACCATGGGGATAAATTCTAGAGGGAGAGAGATCCTTCGAGGAGGTGTGAGAGACAAGTGAGGAGGGGGCTCCTTTATAGGAGGAGGGGGACCCCAAGGGGTGGCAGCATGGGGCTGCCCTGCCTCCCCTCTTCATGTGGGTGGACACTCCACTCACAAAACTCCTCTAAATTCCTCCACTCAAAAGTCCACTCAAAATTCCCATTAAATTTCCACCAAATTTAATGCAAACTCTCATTAAATAAAACTCTTTTATTTTATTCAGAATTTTGTCAATTACTTTAATGACAAACATTCACAAATAACCCTTGCTAGAATTCTATTTCACATGCATAACCACTTTATGCAATTTCACCAAAACCTGTTTCGGTATCTAGTGAAATAAATTCGCGCTTGTTCATTCTTTCGCATGAAACATTTGCTCCAATTGGATGTCGGTGTCTCTTAAGTGTGTCACCCTACGGTTCGTGAATAATGCGGACATGATCGAGACCCTCTCGGATCAATAATCGAAGCGGATCCGAGACCCATACACCCCACACATTCAACGATGACTTTCTTGCGATCGCTTAACCTTTTATGCTAGTATCTTAATCCCTTTGTTTCACGATATATTACATGTCCGAGATTCGATCATCGGTATCTCCATACCTAGTTTGATCTCGCATCGACATGCACTCTTTTCTCGCTGTGATATAACATTCTAGTGATCAAATCACTTGCTTGCAAGCTAATCAATGTGATATCACCGAGAGGGCCCAAAGTATATCTATCCGTCATCGGGATGAACAAATTCCACTCTCGATCCATGAGCCTCAACATAACACTTTATTAGTTCTGAATCCATCTTTATAATCACCCTGTTACGGTGTGACGTTTGATGTTATCAAGAAACTCTTTCGGTGTTAGTGATTGACATGATCTCATGGTCTAAGGATTAGGATCACTTCGTAAGTTGTTATAGCAATATAAACTCAATGACTTTGATCGTAATGCTATACTTCGGATGAATGTTCATCACATCATTATACTAATGTCGTGATCCCGTTATTAACAACATCCAATGTCCATGATCAGGAAACCTTGATCATCTTGTTAATCAACGAGCTAGTTTATGAGAGAGGCATAACTAGGAACTTTCTGTTTGTTTATTAAACACACATGTATTAACGTTTCCGTATTAATACAATTATAGCATGCAAAATAAACATCTATCATATACTTGGAATACACATAATAAACACTTTATTATTGCCTCTTAGGGCATATTCCCTTCAGTCTCCCACTTGCACTAGAGACAATAATCTAGTTACATAGTGATAAATCTAACACCCATTGAGTTCTGGTGTTGATCATGTTTTGCTCTAGGGAGAGTTTTAGTCAACGGATCTGCTACATTGAGATCCGTATGTACTTTACAAATCTTTATATCTCCATCCTTGACATGCTCGCGGATGGAGTGAAACCGGCGCTTAATATGCTTGGAATGCTTGTGAGACCTTGGCTCTTTGGCATTGACAATGGCACCATTGTTGTCACAATAGATCACCATTGGGTCCAACGTGTTTGCCACAACTCCTAGTTCGGATATGAACTCTTTCATCCAAATCGCTCTGAGCCGCTCACAAAGCAGCAACATATTCGCCTCCGTTGTTGATCCCGCCACAGGTTGTTTGAGCTCCTCCAACTAACCGCCTCGCCATTCATGAGAAATACGATCCGGATTGAGACTTAGAGTCATCCGGATCGTGTCAAAGCTAGCGACATAACACTTAGCGACGAGCTCTTCTTCACCAGATACAAGAAACATATCCTTAGTTCTTCGTAAGTACTTAAGGATATTCTTGACCGCTATCCAAGGTTCAACCCGATCCGATTGGTACCTACTAGTCAAACTAATAGCATGTGCCACATCCGGTCTTGTACATAGCATATGACATTATAGAGCCTATGGTGAAGCATAGGGACTTTGTCCATTATCTCTTTCTTCCGCTAAGCGGACTTTGAGTCTTACTCAATGTCTTGCCTTGTAACATAGGTAAGAACCCTTCTTACTCGGCCCATTTTAAACTTCTTTAAAATCTTATCAAGGTATGTACTTTGCGATAGCCCTATTAGGCGCCTAGATCTATCTCTATAGATCTTTATGCCTAATATGTATGACGCTTCACCTAGGTCCTTCATTGAAAATTTGCTGTTTAGATAACTTTTAACACTGTTTAAAAGTTCTATATCATTTCCGATCAACAATATGTCATCCACATATAATATCAGAAATGCCACATTGCTCCCACTCACTTTCTTGTAAATACAAGCTTCTCCATAAGTTTGGACAAATCCAAACTCTTTGATCACCTCATCAAAGCGTAGATTCCAACTTCGGATGCTTGCTTCAATCCATAGATGGATCGCTGAAGCTTGCACACCTTGTTAGCATCCTTAGGATCGACAAAACCCTTTGGTTGTATCATATACAACTCTTCTTCAATATTACCATTGAGAAACGCGGTTTTGACATCCATCTGCCATATCTCATAATCGAAATATGCAGAAATTGCTAACATAATCCTAACTGACTTTAGCATCGCTACGGGAGAGAAAGTCTCATCGTAGTCAACTCCTTGAATTTGTCGAAACCCCTTTGCGACAAGTCGAGCTTTATAGATGGTCACATTACCATCAAGACGCTTTTCCTTTGAAAATCCATTTGTTCTCCACGGCCTTCTGGCCGTGAGGTAATTCCACCAAGTTCCAAACTTGATTTTCATACATGGATTCCATCTCGGATTTCATGGCTTCTAACCATTTGTTGAACTGGCTCATCATCGCTTCTTCATACGTCGCAGGTCATTATTTTCATCAACCATGAAATTCATGATGGATTTCCGTGATAGCTCGAGCTGCACGCGTCTGTTTGACTGCGAGGTTCGGTAGTACTCTCTTTTCGAGTTTCATGATCATTATCATTAGTTCCTCTTCAACAGTGGAGCCAACTAACAACTTCCGCTACCGCTACTACTCGCCATACTTTGAAGAGAAGGTTCCACAACCTCTTCGAGTTCTACCTTCCGACTACTCACACCTTTCGCGAGAAACTCTTTCTCTAGAAAGGATCCATTCTTGGCAACAAAAACCTTGCCCTCGGATCTGTGATAGAAGGAATACCCAATAGTTTCCTTAGGGTATCCAATGAAGACGAATTTTTCCGCTTTGGCTTCGAGTTTATCCGGTTGAAGTTTCTTCACATAAACATCGCATCCCCAAAATTTAAGAAATGACAGCTTAGGTTTGTTTTCAAACCACAATTCATACGGTGTCTTTTCAACGAATTTAGATGGTGCCCGATTTAAAATGAATGCAGCAGTTTCTAGTGCTTAGCCCCAAAATGACAACGGCAAGTCCGCAAGAGACATCATAGATCGAACCATATCTAATAAAGTACGATTACGACGTTCCGACATACCATTTCGTTGTGGTGTTCCGGCAGGCGTGAGTTGTGAAACAATTCCACACTCTTTCATGTGAGTGCTAAACTCGTAACTTAGATACTCACCTCCACGGTCGGACCGTAGAAATTTGATCTTTCTATTACGATGATTTTCCACTTCATTCTGAAATTCCTTGAACTTTTCAAAGGTTTCAGACTTGTGTTTCATCAAGTAGATATAACCGTATCTACTCAAATCATCCGTGAAAGTAACAAAATAACGATATCCACCTCGCGCCGACACACTCATTGGACCACATACATCAGAATGTATGATTTCCAATAAATCTGTCGCCCGTTCCATTGAACCGGAAAACGGCGTTCTAGTCATCTTGCCCATAAGGCATGGCTCACATGTATCAAATGATTCATAATCAAGTGATTCCAAAAGTCCATCCGAATGGAGCTTCTTCATGCTTAATGCCAATATGACCTAGACGGCAAGTACACATATGCGGATATATCATCATTAAGTTTAATCCTTTTAACATCAACATTATGAATATGTGTAACATTATCATTGAGATCAAACAGAAATAAACCATTCATCATCGGTGCATGACCATAAAAGATTTCATTCATATAAATGGAACAACCATTGTTCTCGATTTAAATGAATAACCACTTCGATCAAACACGATCCGATACAATGTTCATGCTCAGCATGTGCACCATAACATTTATTCAAGTTTATAACTAATCCCGACGGTAAGTGGAGAGGCAGCGTCGTTCACGACGATTACATCAACGCTTGATCCATTGCCGACACGCATCTTGACCTACCCCTTGCTAGCGGTCGCTTGTTCCGCAGCCCGATTCGAGTTACAAATATTAGCAACTGAACCGTATCAAATACCTGTGCTAAGCGAGCACTAGTCAAGTACACATCAATAACATGTATATCATATATACCTTTGTTTGCCTTGCCGGCCTTCTTGTCTCCAGATACTTGGGGCAGCTTATGCCTGGCGATCCCCTTACAATAGTAGCACTGAATCGACTTAGGTCCAACTCGGGTTTTTTCAGAGCTGCAACAGCTTGCCGCCTACTTCCTTCCGCTTTCCCTTCTTGTCTTTCTTGAAACCAGTGTTCCTATTGATCATCAACACTTGATGTTCCTTTTGATCTCCACTGCAGCTTTTAAGCATTGATGCTAAGGGAGAGACTTCTTCATGCCTTGCATATTATAGTTCATCACGAAGCTCTTATAGCTAGGTGGCGTAGACGCATACGATGGATGCCTAAGTCAATGGGAATCGATATTCCCAAGGACACAAGCTTATCGGCGAATCCGACATCTTGAGTACATGCTCACTAATGAGTGATCTTCCATCATGCAGCTAAAGTACTTTTCTCAAGCATTGTAGCTCACAATAGCATGTGTGTCGAAAATCATTTTCAACTCACCCATTGTATCAAATGCATTGCCGTTTTCAAACGCTTTGAAGTTCGCTCTAGCCCATACAATATGCCGCAATGAACTAAGTTGTGGTCCTCCGAAGTCTGATAGACATTCTTCTCCTCGTCGGGGCATCATCAAAGGTGGGGCCTAACGCGCTTCTAGCACATATTGCTTTTGTGCAACAGAGAGGAGAATCCTCAAATTCATGGCCCATTCAAGAAAGTTGCTACCGTTGCTAGTTTCTCTTTCTCCATGAACACATTGAAATTAAAAGGTGGTGCCATCTACAACAGAATTTGTAAAGTTTAGACTAAGTGTATGATAGATCGAGTTCAACTAATCTATATTACAAATGAACTCCCACTCAAAAGCGACATCCTCGTGCCTTTTGGTGATTACATGAACCAAATCCACTACACCAAGTCCGATCATCACGTGAGTCGGATAGCTTCAAAGGCGAGCATCAAATGGGCATCATATCAACTATATGACTCATGCTTAACCTTTCGGTCTGTTCCGAGGCCATGTCTCATACATGCTAGGCTCGCCAAGTTAGAACCTTAGTATTTGTGTGTAACTGTTTTACACAAATATGGTCGTGGATCCAAGAACACCATCATCACGTGATGTCTTGGAGCGAAAACATAATCGGTGCATACTAAAGGAAGAACACATTCTTATCTTGATATTTAAATGAGGATCACCTTATTATTCTAACAAAGCGCTAAACAAGCAATATAAGATGCAATCAAACATCATATGTTTATTAGTGAAATTATATGGTTCCGCAGATGATCTCTATCATGTGCATCGTGGTATGATCACTATCATAGCTATATGTGTAAATCCAAGGTCTATGGATTTTACACGCTATGTGCTGTAAGAGTATCATCTCATACTTCTACTTACAACACTACCATATCATAACACTAGCCCAAAGAACAATCTAAACTAGACGCCTCTAATTTATCCATTGCAAGTTTTACGTGGCTTAGGGCTTTCGAGATAGAACCGTTTACCTACGAACATGAACCACAACGAGGATAATCAAATTGTTGACAACTCGCTTGCAAAATAGATATTGACTATAGTAGGAGAGACACCGCTAGCCACTTATGCAAACTAGTTGCATGTCAAGCGTGGAACAAGTCTCATGTGCGAGGACATGTAAAGTTTGTCCGGGCCGCTTCATCCCACTATGCCACCAATATCCAAAATCACAACAAAGGAGCAACAACATGATCATCATCCCACATACTCATATGTGTACTACCTGTAAAGTATCTACGACGCATAGATCCGGCTCGATACACCAGAGGGTTCGCAGATAGAAAACAAAAATTTTCCTACGATGTGAACTATATACCAAGATCTATATACTAGATACAAACAACGGGCGGATGTATATCCAGAGAGAACATACCCTTGAAGACCGACAAAGCTTAACGAGTTCAACTCGTGGTTGATGTAGACGATCTCTTGCCGATCTCAAGATCGAGAGGAAGTCCTAGCGCCGCAAATCAGCCAGATCCGTTCGCACACACGCTCGAGGCACCGAGTAACCTCCGCCTCCTCGCTCCAGCGATGCATGGAAGCACAACTCTTTCTTGCCGAATAGCCACGGGAACATGTATCTCGCTAGTCCGAGACCATGGGGATAAATTCTAGAGGGGAGAGATCCTTCGAGGAGGTGTGAGAGACAAGTGAGGAGGGGGGCCTTTATAGGAGGAGGGGGAACCCCAAGGGGTGGCAGGCGCATGGGCTGCCCTTGCCCTCTCCTCTTCATGTGGGTGGACACTCCACTCACAAACTCCTCTAAATTCCTCCACTCAAAAGTCCACTCAAAATTCCATTAAATTTCCACCAAATTTAATGCAAACTCTCATTAAATAAAACTCTTTATTTTATTCAGAATTTTGTCAATTACTTTAATGACAAACATTCACAATAACCCCTTGCTAGAATTCTATTTCACATGCATAACCACTTTATGCAATTTCACCAAACCTGCTTCGGTATCTAGTGAAATAAATTCCTGCTTTGTTCATTCTTTTCGGCATGAAACATTTGCTCCAATTGGATGTCGGTGTCTCTTAAGTGTGTCACCCTACGGTTCGTGAATAATGCGGACATGATCGAGACACCTCTGATCAATAATCGAAGCGGATCCGAGACCCATATCGACTCCCACACATTCAACGATGACTTTCTTGCGATCGTCCTCTAACCTTTTACGCTAGTATCTTAATCCCTTTGTTTCACGATATATTACATGTCCGAGATTCGATCATCGGTATCTCCATACCTAGTTTGATCTCGTTACCGACATGCACTCTTTTCTCGTTCCTGTGATATAACATTCTAGTGATCAAATCACTTGCTTGCAAGCTAATCAATGTGATATCACCGAGAGGGCCCAGAGTATATCTATCCATCATCGGATGAACAAATTCCACTCTCGATCCATGAGCCTCAACATAACACTTTATTAGTTCTGAATCCATCTTTATAATCACCCTGTTACGGTGTGACGTTTGATGTTATCAAGAAATTCTTCCTGTTAGTGATTGACATGATCTCATGGTCTAAGGATTAGGATCACTGTAAGTTGTTATAGCAATATAAACTCAATGACTTTGATCGTAATGCTATACTTGGATGAATGTTCATCACATCATTATACTAATGTTGTTATTAACAACATCCAATGTCCATGATCGTGAAACCTTGATCATCTTGTTAATCAACGAGCTAGTTTATGAGAGAGGCATAACTAGGAACTTTCGCTTGTTTATTAAACACACATGTATTAACGCTCAGATTAATACAATTATAGCATGCAAAATAAACATCTATCATATACTTGGAATACACATAATAAACACTTTATTATTGCCTCTCGTGGCATATTCCTCGATGGATGCTTTGATGACATCAAACACCACACCATAACCGGGTGGCTATAAAGGTGGCATTGAGTGTTCGAAAGTATTGGTTGAGACACATGGATCAAGAGGGATTTGTCCATCCATATGACGGATAGATATACTCCGGCCCTCTCGGTGGAATGTCATCCAATTAGCTTGCAAGCATGTGACTGGATCACAAGGGATCACATATCACGGAACGAGAAAGAGTACTTATCGTAACGAGGTTGAACTAGGTATGCAGAGATACCGACGATCATAACTCGGATAAGTAAACTATCGTGAGACAAAGGGAAATTGGTATCGTATGTAAGTGGTTCATTCGATCGCAGTAATCGTAGAAATATGTGGGAGCCATATGAGTTTCCAGATTCCTCTATTGGTTATTGTTCGGAGAAGTGTCTCGATCATGTCCGCATAATTCACGAACCGTAGGGAGACACACTTAAGGATTCGACGTTGTTTGAGTAGTTATGGTATAATGAGAAAGAGACCGAATGTTGTTCGGAGTCTCGGATGGGATCCGGGATATCACGAGGAGATCCGGAATGGTCCGGAGAATAAGATTCATATAAGGAAAGTCCCGTTTCGGAGTTGGGAAATGATTCCGGTGTTTTCATCGAGAATGTTCTAGAAGGTTCCGGAATGTCCGGCACTCCGGAGGGGAAGGGTACATGAATGTGTTATATCAAATTGGTATTATTGCATTATGCACTAAGTGTCATCGCAGTTCCAAATAAAGGATTAATTCAAATCCTAGTTTGAAAAGTCAAATAGCTAAATTGAAAAGTCAAACGGCTAAATTTGGAAAGAGGAAAAGAGGAGGAAGGTGAAACCGAGTTGGGGAGGGAGTCCTCCCCAAGCCAAGACCACCCAGCTGAGTTGGGGAGGGACTCCACTCCCTCCCTGGCCACCGCCCTCCACCTATAAGGAGGCAGGCTCCCTCCTAGCACAGCAAGTACCTCTCCTCCAAACCCTAGCTTACGCCACCACCTCCTGCAGCCACCGCCGCCTAGGGTTGCCCTAGCCGACTTGGGGTGCCCCAAACCTGTCACCGGCTCTAGCCTCCTCCTTGGTGTGTCTAAACCCTAGATCGCCGAGGAGCTCTCTCATAATCCACCATACTGCCTGCTTAAGGCGGCCTGCGAGATCTCCTCTACTTCCTGCACAGAGTGCTACAACCTCCTTTCACCGGAACAAGGGAGAGGAAGGTCTTCGTCACCGAACGTAGACCGATCAAGGGAGCGCTGCCGAACGCAGCCGAAGGATCGTACGATCTTGAGATCGGGAAGAGTATTTACATCACCCACGAGAATCCGCCTCGTTAAACACTTTGGAATCTTCGAGGTAAGTTATTCCATCGACTGCTGCTACAATCTAGTAGATAGATCTTGGCTTGTTTGTTTGTATGCGGTAGAAAATTTTGTTTTCCATGCTACGAAACCCCACAGACAAACCAGTCTACCTTTCGTCGGTGTTCATCGATCATGGTCACAAGATCGCCCCATGTAACGGAGTCTCGCTAGTGTACAAGAAATTAAGGCTTGAACAATGTCATACCGCATCTAACAATAGTAGGAAGGGACACACTTACCATGAGGATGAGATTGTGGTCAATAAGCGAAGTCCATGTAGGGATCGGTTGTCGATGCCGCCATTGTTCAAAGTAACTGTTCTGCAATTGGTCGATATTAAACCGCGATTGCTGCCACGGGTCGGCAAATCGTGATTGCTGCCATTCCGATCCTCCAGCCTGGTCGGAGGTGGTGCCTCGGCGGCTTTCTGTGAGAGTCGTGGACGAGGCCCGTGGGAGTGGAGGAGAAATATGCCTCGTGTTATCCCGAGCCTCCACCGTCTGGAGAAGGTGGCCGCATGGGTGGACGCTACGGCCGCTCCATGGATCGACGCGGTGGGCGATGCTGCGTGGAGCGACGTGGGGCGCGCTCCTCCACCGAGTGACGCGGTGGATGCTGTGCTTCTCGGTGTTGAACGACGTCTGAGACACTGGTGCACGTGATGGCCGCATAGATACGCCGCAGCTTCTCCTCGACCTGCCGGCCAAAGAACTGAGCCTGCTGACGGGGCACAAGAGGAACGGTCAAAAGCGATCGTACGTACCGAGCCACCTCAGTTTGTAGCTCCCACGTCATGCGGCCTGCATTTCTCTCATAGTTAGATATGCACTACATAGGCACTCATGTTGATTATGCTCTAAATAAAGTACTTACCGCTGACTGTCTGGACTCCAGTGTTGACTGGCTAGGGTATATCTCATCGTCATGTGCATGTGGAATGAGACGTAGCCGTGTTATCGACATGTACCTCTGTAAGTATTCGTGGAATAGCTCCATATCAAACGGGCCAGCGTGCCATACTTGTGTTGGTGCATTCTGCCACTCGTTGATGTAAATCCCCACCCGTTGGAGCCAGTGAGTGGCGGTCTTGCTAGTTTTCTGAGAGTACCTGTCATTAGAATTTGTTAGACCATCATTAAAGAACATAGATGAAGTGTAAGACGCATTCCTTATGTACATATATTTACTTACGCGTGCACGACATCTGGAAGGGGAACATCCGGACGCGGGGGATCTACCATCTTGCAAAGACCGAACTACCGCATGACCCTCTGTTGAGACATCTCCTCAACTTGGCAATCAAAGATGATCTTCGATGTAGTCAGCCAATACTCTCGATCTCTAGTGCACATAATAGATAACCCGCCGGGATATCGTGCGTGTCGTGTCTGCAGGATGTACGGCTCCCAAATCACGACATCCTCTTTCAGTGTGTCGAACTGCTCGCTGAACGATGGATAGCATCTAACGACTTGCTCTCCCGCGAAACGACACTGCATGACAAAATAGTTGTTAGTAACTTTCATATTGTAGTATCAGAAGTGCAATTTACTAAGACACTACACTGACCTTGCGACGGGTCCAGTGAGTGCCAAATGTAGGCAAGTCAATTTTCTCTTCGTCGAACAGCAGGTCAGAGTGGTAGACAATTGTTTCATGTTCCTGGTTGCCGACTATTTGGTTGACACTTACTTCTCGACGGCCGATAGGGAACCTCTCCCATGACCACAGTTGCAGCAACAATGGGCATCCTAGCAAGGCAGAACTATCCTTGGTTAACTGGCAAGCATTGTACATACCTCGGTACGTAGCTGCTAAGATAGCTGAACCCCAACTCCACTGTGTGCATTCTTCCTGGCACGTCGCCTCCGCGAACCCTCTAGCAAAATGGATGTATCGCGCACTAATGGTCGACACGTGGTTCTCAGTGAACATCACCTTCCCGAGCAGCCACATAATGTATGTCTCCAGGCTGCGTGTAATCTGTGGCGCATTCATCGGAGTGGCTGGGAACCCAAACCTCTGTATCTGCATTGGCAAATAGAATAATTTTCAGTACATGATACTGCTCAAATAAAATAGAACAAATAAATGAAACACACCTGATACTGCTCCAACCATCCAAATTTTGGCCCATGATTGTCATGGCCAAAGGCCTGAGCTCCATCATGGATGCCAAAGAATCGTTGGGCCATGTCTTGGGCCCAATTTGCCGGTAGATCCACTGGGCCTATGGGCACGCCAGCCAACAGAAGTCCCAGCAAGTACGAGACGTCCTGAAGGGTAGGAGCCATCTCTCTCCATCGAAAATGGAAAGTGTGAGTCTCGGACCTCCATCGATCCACCAAGCACGTGAGCAAAGACGAGTCGTACTGTAAGCGACTAGTCTGGAACCCAAGGTGTCGCCCTTCTATCTCCTCCATACGAGTGGCCTCAACCAAACGAACGAAGGGTAAGAGCCCAGCCCACTTCAATCTACATAAGAAGATAGCAGAACATTTTAGTTACTCTGGCCCATAAATATCCCAACAACAAGAGAAATAAATGTCACATGCCTCTGAAGCCAATCAGGGTGTATGCACCAGTTCGACATGGGAGTGTGAGTCACTAGGTGCTTCAAGGTCCCCGGGTTAGCATCCAGTACCGTCGACCGATGCTTTCTATCTATGTCAGCATTCAGCAAAGATCCTGCCATCTGCACATTAGTTCCACACATATTACAAATTTAAGACATAGTTCCACACATATTACAAATTTAAGACATAGTTCCACACATATTACAAATTTAAGACATATTTCCACACATATTACAAATTTAAGACATAGTTTTACACATATTACAAATTAGGTTCCTGTGGCAATGTAAAGTGTTGGATGTCCACGTAGGTGCCTGGATTCCTAGCCTGCAGTGTTTGGAGCATCCTAACAACACAGTCATACCCGTCTCGAAACGAACCAAACTTGCCTCCAGTGCCCTTTGCTTAGTCCTCCAAGCCTTCCCGTATGAAATATTGTAGCGGAATCTGACAGAAACTTTGGTAATGATAGCTTTCACCCCCATGGCTTTGCCCTCCACTATCTCTGTGTACAACAATCTAGCCAGGAGGGTTGACGTGAGGTTACGATGGTCCTGAAGGACACTGTCAAGTGTGCATGTGTGCATCACAACATCGGTGACCTTCCAGTTTGTGTCATACCTAGGGACATGGGCATGCACCCTTGCAGGACATCCGGCTTCCTCGCAAACCAATGTCAAATATTGTTGTGATGACACCTTCGTTTTCAAGACCCGTTGCATGGACATTGACCACTCAACAATTGCTTCCTGCATATGTCTCTTGCTAGGATATAATGCACCCAGAGAGATGTTGTTCGCGTGATAATGCCACGCCGAATCATGCCCATCGTTCACAGTCATTGCTGTTGTGTTGTCATTATTCCAAGATGCCGGAATAGGTTGGCCGATCTGTTCTTGATCAGATTCGCCAGAATCATCAGCCGTATCATGTTTCCTTCTGAGTCTTCGGCTTCCATTTGATGTTGCAACAAACCATCATATATCTCGTCCTCATCAGCTTCGCCACTGAATATGTCTTCCCCTAATCCTTCACCACCGTCCTCTGATACATAACCATCACCCCCGGTGTGTGCATAGCTACTGTGACCTGATTCATAACCGCCGCCACCCTCTTGGCCCTGACTACTCTGGCCATGATCATAACTACCTCCAGCATGACCGGTCTGACTACTCTGGCCATGATCATACCCAGCCTCTTTCGCCACAGGTAACACTAAGAGACTAGGGTTAACTTCTCTTTTCTGGCAAGCTTGCACAAATTTGACCCATTTATGTTGCGCTTCTATTGGCCTTAAATAAAAATTAGGGGTTTGCCTTGACTTAGTTCATAAAGCATGCACACCGACAATATGGATAGGAGGGAGACCTAAACGAACACATAACCAATCCTTCAACTGAGTAACGGGCACTGTTTCAGGATTCTGAAGCACTTCATCCATAAAATTAAACTCGCTCAAATCAACTCCGTGCTGGTTTGTTAGGACCATACAAGAACCTAAACACTACATTATTTGACACGATTTTAGACCCAAAAAATACCGAAAATAGTCAAAAACAGGTACATTGACACATAATACTCTACAAGTATCTTGCATCTAACAGACCCCATCAAAGGCTACCTATAAACATACACACATGACTGCAATTAGCAGGAAATTAGGGTTTACCCTTGAAGCGTGCGAAGTCCTGTCGTGCAGCTGCCTTAGGTCAACGGATCAGCACCTCCACCATGCACCTTCTTCAAGTCCCAGCACCAGCCTCCACCATGGCCATTGCTCAACAAGAACACCACCAGATCCCTTCACCAAAACGACTCAAATCACTACACCAGGCTATCCCATTAGTAGATCGGGACTCTAGTAGCTTGCTAATGTGTTAGAGCAGCGAGTTTGGGTAGAAATCTGGGCTACAAATCGTTGCAGCAACTGAGAAAATAAGAGCAAGCGAGAGAGAGGAAGAACAACCAGAGAGAGAGGAGGGGAGGACGACGACGGGCAAGCACGGGCAGGCGCGGCGCGTGAGCTATATGCTGGGGCACGTCGTCCGTTCAAAGGACGAAACGTCCTTCGTCTGCTCAATGCATTTACGTGCGCACTGTCACCCGACAGCTCGACAAAAGCATGTCGTCTTTTGAATAAAAGAAGACAACTCGGTCGTCTTTTGAATAAAAGAAGACATGTCGGTCGTCTTTTGAAAAGACGAAGCATCTCTCTCGTCTTTCGAACGGACGACGGACCGTCAGAATTGCAATTTGTCCGTTTTATGTATTATTTGTGAAATTCAATAAAAAAATGTATTATTTAAACAAAAATTAGCTATTCTTTACCTCTTTGTATTTCCTATGTTGATTTCTGTTTATGCGGACGTGCTAGGTTTTCACTTGCGTGTGTATTACATGTCTACTGTATATATGCTAGTCGATCTTGGAAATTATAATGTCATGATTTATATTTGAATTAAATTAATGTAAAAATGCTAATTATTTCAATAATAAGATGGTGACGAGAGAAAGAAATGAAAAAAGTTGCCCACATGTGGGGCCTACAGGATACGGGTCTATTTTAGCGTGTCTATTTTTTTTTGGGGCTAGTTTACCATCCAAAAATCTGTTTAGGATTACGTAGATGCTAGCCGCGCTCCGCGTCGCGCCCGTGTCCCAGCAAGCGGGTGTGACGTAGCGTAAGGTATCCATCGGTTTGGTCGTGCTGGCCAGCCTGCTTTCACACGCACGCAGACGCCGTTGAAAATGGTTAGCGTGAGGGTGCCGGCGGAAATCCAGTCGCCTGATTCTGATTCGCCTCAGGGTTCTCGCGCGCTCAACGCGATAAATACGTCTACGGACAATACCAATATACATATACATAACCAACGATAACGCTCGTCATCTCACACGCGCGTCCCCCAAAAGAAACGGGTAAGATATAAACAGTTCGTTGAACATTTTACTTCACCAGCTGCCTTGAATGGTGGGGTGGCTTATGACGGAAAAATTACAAGAAACTGAGAAGAAGAAGAAGAAGAAGAAGAAAAATCGTTGAGGGAGAATTAAACAGATGTACAGCATGAATACGCGACCACAAACTGCTTGCTGGCAACCACTCTACCATCTAGTCTGCTTGTACTTGATCAACTTGTATTTTATCTTATCTACACATTATTACTCCTACACGCGACAAATGTAACAAACTTGCTGCTTTTGTAAAAATTGTGGGTGTATACAAGTACATCGACGACCCAGCGTGACCACGTTCGTGTACTTAGGCCAAGTAAATTGCTCAGCGCTTAGATAGACGCCTGAGTGAGCCAAAATATATAAATCCCCAAACATCATTTTATTAGCTATATATAAGCATGGCCCTTATTTTGGTCGCTATTTGGATTAGAAAAACTGAAAACCGACGCTTTCAGCTTTACCTCTCCAACGCCAAAAGGCTTGCGGTGGAAGCTTAAATCGGTACGCTAGGCCTCGTCCGAGTCTCAGACTCTTTTTTTCTTTGCGCCCCTGGCTAGCGCCCGCAGCTCGTCTAACCTGTTCGTGCGAAAATAAAAAGTTTTTTTTTCACAAAAACACAAAAAACTTTGTGCTTCAATCATTAATAGAAAAGAAGTTTGATTTACAAGTCTAAGAGAAGGCCGATACATCCATATACAATACACCCAACACTCAAAACAAGACTACGACTAACGTCGAAATCCGTCGAGTGCTTCTCTAGGACGCCGCAGAGTGAGCTCCTTCGCCGAATAGAACCCTTGCCGATGAAAGTCGCAGTGCTTGCGCATCGTCGATATCGCTAGGAGCATGCCATTCACAACCAAGAAGGGTCTCACCTAGATCCCGCGAGCCATTCAGGCTCAACCAAATCTGGGGTACGCCGCCGACGCAGTGGCTATCTCCCTGCAGCCTCAACAAACTTACTAGGATGCAGTTTTCACCGACCCGCCATCAACCACAGAGGCCAGGCAAGCCATTCGCAATACCACTCGAGAGGCCGACACTCCATCTGCACTAAGACGCTGCATGAGGCCAACACCGAGGACCATGACAATAAGCTATGACTCGTACCAGGGAATAAGGTTTCCAAGACAACACCTCCATGGAGCGTACGGCGTCGAAGACGCCGTCGTCGCCCGATCTGGCAAGCCACATCTGGGGTTTTCGCCCGAGGCGAGGGAGGTGCCTAAGCTCCTCGATGACGCCTCAATAGGACACGACACCCACAGGCGTCGCCGTCACCGGCCCAAAGGCAGGGCCTTCGCCCGAGGCTTGGTACCTCGTTCCCGCAACCGAGCACCCTACTCCTCACATGGAGCCCCCCGCGCTGGCCCTTGGAGGAGTCACCGGCAGGTTTGCGCACAGCCATCTCAAAGAAGCATCGTCGGTCACCCATCACCGCCAACCCCGCCACCGGCGTCACAAAACGCCCCGAGACGCCACACCAAGAAGGCGTTGGGATCCACTCGACCCAGCCAGCAAAGAACATCCTGCGCCAGGGCCTGTGGAGGACGACTAAGGGAAGGGGGGTCAGACCGACGCCGGGCGCCGACGCTGCAAAGAATGTCGCCCAGGCAACCCAACCTGCGCGGAACAAGGCTCACGCGCACACCCAACGCATGGGCCAGTAGGCTAGGGCCCACACAACCTCGATCGAGCCAAATGGTCCTAGATCTGGGCAAGTCGGCCTGCCCCGCCCGCTGCCTCCACCACCGCCGTCGTCCGGGACCACTCTCTCAGCGTCCACTAGTCGGCCGGCAGCCCGAGGGGGCGCCACCAGACCAGATCCGGCCGCCGCCTGCCGGAGGAAGGAGGAGGGAGCCACACATGCCCCATGCACCGAGAGACCCACCCTTTGCCTGTCTGGACGTCGACACCACCGCGGCACCCAACAGCCAGCATCGTTAGGCACACCCGCACCGGTCTGCAGCCACGGGACCTGGAGCAGCAGGCCCGCCTAGAACCATCTGGGCCGCGAGCGAGCCCAGCACTCGCTGTCGCCGCCGGTACAGGTGCCTCCTCTCGACCGTTTAGTTACCTCACTAGTTCTAGGGTTTCAACCCCCACCGCAGTGTTGTTCTCTGGTGACCCAGTGGCGCTGTCCTAGTGCTCTAGCAATGCGGTGGTGCCTAGCGCCACCATCCTTTACCCGTGGCTGCCATATTTGTGGCATGGCGCGGGTTGCAGCGCCTGCTGGTGCTCCCTGTGCCGCCGTGACTTCTTCACCGGCTAACCTTCTGCTTCCTCTTCTAAAATTCAGCGAGGACTGACGTGGCGCCCCGCAAACCACTACTACAAAATCGCGTTGTTTTTGTGCATTGCATCGTCATCATCATGCATGGTTTTGTCTAAAACTATTTCGAAAAGTCTTTTATTGTTTTCTAAATATCCCCGTCTTTTATTTCAAATCAAACCCTCGGTCCGCCTGGATCTTTTGTTTGCCTAAACTATTTCACCAAAAGAATATTTAAAACTAAACAAAATAAATAAAACGTTTTTGTCTGGGGAGACAGTCCGGCCGGTCAGGCTAGAGGCCCAACCGGACCAGACCATCTACCACCCGGCCCAACACACCTAGCAAACCCTAAACCTAATCCTAGCCCTACATCTAACCAAACCCTAATCCCTAGCCTACGCAATCCCCACCCAGCGCCACACACCATCCCTACCTACCCAATCTGCCGCCGCCACTCTCCCCAGCACACACACCACACACAACCAGACGCACACGCCACCCAACCCCCGCTCTCTCTCCCCGCCCGCTCGCCCTGGCCTACCACGGGACCCACCTCAGACGCGAGCCGCACCACTCATGACCCTTCTTCCCTTCTCGCTCTCTCCTCGGTCACCAAGAACCGCCGCCAGCACCTCGCCAGAGCCACCCTCGCCGCCAGCCGCCGACCGCCCCGCCTCTATGTCCTCCTCCCGACCCGCTTCTAGCCGCTGCCGATGTCGTGTTCGTGTGTCACGCCTGCAAGGTCGCCAGACGCCGCCTCCGCTGCTCCTCCCGGCCATCTCGTCACTGCCTCTCATCGCCGTCGCGCCCGCCAAGCTCCGCCGCCTGCCCTCCTCGTCCCTCTCGGCACTCGACCTCCGCTTGCGGCAGCGTCCGTCAGGCCTCCTTCCTCCGTGGTGAGAAATCGCTGCCCCAACCGCGTGAGGCCGCAGCTGCCTCCTCCTCAGCGAGCCTTGCCTCGCCAACCTCTACGCCGCCCGCTGGGCCAGCGTGACCTCCTCCGTCGTGCCTCGCCTCATCCCTCCGGGCTGTCGAGCCTGCCCGCCTCGAGCCGCCACCCCTGGCCCCAAGAACCACTCCAGCAAGCTTTGCGCCCATGCGTCCTCAAGCGTTAGGTCCCTGCACTGCCTCCTTTTGCTGCCCATCATCCTGGGACTTTGTTTCCGTCTGTACGTGCCCTGTACACAGTCCTATGTGCTTGCTCGCAAAGTGTTTGTTAAAATGCCTGACATTTGTGCTCATGTCCGGTGTGGCTAACGCGCTGGACAGATTACTTCAGTAAGTTTGGCGCCTTTGCTACACTTATCTTAAAACATCAGTCTGGCAACCGCTACTTCAAACGACTTCATTTTGCCATCTCCGGATTTCGCCAAGATGGTTCGCCAAGATCTCCTTCATGGGTTGGATGGAACCAACATGACCTTCTTCATGGACACCAAGTTCTTCTTCCCAGATCCAAAGACCAATCCCGCCGAAGACCGAACCCGGACATGCCGAATTCTTCGACCCGAAGGCCACAGATGCGACAAGTACTTCTTCCTGGAACTGATGTCCGAGAACCCGGACGCCCAGGTCGTCGACACGGATACTCCAAGTACTTCCTCGGGGACGCCAAGTACTTCACCCCGGACACCGAGACCCTGAACGACAAGTTCTCCTTCCCGGAAGCATTGACGCCCGTGCGACAAGATCTACTTCCCAGATCCGAAGACCCCGGTACCCGATCTACTCAAGTTCGCCATCGCGATTCCGACCTTCGAAGACCGATCCCGTCGAACCGTGAACCCTGAGACCGAACCCCGAACCCCGGAACCCCAAGATCTCCCAAACCCAGATGTGTGACCCCTATTCCTGAGACCCTTATTTTGTAAATAACATACAACTTGTTGCATAATTAAATCCTCATGCTTGCATACATATTGTGGGTGTTTGGGGGTGTTTCAACGATTCACCTAAATTAAATATGGGGCCCATATGCGGGCAAATCTAGTCTTATATTGGCCCCATTTAAATTTGTGTAGCGAACCGATGCTATCTTTTTGCCTTGTTAATGCAACATTTAAATTGCGGGGTATCTAAACAACTTGAACCTATTAAATAATTGTCGGGACCCCCGGTTCCGCTTAATATTGCCTAATCGCATCGCACCTTTGCCATGCCATACATCATACATGCATCATGCCCGATCTTCTGTCATAGTATTAAATAGTGCATCCGGTGTTTGTGCTAGTGTTTTGCTTCTTCGCGGATTAGGCCGATGAGTTGATGCGAGTGTCGACCCGATCTTCGGACGAACCTTCGCAATGTTTTCAAAGTAGCACCTCCCCTTTCTACCTATCTTACTTTTATAGTATTTATTCCCTTGTTGATCTATTGCTATCTGTGTTATGATGCTCTAGTTTTCGCACGTGATATCCCTTGCAGCCTTATATTGCCTTGGACACATCTTATTACCTGTTGTTTGGTAGATAGTTGGACTTGCGCTGTCGTAGTCGCTGCTCAAGTGTCATGTGTGTCGCCAAGTACCACAGTTGTTGGAGTATTGCCGTATGTTTAATGTTGGAGATGATCATGGCTTTAATTATTGTTTAACAACTAAAATTGAAGTAGGTAATGCAGAGGCACAGGTGGGCAATAGATGTTATTTGGTTGTTAACCGTCCACTTGTGTCCCGTAGGACCCCGAGTTCTTGACACCTGTTCCGAGATCGAGCGTGCTAACCACAGGTGGGGTGTATGGGCACCCCCATCGATTTAGTACCTGATTCCAAGTACTGTACTGGGGGCCACAAGTAGTTTAGGGCTTTATTACTATTCTTGTGGCATCCCGCAAAACCACTACTAGAAAATCGCGTTGTTTTTGTGCATTGCATCATCATGACCGCATGCTCATGTCATCATGCCACATTGCATTTGAGCATCGTCATCATCTTGCATTTTCTTGCATGAAACTAATTGCGGAAAAACCTGTCTTTATTTTCTAAACGCCCGTCTTCGTTCAAACGCAAACCCGGGTCACCGGATTATTTTTGTTTTGTTGCTATCAAGTTGCAAAAGCTTTATTTTAAACCAACAAAACATTTAATTATTTTTAGTGGGGGCAGTCGAACGGGCCGATTCGACCCGAACGACCACCCCCAGGAATTTAAACGGTCCACCCCAAACCCTTTTCTACCAACCTATCTACCCACACCCTCCGGCCACCTCACCCGGACCAGTCCCATGTCGCCACCTCACCCTCATCCCTCCTCCCCACCAACCACCTTCTGCCACCTCGCCCCACCCCACTGCCCCCAGCGCCACCTCACCTCCCATACAGCCAACCCCCACCCCCACTTAGCCACCCCTGGACCCGGTCTAGCCCCACCTGCCCCTGGCCCCGGTCCCACTCTCTCCCTCCCTCACGCCTCCTCGCCTCTCTATCACCGCCTGACACCCTCCTCAAGCCGCCCGACCGGCTCCTTCCTCCCCTCTTCTCCGCCACAAGCCCTCTTTCTCCAGCCATGCGCCCGCCTCCTCCTCACGTCCGACAGCTGCCGCCGCCGCCGCCAGAAACTCCCGCCGCTGTCTTCTCTGCCGGTCGAGCTCCGCCTCTCGCTTTACGCGCTTCCGCCGTCCTCGCTCCCGCCGCCTTCCCGCACCGGAGCCTGCCGAGCCGCTGGTCCGCCTGGCCGCCGCCATTTCGCCACCACCGCCGCCTGCCGCCGCTTGGCCGCGCCTCGCCAGCACCGCCGAGCTCCTCCGCCAAGGCTTCTCGCTCTCCACCTCCCCTCTCCTCCGCAGCTGCCGCCCGAGCACGCAACCGCCATGTCGCATCCTCGCCACGCGCCTCGGCCCGCCGCCATCCTCCACCACCGCCTGGGCCATCCCTCCCCGCCTCACAGCCCCGCCTCGCCTGCTGCCAAGGGCCCGCTGCCTTCTTCGCCGTCATGCGGCCTCCTCTTCGATGCGTCTCCAGCGATCGGTCCTCGTGAAGCCGCTTTGCTACTCCGGCCCTTGTCCTCGGGTTCAGAAGGCCGGCCGCTGCGTCCCAGTTGGCTGCTTGCTCTTCTTTGTAATCCAAGGGATGAACAGGTGTCTTCTCCCTGCCATAGTGGATTCCTAGTCCCGCGATGACAAGATCTTCAAGACCACCACTTCGGTAACGATTCCGTCGATAAGAATAACCTGAAAGTATGTCGCCAAGATCTTCCGAGACCTCGCCAAGGTCATCAAGAGTTGTGCACCAAGCCTCGCCAAGACACATGCGCCTATTCAAGATCGTCACTGACCACCGGAAGCCGGAACATCAAGTTCTTCCTCCTGAACCCGAGGTCCCTCGATCCATGGATCCGATGGCGCGAGGCTCTTCTTCCAGGCACATCGAGTTCGCCACCTCAGATCCGAAGACCCTGAGACCCCGAACCGAAGACCGATCCGAAGCGCCAAGGCCTCCGACAGGGAACCGACCCGTTCGCCGAGAACCGCACCCGAACCTGAAGCACGACAAGATCTGCCCCGTTGTTCGAGAACGTTCTCGCCGAGACCGACCCGTCGAACCCTGAACCCTGAGACCGACCCCGAACCCCGGAACCCCAAGATCGGCCGAACCCTAATGTGTGAACCTTTTCCCGAGCCCCTATTTTATAAATGCTATACATAAAACCTGTTGCATATTAATCACTCATCTCGCATGCATATTTGTGTGGTTTGGGGGCCTTATGCCGATTCACCTCTAATTAAATATGGGGCCCATATGCGGGCAAATCCAGACGTATATTGGCCTCATTTAAATCTTTGCATCGAACCGGTGAGATATTTTGCCATGTTAAAACAACATTTAAATTGCGGGGGTTCTAAATAACTTGAACCATATATTTAATTGTCGGGACCCCGGTTCCGCTTAATACGACCTAATTGCATCGCATCTTTGCCATGCCATACATCATACATGCATCATGCCCGGTCTTCTGCCGTAATCTTAAACATTGCATCCGGTGTTTATTCTAGTGTTTTGCTTCTTCGCGGATAAGGCCGTTGAGTTGATGTGAGCTTCGCCCTGATCTTCGGTTGAACCTTCGGCAATGTTTTCAAAGCAGCATCTCCCCTTTCTACCTATCTTACTTTTATAGTATTTATTCCTCCGTTGATCTATTGCTATCTCGTGTTGCGATGCTCTAGCTTTCGCACGTGATATCCCTTGCAGCCTTATATTGCCTTGACACCTCCTATTACATTGTGTGGTAGTTAGTTGACCTCAAGGCCGTAGTCGCTTGCTCAAGTGCTGTTGCGTGTTGTCAAGTGCCACAGTTGTTGGAGTAATGCCGCATGTTTGTTGTTGGAGATGATCATGGCTTTACTTTTCGTTCACTTTAATTTCTGTTTAACAACTAAAATTGAAGTAAGTAAGCAGAGGCATCGGTGGGTGATAGGTAATATTTGGTTTCCGACCACCCACTTGTGTCCCGTAGGACCCCGAGTACTTGATACATGTTCCTTGTTTTATCGCGCTATCCACATCCGGGAGGATTATGGGACCCCCCTGAGCCAGAGCTTGATTCATTCTTATTTCTTGGGGCCACAAACTAGTTCGAGGTTTTATTTACGATCCTGTACTTATGCCATGCTACTACTGTATTTACGATTGTGCGAGGAGCACACCGCATCGCTTTAGGTAAGCGGAGTGTTTCGCTGTATCGACAAGCCCAGTCACACTTTCGGTTCCCATCATTTACGTAGCCATTGACGCGAACCTTGAGTCCGTCTCGAGCTAGCTTACTGCTATGGTCTACTCAATGGGTGGCCCCCAAATATTTCTGAATCCTGTGATTGCTTTGTCGTGAAGGCCTCTGGTTTTGATTTGGTTTTTCCGAGGCTGATCGAGTGTGTGTTGCTATTTGTGCACCGCCGGTTAAAACTTCAAAGCCGTGTCCGCGTTATGGACGACTTGGAGCACAAGATTCTCGATCATAGACAACTATAACTAAAGTAGTGCTATAAATTTGACTTTATAATGACTAGTAATCAGCTTCACTATAATGGAATGGCTAAATAATACTGCCCACAATTGCTTGTTTGGAGTGTCGCTTGCGACCATTGTACCTGACTAGTAAGTATTGCAACTATAACGGAATGGCTAAATAAAAGTACCAACAACTGCTGGGTTTCGGGTTATCTCATGCTAATTGTATCTGATTAGTAAGTGTTGCAACTACAACGGAATGGTTAACTAAAATGACCCACTGCTTATTTTATCAGGATGATTATCTATACCTGACTAGTAATTGCTACAACGATAACTGAATAAATAAAACTGCCAACGGTGTGAGTTCCTCGGTTGACTTACTCGATTGGTCTCGAGGGGGAAACACCAGGATGGGTTTGTTTGATGATAGTATCAGGTTGGTTCCGGATAGGTCCTTCTTACCCCTATCTGATTGCCGCCAGTTGTATCGAGTCTCTATAGGTCGTTCAGTGCATGCTTCCGCTGCCGCTTCAGTCCACCATACCTATGTAGGCGAGGACCGCCGAATTCTAGCCTCGCTGCATCGCCTCAAGATCGACGCCTCTTTTTTCCTTTGCCCTTTGTCGGCACCCTTTATTTAAGCAGTTTTGAGATCGACGTCGTTAGCAGGGTTACCCTTCCGGCTTGGCCTCAGGCAGGTTATGGACGCCATTGGTTATTCTTCAGGGCTCTTAGCCCCATTTGCATCTTGTCCGTAGTCGGACGCTCCATCTTTTCAAGGTGATTTGGATCTTTGTACCGTATATCTGTATTCTTGACTCTTCGAGTCGTGTTGTATATATATCTGTTCTATGGGTCCCATCGAGGACTATTGTGTAATGTTATTACTTCGTTTTCCACCCGCACGAAAGTGCCTGGTGGGCACCTTTGAATCATTTCTATGCGGGTTTGGCGGGAATCGCTAAAACTTGCATAGGTCCGATTCTGAGGGTGTTACAATTCTGTACTTATGCCATGCTTTACTGCTTTATTTAAAATTGTGTGAAGTAATCGCACTGCTTTTGGAAGCGGAGTTTTCGCTATCGACAAGCCCGAGAGTTTCGGGTTCCGCCGCTTACACCACTAACGCAAACCCCGAGTCCGTCTCGAGACCGCCGACTTCGCTATGGTAGCTTAGTGGGTGGCCCCGTGCTTGCTTTGGGTATGGGAAACATCGTGTCCAAACCCCGTCGACATACCGCTGGGTGTATGTTTTGTGATCTTGTACCACCGATCCGACAACAAGGGTGTAGGTGCGTGGAAACTTTGGTGCACCCTCAGGTTAAATCTTTTCGAGAAGCCGTGTCCGCGGTTATGGACGACTTGGAGCACAGGTCTCGATCATAGACAACTATAACTAAAGTTTACTGCTATAATTTGACTTGTATCCGATATGACTAGTAATCAGCTTCACTGCAACGGAATGGCTAAATAAAAGTACCAACAACTGCTGGGTTTGGGATATCTCATGCTAATTGTATCTGACTAGTAAGTGTTGCAACTACAACGGAATGGTTAACTAAAACTGCCCACTGCTTATTATATCAGGATGACCATCTATACCTGACTAGTAATTGCTGCAACGATAACTGAATAAATAAAACTGCCAACCGTGTGAGTTCCTCGGTTGACTTCCTCGTTTGGTATCGAGGGGGAAATTCCAGGATGGGTATGTTTGGTGGTAGTATCAGGTTGGTTCCGAATAGGTCTTTCTTACCCCTCTTTGATAGCCGCTAGTTGTATCGAGTCTCTATAGGTTGTTTAGTGCTGCTGCGCTGCCGCTTCTGTCCACCATACCTATGTAGGCGAGGACCGCCGAATTCTAGCCTCGCTGCATCGCCTCAAGATCGACGCCTCTCTTTTCCTTTGCCCTTTGCCGCACCCCTTTTGTTTTAGCAGGTTTTGACGTCATAGGTGGTTACCCTTCCGCTTGGCTCAAGGTGGTTATGGATGCCATTGGTTATTCTTCGTGGCTCTTAGCTCAATTTGCATCTTGTCCGCATTTGACGCTATATCGCTTTTAAAGGTGATTTGGATCTTTGTATTGTATATCGTATTCTTGACTCTTGAGTCGCTGTTGTATATATATGTTTTGTGGGTTCCATCGAGGACTATTGTGTAATGATATTACTTTGTTTTCCACCCGCACGCAAGTGCTCGGTGGGCACCTTTGAATCGCTTTCTATGCGGGTTTGGCGAAGCCTGAAACTTGCATAGGGCCGATTCGAGGGTGTTACAGAGTGGTATCGAGCTCAGCTTGCGATACCTACAACCCAAATTTCAGAGGATAACCTAGCTAACGGTCAAGTAGAGTGTCAAAACTATTTTTGAAAATCGGTTGGATAGTTCTGATTAGGTCTGATTTTACTCCTTACCCCTCCGCTGCTCTCCTCTCACCTCGTGTTTTGAATCCGCTCTCTCTCTTCGAGTCTAGGATTTATCGTGGTTGGGTTTCATCGCATCTTCAGGTTTCGCTTCCCTTTGGTAACGGTGTTGCTACATCCGGTCTTCATGCTATCCGAGGAATCCTTCGGTGGACTTCTTTGTTCCTTCTCGTGCCTTCCGTTTTTCGACGCGACGACATCATCTACGCAGATCCGGCGTAGTCTCATCACCCTTTGTTCCTGAACCTCGATTGTCAAGATCTTCAGTCTGATTCCGAGAATGGTTGCACGCTTTTCCACTGATTGTGCGGAGTAACAGTTTGGGTGCGTGATGGATTGGCCCCCATGCCGACTACCCTTTCTATTCCCTCTTGTACATTGAAGTGGGATATGCCGCATCTTTTCTCTCCTTCTATCGAAGTTAAAGGTGGCTTTATTTGTTGATACCTCTACCTTCGACCTTTTTGTTCCCGGAGTGTTCTCTCGACGATCACGGACAATGACCTCTTGTTAGTGGTGTCGCGAAGATCTACACGAAGCGAGAAGATGCAGATCACCGACCTTCTTTTCGGTACCATGAGGCGGATCTCGAGGGCGAGATCCATTGTTAGTGGTGTCGAATTGTGGCGCCCCGCAAACCACTACTAGAAAATCGCGTTGTTTTTGTGCATTGCATCGTCATCATCATGCATGGTTTTGTCTAAAACTATTTCGAAAAGTCTTTTATTGTTTTCTAAATATCCTCGTCTTTTATTTCAAATCAAACCCTCGGTCCGCCTGGATCTTTTGTTTGCCTAAACTATTTCACCAAAAGAATATTTAAAACTAAACAAAATAAATAACGTTTTGTCCGGGAGATAGCCCGCCGGTGCCAGAGGCCCAACCGACTGCACCATCTACCACCCGGCCCAACACACCTAGCAAACCCTAAACCTAATCCTAGCCCTACATCTAACCAAACCCTAATCCCTAGCCTACCCAATCCCCACCCAGCGCCACACACCACCCCTACCTACCCAATCTGCCGCCGCCACTCTCCCCAGCACACACACCACACACAACCAGACGCACACGCCACCCAACCCCCGCTCTCTCTCCCCGCCCGCTCGCCCTGGCCTACCACGGGACCCACCCCGCACGCGAGCCGCGCACCACTCGCGACCCCTTCTTCCCCTTCTCGCTCGTCTCTCCCCTGGTCACCAGCAACCGCCGCCAGCACTCCCAGAGAGCCACCTCCGTCGCCCAGCCGCCGACCGCCTCCTCTGTGTCCTCCTCCCCGACCCGCTTAGCCGCTGTCACATGTCGTGCTCAGGTGTCACGCCTGCAAGGTCGCCATACTGCCTCCGTTCCTCCTCGGCTGCCTCGGTCACTGCCTCGCATCGCTGCCCGCGCCTGCCAAGCTCCTCCGCCTGCCCTCCTCATCCTCTTCGCACCTCGACCTCCGCCTCACGGCAGCGTCCGTCGTTGTTGGAGATATGCCCTAGAGGCAATAATAAATATAGTTATTATTATATCTTTGTGTTTATGATAAATGTTTACATTCATGCTATAATAGTATTAACAAGGAAACATTAATACTTGTGTGATTTGTAAACTTAATTTGAAGTCCCTAGTATAGCCTTTATACTTCTGTTATCGCCATATTTTGGCCAAAGAAGGAGATGGGCCGTGATCAAGATGGACTTGGAAGATACGTATATTCAACATATTGTTGAATCGGCCTTGTGCGTGAATTTGGGCTAAATTGCCCGTGTATATTGTATCGTAGTAGGTTCTGTTTCAGTTTAGGTAAAGATAGAGTTGTAGAGTTACTCCAAAGATAGAAAGTCTCCGGAATATAAATATGTACCTAGGATTATCAAGAAAAAGAGGACAATCACGTTCACAACAAACATAATCTCAAGACGCCACCCCTTGTTTCTAGGGTTTCTTTCGGTAGTTATGTTGTCTAGATCGTGATCTTGCGATCTAGGCGATTTTTACTTATGCGTTATTTGGTGTTACTCGTACTGAAGCCTTGTTGATGGCGAGTAACACTATTATCATAGATTTGTTGAGGCTAGCATCGGTGCTCTTCGCTATAATTGTTTAAGTTATGCTGCCTCTAGTTACCCCGCTACCTTTGCACCTTTTCCCAAGTGCAAGGGTAGCATCTTGCTTGATCTTTATTTAGCTGATTCGATCTGTTATGGTTGTGCCTTGTTCTCCAAGGTTTAGTTTGATATCTACGTAGTCAGGCCTTGCAAACGGGTTGAACGATCCAGTAGTACGTAAGGACGTGGTTTACTAGTTCTAGAGAAGTTGTTCCGGTAATTGACTTTACGTCGGTTGTTAGGCCTCCTCTAGGGTTAGTTTTATATCATCTTTTGTATCTACCAGCTCAATTACGTAGGACGCTCCAGTTACGTGGTGAAAACGTTAAACCGTCAGAGATCGATTTAACTTGTAATGATAAAGCAAAACCCCATGTTATAGTAAATCTAATGCAGAACCATGGGATAATCGGCTCTAGGAGCCGATTCACGTGGAAACCCGGGAACCGTCACGGCTCGAATTTTACGATACTTGTTTACCATGCAGAAATCAATCGAGCAATCCTTCACCTTCCGACCAGGTATAGGTCGTGGCACGCCGAACCAAGCCAGACGGTGCCGGAGTTTTATGGCCGTTGCCCGAGGGACCAGGCTCACCAAATAGCCTGGAGCCTCCGGCTCTTCGTGTTGCTCGTCGCTGCTCGCCGGTGGGTTTTGGCAGGCAACACATTCTGGCACGCCTGGTGGGACATTCAACAACATCTACATCAACATCCGACGCTGAGATGGGGGACAGACCAGTCACGTACGACGAGCTGCCTGAAGAGCACAAGGCAAAGTATGACGAGATCAGAGCTCTCTTCGAATCCGATCTCATCGGTTCTTTTGAGAGGACCCGTAAGCATGGCATCAAGTGGAGGGGGTTCTCACCCGAGGGTGCTCTTGATGAGGTGGATTTGTCTGTTCCTTCAGAGGAGCGCACCAGAGCTCTGCGACAGGAGGTCAACTACATGGTGGCTCATTCTCTTCACCGCCATTCTGAGAGCCTTGTGAACGCTTTCGAGCGGATCGCAGTTCGTGTAGTTCAGGAGATCATGAAACATCAGTATTCTCCGTCGGGGCCTACTCTGGGGACTCACCAGGGAGAAATACCGCCTGTGCCAGCCACCGGCCATTCACACTTGCAGCCCGAGCCGCCAGGGCAGCACAGACGCCGTCTACAAGGTCGGAGGCGACCAGCGATTGCCGCCCTGTTTGAACCACCTAAAGAAATCCCACATGGATATGTGTGCACGTGCGGACCGCAATAACGACACGCACCAGATTGCAACCGCAGGATTTCAAGCAGAGTTCCGGAGCAGGGTTTCAGAGCGCTTCGAGCAGCATGTCTGATGGACGCCGACAACAAAGCATAGCCAAGTATGCCACCGAACGAAGTCATGAGAATCTAGCCCCGCAGCTCAAACAGTGGAGCAAATCCGTACCATCTTGAGAGACCCGCTTCGCGTCAAGAGAAGGACAATCGGCTATTCAAAGCCGCACTTAACGAAGTTTGATTCGATCCCGCCTCCCAAGTATCGGCTCCCGAGTTCTCAAGGTTCAGCGGATCGAAGGATCGAGCTCGATCGAGCACGTGAGCCGATACCGCATGCTTGGGCATGATTTCAGATCGGATCAGCCGCCAGCATAAGATTCTTTGCGCAATCTCGACAGACCAGCTTGGGTGGTACACCTCACGCCACCGATTCGATAGACCGGAAGCAATCGGAAGAGCAGTTCCACATTCAAGATTCAGGCTACCGAGGCTGGCATTGCGCACTGGCGCGCAAGCGGGAGAAATCGAGCTGAAGTACATCCAGCCGCTCAGACTGTCAAGAACCGATGTTACTCAGCTCGTTTAATCGAGAAAGAAGCAATGAGCTAGCAGTGTTGGGTCTCTCAAGACCCATCAAGGATCCGCTTTCAAGTAGAGTACAACTCATTGGCGCATATGGCCCGTGGCGACAATGTATGAACAGCCACCGAGTTGTACCAAAACAAGTTCAAACGTCCGATAGGCCTGGTCGACATGAAGAAGATGATCCTACACAAGACCAGAGGTGGCGTGGCTGAATGGGCTCGGGGCGATCCGATCCCGCAAATGGGTGAAACAAAGAAGGGCTCGCAAAAGGGTTCGACTGATGTGAGCAAAGCCGAGCAGATATTCGATTTATCTTTGAAGGAGAAGCAAATGCAGGTTACTCAAGGCCACAAAATCCCTACTCCAGAAATGAACGGAGACCATACAAGTGGCATCACTGCTCACCCACACCACCAATGATTGCAAAGAGCTACGCCAGATCCAAACAGCAATAGAGCAAGGCCGTTCGATCCTGGGGCAGCCATGAAAGTAGACACAAACCCATTTCAAGGCCAACATGGTAGAAAAATACCCACGAGGCGTCACCGGAGTTCTCGCTCGATGTTAATATGGCAGGATCTGGTACCACCATGGCACACAAGGAGGAAGGCGGTCGCCTGGGCAAAGAAAGAGAGGAGGCTGGTCCACGCGATCGCCCAGCCACAATGACAAAGTGTATTTAATGCAGGAACAGTGAGGAGAGTGCGATATCGAAGCCACATTCCACGCATCTCCTTAACAAGTATGAGCCAAGATGACCAACGCCGCCGCGATGGAGACGATGAAGGATATGAGCACCTCGCTAGGGGACCGCTAAAAGAAAAGGAAGGCGGACAAACATTGCGATTGTCCTTTCTTCAAGTATTGCTGGGATGCGGAATGAGCCGATTGCCTACAATGACAACTGCCCGGAATGTGGACAGAGGGAGGACACGGGCCGCCAGTGTTCAAACGCCTAGGGCCTCTCCCACCTCGTAGCTGCATAGGAGTCCGCTCGAGCAAAAAGAACTCGAGAAGCCAAGGGATGACAAAGAAGAAGACAGATATCACCGTCCAAGGTGGTGTCCCGACGGACTCGTATATACCCAAAAGCGAGAGTGCAGCGGGTGCGTAATTGGAGGAAGTCGGCAGATCTCCATGCTTTGAAGAAAGCACGCCCAATCTGCCGTTAAAATTAGGCGCACCTTGGAAACGGAAGACCGCCTGAAAAGGAAAGAGCGCCTAAACCGGTAAAAGCCGATGCAAAGACATCGGCCGCACAAACATGGTGTTCATACTTCCGCATAATTCTGCGCCAAGAACCAATGAGCTACCAGTGGCAGCTCGATCGCGCCCACGGCCTTATCTTTGAGAAGCCACGTGAGAAGGGTTACAAACATCCGAAAGCCCTGCACTACGAGGTTACATCAATGGGCAACCTGTCAAGAAGATGTTGGTGGACACCGGAGCGTAGTCAATATAATGCCATACTCCATGCTACGACGCTTTGGGACGCCCACCGCAGATCCGATCAAAACCAACGCCACGTTAAGCGACTTCAACGGTCGATTGAAACGCAAGGCGATCGAACGTGGATCCGACCGCAAGGTGAAAACCATACCCACGCTATTTTTCGTCAGGATGCAAAAGCACCCACGCTGTCTTGCTAGGGAGAGATTGATTCACGCTAACTTCAGATTCCGTCCACGATGCACCAGGCTCAATACAAAGGATGGAGATGAAGTGGAGGTCATCCATGCAGATGATTCTATCGAGATCTCCATAGCTGGCATGAACGTCTGGGAAGCGTAAGACCAAGAGCCGATCTCGAATCAGTCTAGACGGCCAGAGCGCATTGAAGCTACAAAAAACGGGGTGAGGCTGGTCTTATCCACTGGCCTGACAGAGTAGAAAAGTCCACGATCATGCGTGGTACGGCCGATCCCTGCGATCGGCCACAAAAAATAAAAAGCAGCAATCATACGACAAGCAGATCACGTAGTCGTAGCAGGGAGATGCCCTGCCATTGTAAAACAATAAGGTGCAAACCGTCCTTGACTAATGCAATCAGAAAGGGGTCCGATTCAGGCAATCGGCCCAAATTATTTTTGTTATCCTCACCTACTGTTTGCCCTGTGCTTAGCATCGATTTAACAGGTGACGGAAAGCTAGGGTATGGGTTTACGTCCGCTGATGAACTAGAAGAAATTGACATTGGTCGTGGGGATAAGCCACGACCAACATTTATCAGCAAAAAGTTAGATCCGAGTCTGCGGGGTCCGATGATAGCCCTGTTGAAACAATATCCAGACTGCTTCGCCTGGGACTATACAGAGATGCCTGGGTTAGACAGGAGCATCATTGAGCATCGACTCCCGCTTAAAAGGATTTCGCCATTCCAGCAATGAGCACGGCGATGAAGGCCGAAATTCGAAGAAGTCAAGAAGGAGGTCGAGAAAATGTTGATGACCAAGTTAATCAGCCATGCAGTATGCCGAGTGGATTTCTAGTATCGCATAGAGAAAAAGGATGGCGTTGGCGTGTTGCCATAGATTTTCGGATCTCAACAGAGCTACCCCAAAGGATGAGTATCCGATGCCGTGGCGTAAACGTTAATCAATGCAGCGGTGGTCATAAGATCTTGAGCTTCATGGATGGCAATGCCGTTACAACCAAATTTTTATGGCTCCGTAAGACATACACAAGACTGCATTCAGAGTCCTGTGGTCGGTGGGGTTGTTTGAATATGTAGTCATGACGCTTTGATCAAGAATGCCGGTGCCACGCATCAAAGAGCCATGAATTATATTTTCCATGATCCGACGGCAAGCTGGTGGAAATTTACATCGATGACGTGGTGGTCAAGTCTGCTTCAAGGTAAGGACACTTGGACGATGAACGCGCCCCGACCGAACAAGAAAATTCGGGCTACGGATGAATCCAAAGAAGTGTGCCTTCGGGGTGACGGCCGGTCAGTTCTTGGGTTTTTTGGTCCATGAACACGGAATTGAGATCGGCCTGAAAAGTCAGGAGGCAGTGCGAACAATGAAGCCACCCACCACAAAGAAAGAACTGCAGTCTCTCATCGGCAAGATCAACTTCGTCAGAAGATTCATCTCCAATCCGTGAAGGATAGAGCCGCTCATGGGACTAGTGAAAATTAAATCGACGAGGAATTCATTGGGGCGTAACAACAACGAGCCTTCGACGAGATCAAAGAATATCCGACGGCCGCCTTGTTGGTTCCACCTCAGCCGGATGCACTGCTCTACATTTACTTGTCAAGAGTCGACACGCCCATCGCCTCGTGGTGGTGCAAGTTTATGATGGGCTGGAAGTCGTATTTTACATAAGGTAAGGATGCTAGACGCAGAGACAAGGTATCGATATCGATAAGTTGTGCCTCGCCGCTTTTCACCGCACTAAGCGCCCACATTTTGCTATCACGGAGATTATCATCATATGCAAATCGACGTCATAGCACATGCCGCCGGCCTATGTTGAAAGGCCGATCGGGCAAATGGATGTTTGCATTATCGGAGTTTGACATCCGTATCAACCCGCCAAAGCGCTAAGGACGCGTTGGCGACCTTATCGCGAAAGGATCAACACTAATATAGCAGATTGTCTATACGAGCGGCTATGTTTTTCGACGGATCGGTTTGTGATGGGTGTGGCATCGGCATGTTACTCGTGTCGCCTGGGCACCATTTTCCTTCTCCATCAGTTATCTCGCCTCGCACCAACAACGCCGCCGAGTACGAGGCGATACGCAAGGGAATGGAATTGCTCATCAAGCTGGAGCGTATAAAGGAAATTTTTGGAGACTCCAAGTTGGTGATTTCCCAACTCACGGAGGAATACAAGTGTGAGAGCAGTCCCTCTTCCCATTATGGCTACACCGCCGTGAGTCGATGGTGCAGTTCCGACATAAACTTCACCGCATCGCGGTCGCATCAATACCGAGGCGAATGATCTTGCCCAATGGCTTCGTGCTACAAGGATGTAGCAGAGGGAGCCGATGTTCAGGTACAGTTCCTGGACGCTGACGACTGGAGAGCCGATATCTTCAATTACTTGAAGGATTCGGCTCGGGGGGCACCTAAACGGATAAGGTACAAGGCCATGAAGTATGTGCTTATTGGGGATGACATGTTTTACAGGACTCTGGAGGGGTTATTGCTCAAATGCCTGGGGACAGCCGAGGCCAATCGGCTCCTACACGAGGTACACGAAGGCGCCTGTGGAACTCACCAATCAACTCACAAGATGAAATGGTTGATCAGGCGATCAGGGTTTTATTGGCCCACCATGCTCGAGGACTGTTTCAAGTACTACAAAGGGTGTCAAGCATGTCACAAATTTGGGAAAATTCAGATGGTACCACATGATGAACCCCATCAAGCCTTGGCCATTCCGAGGTTGGGGCATGGATATGATCGGCAAAATCAATCCTCCATCAAGCAAAGGCCACATGTGGATTTTGGCCATCACCGATTATTTCACTAAATGGGTGGAGGTCCCGATGAAATCAAGAAACTCAAAGGATGTTATCAACTTTGTGAAAGAACATGTCATCCATAGATTCGGATTCCCTAAACTATCACGACCGATGGAGGTTCGGTCTTCATTTCTCACGAGTTTAGAAAGTTCTGTGAGGACACGGGATCAAGCCGATCGATCATCTCCATACTATGCTCGTGCAAATGGGCAAGTCAAGCGTCCAACCAGAGCCTCATCAAGCTGATCAAGAGAAAAATCGATGAGCACCCTAGGCGCTGGCACGAGGTTTTGTCAGAGGCGTTATGGGCTTATCGCATGTCATGCCATGGAGCAATAAAAACCTCGCCATACCATCTAGTATATGGACAAGAAGCAGATGTTCGGGAAATTACGGCTAGATCCAGCGTGTCACTTTTCGTGACAATCTAACAATCGAAGAATATGCAACCCCGATGAGTGAGTGTTGAGGATTTAACTGAGCTCAGTCGTGGGTCGCTGAGAAAATCAAAGAGAACAAGGCCAAGGTGGCTCGTGCATATAACAAGAAAGTGAGGCCAAAGGAGTTCCACGTTGGTGATCTGGTGGGAAGTCAGGTTGCCATTAGGGACTAAGGATGCAACATATGGTAAATGGTCTCCAAATTGGCACGGGCCGTACAGGGTCGATCAAGTTTTAAGAGGAAACGCATACATGCTTGAGGAGCTGGACGGCGTAAAATTCCCAGTGGCGGTCAACGGTCAACATCTCAAGAAATATTTCCCAAGCATGTGGGATGATGGGCATTAAAATATGGGGGCCGATACATGAAATCGGCCAAGTAAAAAGCACGTGAGACGATGGACAGTAAAATGTGGGGGCCGATACATGAAATCGGCCAAATAAAAACGAAAATATATAGCCGATGCACGGTCAAGTAAAATGTGGATGCAACATATGGTAAATGTTATCGCCATATTTTGGCCAAAGAAGGAGATGGGCCGTGATCAAGATTGGCTTGGAAGATACGTATATTCAACATATTGTTGAATCGGCCTTGTGCGTGAATTTGGGCTAAATTGCCCGTGTATCTTGTATCGTAGTAGGTTCCGTTTCAGTTTAGGTAAAGATAGAGTTGTAGAGTTATTCCAAAGATAGAAAGTCTCCGGACTATAAATATGTACCTAGGGTTATCAAGAAAAAGAGGACAATCACGTTCACAACAAACATAATCTCAAGACGCCACCCCTTGTTTCTAGGGTTTCTTTCGGTAGTAATATCTCGCCTAGATCGCATCTTGCGATCTAGGCGATTTTTACTTATATGCTATTTGGTGTTACTCGTCATCAAGCCTTGTTGATGGCGAGTAACACTATTATCATAGATTTGTTGAGGCTAGCATCGGTGCTCTTCGCTATAATTGTTTAAGTTATGCCTCTAGTTACCCGCTACCTTTGCACCTTTTCCCAAGTGCAAGGGTAGCATCTTGCTTGATCTTTATTTAGCTGATTCGATCTGTTATGGTTGTGCCTTGTTCTCCAAGGTTTAGTTTGATATCTACGAGTCGCCTTGCAAACGGGTTGAACGATCCAAGAGTACGTAAGGACGGGTTTACTAGTTCTAGAGAAGTTGTTCCGTAATTGACTTTATGTCGGTTGTTAGGCCTCCTCTAGGGTTAGTTTTCATCATCTTTTGTATCTACCGTGCTCAATTACGTGTAGGATGTTCCAGCTTACGTGGTGAAAACGTTAAACCGTCAGAGATCGATTTAACTTGTAATGATAAAGCAAAACCCCATGTTATAGTAAATCTAATGCGTAACCATGGGATAATCGGCTCTAGGAGCCGATTCATGGAAACCTCGAGCCGTCACGGCTCGAATTTTACGATACTTGTTTACCATGCAGAAATCAATCGGAGCAATCCTTCACCTTCCGACCAGGTATAGGTCGTGGCACGCCTCGAACCAAGCCGTGACGTGCCGAGTTTTGCGGCCGCTGCCCGAGGGACCAGGGCCACCAAATAGTTCCGGGAGCCTCCTGCTCTTCGTGTTGCTCGTCGCTGCTCGCCGTGGTTTTGGCAGGCAACACATTCCGGCACGCCCGGTGGGACATTCAACAACATCTACATCAACATCCGACGCTGAGATGGGGGGATGCATCACCACGCATTTACGAGCCGCCAATAGCACAAGGCAAAGTATGACGAGATCAGAGCTCTCTTCGAAGCCGATCTCATTGGTTCTTTTGAGAGGACCCGTAAGCATGGCATCAAGTGGAGGGGGTTCTCACCCGAGGGTGCTCTTGATGAGGTGGATCTGTCTGTTCCTTCAGAGGAGCGCACCAGAGCTCTGCGACAGGAGGTCAACTACATGGTGGCTCATTCTCTTCACCGCCATTCTGAGAGCCCGTGAACGCTGAGCGGATCGCAGTTCGCGTAGTTCAGAGATCATGAAACATCAGTATTCTCCGTGGGGCCTACTCGGGACTCACCAGGAGAAAGACCGCCCAGCCGTGCCACCGCCATTCACACTTGCAGCCCGGAGCCGCCAGGCAGCCAAGACGTTGTCTACAAGGTGAGGCACCCAGCGATTGCCGCCTGTTGAACCACCTAAAGAAATCCCACATGGATATGTGTGCACGTGCGGGACTGCAATAACCGACACGCACCAACCAGATTGCAACCGCAGGGATTTCTCGTGAGTTCCCGGAGCAGGGTTTCAAAGAAGCGCTTCGAGCAGCGATGTCCGATGGACGCCGACAAACAAAGCGTGGCTAGCCAAGTATGCCACCGAACGAGTCATGAGAATCTAGCCCCGCAGCTCAAACAAGGAGCAAATCCGCACCATCTTGAGAGACAGTTCGCTTCGCGGTCAAGAGAAGGACAATTGGCTATTCAAAGCCGCACTTAACGAAGTTTGATCTCGATCCCGCCTCCCCAAGTATCGCCCCCGAGTTCTCAAGGTTCAGCGGATCGAAGGATCGAGCTCGATCGAGCACGTGAGCCGATACCGCACAGCTTGGGCATGATTTCAGATCGGATCAGCTGCGCGAAGATTCTTTGCGCAATCTCCGACAGACCAGCTTTTGGGTGGTACACCTCGCCACCGATTCGATTCTGCACTGGAAGCAACCGGAAGAGCAGTTCCACATTCATTATCATTCGTGAGGCTACCGAGGCTGGCATTGCGCACTGGCGCAGTGCGTGAAGCGGGAGAAATCAGCGAGTACATCCAGCGCTTCAGATCACTAAGAACCGATGTTACTCACCGTTTAATCGAGAAAGAAGCGATGAGCTAGCAAGTTGGGTCTCTCACCCATCAAGGATCGCTTTCAAGTAGAGTACAACTCATTGGCGACATGGCCCAAGTGACAATGTATGAACAACGCCACCCGAGTTGTACCAAGACAAGTTCAAACGTCCGATAGGCCTGGTCGATACGTAAGAAGATGATCCTACACAAGACCAGGAGGTGGCCAGCTGAATGGGCTCGGGGCGATCTGATCCCGCAAATGGGTGAAACAGAAGGGCCTGCAAAAGGGTTCGACTGATGTGAGCAAAGCCGCAGATATTCGATTTACTTTGAAGGAGAAGCAAGAGGTTACCCAAGGCCACAAAATCACGGCTCAGAAATGAACGGAGACCATACGCAAGTGGCATCACTGCTCACCCACACCACCAATGATTGCAAAGAGCTACGCCGCCAGATCCAAACAGCATAGAGCAAGGCCGTCGATCTCGGCGTTCGCCATGAAAGTAGACACAAACCCATTTCAAGGCCAACATGGTAGAACAGTCACTCCACGAGGCGTCACCGAGTTCTCGCTCGATGTTAATATGGCAGGATCTGGGTACCACCATGGCACACACAAGGAGGAAGGCGGTCGCCTGGGCAAAGAAAGAGAGGAGGCTGGTCCACGCGACCGCCCAGCCACAATGACAAAGCGGTATTTAACAGAGGAATGTGAGGAGAGTGCGATATCGAAGCCACATTCCACGATCTCCTTAACAAGTATGAGCGCCAAGATGACCAACGTCGCCGCGCGATGGAGACGATGAAGGATATGAGCACCTCGCTAGGGGACCGTTAAAAGAAAAGGAAGGCGCAGAAAACATTGGGATTGTCCTTTCTTCAAGTATTGCTGGATGCGGAATGAGCCGATTGCCTACAATGGACAACCGCCGGAATGTGGACAGAGGGAGGACACGGGCCGATTTCAGTGTTCAAACGCCTAGGGCCTCTCCCACCTCGAGCCGGGCATAGGAGTCCGCCGAGCAAAAGAACTCGAGAAGCCAAGGGATGACAAAGAAGAAGATGATATCACCGTCCAAGGTGGTGTCCCGACGGACTCATATACCCAAAAGCATAGAGTGCAGCGTCACAGAATTTGGAGGAAGTCAAGCGCAGATATCCACGCTTTGAAGAAAGCACGCCCGATCCGCCGTTAAAATTAGGCAGACCTTGGAAACGGAAGACCGCCGAAAAGGAAAGAGTGGCGCCTAAACCGGTAAAAGCCGATGCAAAGACATCGGTGGCACAAACATGGTGTTCATACTTCCGCCGTAATTTCGCGCCAAGAACCAATGAGCTACCAAAGCACAGTTTCGATCGCGCCCACGGGTTATCTTTGAGAAGCCACGTGAGAAGGGTTACAAACATCCGAAAGCCCTGCCTATGAGGTTACATCGATGGGCAACCTGTCGAAGATGTTGGTGGACACCGAGCGGCAATATAATGCCATACTCCATGCTACGCGCTTTGGGACGCCCACCGCAGATCTGATCAAAACCAACGCCACGTTAAGCGACTTCAACGGTCGACTTGAAACGCAAGGCGATCGAACGTGGATCTGACCGTGGGCAGGAAAACCATACCCACGCTATTTTTTCGTGGACAGCAAAGCACCTACTGTCTTGCTAGGAGAGATTGATTCACGCGACCGCTGCATTCCCCACGATGCACCAAAGGCCTACAAAGGATGGAGATGAAGTGGAGGTCATCCATGCAGATGATTCTATCGAGATCTCCATAGCTGGCATGAACGTCGGGAAGCGAAGACCAAGAGCCGATCTCCGAATCAGTCTAGACGGCTGTGAGCGCATTGAAGCTACAAAAAACGGGGTGAGGCTGGTCTTATCCACTGGCCTGACAGAGTAGAAAAGTCCACGATCATGCGTGGTACGGCCGATCCCTGCGATCGGCCACAAAAAATAAAAAGCAGCAATCATACGATAAGCAGATCACGTAGTCGTAGCAGGGAGATGCCCTGCCATTGTAAAACAATAAGGTGTAAACCCTAATGCAATCAGAAAGGGGTCCGATTCAGGCAATCGGCCCAAATTATTTTTGTTATCCTCACCTACTGTTTGCCCTGTTCTTAGCATCGATTTGACAGGTAACGGAAAGCTAGGGTATGGGTTTACGTCCGCTGATGAACTAGAAGAAATCGACATTGGTCCTGGGGATAAGACACGACCAACATTTATCAGCAAAAAGTTAGATCCGAGTCTGCGGGGTCCGATGATAGCCCTGTTGAAACAATATCCAGACTGCTTCGCCTGGGACTATACAGAGATGCCTGGGTTAGACAGGAGCATCATTGAGCATCGACTCCCGCTTAAAAAAGGATTTCGGCCATTTCAGCAGCGAGCACGACAGATGAAGGCCGAAATTCTGGAAGAAGTCAAGAAGGAGGTCGAGAAAATGTTGACCAAGTTAATCAGCCATGTGTATGCCGAGTGGATTTCTAGTATCGCACTGAGAGAAAAAGGATGGCCATGGCGTGTTGCCATAGATTTTCGGGATCTCAACAGCTACCCCAAAGGATGAGTATCCGATGCGTGGCGTAAACGTTAATCAATGCAGCGGCTGGTCATAAGATCTTGAGCTTCATGGATGGCAATGCCGTTACAACCAAATTTTATGGCTCCAAGACATACACAAGACCGCATTCGAGTCCGTGGTCGTGGGGTTGTTTGAATATGTAGTCATGACGTTTGATCAAGAATGCGGTGCGGTGCACGCATCAAAGAGCCATGAATTATATTTTCCATGATCCGATCGGCAAGATGGTGGAAATTTACATCGATGACGTGGTGGTCAAGTCTGCTTCAAGCAAGGACACTTGGACGATCTCAACGCGTCTGGACCAAACAAGAAAATTCGCTACGGATGAATCCAAAGAAGTGTGCTTCGGGTGACGGCCGGTTCTTGGGTTTTGGTCCATGAACGCAGAATTGAGATCGGCCTGAAAAGTCAGGAGGCAGTGCGAACAATGAAGCCACCCACCACAAAGAAAGAACTGCAGTCTCTCATCGGCAAGATCAACTTCGTCAGAAGATTCATCTCCAATCTGTCAGGAAGGATAGAGCCATTCATGGGACTAGTGAAAATTAAATCTGACGAGGAATTCCGCTGGGGGGCAGAACAACAATGAGCCTTCGACGAGATCAAAGAATATCTGACGAAGCCGCCAGTGTTGGTTCCACCCACGGATGCATCGTTCTACATTTACTTGTCAAGAGTCGACACGCCCATCGCCTCTGGTGGTGCAAGTTTATGATGGGATGGAGCGAGTCGTATTTTACATAAGCGTAGGATGCTGACGCAGAGACAAGGTATCCGATATCGATAAGTTGTGCATCTGCCGCTTTTCACCGCACTAAGCTGCGCCACATTTTGCTATCGCCGGAGATTATCATCATATGCACCGACGTCATAAAGCACATGTCGCCTCCTATGTTGAAAGGCCGACTAGGCAAATGGATGTTTGCATTATCGGAGTTTGACATCCGTATCAACCCGCGAAAGCGCTTAAGGGACAGGCTACGACCTTATCGCTGAAAGGATCAACACTAATATAGCAGCATTGTCTATACGAGCGTGGGCTATGTTTTTCGACGGATCGGTTTGTGACGATGGGTGTGGCATCGGCATGCTACTCGTGTCGCCCCGGGGGGCACCATTTTCCTTCTCCATCAGGTTATCTGCCCCTCGCACCAACAACGTCGCTGAGTACGAGGCGATACACAAGGGAATGGAATTGCTCATCGGAGCGTATGGAAATTTTTGGAGACTCCAAGTTGGTGATTTCCCAACTCATGGAGGAATACAAGTGTGAGAGCGAGTCCCTCTTCCCATTATGGCTACACTGTCATGAGCTGATGGCGCAGTTCCGATACATAAACTTCACCTGGATCCCGCGATCGCAGTATCACCGAGGCGAATGATCTTGCCCAAATGGCTTCAGGCTACAAGGATGTAGCAGAGGGAGCCGATGTTCAGGTACAGTTCCTGGACGCTGACGACTGGAGAGCCGATATCTTCAATTACTTGAAGGATTCGGCTCGGGGGGCACCTAAACGGATAAGGTACAAGGCCATGAAGTATGTGCTTATTGGGGATGACATGTTTTACAGGACTCTGGAGGGGTTATTGCTCAAATGCCTGGGAACAGCCGAGGCCAATCGGCTCCTACACGAGGTACACGAAGGCGCCTGTGGAACTCACCAATCAGCTCACAAGATGAAATGGTTGATCAGGCGATCAGGGTTTTATTGGCCCACCATGCTCGAGGACTGTTTCAAGTACTACAAAGGGTGTCAAGCATGTCAGAAATTTGGGAAAATTCAGATGGTACCCGCGTCAGCGATGAACCCCATCATCAAGCCTTGGCCATTCCGAGGTTGGGGCATGGATATGATCGGCAAAATCAATCCTCCATCAAGCAAAGGCCACATGTGGATTTTGGCCATCACTGATTATTTCACTAAATGGGTGGAGGCTGTCCCGATGAAATCAGTAAACTCAAAGGATGTTATCAACTTTGTGAAAGAACATGTCATCCATAGATTCGGGATTCCCCAAACTATCACGACCGATGGAGGTTCGGTCTTCATTTCTCACGAGTTTAGAAAGTTCTGTGAGGACACGGGGATCAAGCTGATCAGATCATCTCCATACTATGCTCAGGCAAATGGGCAAGCTGAAGCATCCAACCAGAGCCTCATCAAGCTGATCAAGAGAAAAGTCGATGAGCACCCTAGGCGTTGGCACGAGGTTTTGTTAGAGGCGTTATGGGCTTATCGCATGTCATGCCATGGAGCGATAAAAACCTCGCCATACCATCTAGTATATGGACAAGAAGCCGTATTTCCCTGGGAAATTACGGCTGGATCGAGGCGTGTCACTTTTCAGGAGAATCTAACAACTGAAGAATATGCAACCCTGATGAGTGACAGTGTTGAGGATTTAACTGAGCTCAGGTTGTGGTCGCTTGAGAAAATCAAAGAAAACAAGGCCAAGGTGGCTCGTGCATATAACAAGAAAGTGAGGCCAAAGGAGTTCCACGTTGGTGATCTGGTGTGGGAAGCTGTGTTGCCATTAGGGACTAAGGATGCAACATATGGTAAATGGTCTCCAAATTGGCACGGGCCGTACAGGGTCGGTCAAGTTTTAAGAGGAAACGCATACATGCTTGAGGAGCCGGACGGCGTAAAATTCCCAGTGGCGGTCAACGGTCAACATCTCAAGAAATATTTCCCAAGCATGTGGGATGATGGGCAGTAAAATATGGGGGCCGATACATGAAATCGTCCAAGTAAAAAGAACGTGAGACGATGGACAGTAAAATGTGGGGGCCGATACATGAAATCGGCCAAATAAAAACAAAAATATATAGCCGATGCACGGTCATCGACTCTAGAGGTTTAATATGTTACAAACAGGTGCCGCTTACGTCACGCACTCATCAAGAAATGCTTCAAGGCGTGGAGGGCGCCAAGACGACACGATCCACCTCGGCGATCTCGGCCGTCATCTTCATCCTTGCCCGTCACTAGCTGCTTGTTCAGGCACGTATTTACGCAGATCGATCTTCATTTGAGCTTTGAGGCTTTACGCCGTCTTGAGAGCGGGCGATGGATTCTTCCTTGTCACGAATGAGCTGTTTAGTCGCCGGACCTTCTCTTCAAGATCTTCCAACTCCTCTTCAAGGATGCGAGCTCGGCGGCATCGAGAGGTGTCGGTTTGGCATCCAGACGCCTTTCTCGTTGAGTCATGCATCTGCGATATTGGCTTTCGGGAGTTGGGCGCAGCATGACGATCCTCTCACGAGCTAACTTCACCCTTGGCCCGTAGAAAGACAGAGTTACAATGGCCAAAGCTTCACCGCAATGCTACCGAATTGGTCTTTTATTTCAGCCAGGACGCTCTTCACCTCCTCAGAACCCTCGATCAGCTCTTCGATCGGGGAGGACAGCAGGGCTTTAAGACGCTGGAATTGAGGTGGAACAACCCTGGCTCGTGGTTCATCAGCAGCGACGGAGGGAGTTGGTTCGATGGATTCAGGGTCGAAAGTCAGCAAACCTGAAATATCACAACTCTGGCAGCCCGAAAAGCGTCAGTATGCGTCCAAACATGTAAGGATGAGCCGAAAGAACCTAAACGTACCTCTCCTAAGGTCGAGGGGATAGCCGATGAGGAGACGATCGGTTTGTGTGTGGTCGCTGGGGGCTTGGCCAGAGTGGTAGCCGTTTCATCTGCACCTTCGGGGATTGCCAGATCCGGTATCGGAACTGCCCCGGCTTTCCCACTGGAAACGTCAGTCGTCTGCATGAAAGGTGTTCTAGCCGATGTAAATAATGATAAATCGGCAGACAAAAGGAAACAAGTAGTAAGAGCATGAAGGGTGGTGATTTTCGAAACCTCCTGGCTCGACGAAGAAGCTTGCAGTCCTTTGCGAGCTCTTTTGGGACTCAGAACAGCCCCGACCGGGTGCTCTCGGGGTGAGGTTCAGAGCCGACCTTTTCCGGAAGCCGATGGTGGTGAATCCTGGTTAGGTGTGATGGTCCTCTCTCGAATCCGTTGGGCCTAGTTCTCCTCGATTGTTCAGGTATCCTCACCGGAGGTGTCTTCAACGAAGCCCGTAAAGGGAGAACCAAGCGCGAGCATGTCTGCAAGAATGGAAGAATGACAAGGATCGACCAAGGCCTGAATCACCTTACATGCGAGCTGTCGGAGAAGGGCTCCTCAAGGTCTTCTGGCAGCTACCTTCCTCACCATCGTTCTGGTTTTAGTCGAACTCGAGGGCAGTGACTTAGGAGTTCTTGGGTTCTTGGAAGCCGATTGTGGTGTTATCGGCTTTACGCATTATGGCCTTTTTCGAGGTGGCGAAGTTTTGCGTAAAAGAACCACAGGTGGCGGAAAGAACTCGAAGGGGGAGCCATCATCGCATGCGTGGGCTCAGGCCATCTTGTTGCTGCAGAGAAAGAGTGGATTAGTAGAAGGATCATTTGTGAGCTGCATCAAGAAAATTTGCAAGTAGTGGTACCTGCTCCACGGGATGTCATAGTCGACATCGAGCTGTTTCAAAGAACGGTCCCAGAGCTTTCAAAGCGTGAGTCTTCCACATCGACCACCGCCTTCAAAGCCATCGGTTGATGAGGCAAAGGTGAGGTCTTTGGGAAGTGGGATGGTCGAGCATCAAAGAAGGAATAACACCTTTGGTCGGGAGAGGATCGAGCAGTCGGCTCTCTCTGAAGGTGATGGAGAAAGAAGGGGAGGTACTTGTCCAAGGCCAAATTGGCGAGCCACTACGATCGTGGTAGAATTCATACCAGGTTTGATTATTCTGCTGATACTCATGCCAACCGGAAGGAAACAGGACGAATCACGGTGGAAAAGAGCTGCCGAGTACTAGTGTCATCGGCAAAATTTTCCAGCTGAAGGAGAGTGGATTTTCAAAGTGTTCGATTCCTCCATGTAAGGGAAGAAGGTAGGGTTGTCCGGCCTTGGAAGAAAGTCTTGAACCACTTGGATGCCTCTGAGGGCCATCGCCTGGCAGTCTATACAAAGCTTGGCCATAACTAGTGCATCGGATCTTCCTTTGACATCCGGAAAGGTACAACTCGCCAAAAGGGGAAGTTTGGGATGTTTTGGAAATACAGCTGAGCCCATAGCTGAATAAACCACCAAGGACCACTGTTTTGCTATGCCGGAGAACACGATGACATCAACTGGAGGTATCGATAGACTTCTCCAAGGAGCAGTTTGCCGAGGCCAAGTTGAGTACCTTGGCCGTTCAGGCTAAGGAGAGATAGTTTTTGGTTGGAGCAAGGAAGGTCCACAGAATATGAAATGCTCCGGCGAAGTTGATAAAGGTGTATGTTCTTTCTCCGACAGGCCCTTTGTTTTCATATGGCGTTGGAGGTAGGCACCCGGTTAAATGCGATCATTTTAGAAGATAGTTTGTAGGGGACTTTGGTCAAAGGCGGAGGGTCTGATGTAACATCCGACGTTGATCATCACCACGTCTAACAAGGTTGGTGACATAGGGCCATGACCGAACATAAAACAGTTCGAGCGTCGCACTGAAGTAGCCGATGGTTTTGAGGTTCTCATGTTTCTCAAGAGGGACAATGATAAATGCAAGGCATCGGCTATTCTGTGGTTTCCCATTGGGATTGGTAAGCTCTAGCTACTCGCTGAACCAAGAGACCCAGTGTTGGGGATTAGGCCAGGCTCATGACGATGGCCCAAGAGTTCAGATCTAGGTCTTGGCTTTACGAAGGATTCTGTTTTCAAGAAGAAATCGACAAGGTGACTAGAATCAGAGGCCAAGACAGAGGGAATTTGGGAGAGAAGGATGCGGCAGCAGAATGTCTGAAACCTAGAAAGTTTAATTGTGGAATAAAGGCATTAATTCAGGTGTTCGCCATTAAATTCTAACATCGCTCGTTGCGCGAGGAGTAGGCGTACCTTGCACGGAGACCTCTGGATTGGTGTTGGACGATTCCGCCATCTAGTTTGCCGGCGGAGATGGATCTATGTAGTTGAGGATTGAGGGTTCTTGTCGCTGTGAGCTCAATCTGGTCGGTGGGTAATTGGAGATCTAGGTCGCCCTTTTTGAAGAGAGTCGCAGGTTACCGTTTGAAACTGAAAAGCAGTCGCTTAGATTTGCCTAAATATGCGACCAATTTTTGACCTTGTCAACGTTTTGGGAAAGCCGATGTGCATCGGCTCTTTGAGCTTTGATTTGGTTGTGGAATGAGTGGTGTGGTGAAAGCCGATGCAGCGTTATCGGCTTCGAGTATCGATCTATTTTGGCTATCGGCAAATTGGGTAAAAAAGCAATCTTCGAGAAACAGATTTTCATTCATTCAAAAGCTGATTGCTTACAAAAGGCTGATTGATTACAAAAGGGAGCTTACTACTACTACTACTGGTTCCTAATCTAGAGGCCGAGGTCGTCGCTGTCGTCGCCGCCGTCTTGTTCGCCGTCAAAGATCGCCGCTCTTCTGCCGCCGCCGTCAGCTGGGGCCTCCTCATCCTCGCCGTCGCCTTCGTGTCCTCGCTGGACCCGGCGGAAGTACTTCACCGGGGTACTCCTCGGAGGAGGTGTCCTCCTCTTCCTCCTTCCTCCTCCTCGTCGGAGTCGACGCCGCCAGACATGGCGTCGTGCCGGTCTTCTCGCCTCAGCCTCCATCGGCAAGGAACTGCAGGTCTTCCTCGCCATCGATCAAGGACACGCCGTCCCGACCAAGCGGCGAAATCCCAATCCTCTCGTCCACCATTGTGGGCGCGAGAGGTCTGATCCGCCGTCGGCGGTGCTCGCGCCTCTCTCGGCCGCTCATTGAGTTGGAGGCTTGGGAGGACAGGCGGATGAGAGGAGGCCATGGCGGAGAAAGAGGGTTTTTCATGGAGGAAGAAGGGTTTTTTGGCTGCTGGAGGAAGATGGGGACTGCAAACTGCTTAGATGAATTTAAATAAGGGGAATAGTATGAAGCGGTTCAATGCTATAGCGGTTTCCCAGAATGTACTGCCGAAGTTGTCAAATCATGCACTGCGGAGAAGTGGAGAAGACAAGGCATCATGATGAGGGGGTGGCGTGACGATCCTGTTCTGCAACGCATTCTGTCAACGCGCAACCCGATACAAAAAAAGGAGAAGGAAAAAACAGAGTGGTTTTGGAATTATTATTGCCAAAACCAGGGGGGCATGTGTTATCGCCATATTTTGGCCAAAGAAGGAGATGGGCCGTAATCAAGATGGGCTTGGAAGATACGTATATTCAACATATTGTTGAATCGGCCTTGTGCGTGAATTTGGGCTAAATTGCCCGTGTATCTTGTATCGTAGTAGGTTCCGTTTCAGTTTAGGTAAAGATAGAGTTGTAGAGTTATTCCAAAGATAGAAAGTCTCCGGACTATAAATATGTACCTAGGATTATCAAGAAAAAGAGGACAATCACGTTCACAACAAACATAATCTCAAGATCGCCACCCCTTGTTTCTAGGGTTTCTTTCGGGTAAGTGTCATGCTGTCTAGATCGCATCTTGCGATCTAGGCAGTATTTTTACTTATGCGTTATTTGGTGTTACTCGTACTGAAGCCTTGTTGATGGCGAGTAACACTATTATCATAGATTTGTTGAGGCTAGCATCGGTGCTCTTCGCTATAATTGTTTAAGTTATGCTGCCTCTAGTTACCCCGCTACCTTTGCACCTTTTCCCAAGTGCAAGGGTAGCATCTTGCTTGATCTTTATTTAGCTGATTCGATCTGTTATGGTTGTGCCTTGTTCTCCAAGGTTTAGTTTGATATCTACGTAGTCAGGCCTTGCAAACGGGTTGAACGATCCAAGAGTACGTGGGACGTGGTTTACTAGTTCTAGAGAAGTTGTTCCGGTAATTGACTTTACGTCGGTTGTTAGGCCTCCTCTAGGGTTAGTTTTCTATCATCTTTTGTATCTACCAGGCTCAATTACGTGGGATGATGGGCAGTAAAATATGGGGGCCGATACATGAAATCGGCCAAGTAAAAAGCACGTGAGACGATGGACAGTAAAATGTGGGGGCCGATACATGAAATCGGCCAAATAAAAACAAAAATATATAGCCGATGCACGGTCATCGACTCTAGAGGTTCACATATGTTACAAAGCGCCATACGCAAGCCATCAAGAAATGCTTCAAGGCGTGAGGGCGCCAAGACGGACACGATCCACCTCGGCGATCTCGGCCGTCATCTTCATCCTTGCCCGTCACTAGCTGCTTGTTCAGGCACGTATTTACGCCAGATCGGTCTTCATTTGAGCTTTGAGGCTTTACGCCGTCTTTAGAGCGGGCGATGGATTCTTCCTTGTCACTAATGAGCTGTTTAGTCGCCCGGACCTTCTCTTCAAGATCTTCCAACTCCCTCTTCAAGGATGCGAGCTCGGCGGTACTGACAGAGGTGTCAGTTTTGGCATCCGTGAGACGCTTTTCTCGCTGGAGTCACGGCATCCGTCTGCGATATTGGCTTTCGATGGGAGTTAGGCGGCGCAGACGATCCTCACGAGCTAACTTCACCTTGGCCCAGAAAGAGAGTTACAACTGCCAAAGCTTCACCCGCAATGCTACTTTGAGTTGGTCTTTTATTTCAGGGACGCTCTTCACCTCCTCGTAACCCTCGATCCTCTTCGATCGGGAGGACAGCAGGCTTTAAGACGCTGGAATTGAGGTGGAACAACCTGGCTCGTGGTTCATCAGCAGCGACGGAGGAGTTGGTTCGATGGATTCAGGTCGAAAGTCGCAAACCTGAAATATCACAACTCGCAGCCCGAAAAGCGCCGATATCGTCCAAACATGTAAGGATGAGCCGAAGAACCTAAACGCATTCTCCTAAGGTCGAGGGATAGCCGATGAGGAGACGATCGGTTGTGTGTGGTCGCTGGGGCTTGGCAGTGGTAGCCGTTCATCCGCCTTCGGGATTGCGGATCCGTATCGGAACTGCCCGCTTTCCAAGAAACGCTATCGTTCGCATGAAAGGTGTTCTAGCCGATGTAAATAATGATAAATCGGCAGACAAAAGGAAACAAGTAGTAAGAGCATGAAGGGTGGTGATTTTCGAAACCTCCTGGCTCGACGAAGAAGCTTGCAGTCCTTTGCGAGCTCTTTTGGGACCCGCAGCTGGCCCCGCCTCGACTGGTGCTCGGGGGGCAGTAGGTTCAGGAGCCGACCTTTTCCTGGAAGCCGATGGTGGTGAATCTGGCTGGTTAGGTGTGATGGTCCTCTCGGAATCCGTTGGGCCTAGTTCTCCTCGATTGTTCTGGGTATCCTCACTGGAGGTGTCTTCAACGGAAGCCTGTAAAAGGGGAGAACCGAAGCGCGAGCATGTCTCAAGAATGGAAGAATGACAAGGATCGACCAAGGCCCTGAATCAGCTTACATGCGAGTCTCGAGAAGGGCTCGCGCCTCAAGGTCTTCTTCCCCGGCTACCTTCCTCACCATCGCTGGTTTTAGTCGAACTCGAGGGCTGACTTAGAGTTGTTGGTTCTTGGAAGCCGATTGTGGTGTTATCGGTACATTTACGCATTATGGCCTTTTTCGAGGTGGCGAGTTTTTGCGAAAAAGAACCACAGAGCCGGAAAGAACTCGAAGGGGGAGCCATCACTGTGCGTGGGCTCAGGGCCATCTTGTTGCTGCAGAGAGAAAGAGTGGATTAGTAGAAGGATCATTTGTGAGCTGCATCAAGAAAATTTGCAAGTAGTGGTACCTGTTCCACGGGAATGTCATTGTCAGCATCGAGCTGTTTCAGCAACGGTCCCAGAGCTTTCCTGAAAGCGTGAGTCTTCCACATCGACCACCAGTCTTCAAAGCCATCGGTTGATGAGGCAAAGGTGAGGTCGTTGGGAATTGGGATGGTCAGAGCATCAAAAAAGGAATAACACCTTTGGCTGGGGAGAGGATCAGGCCAGTCCGCTCTCTCCAAGGTGATGGAGGAAGAAGTGGGAGGTACTTGTCCAAGGCCAAATTGGCGAGCCACTACGACTGGTAGAATTCATACCAGGTTTGATTATTCATTGGACGTACTCATGCCAACGGAAGGAAACAGGGACGAATCACGGTGGAAAAGAGTCACGAAAAGCTAGTGTCATCGGAAAATTGTCACTGAAGGAGAGTGGATTTTCAAAGTGTTCCGATTCCTCCATGTAAGGGAAGAAGGTAGGGTTGTCCAGGCCTTGGAAGAAAGTGCTGAACCACTTGGATGCCTCCTGAGGGGTCAGTTTACTGCCTGGCAGTCTATACAAAGCTTGGCCATAACTAGTGCATCGGATCTGCTTCCCTTTGACATCTGGAAAGGTACAACTCGCCAAAAGGGGGAAGTTTGGGATGTGGTTTTGGAAATACAGCTGAGCCCATAGCTGAATAAACCACCAAGGACCACCTGTTTGATTGCTATGCCGGAAGAACAAATGACAGACATCAACTGGAGGTATCGATAGACTTCTCCAAGGAACAGTTTGCTGAGGCCAAGTTGAGTACCTTTGGCCAGTTCGTGGGCTAAGGAGAGATAGTTTTTGTTGGAGCAAGGAAGGGCCACGAATATGAAATGCTCCGGCAAAGTTGAGAAAGGCTGTATGTTCTTTCTCCGACAGGCCTTTGTTTTCATATGGCGTTGGAGGTAGGCACCCCGATTGCGATGCTTTTAGAAGACAGCTTGTAGGGGACTTTGGTCAGTTTAAAAGCAGAGGGGCTGGGTGATGTAACATCCAGACCAGTGATCATCACCACGTCCAACAAGGTTGGTGACATAGGGCCATGACCGAACATAAAACAGTTGAGCATCGCACTGAAGTAGCCGATGGTTTTGAAGGTTCTCATGTTTCTCAAGAGGGGACAATGATAAATGCAAGGCATCGGCTATTCTGTGGTTTCCATTGGGATTGGTAAGCTCTAGCTACTCACTGAACCAAGAGACCCAAGTTCGTGGGATTAGGCGAGCTCGCAGCAATCGGCCCAAGAGTTCGAATCTAGGTCTTGGCTTCAAGCGGATTCTGCTTGCTTCAAGAAATCAGATGGGATAAGGGGACTAGAATCAGACGAGGGCCAAGACAGGGAATTTGGGAGAGAAGGATGCGGCAGAATGTGAAACCTAGAAAGTTTAATGGTGGAATAAAGGCATTAATTCGGTGTTCGCCATTAAATTCTAACATCGCGTCGATGCGAGGAGTAGGCGCGTACCTTCGCACCGGAGACCTCTGGATTGGTGTTGGACGATTCCGCCATCTAGTTTGCCGGAGATGGATCTATGCGCTTGAGGATTGAGGGTTCTTGTCGCTGTGAGCTCAATCTGGTCGGTGGTAATTGGAGATCTAGGTCCTTTTGAAGAGAGTCGCAGGTTACCGTTTGAAACTGAAAAGCAGTCGCTTAGATTTGCCTAAATATGCGACCAATTTTTGACCTTGTCAACGTTTTTGGGAAAGCCGATGTGCATCGGCTCTTTGAGCTTTGATTTGGTTGACGGAATGAGTGCAGTGTGGTGAAAGCCGATGCAGCGTTATCGGCTTCTGGAGTATCGATCTATTTTGGCTATCGGCAAAATTGGGGCGAAAAAAGCAATCTTCGAGAAACAGATTTTCATTCATTCATTCAAAAGCTGATTGCTTACAAAAGGCTGATTGATTACAAAAGGGAGCTTACTACTACTACTACTGGTTCCTAATCTAGAGGCCGAGGTCGTCGCCGCTGTCGTCGCCGCCGTCTTGTTCATTGCCTCGCCGGGCGTCGTCTTCACCGCCTTCTTTGAAGAAGCCAGCGGGGGCCTCCTCATCCTCGTCGTCGTCTTCGGTGTCCTCGCTGGACCCGGCGCGGAAGTACTTCACCGGCTGGTACTCCTCGGAGGAGGTGTCCTCCTCTTCCTCCTCTTCCTCCTCCTCGTCGGAGGAGTCGACGTCGTCCCAGGACATGGCGTCGTAGGTGCTGTCTGCCTCCAGTTCTCCATCGGCAAGGAACTGCAGGTCCTCCTCGCCATCAGTCAAGGACGTGCCCTCCGACTGCGCGATCCCAATCCTCTCGTCCCACCATTGTGGGGCGAGAGTGTCTGCCACGCCGTCGGTGCTCGCGCCGCTCTCGGTCGCTCATTGAGTTGGAGGCTTGGGAGGACAGGCGATGAAGCGGAGGAGGCCATGGCGGAGAAAGAGGGTTTTTTCAAGGAGGAAGAAGGGTTTTTGGCTGGAGGAAGATGGGACCAAACTGCTTAGATGAATTTAAATAAGGGGAATAGTATGAAGCGGTTCAATGCTATAGCGGTTTCCCAGAATGTACTGCCGAAGTTGTCAAATCATGCACTGCGGAGAAGTGGAGAAGACAAGGCATCATGATGAGGGGTGGCGTGCGATCCTGATTCGCAACGATCGCCAACATCAGCAACCCGATACAAAAAAAAGGAGAAGGAAAAAACAGAGTGGTTTTGGAATTATTATTGCCAAAACCAGGGGGGCATGTGTTATCGCCATATTTTGGCCAAAGAAGGAGATGGGCCATAATCAAGATGGGCATGGAAGATACGTATATTCAACATATTGTTGAATCGGCCTTGTGCGTGAATTTGGGCTAAATTGCCCGTGTATCTTGTATCGTAGTAGGTTCCGTTTCAGTTTAGGTAAAGATAGAGTTGTAGAGTTATTCCAAAGATAGAAAGTCTCCGGACTATAAATATGTACCTAGGATTATCAAGAAAAAGAGGACAATCACGTTCACAACAAACATAATCTCGGCGCATCGCCACCCCTTGTTTCTAGGGTTTCTTTCGGGTAAGTGTCATGCTCTTGCGATCTAGGCAGTATTTTTATTTATGCGTTATTTGGTGTTACTCGTACTGAAGCCTTGTTGATGGCGAGTAACACTATTATCATAGATTTGTTGAGGCTAGCATCGGTGCTCTTCGCTATAATTGTTTAAGTTATGCTGCCTCTAGTTACCCCGCTACCTTTGCACCTTTTCCCAAGTGCAAGGGTAGCATCTTGCTTGATCTTTATTTAGCTGATTCGATCTGTTATGGTTGTGCCTTGTTCTCCAAGGTTTAGTTTGATATCTACGTAGTCAGGCCTTGCAAACGGGTTGAACGATCCAAGAAAATGCGGGACGTGGTTTACTAGTTCTAGAGAAGTTGTTCCGGTAATTGACTTTCGTCGGTTGTTAGGCCTCCTCTAGGGTTAGTTTTCTATCATCTTTGTATCTACCAGGCTCAATTACGTGGGATGATGGGCAGTAAAATATGGGGGCCGATACATGAAATCGGCCAAGTAAAAAGCACGTGAGACGATGGACAGTAAAATGTGGGGGCCGATACATGAAATCGGCCAAATAAAAACAAAAATATATAGCCGATGCACGGTCATCGACTCTAGAGGTTCACATATGTTACAAACAAAGCGGTGCGGTTTACGCACGTACTCTTGAAGAAATGCTTCGAAGGCGTGGAGGGCGTCAGCACGGACACGATCCACCTCGGCGATCTCGGCTTCGTCATCTTCATCCTTGCCCGTCACTAGCTGCTTGTTCAGGGCACGTATTTCTGCCAGATCGGTCTTCATTTGAGCTTTGAGGCTTTCTGCTTCGTCTTGAGAGCGGGCGATGGATTCTTCCTTGTCACGAATGAGCTGTTTAGTCGCCCGGACCTTCTCTTCAAGATATTCCAACGCCCTCTACAAGGATGCGAGCTCGGCATCGACAGAGGTGTCGATTTTGGCATCGAGACGCCTTTTCTCGTTGAGTCACGGCATCCGCCATGCGATATTGGCTTTCGAGTGGGAGTTGGGCGCAGATCGATCCTCTCACGAGCTAACTTCACCCTTGGCCCGTAGAAAGACGAGTTACAACTGGCCAAAGCTTCACCTGCAATGCTACTGGGAGTTGGTCTTTTATTTTAGCCAGGACGCTCTTCACCTCCTCAGAACCCTCGATCAGCTCTTCGATCGGGGAGGACAGCAAGGCTTTAAGACGCTGGAATTGAGGTGGAACAACCCGGCTCGTGGTTCATCAAGAGCGAGGAGTTGGTTCGATGGATTCGTGGTCGAAAGTCGCAAACCTGAAATATCACAACTCCTGGCAGCCCGAGCGTCGGTGGCCCAAACATGTAAGGATGAGCCGAAAGAACCTAAACGTACCTCTCCTAAGGTCGAGGGGATAGCCGATGAGGAGACGATCGGTTTGTGTGTGGTCGCTGGGGGCTTGGCCAGAGTGGTAGCCGTTTCATCTGCACCTTCGGGATTGGATCCGTATCGGAACTTGCCTTTCCCACTGAAACGTCGATCGTGCATGAAAAGGTGTTCTAGCCGATGTAAATAATGATAAATCGGCAGACAAAAGGAAACAAGTAGTAAGAGCATGAAGGGTGGTGATTTTCGAAACCTCCTGGCTCGACGAAGAAGCTTGCAGTCCTTTGCGAGCTCTTTTGGGACCCGCAGCTGGCCCCGCCTCGACTGGTGCTCGGGGGGCAGTAGGTTCAGGAGCCGACCTTTTCCTGGAAGCCGATGGTGGTGAATCTGGCTGGTTCGGTGTGATGGTCCTCTCGGAATCCGTTGGGCCTAGTTCTCCTCGATTGGTCAGGTATCTCACCTTTGGAGGTGTCTTCGACGGAAGCTTTGTAAAGGGAGAACCATGGCGCGAGCATGTCTGCAAGAATGGAAGAATGACAAGGATCGACCAAGGCCTGAATCACTTACGAGCCGGGAGAAGGGCTCCGGCGCCTCAAGGTCTTCTGGCAGCTACCTTCCTCACCATCGTTCTGGTTTTAGTCAACTCGAGGGCACGACTTAGGAGTTGTTGGGTTCTTGGAAGCCGATTGTGGTGTTATCGGCTGTTTAACATTATGGCCTTTTTCAGGTGGCGAGTTTTTGCGTAAAAGAACCACGGGAGTCGGAAAGAACTCAAGGGGAGCCATCACTGTGCGTGGGCTCAGGGCCATCTTGTTGCTGCAGAGAGAAAGAGTGGATTAGTAGAAGGATCATTTGTGAGCTGCATCAAGAAAATTTGCAAGTAGTGGTACCTGTTCCACGGGAATGTCATTGTCAGCATCGAGCTGTTTCAGCAACGGTCCCAGAGCTTTCCTGAAAGCGTGAGTCTTCCACATCGACCACCAGTCTTCAAAGCCATCGGTTGATGAGGCAAAGGTGAGGTCGTTGGGAATTGGGATGGTCAGAGCATCAAAGAAGGAATAACACCTTTGGCTGGGGAGAGGATCAGGCAGGTCGGCTCTGCTCTCTGTAAGGTGATGGAGGAAGAAGTGGGGAGGTACTTGTCCAAGGCCAAATTGGCGAGCCACTACGACTGGCTGGTAGAATTCATACCCAGGTTTGATTATTCTGTTGGACGTACTCATGCCAACTGGAAGGAAACAGGGACGAATCACGGTGGAAAAGAGCTGCCGAGTGCTAGTGTCATCGGAAAAATTGTCCAGCCTGAAGGAGAGTGGATTTTCAAAGTGTTCCGATTCCTCCATGTAAGGGAAGAAGGTAGGGTTGTCCAGGCCTTGGAAGAAAGTGCTGAACCACTTGGATGCCTCCTGAGGGGTCGCTTTCTTGCCGCGCCTATACAAAGCTTGGCCATAACTAGTGCATCGGATCCGCCTTTGACATCTGGAAAGGTACAACTCGCCAAAAGGGGAAGTTTGGGATGTTTTGGAAATACAGCTGAGCCCATAGCTGAATAAACCACCAAGGACCACCTGCTTTGACTGCTATGCGAGAACAGCTTGATGACATCAACGGAGGTATCGATAGACTTCTCCAAGGAACAGTTTGCGAGGCCAAGTTGAGTACCTTTGGCCGCCTGGGCTAAGGAGAGATAGTTTTGGTTGGAGCAAGGGGCCAGAATATGAAATGCTCCAAGAAGTTGAGAAAGGCTATGTTCTTTCTCCGAGGCAGGCCCTTTGTTTTCATATGGCGTTGGAGGTAGGCACCCCGGGTGCGGCATGCTTTAGAAGACAGTTTGTAGGGACTTTGGTCGCTTTAAAAGCGAGGGCTGGGTGATGTAACATCCGGACCATGATCATCACCACGTCTAACAAGGTTGGTGACATAGGGCCATGACCGAACATAAAACAGTTCGAGCGCCGGACCGAAGTAGCCGATGGTTTTCGGAAGGTTCTCATGTTTCAAGAGGGGACAATGATAAATGCAAGGCATCGGCTATTCTGTGGTTTCCCATTGGGATTGGTAAGCTCTAGCTACTCTGCTGAACCAAGAGACCCGGTGTTCAGGATTAGGCTGTACATGAAATGGCCCAAGAGTTCAGATCTAGGTCTTGGCTTACGAAGCGGATTCTTTGTTTTCAAGAAATCGATGGGCAGGACTAGAATCAGACGAGGCCAAGACAGAGGAATTTGGGAGAAGGATGCGGCAGAATGTCTGAAACCTAGAAAGTTTAATGGTGGAATAAAGGCATTAATTCGTGTGTTCGCCATTAAATTCTAACATCGCTCAGATTGCGAGGAGTAGGCGTACCTTCATACCGGAGACCTCGGATTGGTGTTGGACGATTCCGCCATCTAGTTTGCCGCGGAGATGGATCTATGCGTTGAGGATTGAGGGTTCTTGTCCGTGAGCTCAATCTGGTGGGTAATTGGAGATCTAGGTCGCCTTTTTGAAGAGAGTCGCAGTTACCGTTTGAAACGAAAGCCGCTTAGATTTGCCTAAATATGCGACCAAGTTTTGACCTTGTCAACGTTTTTGGGAAAGCTGATGTGCATCGGCTCTTTGAGCTTTGATTTGGTTGATGGAATGAGTGCAGTGTGGTGAAAGCCGATGCAGCGTTATCGGCTTCTGGAGTATCGATCTATTTTGGCTATCGGCAAAATTGGGGCGAAAAAAGCAATCTTCGAGAAACAGATTTTCATTCATTCATTCAAAAGCTGATTGCTTACAAAAGGCTGATTGATTACAAAAGGGAGCTTACTACTACTACTACTGGTTCCTAATCTAGAGGCCGAGGTCGTCACCACATGCTGTCGCCGCCCGTCTTGTTCGCTGCTCGACTTCGTCGTCTTAGTCTGCTTCCGCCGAAGAAGCCAGTGGGGGCCTCCTCGCCTCGCCGTCTTCGGTGTCCTCATTTGGACCCGCGGAAATACTTCACCGATGGTACTCCTCCTCGGAGGAGGTGTCCTCCTCCTCCTCGTCGGAGGAGTCGACGCCGCCCCGTGACATGGCGTCGTCGGTCTGCCCGCCCGCCTCCATCGGCAGGAACTGCGGGTCCTCCTCGCCATCAAGGGCGCTGTCCCCTCAAGCGGCGAAATCCCAATCCTCTCGTCCCACCATTGTGGGCGAGAGTATCTGTACGCCGGCAGAATCTGGCGTCGGCTCTCGCCGCTCATTGAGTTGGAGGCTTGGGAGGACAGCGATGAAGCGAGAGGAGGCCATGGCGGAGAAAGAGGGTTTTCGGAGGAAGAAGGTTTTTGGCTTGGAGGAAGATGGGGACTGCAAACTTAGATGAATTTAAATAAGGGAATAGTATGAAGCGGTTCAATGCTATAGCGGTTTCCCAGAATGTCTTTGCCGGTTGTCAAATCATGCCTTTGCGGAGAAGTGGAGAAGACAAGGCATCATGATGAGGGGGTGGCGTGGCGATCCTGTTACGCGCATTCTCAGCAGCGCAACCCGATACAAAAAAAAAGGAGAAGGAAAAAACAGAGTGGTTTTGGAATTATTATTGCCAAAACCAGGGGGGCATGTGTTATCGCCATATTTTGGCCAAAGAAGGAGATGGGCCGTGATCAAGATGGGCTTGGAAGATACGTATATTCAACATATTGTTGAATCGGCCTTGTGCGTGAATTTGGGCTAAATTGCCCGTGTATCTTGTATCGTAGTAGGTTCCGTTTCAGTTTAGGTAAAGATAGAGTTGTAGAGTTACTCCAAAGATAGAAAGTCTCCGGACTATAAATATGTACCTAGGGTTATCAAGAAAAAGAGGACAATAACGTTCACAACAAACATAATCTCGGCGCATCGCCACCCCTTGTTTCTAGGGTTTCTTTCGGGTAAGTGTCATGCTGCCTAGATCGCATCTTGCGATCTAGGCAGTATTTTTACTTATGCGTTATTTGGTGTTACTCGTACTGAAGCCTTGTTGATGGCGAGTAACACTATTATCGTAGATTTGTTGAGGCTAGCATCGGTGCTCTTCGCTATAATTGTTTAAGTTATGCTGCCTCTAGTTACCCCGCTACCTTTGCACCTTTTCCCAAGTGCAAGGGTAGCATCTTGCTTGATCTTTATTTAGCTGATTCGATCTGTTATGGTTGTGCCTTGTTCTCCAAGGTTTAGTTTGATATCTCGTAGTCGGGCCTTGCAAGCGGGTTGAACGATCCGATGTACGTAAGGATGTGGTTTACTAGTTCTAGAGAAGTTGTTCCGGTAATTGACTTTACGTCGGTTGTTAGGCCTTCTCTAGGGTTAGTTTTCTATCATCTTTTGTATCTACCAGGCTCAATTACGTGTAGGACGTTCCAGTTACGTGGTGAAAACGTTAAACTGTCGTAGATCGATTTAACTTGTAATGATAAAGCAAAACCCCATGTTATAGTAAAGCTAATGCAGAACCATGGGATAATCGGTTCTAGGAGCCGATTCACAGGGAAACCTGGGAGCCGGTCACGGCTCGAATTTTACGTATACTTGTTTACCATGTAGTAAATCAATCGGAGCAATCCTTCACCTTCCTGACCAGGTATAGGTCAGGTGGCACGCCCTCGAACCAAGCCAGGACGTGTGCCGGAGTTTTGCGGGCCGTTGCCCGAGGGACCAGGGCCCACCAGCAGTTCTGGGAGCCTCCCGGCTCTTCGTGTTGCTCGTCGCTGCTCGCCGGTGGGTTTTGGCAGGCAACAACTTCACTAGCTTGTTGGTTGATTAAATGATTGTGGTTTCCCTATCATGAACATTGAGATGTTATCAACAACAAGATCATATCGTTAGGAGAATGATATGGTGGACATACTCCTATTGATAAGCGTAGCATAAAGATCAAGTCATTTCAATAGTTCAATTGTTATATGCTTTACGTCTGAGTAACCTAATTCCTTCGACCATGAGATCATGCATATCACCTTTACGGATGGATGCTTTGATGACATCAAACACCACACCGTAATCGGGTGGCTATAAAGGTGGCATTGAGTGTTGGAAAGTATTGGTTGAAACACATGGATCAAGAGTGGGATTTGTACATCCATATGACGGATAGATATACTCTGGGCCCTCTCGGTGGAATGTCATCCAATTAGCTTGCAAGCATGTGGTGGTCACAAGGGATCACATATCACGGAACGAGAAAGAGTACTTATCGACGAGGTTGAACTAGGTATGCGGAGATACCGATGATCATAACCTCGGATAAGTAAACTATCGTGAGACAAAGGAAATTGGTATCGTATGTAAGTGGTTCATTCGATCGCAAAGTAATCGTAGAAATATGTAGAGCCATATGAATTTCAGATTCCTCTATTGGTTATTGTTCGAAGTGTCTCGATCATGTCGCATAATTCACGAACCGTAGAGAGACACACTTAAGGATTCGACGTTGTTTGAGTAGTTATGGTATTATGAGAAAGAGACCGAATGTTGTTTGGAGTCTCGGATGGGATCCGGATATCACGAAGTGATCCGAATGGTCCGGAGAATAAGATTCATATAAAGGAAAGTCCGTTTGAGTTCGGGAATGATTCCGATGTTTTCATCGGGAATGTTCTAGAAGGTTCGGATTGTCGGCACTCCAGAAGGGGTACATGAATGTGTCATTGAATGATTGCATCATGTACTAAGTGTTCTTCTGTTCCAAAACTGAAAAGTCAAACTGCCGTTTGAAAGTCAAAGCTAAAGCGAAGCTGTGGAAAGCAGAAGCTGTGGGAAAGCGAAACTGTGGGAAACAAGCAAGAGGAGGTTGAAACCAACTTGGAGGAGGATTCACTCTCCTCCAAGCCGGCCAGCCCTAGGCCGAGTTGGGAGGACTCCCTCCCTCCTGGCGCCTAGCCCTCCACCTATAAAAGGAGGCGGGGCCTCCTCCTTGAGACACACAAGTTCCTATCTCTTCTAAATCTCCGGTTTAGAGCCGTTTTGGTTTAGAGCTTCTAATTGCTTTAGCCTGGGTTTAGAGCCTTCTAATTGGTGTGTCTAATCTCTAGACCACTAATAGCCCTCTCTCATAATCCACCATACTCTCTCGGCAAGGCGAAGCCTGCAGATTTCCCTCTACTTAGGTACGCCGTTGTCTTGCCGGAATCGCGAGGAGAGTGCTACAACTTCCATTGCCTTTGGAACAAGGGAGAGGAAGGTCTTCGTCGAAATCGAACGTGTGACCGATTGAGCGCTGCGGAGCCTTGGCCGGAAGGATCGTCCACGATCTTGAGATCGGAAAAGTCGACTACATCACCCACGAGAATCCGCTCTCGTTAAACACTTTGGAATCTTCGAGGTAAGTTATTCCATCGACTCGTTGCTACAATCTAGTAGATAGATCTTGGCTTGTTTGTTTGTATGCGATAGAATTTTTTGTTTTCCATGCTACGAACCCCTACGAGGGTATCAGAGCCGTGTCTATATGTAGATCTATTGCGAGTAGAACACAATGGTCATTGTGGGCGTTGATGCTTTTATTGTCGATTGCTTTTCTGTACTTTGCATCTTGTGGTATGTTGGGATGAAGCGGCCGGGCTAACCTTACATGACATCGTTCATGAGACTTGCTCCACGCTTATGCAACTTGTATTGCATAAGTGGCTTTGCGGTGCTGTTTCTCCTAGCATAGTTAAGATCCAATTTACAACGGGTAATCAACAATGCTAGTATCAATGTTGTGGTTCTTGTTCATAAGTTAGAGCGACACTTATTGAAAGCCCCAAACCACGTAAAATATGCAAAAGAAAGTAGAGGCGTCTAACTTTGTTTTGCGAGGGTGTCTGATGATGTGATATGGCCATGATTGTGATTATATTTGATGTATGCAATGTTCCTTCTTGTAAGTTGGCAGCGGAAGGAGCCATATGGTTGTCTTTAATTTATGTTAAGACCAGCGTGTCTATTCAAAGTAGTTGTAATAGTTGAAGCGGTGGGCGACAACCATGGTGAAGCGTCATTGACCTTGATGCAATGCGGTGATGATGGAGATCATGTTCGTGCTTGAAGATGGAGATCGGAAGCACAAAGAAGAAAGGCCATATCATATCACATATTATGAATTGCATGTGATGTTAATCCTTTATGCATCTTGTATTGATTAGTAGACGACGGTAGCATTATAAGATGATCCCTCATGCACATGAATTTCAAATCATAAAGTGTTCACCCTTAGTTAGCACCATTGCTAAAGCTTGTTGTTTGAGCACGTGATGATCGGTGTGTTAGATTACGCAAGTGTATACAACGTGAGCAAGCAGTTGGTCATGCAGAAACTAAGGTTTGATCTTGACGAGCCTAGCATGTACAGACATGGTCTCGGAACACGGATTACTGAAAGGTAAAGCATGAATTGTATAGTAGATATGATGAACATGACGATTGTTCGCCATTGAAACTATATCAACTCTCGTGATGATCGGTGTTGATGTAGTGGATTTGGTTCGTGTGATCACTAAAACAATGTGAGGGATGTTGTTTTGAGTGGGAGTTCACCTAGTTTAATTTCATTAATTAATTTGAACTCAATTTGTCATAAACTTAGTCTAAAGTATTGCAAATATGTTGTAGATCAATGGGAGCCCCTACCATCAATTTTAATGCGTTCCTAGAGAAAGAAAAGTTGAAAAACAATGGAAGCAACTTCGCGGATTGGTTCCGCAATTTGAGGATTGTCCTCACAGCTGGTAATTTGACCTATGTCTTTGGATGCACCGTGGGTGACCCACTGCGGTGATGCTCGATGAAGTAAAGAATGTTTACCTCGCTCGGAAGAATCAGTACTCCATAGTTCGATGTGCTATCTTGTATGGTTTTGAATCGGAGCTTCAGAAAAGGTTTGAAGAGTCAGACCCATATGATATTGTCGAGGATCTCAAATTGATTTTTGAGACTCATGCGGCAATTGAAAGCTATGAGGCTTCTAAAAAGTTCTTTAACTGCAAGATGGAAGGGCAACTCCGTCGGTGAGCATGTGCTTAAGATGTGCAGGCACGCAAACAAACTTCAAAGCTTGGGTATAGTGATTCCTAATGCTTTGAGGATTTACCGTGTCCTCGGTCACTACCACCAAATTACAGGAACTTTGTGATGAACTACAACATGCGAACATGAACAAAGAGTTGCGAACTGTTTGCTATGTTAAAGTCTGCGAAGTGGAGATCAAGAAAGAGCACCAAGTGTTGATGGTCAATAAGACCACCAAATTCAAGAAAGGCAAGTCTAAGCAAAGGGACACTTCAAGAAGGGTGGTAAGAAAGTTACCACCGCGAAGAAAAAAGGCTGGACCCAAGCCTGAAACTGAGTGCTTTACTGCAAGGGAGAAGGTCACTTTGGGCGGAATTGCCCAAAGTACTTGGCGGATTTGAAGAACGTCAACATCAAGAAGAAAGGTATATCGATATACATGTTATTGATGTGTATCTCACTAGTACTCGTAGTAGTGCACCGGTATTTAATCTTGGTTCGGTTGCTCATATTTGTAACTCAAACAGTCTTTGCAGAATAAGCGGAAGCTAGCGAAGAACGAGGTGACGATGCGGCGTGGGAAAGCGGATCAAAGGTTGATGTGATCGCGGTCGACGCTACCCCTTCATCTACCATCGGGATTAGTTTTATACTTAAATAATTGTTATTTGGTGCTGCGTTGAGCATGAACATTATATCGGGATCTTGTTTATTGCGAGACGGTTACTTGTTTAAGTCGAGAATAATGGTTGTTCGATTTATATGAGTAATATGTTTTATGCACATGCACCTTTGATAGATGGTCTATTCTTATTGAATCTCGATAGTGGAAATACACATATCAACAACATTGAGGCTAAGCGTTTGAAATCAGCGATAATTAGACCTATATGTGGCGTCGTCTTGGTCACATTGGAGTGAAGCGTATGAAGAAACTCCATTCGATGGACTTCTTGAATCACTTGATTTTGAATCACTTGAAAGATCTGAAGCATGTCGATGGGAAAAATGACTAAAGACTCCATTTTACGGTATGATGGAGCGAGCTACGGACTTATTGGAAATCATACATACCGATGTGTGTGGTCAATGAGTGTAGCATCGCCATGTGGTGGTTATCGTTATGTTCTTACCTTCACGGATGACTTGAGTAGATATGGGTATATCTATTTCATGAAACATAAGTCCGAAACTTTCGAGAAGTTTAAGGAGTTTCAAAGTGAGGTAGAGAATCAACGTAACAAGAAGATTAAATTTCTACGTTACGATCGTGGAGGAGAATATCTAAGTTACGAGTTTGGCGAGCATTTAAAGAAGTGGAATACTTTAACAATTGACACGCGGGGACACCACAGCGTAATGGTGTGTCCGAACGTCGAATCGAACTCTCTTAGATATGGTTCGTTCTATGATGTCACTTACAGTTTACTATCATTTTGGGGTTATGCATTAGAAACAGCCGCATTCACTTTAAATAGGGCACCGTCTAAATCCGTTGAAACGACACCGTATGAATTATGGTTTGGGAAGAAACCTAAATTGTCGTTCCTTAAAGTTTGGGGATCTGAAGCCTATGTAAAGAAGTTACCGGACAAGCTTGAACCCAAAGCGGAAAAATCGTCTTCATAGGATACGAAGGAAACTATTGGGTATACCTTCTATCATAGATCCAAGGCAAAATCTTCGTTGCCAGAATGGATCCTTTCTAGAGAAGGAATTTCTCTCGAAAGAAGTGACTGGAAGGAAAGTAGAACTCGACGAGGTTGTCGAACCTTCTCTCGAAATTGCGAGTAGCGCAAAGCACGGAAGAAGTTCTGTGGTGCCTGCACCAATTAGAGGAAGCTAATGATGATGATCATGAAACTTCGGTTGAAGTTGCTCTGAGCCTCGGAGGTCAACGAGAACTCGTACCACTCCAGTTGGTATGATCCGTTATGAGTGTCATGTTGGTGGACAACACCGATGACCCCGAGACATATGAGGAAGTGATGATGAGCCCAGATTCAATAAATGGCAAGAAGCCATGAAATCGAGATTGGATCCATGTCGAAAACCAAGTATGGACTTTGGTGGACTTAGGATGGCGAAGGCTGTCGAGAACAAATGGATTTTCAAGAAGAAAGCAGATGTTGATGGTAATGTTCTGTCTATAAAGCTCGACTTGTCGCAAAAGGGTTTCGACAAATTCAAGGAGTTGACTACAATGAGACTTTCTCACCGATGTGAAGCTAAAGTCCGTGAGGATTACGTTAGCAATCGCATATTATGATTATGAGATATGGCGGATGGATGTCAAAATAGCATTCCTCAATGGAGATATTGATGAAGAGTTGTATATGCAACCCAAAGGTTTTGTCGATCCTAAAGATGCTAACAAGGTATGCAAACTTCAACGGTCCATCTATGGATTGAAGCAAGCATCCGAAGTTGGAATCAACATTTTGATAAGGTGATCAAAGTTTTGGTTTTATACAAACTTATGGAGAAGCTTGTATTTACAAGAAAGTGAGTGGGAGGTCATAGCATTCTTAATACTATATGTGGATGACATATTGTTGATTGGGAATGATGTAGACCTTCTTAATAGTGTCAAGGAATATTTGAATAATAGTTTTTCAATGAAGGATCTTGGCGAAGCGACTTACGTATTAGGCATAAAGATTTATAGAGATAGATCGAACGCATGAAATATCATTGTCACAGAGTACATATTTGGACAAAGTTCTAAAGAGATTTGGAATGGAAGAAAGCAAGAAAGGGTTCTTGCCCATGTTGCTATCGACCTTGAGTAAAACTCAAAGTCCGACATCGCAGAAGATAGAGAAAGGATGAGTAAGACTCCTATGCCTCGACCATAGGATCTCTAATGTATGCCATGCTATGTACTAGACCCGACATTGTATATCTTTGTTAGTTTAACTAGCAGATATCAAAGTGATCCAGAGTGGATCATTGGACGTGATCAAAAACATCCTTAAGTACTTGAGAAGAACTAAGGATATGGTTCTTTCTTATGGAGGTGATGAGCACTCGTTGTTAATGGTTACACGATGCTAGTTGGAACACCGATCCGGATGATTCTAAATCACAATCTGGATCGTATTTATTTTGAATGGTGCGATTAGCTGGAGGTGCAAAGCAAAGCGTTGTGGCGAGATCTTCAACTGAATCGAATACATGGCTGCTTGAGGCTTCACAAGCGATATGGATGAAAGAGTTCATTACAGCTGGGTGTGGTTCCTAGTCGCTGGACCCAATGTCTATCTCTTGTGATAACATGGGCGCCATAGCCAATGCAAGAACCACGGTCACACAAGTGAAGCATATCAAGCTGCGTTTTCACGCTATTCGAGAACATATCCGGACGGGATATAAAGATTTGCAAAGTACACAGATCTGAATGTGGCGGATCCGTTGACTAAACCTCTCCCGAGGCAAAACATGACCAACACCAAACTTCCATGGGTGTTCGTATATTACCATGTAATCTAGATTAGATGACTCTAGTGAAAGTGGGAGCATGTTGGAGATATGACCTAGAGGCAATAATAAATCTAGTTATTAGTATATCTTTGGGTTTATGATAAATGTGTACATTCATTCTATAATAGTATTAACAAGGAAACATTAATACTTGTGTGATTTGTAAACTTAATTTGAAGTCCCTAGTATAGCCTCTATACTTCACTAGCTTGTTGGTTGATTAAATGATTGTGGTTTCCCTATCATGAACATTGAGATGTTATCAACAACAAGATCATATCGTTAGGAGAATGATATGGTGGACATACTCCTATTGATAAGCGTAGCATAAAGATCAAGTCATTTCAATAGTTCAATTGCTATATGCTTTACGATACATAGTAACCTAATTCCTTGACCATGAGATCATGCATATCACCTTTACGGATGGATGCTTTGATGACATCAAACACCACACCGTGGCGGGTGGCTATAAAGGTGGCATTAAGTGTTCGGAAAGTATTGGTTGAAACACATGGATCAAGAGTGGGATTTGTCCATCCATATGACGGATAGATATACTCTGGGCCCTCTCGGTGGAATGTCATCCAATTAGCTTGCAAGCATGTGACTGGGTCACAAGGGATCACATATCACGAACGAGAAAAGAGTACTTATCGATATGAGGTTGAACTAGGTATGCGAGATACCGATGATCATAACCTCGATAAGTAAACTATCGTGAGACAAAGGGAAATTGGTATCGTATGTAAGTGGTTCATTCGATCAAAGTAATCGTAGAAATATGTAGAGCCATATGAATTTCCAGATTCCTCTATTGGTTATTGTTCGAGAAGTGTCTCGATCATGTCGCATAATTCACGAACCGTAGGGAGACACACTTAAGGATTCGGCGTTGTTTGAGTAGTTATGGTATTATGAGAAAGAGACCGAATGTTGTTGAGTCTCGGATGGGATCCAGGATATCACGAAGTGATCCGGAATGGTCCGGAGAATAAGATTCATATAAGGAAAGTCCCGTTTGAGTTCGGAATGATTAGGTGTTTTCATCGGGAATGTTCTAGAAGGTTCGGATTGTCCGCACTCGAAGGGGGGTACATGAATGTGTCATTGAATGATTGCATCATGTACTAAGTGTTCTTGCTGTTCCAAAACTGAAAAGTCAAACTGCCGGTTTGAAAGTCAAGCAGCTAAAACAGAGCTGGAAAACAGGAAGCTGGAAAGCTGTGGAAACAAGCAAGAGGAGGTTGAAACCAACTTGGAGGAGGAGTCACTCTCCTCCAAGCCGGCTGCCCACCCTAGGGCGAGTTGGGAGGGACTCCTCCCTCCCCGGCACGCCTATCCCTCCACCTATAAAAGGAGGCGGGGCTCCTCCTTGAGACACAAGTTCCTATCTCTTCTAAATCTCCGGTTTAGAGCCGTTTTGGTTTAGAGCTTCTAATTGCTTTAGCCATGCGGTTTAGAGCCTTCTAATTGGTGTGTCTAATCTCTAGACCACTAATAGACCTCTCTCATAATCCACCATACTCGCTCGGCCAGGCGAAGCCTGCGATTTCCCTCTACTTGGGTACCACGCCGTTGTCTTGGAATCGCGAGGAGAGTGCTACAACTTCCGCTGCTTTGGAACAAGGAGAGGAAGGTCTTCGTCAGTACCGAGCGTGTGACCGATTGCGGGCGCTGCCGGACGCTTGGGAAGGATCGTCCACACGATTTTGAGATCGGAAAGAGTACGACTACATCACCCACGAGAATCCGCTCTCGTTAAACACTTTGGAATCTTCGAGGGTAAGTTATTCCATCGACTCGTTGCTACAATCTAGTAGATAGATCTTGGCTTGTTTGTTTGTATGCGATAGAATATTTTTGTTTTCCATGCTACGAACCCCTACAGTCGTGCCTCCTTCCTCCGTGGTGAGAAATCGCCCTTGCAGCGCGTAGGCGTCTCCTCCTCCTCACGAGCCTCGCCAACTTCTACGTCGCCCGCCTCCGCCGTCTGCCAGCGTGACCTCCTCCGTCGTGCCCTGCCTCATCCCTCCGGCTGTCGAAGCCCGGCCCTGCCTCGCAGCGTCGCCACCCTGTCCCTAAGAACCACTCCAGCAAGCTTTGCGCCCATGCGTCCTCAAGCGTTAGGTCCCTGCACTGCCTCCTTTTGCTGCCCATCATCCTGGGACTTTGTTTCCGTCATGCGTGCCACACACACGATCCTATGTCCTTGCTCGCAAAGTGTTTGTTAAAATGCCTGAAATTTGTGCTCATGTCCGGTGTGGCTAACGCGCTGGACATATTACTTCAGTAAGTTTGGCGCCTTTGCTACACTTATCTTCGAACATCAGTCCGGCAACCGCTACTTCAAACGACTTCATTTTGCCATCTCCGGATTTCGCCAAGATGGTTCGCCAAGATCTCCTTCATGGGTTGGATGGAACCAACATGACCTTCTTCATGGACACCAAGTTCTTCTTCCCAGATCCAAAGACCAATCCCGCCGAAGACCGAACCCGGACATGCCGAATTCTTCGACCCGAAGGCCACAGATGCGACAAGTACTTCTTCCCGGAACTGATGTCCGAGAACCCGGACGCCCAGGTCGTCGACACGGATACGCCAAAGTACTTCCTCGGGGACGCCAAGTACTTCACCCCGGACACCGAGACCCTGAACGACAAGTTCTCCTTCCCGGAAGCATTAACCCCCGTGCGACAAGATCTACTTCCCAGATCCGAAGACCCCGGTACCCGATCTACTCAAGTTCGCCATCGCGAGTCTGACCTTCGAAGACCAATCCCGTCGAACCCTGAACCCTGAGACCGAACCCCGAACCCCGGAACCCCAAGATCTCCCGAACCCAGATGTGTGACCCCTATTCCTGAGACCCTTATTTTGTAAATAACATACAACTTGTTGCATAATTAAATCCTCATGCTTGCATACATATTGTGGGTGTTTGGGGGTGTTTCGACGATTCACCTAAATTAAATATGGGGCCCATATGCGGGCAAATCTAGTCTTATATTGGCCCCATTTAAATTTGTGTAGCGAACCGATGCTATCTTTTTGCCTTGTTAATGCAACATTTAAATTGCGGGGTATCTAAACAACTTGAACCTATTAAATAATTGTCGGGACCCCAGTTCCGCTTAATATTGCCTAATCGCATCGCACCTTTGCCATGCCATACATCATACATGCATCATGCCCGATCTTCTGTCATAGTATTAAATAGTGCATCCGGTGTTTGTGCTAGTGTTTTGCTTCTTCGCGGATTAGGCCGATGAGTTGATGCGAGTGTCGACCCGATCTTCGGACGAACCTTCGGCAATGTTTTCCAGGCGAGCACCTCCCCCCTTTCTACCTATCTTACTTTTATAGTATTTATTCCCCTTGTTGATCTATTGCTATCTGTGTTGCGATGCTCTAGTTTTCGTACCAGTGATATCCCTTGCAGCCTTATATTGCCTTGGAAACATCCTATTACCTGTTGTTTGGTAGATAGTTGGACTTGCGCGTCGTAGTCGCTTGCTCAAGTGCTGTTGCGTGTCGCCAAGTACCATAGTTGTTGGAGTATTGCCGTATGTTTAATGTTGGAGATGATCATGGCTTTAATTATTGTTTAACAACTAAAATTGAAGTAGGTAATGCAGAGGCACAGGTGGGCAATAGATGTTATTTGGTTGTTAACCGTCCACTTGTGTCCCGTAGGACCTCGAGTTCTTGACACCTGTTCCGAGATCGAGCGTGCTAACCACAGGTGGGGTGTATGGGCACCCCCATCGATTTAGTACCTGATTCCAAATCTTGTCGGGGCCACAAGTAGTTTGGGCTTTATTACTATTCTGTACTTATGCCATGCTTTCTGCTTTATTTAAAATTGTGCGATCAATCTTGTCTTGTTTTGGAAGCGGAGTTTTTCCAGTATCGACAAGCCGAGAGTTTCGGGTTCCCATCGTTCTGACCAGCAGCCAAACCACGAGTCCGTCGGAGACCGGCCGACTTTTGCGGGTAGCTTAGTGGGGTGGCCCCGTGCTTGCTTTGGGTGGGAAGCGTCGTGTCCGAAACCCGTCGACATACCGTTGGGTGTATGTTTTGTGATCTTGTACCTACCTGATCCGACAAAAAGGGTGTAGGTGCGTGTGGAAACTTTGGTGCACCCCTACAGGGTTAAATCTTTTCGAGAAGCCGTGTTCGCGGTTATGGACGACTTGGAGCACAGGTCTCGATCATAGACAACTATAACTAAAGTTTACTGCTATAATTTGACTTGTATCCTATATGACTAGTAATTAGCTTCACTGCAACGGAATGGCTAAATAAAAGTACCAACAACTGCTGGGTTTGGGATATCTCATGCTAATTGTATCTGACTAGTAAGTGTTGCAACTACAACGGAATGGTTAACTAAAACTTCCCACTGCTTATTATATCAGGATGACCATCTATACCTGACTAGTAATTTACAACGATAATCGAATAAATAAAATCGCCAACGTGTGAGTTCCTCGGTTGACTTCCTCGTTGGTATCGAGGGGAAATTCAGGATGGGTATGTTTGGTGGTAGTATCGTTGGTTCGAATAGGTCTTTCTTACCCCTCTTTGATAGCTAGTTGTATCGAGTCTCTATAGGTTGTTTAGTGCTGCTTCGCCGCTTCCACCATATACCTATGTAGGCGAGGACCGAATTCTAGCCTCGCCATGTCTTGGCCTCGATCTTGACGCCCTTTTTCCTTTGCCCTTTGCCGGCACCCCTTTTGTTTTAGCATGTTTCGACGTCGTTAGCAGGGTTACCCTTCCGGCTTGACCTGGGCAGGGTTATGGACGCCATTGGTTATTCTTCAGGGCTCTTAGCTCAATTTGCATCTTGTCCGCATGGACGCTATATCGTTTTAAAGGTGATTTGGATCTTTGTATTGTATATCTGTATTCTTGACTCTTTGAGTCGCTGTTGTATATATATGTTTTGTGGGTTCCATCGAGGACTATTGTGTAATGATATTACTTCGTTTTCCACCCGCACGCAAGTGCCTGGTGGGCACCTTTGAATCGTTTCTATGCGGGTTTGGCGGGAAGCGCTGAAACTTGCATAGGGCCGATTCTGAGGGTGTTACAACTGATGGCGCCCAGCAACTGTCGTGGGACGCTTCGTTGGAAACCCCAAGATCAAGGGGTGATGAGCACATCAACAAGTTTTCCCTTAGTAAGAAACCAAGGTTATCGAACCAGTAGGAGGAAGGAAACGTCTCAAAGGTGTTGCAAGCAACGTGGAAACCTGCACAACACAAACTCAAGACTTTGCCCCAACGAATCAGTGAGGTTGTCAAGCTCATCGGTTTCTTTGTAACAAAGCGTATGGTGTGGATGATGGTTTCAACAAGTAAACAAATGGAAGATGTATCAATGGTAAAGATTGGACCGGGTCCATAGTTCACTAGGTGCTCTCCTTAGATAAACAACATGGTATGAAGGGTAAACAAATTAGTTGGAAGGCGAGCATGGCATAACAATGCAATACTAGACAAAAAGATCCTATGAGATTCGATTGGCAAAACAACAATATACATAGACCGCCATCCAACTGCATCTATGACTATAAGTCCACCTTCAAGTTATCATCCGAATCCCCTTGATACGTTGGAAACGTATCTATAATTTTTGATGTGTTTCCAACGTATCAAGGGGGTTCAGATGATAACCTGAAGGTGGACTTCTAGTCATAGATGCAGTTGGATGGCGGTCTATGTATATTGTTGTATTTCCCAATCAGGCTCATAGGATCTTTCTGACTAGTAATTGCATTGTTATTCCTTGCTCAGTTCTTGTCAATTACCCCGCTGTAACTTGTTTACCCTTCATGCCATGTTGTTTATATAAGGAGAGCACCTCTAGTGAACTATGGACCCCGGTCCAATCTTTACCATTGATACATCTTCCACTGTTACATGTTTACTTGCTGCAAACCACCATTATCTTCCACACCATACGTTTAATCCTTTGTTACAGCAAACCGGTGAGCTTGACAACCTCACTGATTCGTTGGGACAAAGTCTTGAGTTTGTGTTGAGCAGGTCTCCGCATTGCTTGTAACACCTGTGTGATGTTTCCTTCCTCCTACTGGTTCGATAACATCGGTTTCTTACTGAGGGAAACTTGCTGTTGTGCTGCTTCATACCTTGCTCTTGGGGTTTCCAACGAAGCGTCCCACGACAAGTACTGGGCGCCATCACCCCTCTAGTATTAAGTTGCAAGCAATAGACAACTTCTTTAAGCAAAGTGTGTAAGGTAAACAATCCACTTGTTTCATGAACAAGAGACCGTTGTTTTCTCCCTAGTGGCAACAACACATCTACAACTGAAGAGATTTCTATCACTTCCCTTGGAAACTAGAGGCATGAACCCACTATCGAGCATAAATACCCCCTCTTGGAGTCACTAGCAACTACTTGGCCAAGATAGCTACTAACAATGGAGAGCATGCAAGATCACTAACAACATAGACATGATAGAATCAAATAGACCAAATCATTAATCAATCTGACATAGTAATCTCAATATCCATCGGATCCCCGCAAAGACAACATGCATGATTACAAATAGATTAGATCTTGATCATGAACGGAGCTCCCAAGATCTATACATGAAAGCACAAGGAGGAGATACAACCATCTAGCTACTACATGGACCCGTAGTACAAGGTGTAACTACTCACGCTTCATACCGGAGAAGAAGGCCTCCGGGATGATCTCCCCTCCGGCAGGGTGCCGGGAATAACTTCAGATCCCCCCGATCTAGGGACAATGGTGACAGCGGCTACAGAAGGTTTCGTCGAGTTTTGATTGGGTGCCTAGGGTTTCTGCATCGGAGGCTTCTTATAGGAGAAGGGGCGAGCCAGGAGGGCCACTAGGGGGTCACACCCTACCCAGGCGCGGGGTGGGCCCACCCGCACCTAGGGGTCTGCATACTGTGGCGCCTCCGCCTCGCCTTCCGCTTCGTCGCCCACGGTAAAATATTGACTTTGGCTTTTGTCCCGTCCAATTCCGAGAATATTGATTTTCTGCCTTTCTGGAACGAAAAATAGAAGAAAATAGGCAACTGGCACTGTGGCAACTTGTTAATAGGTTAGTTCCAGAAAAGATATAAAAACACCTCAAAGTGTAGACAAAGCAAAGCAAAGTAGATACTAAACAAGCATGGAGCATCAAAAATTATAGATACGTTTCCGACGTATCAACCATCCCCAAGCTTAAATCCTTCTCGTCCTCGAGTAGATAAGTGATAAAAAGAATAATTTTTGAGGTGACATGCACCATCAAAACCAAGATCAAACCATTTGCAAGCATTCAAAGCTGGGATCAAAGAACTCTAAACATGTGCATGAAAGATGAAGTTCTAACAATAAGACAAAGTAACTATGCATGCAACATGAAAGGCTACAAACAAAGATCATGAATAACATGCATTGAAAAACGTTTGTTTGTTTCACATACAAAAAAACATGGTATAGTGGCATTCAGCTTGTCCCTCATAGAGTAGCAAATAGATGCATAGGACACCTTCAAAGTTCATAAGAGTGACTAGATACAAATAGCACAAAAACAAACAATATCACAATATGCATCAATCAATAAGTTTTGGGAAACTGCACATAGAATGGAAACTACGCTCTCTTAATGGTGCCTAAAGTTAAAAGGTGGAGACTCAATATAATGGTGGAAGAAAGGCCCTTCATAGAGGGAAGCAGGCATTTCAAGTTTCAAAAAGAGCTTCCAAAAATTATGGTACTTGTTAGCTTTCAGCCCTCATTGCCCCTATCATAAGCATCTTGAAGTGATTAAGGTTAAAATGAACAAAGATGGAGTATATGCTTGACAAAGTATAAGTTGGCAATCTCAAGTCCCTTGAATGCGAGGGCCACACCTCATGCTACTCAACTTCAGTTACCTGTAAGTTCTTGTCATAGTAAGTACATGCATATCATAGAGAACCACCAATGGGATACCCCTTGCACATGGTACAGGAGCTATCCCATAACCAAAATGACAAGGAAAGCAGACAATGAGCATCTCAGTGATCTTTTTATTTACTATGTGCATAGATTTTTATTGATGATGCTTCACGGAATGCTCATTATGGTGATGCTGCAAGTTTCCACCATGATTAGGCATGGCTTAGGCTAGCTGCCTAGGCGTTTCTCTAACACAAAATACATAACTCCATGAACTTACAAGGTCCCTCTTTATTTCACACCGGTGACATCCATATACAAAAGAGCATGATATCAACTGTGTACAAAGTACAAGTGCAATGTTGAAAACGTTCTCCGTGACAGCACAATTCTGCTAATTCCAACGTATAAGTGCAAGCATATACAGCATAGATGACACAATGGTTTAAGTTTATTAGGGGCAAAGAATATAAAGTGTGCCATCAAGTTTGTGAGGGCTTTAATCACCAAGTCACATAACAAAATACTTTTTAATTGGAAGATAGCTGAAAACAAGAATATACTTGGAATGGTGTAACCCACCATGCATAGGAGTTTATAGTGGACACTTTGGAATAACTTGGTTTCTTGTGAGTTGGAAGCATGAGTAGAGCTTACTCATACAAATTGAGGCTGGCAAAAGACTGGGAGCAACCAACTAAGAGAGCAATAATGGCCATAATCATGCAGAGCAACAAAACATTACTAATAAAAGCATAGAGTGGCACTAGAAGTCAAGGACTCAATGATCATAGAGGATATGGTGACTTTTTCATAGTCATAACATGGTGTGAACATGTACCAAGTCAACCCAAACAAAGCATCAAAGAAGAATACCACAATACTATGTTTTTGTGTGCTAAAACAACGCATAATTCTTTCAAGGCACACTAAGCAATCCCAATTGTTTGGAGAAAGACATGATACAACAATAATCACTAAGCATAAGGTCAAAACAACACCTAGCATGTCATGCATAAAGTATAAGTCACAGTCAATGCAAACTCCTCTTGCACTTATCAAGCAAGAACTTTCTACTCCTTTCCAACACCAAGCAACTTATTTGAAACAACACATCGAGAACGGAGGTCCAAACTACTTTATTCAATCAAACTAAACAAACTAAGCAAAGCAAACAAAAACTAACATGCTCCATGAACAACTCAAGAGTGCATAAAACAATAAAAATGAACTGTCTAGACAGACCTGAGCTTTTTATTGATGAAGAAGGGGATGCCTTGGGAATCCCCAAGCTTTGACGCTTGTACCTCTTGGATATTTCTCAGGGTGACACCGGGGTGGCATCCCCAAGCTTGAGCTTTTGTCCATTCTTCATCGCATTACATCATTCTCTCTCTACACCTGAAATTTTTTCTTCATACAAAATTTCACACAATCTTCATTAGCAACATTAGTGTATTCAAAAGATAATAGACCTTTGGGTTTAGCTTTGGAACAACAAAATTTTTCACTAAAAACACAATCTACTGTAGCAACTCATTCAAAAAGCTCAATTCCCCAAACGAGAACTAAAAAGGAATCAACAAGAAGCAAATGCAAATAATGGTAGAAATCTGTCAAAATAGACCAGCAGGTAGAAACCGATTTTTTCGAAAATCTTATGTTGATCAAATAAAAAAGTGTTAAGCTAACTAAAGTTATCTAACATACGGAGGGATTTATTCATAAATTTTCAGCTCAATCCGACTTACAGAGACTCCTCACGAATTTTTATGGTGGAGGACAGAAATCTGTTTCGGGATAGCAACTCCCCAAATCTTACTTCCCTCTCATTAGAGGTCATTCTTGGCACAAAAAGAAAACAAAAAGCATAAGGAGAGATCATTACTGAATTAATAATTTCCAAGACTCAAGTAAACTCTTGGGTTATCTCCCAACAAATACTTTTCTTTAATGCCTTTAAGTTAGGCACAAAACGCAAGAAATCAAGTATTTTCAAATGAGGAATTGAGATCAATACTTGCAAAGTCTTCAACTATGAGAGCTATCTCATCCAAATGAGTCTTGGAGGATCCCTTCTCATTTCTCTTTGGTTTACTACTTTCATCAAAAGGATTTTTAGGAACAATCCAATCAAAATTCTTTTCAAAGGCCTCATGAATCCCAACAAGCTTAAAGGGTATGGGTATCTTAAATTCATCTCTAGGCTTGGTTTTATCTGAAGTACCCACAACATCTACACATGAGCCTAGCATATTAAAACGCTCAAAGACCTTTTTGGATTCCTTAGCAACATCATGGAACTCTATGAGTAAAGTTTCAAGAATAAACTCTCTCTTTTGAGCATTCTTTTCTTATTTTAGTTTTAGGAACAAAATTTGATCATGGGGTTAAGGCTAACAAACCTAGCCTCCAACATATAAACTAAAGAAGCTGCAAAAATTTCATAATTAGGAGCAAGTTCTGCTATAGATTTATCCTCAATATCCACATGCTTGCTAACAAGATTAAAGAATTCTTCAATATTGTCTTTCCCAATTATGGAGCAACTACCTATAGAAAGGTCCTTCAGGGTGAACTTGGGGAGCAACATGGTGAGCTAGAACAAGGTGGCAACTAGAGTAGGAACTAATTTTTTTGTGTTTTTTATAAGAAAAAGCAAACCAAACTAAACTAATTTTTTTTAGTTTTTGATAAAAAGAGGCAAACAAAACCAAGCAAAATAAACTAAGCAAACTAAAAACAAAGTAAAGAGAAAGGTTGAGGAGGACTCCTTGAAGACGCCTTAGCTCACAAGAACGGCGCCAAAAAGAGCTTGATGGCGCCCTGCAACTGTCGTGGTATACTTCGTTGGAAACCCCAAGAGCAAGGTGTGATGAGCACAACAACAAGTTTTCCCTCAGTAAGAAACCAAGGTTATAGAACCAGTAGGAGGAAGGAAACATATCAAAGGTGTTGCAAGCAACGTGGAAACCTGCACAACACAAACTCAAGACTTTGCCCCAACGAATCAGTGATGTTGTCAAGCTCACCGGTTTGCTGTAACAAAGGATTATGTAACATCCCTAAAATCATGTTTTCAAAGTTTGCACATCATTCATGCATGCATATCATTTAGGGATCATTTTCTAACTCTTTTCAAGAAAACAGAAGCACTTAGTGCTATTATTTTATGTGAGCAACTATTAATCAAATGCCACTCTAAATTGAGAGTGTAAACATTTTTAAACCAAGCTTGTGTTTGCTCCCTTGTTGTTTTATTTGAATGCTAGAATTGGACAAAATTTCCAAACTAATATGATTTAAAACCATTTTTCAAATCTATATCCAACCATGTGCTAAGGCACTGTTATTTTTAAAATCTTCAAAGGACCATGCTAGTCCAACAAGACAGTATGATTCTATACTCAAAATTATATAAGTTTGACTTTACAAAAATCCAGAGAAGATTTGAATTCAATTGCTTTTGAATTATATTGAATTTGATTACTGAAATTCATTATAGAAAAAGAAAAAGAATTAAGAAAAACCAATTGGGCCTGGCGCCACCAATCTAGCCCAGCAACAGACGCAGCCCAGCAAGCCCACCCAGGAATTTTCCCTCCTTCTCTCACGCGGCACAGACCCACCCCGCAGTCACTGATCTGTGGCCCCTCTCCACGTCAGCTCCTTCTTCCCCAAATCCCGCGCGCAGACGCTGTCGCCGCCCGTTTCTTCCCCCTTCACTGCGGCGATTTTAATCCACTTAATTGGTGATGAATGCATGCGTGATCTCCGCCCCTCCTCCGGCTATAAGATCCCCTCCCCTGTCCGCTCATTTCCCCTCGCTCAGCACAGTCACTACGCCACCAGGCTGCCGGTAATTCGAGTTGCATCGCCGCCATACCGAGAGACTTCGGCGAGCCATCACTATGAGTACTGAGCGCCCCTTGCCTTCTGGTCTACGCGAGCTGCTTCGCAATCGTCTTGCTCATCTTCTCATGCCTTTGTTTTGTTCTGAATCGTCCTAGGTCGCCGCCTCGCCGACAACTAGAAAGCTTGCTTGACTCAACTCCGACGAGCCATTATGGTGAGCCCTGTGTTCCCCTCTGCCTCTGGTTAATGCAATCATGTTCGCCAGTGCCTCGCGCATCCGTTAACATTCTCCGTTTGAATCCTTGTGCCCGAGGACGTCATCTTCGACTTCGACAGTGAGCACCCCACGCTCAGACGAACTCCGGCGAGCTCCTGCTACCGTGTCCGAGCGCCCCGACCCTGTCCGTCTGCAAGTTGAGAATCTCCACGTTCTCGCGATCTCGGTAAGCACTAGACCCCCGCCCGATCTCGCCGCCGTAATTGCACGCCGCCGCGGGCACCATTTGCGCCGCTGGTTTCTGGTCAGATAGATCTGTTCCATTGGATCCAGATCCAAAGGCCACAATTAGATTTTATCTGAAGCGGTACAGACAGATCTGAGCCGTGCGTATTAGTTAGATCTGGCGGTCCACGTTAGCTGATCCGTGCGAAGCGGTATCATCCAATCAGATGTTGCCGCGTGGCATGTTCTTCGTTTTAAAATTCTGAATTAGATCTATTAGATGTTTAAACTTGTTTAATTCATAACTTTTGATTCCCACGTCCAAATTTGACAAATTTTATATCAATGGAATCAGGAGAGAAAATCCTTTCAATTTATGCAATGTGTTTAATGTTTTGCTTCTGTTAAAATGATTGTTTTCACATAAACATTTGTAGGCATAATTTGTGTATATTAATTATTTTAAAAATGTTTTGTTGTTCAAATAAAGTTTAATTGGCAAGTTTTGAACTTTTTTAAGATTCAGTACTATGCACTTGTCTTGTTTGGTGTATAAAATCATCACATGGCATTTTGCATGCATCCATATATTTTTGCTTGTATATATTTTGTATGTGATTTTGGTGCTATTATTTTATGTGTAGATTTTGGTGCAAATAGTGATTGTGATTGTGAGGATTGTTGCTACTATCCAAACTACAAAGGCAAGTGGTGCTTCATGATTTTATTCCTATGTTTTTCAACTATGCACTAGAAATATTTTGCTAGACTTGCATGAGTATTTTTGATCTATATGCTATGCTTGGGAAATCCTAGTAGTAGAATTGCTAGAAATTTCTAAGTTAGGATGCTTATCTATGCCATGCATAGCCTAGCTAGTAGCAACCAAGGGTGGTTATATATTCATGCTATGAGTAAAATTTCTAAGTCTTTGGACTATGTTTTTGCTTAATAAAACATCTAAGTGAATGAAATACACAGGTGGATTGGCAAGAATGGGTTATGTTGAGTGGTTACACAAGGCCCATTTATATGGCTTACCTTGTGTATCTCACTTGTGGAAAGCCACCAGAACAAAGGGATTTGAGATGCCAAATGTTAAGAAGCTTCTAGTGCGACCACATGGCATTATGGGATCTGTCCGGATCATAGGTTGCAATAACTTAGCCATTTGGACAGTTGGTAGTGGGATGATAGGTTGGAGCGCGTCCATTTGGTCTAAGGGAAGGCTTCTGAAAGGTCCTGTCTTGGTGAAAATCAAGTCTTGTGGGGAAAGTGCACAACCTCTGCAGATGGAAGAATCTAAGTACTTAGCCATGTCCCTCGTATTGGAAAACTTGAGCATCAAGACATGGAAGCTATCAAGAATCTCCTCATCCAAATTTCTAAGTTAAAAACTTGTGGGTGAACAAGGGTGAAGGTACACCATTTTCTATTGGTGTTTCCTTGAGAAAAGTTTTGTCAAAGGAAAACTTAGTGTTTTTCTACTGATAGGTAAAACCTATTTTGAGCAAAAGCAAGCCTAAGCTACACTTAGCCAAAATGCATATAGTAATATAGTCTACCAATATTCTACTAAGGTATCACTTGCCAATACTATTCCAATGTATTGACCCACTGTGGCTGTAACTCGTGATTGCAGGTTATTCTGATGATGATTAGGGGTTATGAGTCTACACTCAACATGCTTGCTTGTGGCACATGAAGATGAAGACCTATTTATCTTATTATATATTTGAACTCTTGTATTAGGCCTGTGGCCATGGAGTTTGTAAAAGACTATGTTGTCTCTGGAATGATATGTAATAATGACCTTTGTTTCTATGTACTTCATCTTAAACTGTGGATGCTAGCATTGATCCAGGGACTAGCATTGCAATCATAGGGATCCTTACCTTTATAAAGGGAGGGATCTTACAGATTAAACGTATGGTGTGGAAGATGATGGTTTGCAGCAAGTAAACAGGTAATAGTGAAAGATGTATCAATGGTAAAGATTGGATCGTGGTCCATAGTTCACTAGAGGTGCTCTCCTTAGATAAACAACATGGCATGAAGGGTAAACAAATTACAGCAGGGCAATTGACAGGAACTGAGCATGGCATAACAATGCAATACTAGACAAAAAGATCCTATGAGATTCGATTGGGCAATACAACAATATACATAGACCACCATCCAACTGCATCTATGAATAGAAGTCCACCTTCAGGTTATCATCCGAACCCCCTCCAGTATTAAGTTGCAAGCAATAGACAACTTCTTTAAGCAAAGTGTGTAAGGTAAACAATCCACTTGTTCCATGAACAAGAGACCGTTGTTTTCTCCCTAGTGGCAACAACACATCTACAACTGAAGAGATTTCTATCACTTCCCTTGGAAACTAGAGGCATGAACCCACTATCGAGCATAAATACCCCCTCTTGGAGTCACTAGCAACTACTTGGCCAAGATAGCTACTAACAATGGAGAGCATGCAAGATCACAAACAACACAGACATGATATAATCAAATAGACCAAACCATTAATCAATCTGACATAGTAATCTCAATATCCATCGGATCCCCGCAAAGACAACATGCATGATTACAAATAGATTAGATCTTGATCATGAACGGAGCTCACAAGATCTATACATGAAAGCACAAGGAGGAGATACAACCATCTAGCTACTACATGGACCCGTAGTACAAGGTGTAACTACTCACGCTTCATACCGGAGAAGAAGGCCTCCGGGATGATCTCCCCTCCGGCGGTGCCGAATAACCAGATCCCCATCTAGGGACAATGGTGACAATGCTCTGAAGGTTTCGTCGAGTTTTGATTGGGTGCCTAGGGTTTCTGCATCGGAGGCTTCTTATAGGAGAAGGGGCGAGCCAGGAGGGCCACTAGGGGGTCACACCCTACCCAGGCGCGGGGTGGGCCCACCCGCACCTAGGAGGGTCTGGCCGCCCTGTGGCGCCCCTCCGTCTCGTCTTCTGGCTTCGTGTCGCCCACGGTAAAATATTGACTTTGGCTTTTGTCCCGTCCAATTCCGAGAATATTGATTTTCTGCCTTTCTGGAACGAAAAATAGAAGAAAATAGGCAACTGGCACTGTGGCAACTTGTTAATAGGTTAGTTCCAGAAAAGATATAAAAACACCTCAAAGTGTAGACAAAGCAAAGTAGATACTAAACAAGCATGGAGCATCAAAATTATAGATCGTTTCCACGTATCAACCATCCCCAAGCTTAAATCCTTCGTCCTCGGTAGGTAAGTGATAAAAGAATAATTTTGAGGTGACATGCACCATCAAAACCAAGATCAAACCATTTGCAAGCATTCAAAGCTGGGATCAAAGAACTCTAAACATGTGCATGAAAGATGAAGTTCTAACAATAAGACAAAGTAACTATGCATGCAACATGAAAGGCTACAAACAAAGATCATGAATAACATGCATTGAAAAACGTTTGTTTGTTTCACATACAAAAAAACATGGTATAGTGGCATTCAGCTTGTCCCTCATAGAGTAGCAAATAGATGCATAGGACACCTTCAAAGTTCATAAGAGTGACTAGATACAAATAGCACAAAAACAAACAATATCACAATATGCATCAATCAATAAGTTTTGGGAAACTGCACATAGAATGGAAACTACGCTCTCTTAATGGTGCCTAAAGTTAAAAGGTGGAGACTCAATATAATGGTGGAAGAAAGGCCCTTCATAGAGGGAAGCAGGCATTTCAAGTTTCAAAAAGAGCTTCCAAAAATTATGGTACTTGTTAGCTTTCAGCCCTCATTGCCCCTATCATAAGCATCTTGAAGTGATTAAGGTTAAAATGAACAAAGATGGAGTATATGCTTGACAAAGTATAAGTTGGCAATCTCAAGTCCCTTGAATGCGAGGGCCACACCTCATGCTACTCAACTTCAGTTACCTGTAAGTTCTTGTCATAGTAAGTACATGCATATCATAGAGAACCACCAATGGGATACCCCTTGCACATGGTACAGGAGCTATCCCATAACCAAAATGACAAGGAAAGCAGACAATGAGCATCTCAGTGATCTTTTTATTTACTATGTGCATAGATTTTTATTGATGATGCTTCACGGAATGCTCATTATGGTGATGCTGCAAGTTTCCACCATGATTAGGCATGGCTTAGGCTAGCGGCCTAGGCGTTTCTCTAACACAAAATACATAACTCCATGAACTTACAAGGTCCCTCTTTATTTCACACCGGTGACATCCATATACAAAAGAGCATGATATCAACTGTGTACAAAGTACAAGTGCAATGTTGAAAACGTTCTCCGTGACAGCACAATTCTGCTAATTCCAACGTATAAGTGCAAGCATATACAGCATAGATGACACAATGGTTTAAGTTTATTAGGGGCAAAGAATATAAAGTGTGCCATCAAGTTTGTGAGGGCTTTAATCACCAAGTCACATAACAAAATACTTTTTAATTGGAAGATAGCTGAAAACAAGAATATACTTGGAATGGTGTAACCCACCATGCATAGGAGTTTATAGTGGACACTTTGGAATAACTTGGTTTCTTGTGAGTTGGAAGCATGAGTAGAGCTTACTCATACAAATTGAGGCTGGCAAAAGACTGGGAGCAACCAACTAAGAGAGCAATAATGGCCATAATCATGCAGAGCAACAAAACATTACTAATAAAAGCATAGAGTGGCACTAGAAGTCAAGGACTCAATGATCATAGAGGATATGGTGACTTTTTCATAGTCATAACATGGTGTGAACATGTACCAAGTCAACCCAAACAAAGCATCAAAGAAGAATACCACAATACTATGTTTTTGTGTGCTAAAACAACGCATAATTCTTTCAAGGCACACTAAGCAATCCCAATTGTTTGGAGAAAGACATGATACAACAATAATCACTAAGCATAAGGTCAAAACAACACCTAGCATGTCATGCATAAAGTATAAGTCACATCGATGCAAACTCCTCTTGCACTTATCAAGCAAGAACTTTCTACTCCTTTCCAACACCAAGCAACTTATTTGAAACAACACATCGAGAACGGAGGTCCAAACTACTTTATTCAATCAAACTAAACAAACTAAGCAAAGCAAACAAAAACTAACATGCTCCATGAACAACTCAAGAGTGCATAAAACAATAAAAATGAACTGTCTAGACAGACCTGAGCTTTTTATTGATGAAGAAGGGGATGCCTTGGGAATCCCCAAGCTTTGACGCTTGTACCTCTTGGATATTTCTTAGGGTGACACCGGGGTGGCATCCCCAAGCTTGAGCTTTTGTCCATTCTTCATCGCATTACATCATTCTCTCTCTACACCTGAAATTTTTTCTTCATACAAAATTTCACACAATCTTCATTAGCAACATTAGTGTATTCAAAAGATAATAGACCTTTGGGTTTAGCTTTGGAACAACAAAATTTTTCACTAAAAACACAATCTACTGTAGCAACTCATTCAAAAAGCTCAATTCCCCAAACGAGAACTAAAAAGGAATCAACAAGAAGCAAATGCAAATAATGGTAGAAATCTGTCAAAATAGACCAGCAGGTAGAAACCGATTTTTTCGAAAATCTTATGTTGATCAAATAAAAAAGTGTTAAGCTAACTAAAGTTATCTAACATACGGAGGGATTTATTCATAAATTTTCAGCTCAATCCGACTTACGAGACTCCTCACAATTTTTATGGTGGAGGACAGAAATCTGTTTCGGGATAGCAACTCCCCAAATCTTACTTCCCTCTCATTAGAGGTCATTCTTGGCACAAAAAGAAAACAAAAAGCATAAGGAGAGATCATTACTGAATTAATAATTTCCAAGACTCAAGTAAACTCTTGGGTTATCTCCCAACAAATACTTTTCTTTAATGCCTTTAAGTTAGGCACAAAACGCAAGAAATCAAGTATTTTCAAATGAGGAATTGAGATCAATACTTGCAAAGTCTTCAACTATGAGAGCTATCTCATCCAAATGAGTCTTGGAGGATCCCTCATTTCTCTTTGGTTTACTACTTTCATCAAAAGGATTTTTAGGAACAATCCAATCAAAATTCTTTTCAAAGGCCTCATGAATCCCAACAAGCTTAAAGGGTATGGGTATCTTAAATTCATCTCTAGGCTTGGTTTTATCTGAAGTACCCACAACATCTACACATGAGCCTAGCATATTAAAACGCTCAAAGACCTTTTTGGATTCCTTAGCAACATCATGGAACTCTATGAGTAAAGTTTCAAGAATAAACTCTCTCTTTTGAGCATTCTTTTCTTATTTTAGTTTTAGGAACAAAATTTGATCATGGGGTTAAGGCTAACAAACCTAGCCTCCAACATATAAACTAAAGAAGCTGCAAAAATTTCATAATTAGGAGCAAGTTCTGCTATAGATTTATCCTCAATATCCACATGCTTGCTAACAAGATTAAAGAATTCTTCAATATTGTCTTTCCCAATTATGGAGCAACTACCTATAGAAAGGTCCTTCAGGGTGAACTTGGGGAGCAACATGGTGAGCTAGAACAAGGTGGCAACTAGAGTAGGAACTAATTTTTTTGTGTTTTTTATAAGAAAAAGCAAACCAAACTAAACTAATTTTTTTTAGTTTTTGATAAAAAGAGGCAAACAAAACCAAGCAAAATAAACTAAGCAAACTAAAAACAAAGTAAAGAGAAAGGTTGAGGAGGACTCCCCTTGTGAAGACGTCCTTAGCCTGCCCGGCAACGGCGCCAAAAAGAGCTTGATGGCGCCCTGCAACTGTCGTGGTATACTTCGTTGGAAACCCCAAGAGCAAGGTGTGATGAGCACAACAACAAGTTTTCCCTCAGTAAGAAACCAAGGTTATAGAACCAGTAGGAGGAAGGAAACATATCAAAGGTGTTGCAAGCAACGTGGAAACCTGCACAACACAAACTCAAGACTTTGCCCCAACGAATCAGTGATGTTGTCAAGCTCACCGGTTTGCTGTAACAAAGGATTATGTAACATCCCTAAAATCATGTTTTCAAAGTTTGCACATCATTCATGCATGCATATCATTTAGGGATCATTTTCTAACTCTTTTCAAGAAAACAGAAGCACTTAGTGCTATTATTTTATGTGAGCAACTATTAATCAAATGCCACTCTAAATTGAGAGTGTAAACATTTTTAAACCAAGCTTGTGTTTGCTCCCTTGTTGTTTTATTTGAATGCTAGAATTGGACAAAATTTCCAAACTAATATGATTTAAAACCATTTTTCAAATCTATATCCAACCATGTGCTAAGGCACTGTTATTTTTAAAATCTTCAAAGGACCATGCTAGTCCAACAAGACAGTATGATTCTATACTCAAAATTATATAAGTTTGACTTTACAAAAATCCAGAGAAGATTTGAATTCAATTGCTTTTGAATTATATTGAATTTGATTACTGAAATTCATTATAGAAAAAGAAAAAGAATTAAGAAAAACCAATTGGGCCTGGCGCCACCAATCTAGCCCAGCAACAGACGCAGCCCAGCAAGCCCACCCAGGAATTTTCCCTCCTTATCTCACGCGGCACAGACCCACCCCATCATCGATCAGTGGCCCTCTCCACCAGCCTTCTTCCCAAATCCCACACAGACGCTGTCGCCGCCCGTTTCTTCCCCCTTCACTGCGGCGATTTTAATCCACTTAATTGGTGATGAATGCATGCGTGATCTCCGCCCCTCCTCCGGCTATAAGATCCCCTCCCCTGTCCGCTCATTTCCCTAAGCCACCACTCGCCACCAGTGCTGTAGTCGAGTTGCATCGCCGCCATACCGAGAGACTTCGGCGAGCCATCACTATGAGTACTGAGCGCCCCTTGCCTTCTGGTCTACGCGAGCTGCTTCGCAATCGTCTTGCTCATCTTCTCATGCCTTTGTTTTGTTCTGAATCGTCCTAGGTCGTCGCCCTCGTCGACAACTAGAAACGGCCGAAGCTTGACTCAACTCCGACGAGCCATTATGGTGAGCCCTGTGTTCCCCTCTGCCTCTGGTTAATGCAATCATGTTCGCCAGTGCCTCGCGCATCCGTTAACATTCTCCGTTTGAATCCTTGTGCCCGAGGACGTCATCTTCGACTTTGATGGAGCACCCACGCCGACGAACTCGTCCGCGAGCTCGCTATCGTGTCCGGCGCCGACTGTCCGTCGCAAGTTGAGAATCCACGCTCGCGATCTCGGTAAGCACTAGCCCGACCCCCGCCCGATCTCGCCGCCAGTCGCCGCAGAACCATCGCCGCTAGGGCACCATTTGCGCTACCGGTTTCGTCGATAGATCATTCCATTGGATCCAGATCCAAAGGCCACAATTAGATTTTATCTGAAGCGGTACAGACAGATCTGAGCCGTGCGTATTAGTTAGATCTGGCGGTCCACGTTAGCTGATCCGTGCGAAGCGGTATCATCCAATCAGATGTTGCCGCGTGGCATGTTCTTCGTTTTAAAATTCTGAATTAGATCTATTAGATGTTTAAACTTGTTTAATTCATAACTTTTGATTCCCACGTCCAAATTTGACAAATTTTATATCAATGGAATCAGGAGAGAAAATCCTTTCCATTTATGCAATGTGTTTAATGTTTTGCTTCTGTTAAAATGATTGTTTTCACATAAACATTTGTAGGCATAATTTGTGTATATTAATTATTTTAAAAATGTTTTGTTGTTCAAATAAAGTTTAATTGGCAAGTTTTGAACTTTTTTAAGATTCAGTACTATGCACTTGTCTTGTTTGGTGTATAAAATCATCACATGGCATTTTGCATGCATCCATATATTTTTGCTTGTATATATTTTGTATGTGATTTTGGTGCTATTATTTTATGTGTAGATTTTGGTGCAAATAGTGATTGTGATTGTGAGGATTGTTGCTACTATCCAAACTACAAAGGCAAGTGGTGCTTCATGATTTTATTCCTATGTTTTTCAACTATGCACTAGAAATATTTTGCTAGACTTGCATGAGTATTTTTGATCTATATGCTATGCTTGGGAAATCCTAGTAGTTGTAGAATTGCTAGAAATTTCTAAGTTAGGATGCTTATCTATGCCATGCATAGCCTAGCTAGTAGCAACCAAGGGTGGTTATATATTCATGCTATGAGTAAAAATTTCTAAGTCTTTGGACTATGTTTTTGCTTAATAAAACATCTAAGTGAATGAAATACCTGGGTGGATTGGCAAGAATGGGTTATGTTGAGTGGTTACACAAGGCCCATTTATATGGCTTACCTTGTGTATCTCACTTGTGGAAAGCCACCCAGGAACAAAGGGATTTGAGATGCCAAATGTTAAGAAGCTTCTAGTGCAGCCACATGGCATTATGGGATCTGTCCGGATCATATAGGTTGCAATAACTTAGCCATTTGGACAGTTGGTGGTAGTGGGATGATAGGTTGGAGCGCGTCCATTTGGTCTAAGGGAAGGCTTCTGAAAGGTCCTGTCTTGGTGAAAATCAAGTCTTGTGGGGAAAGTGCACAACCTCTGCAGATGGAAGAATCTAAGTACTTAGCCATGTCCCTCGTATTGGAAAACTTGAGCATCAAGACATGGAAGCTATCAAGAATCTCCTCATCCAAATTTCTAAGTTAAAAACTTGTGGGTGAACAAGGGTGAAGGTACACCATTTTCTATTGGTGTTTCCTTGAGAAAAGTTTTGTCAAAGGAAAACTTAGTGTTTTTCTACTGATAGGTAAAACCTATTTTGAGCAAAAGCAAGCCTAAGCTACACTTAGCCAAAATGCATATAGTAATATAGTCTACCAATATTCTACTAAGGTATCACTTGCCAATACTATTCCAATGTATTGACCCATGGGTCAGAATCGTGATTGCAGGTTATTCTGATGATGATTAGGGGTTATGAGTCTACACTCAACATGCTTGCTTGTGGCACATGAAGATGAAGACCTATTTATCTTATTATATATTTGAACTCTTGTATTAGGCCTGTGGCCATGGAGTTTGTAAAAGACTATGTTGTCTCTGGAATGATATGTAATAATGACCTTTGTTTCTATGTACTTCATCTTAAACTGTGGATGCTAGCATTGATCCAGGGACTAGCATTGCAATCATAGGGATCCTTACCTTTATAAAGGGAGGGATCTTACAGATTAAACGTATGGTGTGGAAGATGATGGTTTGCAGCAAGTAAACAGGTAATAGTGAAAGATGTATCAATGGTAAAGATTGGATCGTGGTCCATAGTTCACTAGAGGTGCTCTCCTTAGATAAACAACATGGCATGAAGGGTAAACAAATTACAGCAGGGCAATTGACAGGAACTGAGCATGGCATAACAATGCAATACTAGACAAAAAGATCCTATGAGATTCGATTGGGCAATACAACAATATACATAGACCACCATCCAACTGCATCTATGAATAGAAGTCCACCTTCAGGTTATCATCCGAACCCCCTCCAGTATTAAGTTGCAAGCAACAGACAACTTATTTAAGTAAAGTGTGTAAGGTAAACAATCCACTTGTTCCATGAACAAGAGACCGTTGTTTTCTCCCTAGTGGCAACAACACATCTACAACCGAAGAGATTTCTGTCACTTCCCTTGGAAACTAGAGGCATGAACCCACTATCGAGCATAAATACCCCCTCTTGGAGTCACTAGCAACTACTTGGCCAAGATAGCTACTAACAACGGAGAGCATGCAAGATCACAAACAACACAGACATGATATAATCAAATAGACCAAACCATTAATCAATATAACATAGTAATCTCAATATCCATCGGATCCCCGCAAACACAACATGCATGATTACAAATAGATTAGATCTTGATCATGAACGGAGCTCACAAGATCTATACATGAAAGCACAAGGAGGAGATACAACCATCTAGCTACTACATGGACCCGTAGTCCAAGGTGGAACTACTCACGCTTCATACAGGAGAAGAAGGCCTCCGGGATGATCTCCCCTCTGGTAGGGTGACGGGAAGAACTTTAGATCCCCCCGATCTAGGGACGATGGTGGCGGCGGATACAGAAGGTTTCATGGAGTTTTGATCGGGTGCCTAGGGTTTCTGCATCGGGGCTTCTTATAGGCGAAGGGGCGATCCAAGAGGGCCACCAGGGGGCCACACCCTACCTAGGCGCGGGGTGGTCCCACCCGCGCCTAGGGGGTCTGGCTGCCCTGTGGCGCCCCTCCGTCTTGTCTTCTGGCTTCGCGTTGTCCATGGTAAAATATTGACTTTGGCTTTTGTCTCGTCCAATTCCGAGAATATTGATTTTCTGCCTTTCTGAAACCAAAAACAGAAGAAAACGAGCAACTGGCACTGTGGCAACTTGTTAATAGGTTAGTTCCAGAAAAGATATAAAAACACCTCAAAGTGTAGACAAAGCAAAGCAAAGTAGATACTAAACAAGCATGGAGAATCAAAGTTATAGATACATTTCCGACGTATCAAGGACCATGGGTAAGTTCTCCCCTTCCTCTCATCTCACTAGCCATTTATGGATTCATTACTGTAGGAATGTTGTAACTCTAATTAGGGTTTGGCTTCTGTTCTATGGTTCATCTTATTGTATAATTGGTCTTCTTATGATGTTTAGATGGAAATGGCCTTAAGGATTTCCTATGTTTCATTTCTGTAGTGTTGTATGAATTTCTTAGTGACTTGGGTTGCTTAGTACTATACTGGATATGCTAAGATTGATGATTTTATCAAGTTTAGCTCCAGAATGCTCTGTTAATAGATTATGTGCTCCATTTGCTAGTGTCTATCTTGGTAGTGATGAAAAGTATGCAATTTGTTCAAAGGATAATATATGAATTGTATATGATATGTGATATTGGCCTTGATACTTAGTTGTTGTCTAAGTAATGACGTATATATTGTTTAATTATGATTCCTAGCTTGTTTAGTTAGGAAGATGATTAATTTTCCTTGCTTTGAGAATAAATGGTTACCATCCATAGTCGATGGATTGATCTAAAATGATCTACCAAATATATCGCTGAAGGTTTAGTCTTTCATTGGAGTGAAGCTTGTGATCAGATTATCCTAAGATTGCCATCTTATGATAGAGTAGTAATTATGGAGGATTCCTAGCTATTTTGTCTATGGAATCCTGTTTGATCTTTGGGTTGGATGCCACTATGATGCCTCCCATTGGATGGTACACAGATCCTATGGTTGCCTTGTCGATCTGTTGGATTTAAATCCATGATGCAAAGTTTTAGAATTGAGATGATGGTGGTTAAAGACTGGATTCTTTCATCGTCCCTTTTACTCTACTAGGATGAGTATCAGCCCAGTTGGGTGTAGCTCTTAGGGTTTTGTTTTAAATTAACATATCATGTTCTTCTAATTAGTAAGAACAGATACAGCACATGATTCTTTTCAGAATCTGACCAACCTATTGTGGTGGTTGATATTGGTGATGCCAGTGCTATCCTTGATGCCGATGATGAGCTTGGTTAGATCCTGTTTGTGATAGCTTATTCTTCCTTCTTGATCTACTCCTCTTCCTGGTTCCTACTTTCCCTTGCTCTACACCTGATCCACCCCCTCCTCTATGTAACAATCTTTTTGGTTATCTGTTGGTTTGATGTGGTTTGTTCTGAAGTGATCTGGTGGAAATCTACCTAGTGTCTGGTGGTCTTCTTGTGGTTTTGTGTTGTGCTGATGAACTGCTATAAAAGAGTGATACGTTGGAAACGTATCTATAATTTTTGATGCTCCATGCTTGTTTAGTATCTACTTTGATTTACTTGGATACACTTTGAGGTGCTTTTTACATGTTTTCTGGTACTAACCTATTAACAAGTTGCAACAGCGCCAGATGTCTATTTTCTGCTGTTTTTGGTTTCAGAAAACTTAATAAAGAAATATTCTCGGAATTGGATGGGGAAAACGTCAAAGTCAAGAACAAGAAGTCCAGAGGGGAGCCGGAGGGGCCGGCCAAGGCGGCCAGACCCACCCCAGGCGCGGGTGGGCCCCACCCCGCGCCTGGCTAGGGTTTGGCCCCCCTGGTCGCCTCCTCGGCCTCCCCCTTCGCCTATAAGAATCCCCCGATGCATAAACCCTAAGAACCCAATAAAATCTCCACGAAACCATCTGTAGCCGCCGGCACCATCATCCCTAGATCAGGGGGATCTGAAGTTCTTCCCGACACCCTGCCGGAGGGGAGATCATCCTGGAGGCCTTCTTTCCGATATGATGCGTGAGTAGTTCCACCTTGGACTATGGGTCCATGTAGTAGCTAGACGGTTGTATCTCCTCCTTTGTGCTTTCATGTATAGATCTTGTGAGCTCCGTTCATGATCAAGATCTAATCTATTTGTAATCATGCATGTTGTGTTTGCGGGGATCCGATGGATATTGAGATTATTATGTTGGTTTGATTAATGGTTTTGTCTATATGATTCTATCATGTCTGTGTTGTTTGTGATCTTGCATGCTCTTCGTTGTCAGTAGCTATCTTGGCCAAGTAGTTTCTAGTGACTCCAAGAGGGGGTATTTATGCTCGATAGTGGATTCATGCCTCTAGTTTCCAAGGGAAGTGACAATAATCTCTTCGGTTGTAGATGTGATGTTGCTACTAGGGATAAAGCAACGGTCTCTTGTTCATGGAACATGTGGACTATTTACCTTACACACTTTGCTTAAAGTAGTTGTCTATTGCTTGCAACTTAATACTAGAGGGGGGTCGAATGATAACCTGAAGGTGGACTTCTAGTCATAGATGAAGTTGGATGGCAGTCTATGTATCTTGTTGTATTGCCTAATCGAATCTCATAGGATCTTTCTGACTAGTAATTGCATTGTTATGCCTTGCTCAGTTCCTTTCAATCGCCCTGCTGTAATTTGTTTACCCTTCATGGCATGTTGTTTATCTAAGGAGAGCACCTCTAGTGAACTATGGACCCCGGTCCAATCTTTACCATTGATACATCTTCCTCTGTTACTTGTTTACTTGCTGCAAATCACCATTACCTTCCACACGGTACGTTTAATCCTTTGTTACAGCAAACCGGTGAGCTTGACAACCTCATTAATTCATTGGGGAAAGTCTTGAGTTTGTGTTCTGCAGATCTCCGCGTTTCTTGCAATACCTGTGTGAAATTTCCTTCTGCCTACTGGTTCGATAACCTCAGTTTCTTACTGCAGGAAAACTTGCTACTGTGCTGCTTCACACCTTGCTCTTGGGGTTCCCAACGAAGCGCTCCTACATCAACTCAGCGCTGCATCAAGATTTTCTGGCGCCGTTGCCGGGGAGGATAAGGACGTCTTCACAAGGGGATTCCTTCACTTCCTTTCTCTTTACTTTGTTTTGAGTTTGCTTTGTTTCTTTTGCTTGGTTTTGTTTGCCTCTTTCCAGAAAACCCAAAAAAAATAGTCTAGTTTGGTTTGCTTGCTTTATTCAAAAACACAAAAAAATTAGTTCCTGCTGCTATTTTTGGCTTGCCCACCTTTGCTAAAATAAACTCTGCTGAGAACACCAAGTTGTGTGACTTCACTAGCACCAACAACAATGATTTCCTAAGCACTCTTATTGCTCCACCTGCTCCTCATGCTACCTTTTATGAAATTAAGCCTGCTTTGTTGAATCTTGTGATGAGAGAGCAATTTTCTGGTGCTAGTTCTGATGATCATGCTGCCCATCTCAATAGCTTTGTTGAACTTTGTGAGATGCAAAAGTATAAGGATGTAGATGGAGATATTATTAAGCTCAAGCTTTTTTCCCTTCTCCTTGAGGGGAAAAGCTAAAGAATGGTTGCTTTCTTTGCCTAAAAATAGTATTGATTCTTGGACTAAGTGCAAAGATGCTTTTATTGGAAAGTACTATCCTCCTGCTAAGATTATATCTATCAGAAGTGACATTATGAAATTTAAACAACTTGATAGTGAACATGTTGCTCCAGCTTGGGAAAGAATGAAGTCTTTGGTTAAAAATTGCCCTACTCATGGACTCACTGCTTGGATGATTATCCAGACTTTTTATGTAGGTTTGAACTTCTCCTCAAGAAATCTGTTGGATTCCGCTGCTGGAGGTACTTTTATGGGCCTCACTTTGGGTGCTGCAACAAGGCTTCTTGATAATATGATGGTTAACTACTCTGAATGGCATGTTGAGAGAGCCCCACATGGTAAGAAGGTAAATTTTGTTGAGGAAACTTCCTCTTTGAGTGAAAAGATTGATGTTATTATGGCTATGCTTGTTAATGGGAAAGCTCCTCTAGATCCTAATAGTGTTACCTTAGCCTCTTTGGTTGCTCAAGAAGAGCAAGTTGATGTGAACTTCATTAGAAACAACAATTTCAACAACAATTCCTATAGGAATAGTTTTGGTAGCAACAACAATTATAGGCCTTATCCTCCTAATAATGGAAATTCCTATGGAAGCTCTTACAATAATGCTAGAAGTGCTCCCTCTGAACTTGAAGTCATGCTCAAGTACTTTATTAGTAAACAAACCACTTTCAATAATACTATAGAGGAAAAGCTTTTAACTGTTGAGAAAAATATATCCTCTTTGTCTGAAGATCAGTCTTCCTTGATTGATAAAATGGCTGCTAAACCTGAAGCCATGGAAAACACCTTTGATACTGCTCATTCCATACAAGTTACTATTGATGAAAATGTTAGGCTGTTAGCTCAACTCAATGCTAAGTGGGAAAGGGAAGCTGAAATTGATAGAAAAAATAGTGTGTGCACCATCACCACTAAACCATAAGTAGTCCCTATTCCTCGTACTATGCCTAAGCCTATTGAGCCTACTTCTAGCGATGCTAAGTTTGACTTTGATATTGATGGTTGCAATATTTTTGAAGTGATTATGTTCTTGCAAAAGCTTTCTATAAGTCCTGATGCTAGTGATATGCATGTTGCTTTCACCAAACACATTACATATGCTCTTGTTAAGATTAAGGAAGAGAAGCTAAAACATAAAGATTCTATTCCTAGGAAAGTAGAAGATAGTTGGGAACCCATTATTAATATGCAAGTGAATGACTTTGATCTCAAAGCTTCATGTGATCTTGGTTCTAGTGTCTCTATTATGCCTAGGAAGATTTATGAAATGCTTGATTTTCCACCATTAGAAGATTGCTATTTAGATGACCCACTCAATGATAATGCTAAGAAGAAACTCATGGGGAGTGTTAATGATGTTATCATTATGGTTAATAATTCTTATGTCCCTGTGGATTTATATGTTTTGGATGTTGAATACAATGCTTCTTGTCCTATTACTTTGGGAAGACCTTTTCTTAGAATAGTTGGTGCTATCATTGATATGAAAGAAGGCACCATTAAATATCATTTGCATTCAATAAATGTATTGAACACTTCCCTATGAGGAGAGAAAAGTTGTTTTTTCTCCTCCTTTGAAAGCAAGGTTTGATGTTAATGCTTCTTCATTTGAAAATACTTGATTCTTCTTGCTTCTTGTGCCTAACTTAAAAGCGTTAAAGAAAGTACTTGTTGGGAGATAACCTAAGAGTCTCCTTGAGTCTTGGAAGTTATTACTTCAGCAATGACCTCTCCTTATCCTATTTGTTTGCTTTTTGTTCCAATAATGACCTTTAATGAGAGGGAAGTAAGATTTGGGGAGTTGCTGTCCCGAAACAGATTTCTGTCCTCCACCAAAAAAATTCTTGAGGAGTCTCTCTAACTAGGATTGAGCTGAAAATTTATGAATAAATCCCCCAGTATGTTATATAACTTTAGTTAGTTCAATACTTTTTGATTTGAGCAACAAAAGATGTTCGAAAAAATCGATTTCTACCTGCTGGTCTGTTTTGATATTTCTGCCATTATTTGCATTTGCTTCTTATTGATTCCTTTTTGAGTTCTCTTTAGGTGAATTGAGCTTTTTGAAGGGGTTACTATAGTAGATTGTGTTTTTAGTTAAAAGCCTTGTTGTTCCAAAGATTTTCCAGCGGTCAAATATCTTTTGAATAAGCTAATGTTGCTAATGAAGATTGTGTGAAGTTTTGTGTGAAGGAAAAATTTCAGGTGTAGAGAGAGAATGATGCAATGAGATGAAAAATGGACAAAAGCTCAATCTTGGGGATGCCACCATGGTGTCACCCCAATAAATATACAATAGGTACAAGCGTCAAAGCTTGGTGATGCCCAAGGCATCCCCTTCTTCATCAATAAAAAGCTCAGGTCTGTCTAGACATTTTGTTTTGATTGTTTCATGCACAGTTGTGTTGTTCTTGGAGCGTCTTAGTTTTCGTTTGCTTTGCTTAGTTTGTTTAGTTTTCTGGAGTAGTTTGGACCCCCGTTCTTGCTGTGTTGTTTTGCAAATAAGTTTTCTTGGTGTTGGAAAGGAGTAGTAAGTTCTTGCTTGAAGTGTAAGAGGAGCTTGCATTGACTGTGACTTAGACTTTAGCATGACATTCTAGGTGTTGCTTTAGCATTATTCTTAGTGATTATTGATGTAGCATGTCTTGTTCCAAACAATTGGGATTGCTTAGTTTGTCTTGAAGAAATTATGAGTTGTTTTAGCATGCAAAATCATAGTATTGTGGTATTCTCCTTTAGTGTTTTGCTTGGGTTGACTTGGCACATGCTCACACCATGTTATGACTATGCCAAGTCACCATTAGCCTCTATGATCATTTAGTCCTTGACTTATAGTACCACTCTTTGTTTTGATTAGTATGCTTTGTTGCACAGCATGATTATGGCCATTATGCTCTTTTAGTTGGTTTCTCCCAGTCTTTTGCTAGCCTCCACTTGTATGAGTAAGTTCTACTCATGCTTCCAACTCCCAAGAAACCAAGTTATTCCAAAGTTTCCACTATAAACTCCTATGCATGGTGTGTTACACCATTCCAAGTAAATTCTTGTTTTCAACTATCTTCCAATTAAAAACTATTTTGTTATGTGAAAACTTAGTGATTAAAGCCCTCACAAACTTTATGGCACACTTTATATTCTTTGCCCCTAATAAACTTGAACCATTGTGACAACTTTGTTGTATATGCTTGCACTTATAAGTTGGAATTAGCAGAATCGTGCTATCACGGAGAACATTTTCAACATTGCACTTGTACTTTGTACTCAGTTCTTTTGTCTATGGATGTCACCCGGTGTGAAATAAAGAGGGAACTTGTAAGTCCATGGAGTTTGTATCCTGTGTTAGAGAAACGCCTGGGCCGCTAGCCTAAGCCATGCCTAATCATGGTGGAAACTTGCAACATCACCATAATGAGCTATCTATGAAGCATCCTCAATAAAAAGCTATGCATATGGTAAATAAAAAGATTGCTCTGATGCTCATTGTCTGCTTGCCTTGTCATTTTGGTTATGGGAAAGCTCATGTACCATGTGCAAGGGGTACCCTCTTGGCGATTCTTAATGATATGCAAATACTTACAGTGGCAAGAACTTACCTGGACCCAAAGTTGAGTATGCATGAGGTGTGGCTCTCGTATTCAAGGGACTTGAGATTGCCAACTCATACTTCGTCAAGCATATACTCCATCTTTTCCACTTTAACCTTAACCACTTCAAGATGCTTATGATAGGGGCAATGAGGGCTGAAAGCTAACAAGTACCATAATTTTTGGAAGCTCTTTTTGAAACTTGTAATCCCTGCTTCCTTTATAAAAAGGCCTTTCTTCCACCATTATTGAGTCTCCACCTTTTACCTTTAGGCACCATTAAGAGAGCATAGTTGTCATTCTGTGTGCAGTGTTCCAAAGCTTATTAACTGATGCATATTGTGATATTATTTGTTCTTGTGCTATTTGTTTCTAGTCACCCTTGTAAACTTTGAAGGTGTCCTATGCATCTATGTTGCTACTCTATGAGGGACAAGATGATTGCCACTATGCTATGTTTTTTGTATGTGAAACAAACAAACGTTTTTCAATGCATGTTATTGATGATCTTTGTTTGTAGCTTTCCATGTTACATGCATAGTTGCTTTGTCCTATTGTTAGAACTCCATATTTCATGGACATGTTTAGAGTTCTTTGATCCCAGCTTTCAATGCTTGCAAATGGTTGGATCTTTATTGTGAGGGTACATGTCACCTCAAAAGTTATTCTTTTATCACTTACCTACTCGAGGACGAGCAGGAGTTAAGCTTGGGGATGTTGATACGTTGGAAACGTATCTATAATTTTATGCTCCATACTTGTTTAGTATCTACTTTGCTTTACTTGTCTACACTTTGAGGTGATTTTACATGTTTTCTGGTACTAACCTATTAACAAGTTGCAACAATGCCAGATGCCTGTTTTCTGCTGTTTTTGGTTTCAGAAAAGTTAGTAAAGAAATATTTTCGGAATTGGACGGGACCAACGTCAAAGTCAATTACTTTCTATGGGGAACAAGAAGTCCAGAGTGGAGCTGGAGGGGCCGGCCAGGGCGGCCAGACCCACCCAGGCGTGGGTGGGCCCCACCCCATGCCTGGCTAGGGTTTGCCCCCCCCTGGTCGCCTGCTCGGCCTCCCCCTTCGCCTATAAGAAGCCCCCGATGCAGAAACCCTAAGATTCCGATCAAATCTCCATGAAAACAGCTGTAGCCTCCGCCACCATCGTCCATAGACCGGGGAGGATCTGAAGTTCTTTCCGGTACCCTACCGGAGGGGAGATCATCCCGGAGGCCTTCTTCTCCTGTATGAAGCGTGAGTAGTTCCACCTTGGACTACGGGTCCATGTAGTAGCTAGATGGTTGTATCTCCTCCTTGTGCTTTCATGTATAGATCTTGTGAGCTTCGTTCATGATCAAGATCTAATCTATTTGTAATCATGCATGTTGTGTTTGCGGGGATCCGATGGATATTGAGATTACTATGTTATATTGATTAATGGTTTTGTCTTTATGATTATATCATGTCTGTGTTGTTTGTGATCTTGCATGCTCTCCGTTGTTAGTAGCTATCTTGGCCAAGTAGTTGCTAGTGACTCCAAGAGGGGGTATTTATGCTCGATAGTGGGTTCATGCCTCTAGTTTCCAAGGGAAGTGGCAGAAATCTCTCCGGTTGTAGATGTGTTGTTGCCACTAGGGAGAAAACAACGGTCTCTTGTTCATGGAACAAGTGGATTGTTTACCTTACACACTTTGCTTAAATAAGTTGTCTGTTACTTGCAACTTAATACTGGAGGGGGTTCGGATGATAACCTGAAGGTGGACTTCTAGTCATAGATGCAGTTGGATGGTGGTCTATGTATATTGTTGTATTTCCCAATCGAATCTCATAGGATCTTTTTGTCTAGTATTGCATTGTTATGCCATGCTCAGTTCCTGTCAATTGCCCTGCTGTAATTTGTTTACCCTTCATGTCATGTTGTTTATCTAAGGAGAGCACCTCTAGTGAACTATGGACCACGATCCAATCTTTACAATTGATACATCTTTCACTATTACCTGTTTACTTGCTGGAAACCACCATTACCTTCCACACGGTACGTTTAATCCTTTGTTACAGCAAACCGGTGAGCTTGACAACCTTGATTTGTTGGGGGCAAAGTCTTGAGTTTGTGTTGTGCAGATCTCCGTGTTGCTTGCAACACCTGTGTGACGTTATCGCCGAAATTGTACGACGACCCTTGTTGTTCCAGGCATATGACCCTGAGACGTGACAGTGTCACTTTTCCGGCCCGGTCTTCCTCCTACTGGTTCGATAACCTCGGTTTCTTACTGAGGGAAAACTTGCTGCTGTGCTGCTTCACACATTGCTCTTGGGATTTCCAACAAAGCGCTCCTACATCAACTCAGCGCTGCATCACAGAGTGCTAGCATGGCTATGTGCTTATATCTACTATGCCTTTCTCCCTGGTGTCGATAGCTCTCCATTTCTGCATGTGTGACTAAACTGTGTGCTTGTATGTTGTGCTTGTGGATCACCTCAAGTGGAAATATCTGATTTCTTTACTCTTTTACTTCTATCTTCCTTGGTGAAACTCGCCCCTATGGTTTATGTTGTGGTATTGAAACCATTTAAATAAAATAACATATACTATTCTTTTAGTGAAACTTGCCCCTTTCTTTTGAATTTTCTCAATGATGGATTGAAACAATACACCTCAATGTTAATATTTAAGAGCAATACTTCTAACATAACCCTTTCTTTTCTTTTGGTTTTATTCTTTGTTTGCTTGCAGGTATATACTACTACAAAGAAGATCAATAATATGTAGATGTAGGACTCAGTTAGGAATTAGCATAGGTTTTTCCTTGTATCATTTTGTAATTTTCTATTTTTCTTCTATAAGGAACAATGTAATATATATTTATTATTCAATAAATTTTACTTTGTTCTTACTTACAATTGTTCATTTGTATAAGAATTTCTTACTTATTTTTATTCTTCTCTAATTGTAATTATGGTAAGAAAAGAATAAGAGTTTCTAATTATTTGTTTATATCTATATTTCTATAATGTCTTAAATTTCTTTTACTTGTACCCTTATTATATAATATAATACATAATACTTCACACTAAAATATTAAAATGTCCTTAAAAAATAACCTCCTAAATGCTTTTAGTTTGAATCATTTCAAAAGTAGTTTCAAAATTAAATGTAAATTTAAATTATTACCCCAAAATAACTCAAATTCCTTGAGATCATGTCAAAATTTATAACAATCACCAGAATGATCTAAACCCTAACTCAACATAGTGAAAGAAACTTTGATCTCTCTAGGTTTTTAGTTTGCGAAAAATTTACCCCACTTTTATAGATGAATGCATGCACATGCACATATTCTTATTTCTACCATTCGTTGGTTCCTAAATGTCGAGATGTTACAGTGGCCTCCAAGGGTCACGAGGGGGAGTGATGTTGATCAAATATACCACCTCTCCTATTCTGAGCGAGATCGACGTCCCCATCTTCACTTACTTCTTGGCGACGTGGATGGTTCCACCACTGTCGCGGTTCTGTCATGCCTGGTTGGCGATGTATGGCCTCTGCATTTTCCTAGCTGCACCCTAATGTGGTACTAGTGATGGCTACCATCGAGCACATGTGCGAGAGCTTCAGCAGAATCACAATGTTGGTGGCGCTCATTGGCCTCCGTCGAAGCTCGCCTCAAGTCACTGCTAGAGCCGCCACGAGAGGATGGAGATGATGAGGAGCGCCGTGAAGACGGTGGAGAGACTCGACGCCAATGCGGCTAGTGTTCCCCATTTGTTAAGATAATTGCAATTCACCCCTTTTAATCAATTGTTACTTAATACTATAAGAAACACATTTGGTACGATCCCTCAGATCATTTGGACCAAACAAAACATGGAATCACCCTACCATGGACCATCAAGTCCCCAAAATGTGGATGATTCCACCCCATCCCTACCAAATCAGCAACCAAACACATGCTAATGTAGCTGCATTTGGTTCACGTAGGTGGGCATAGTCAGCACCGATGAGACGCAATTATAAATGCTGAAATGAGACAACCGGGACAAGTGAGATCCTAATTTAACACTAAACTAAAATAGAATAAATGGGATAAGTATCATATATATGAAATCTCACTAATTCCATTTAGTTTGAGTTAAATTAAAGGCGTGATGTGGGATCTCATTTGTCCCACTTGCTCCACCATGCAATCGAGCATGGTCAGAGATAGGTGCAATCGAGCATGGTCGAGATATGCACTACGCCCGTGGGAACAGGGGTGTGTACAGCATGCAAATGATATTCTTCATCACATGTATCGATCGTGTGGTACATTTGACACAATCGAGCATGTTCGGAGATATGTGCAAAATGTAAGAGCTCCTCCACTGGCATTCCTAGGAGGGCTTTCCCGAGCAGTTCTTATTCGAACGGCGAAATTTCGTCCATTCGTGTTCCCATGACACTTTTTTGTCGGATTTGACCCAACCTTTATTCGGCGCCCAGGCCAAACCCGACGCACTGGGTGTCGCATGTGAACGCCGGATGGAAGGAAGAACGGGCAGGCCAGCCCTATCGGTAAGACATCCCAGTTTCTCACCGAGATTCGGCTCTCCCGTGACACAGAGCCCTCTCCACCCACCCTCGCTGCCATGTCTCCGCCGGCTCTGCCCTGTGCTATCCCACTGACCCCAGGCCGATAGAAAGGTCCACCGCCGTCGCAACATCCCCTCCCTCGATACTCGCCTTGTTTCGCCTTCTCGGTGTCGCCGGTAGCTCCGTTCTGAGCTCGTGCCCACCTCGCCCGCGAAGTGCTAGGTGTTTTGCCTACTCGGCCATGGACTCCGACGACGAGGATATGTTCGCCATGCTATTGGAGGAAGAAATCTCTGTATTCGCCAAAGATGAAGAGAATTTGCAGACCCTCGCCTGCCTAGCCAGAATGTACACGCAAAATTCAGAGCCGAAGTGTGGAGGCTCGGTGAAGGGACGCCGAAAGTGCAAGAAAAGACATCGGATGGAGGGCTACTGCATGTTGTACACCGATTACTTCATCGACAACCCGTTGCACTAAGAGGCTGTGTTTTGTTGCTGTTTCAGGATGAACCAGAAACTCTTCATCGAGATCATGTATGTCACCCGGGAGTTCGACCCCAACTTCATATGCAAGAAGTACTGCACCGACATGGTAGGGTTTTCCTTACTACAGAACCGCATGATAACATTGAGGTTTCTTGCATATGGAGCTCCGGGTGACACAGCCAATGACTATCTACGGATGGCCGAGTCCATCGCCCTTGATTGTTTTGTACAGATTCTGTTGAGCAATGGTGGTAGTGTTTGAGCCACTATACTTGAGATTGTCAAGCTTCATGCACTAGCCAACGCAACCAAAAGTCCGAACTAGTGGAAAGGGCTAGTGCAATCCACTTATACACTTCAACACCCCCTCTCACGTGTGACGGGGAGAAGTCAGCACGTTTAACCGGAAGAGAGCGACGGCGCGCGAAACTCACGTATGACTCAAGAGGCCTATACGTGGACATAGAGGGATCAACAGCAATTTTAGGATTAATTGCGAAAGCCAGGACTCGAACTCGAGACCTTAGGCTCTGATACCATGTTAAGCTTCATGCACTAGCCAACGCAACCAAAAGTCCGAACTGATGAAAAGGGCTAGTGCAATCCACTTATACACTTCAACAGAGATCACCCACTACTGAAGACACTTCTTGGATCCTCGCAATCAATGAAATAAGAGGATTTCCTAAGATGCTTGGAAGCATCGACTGCGTGCATTGACAATGGAAGAACTGTCCATTTGCTTGGAAGAGAATGTACAAAGAACACAAAGGAGGTTGTAGTGTGATATTCGAGGCGGTTGCTATATATGATCTCTAGATTTGGCACTCCTTCTTTGGCATGGCAGGATCAAACAATGATATCAGTGTCCTCCAATACTCTACTATTTTCGCCAAGATTGTTGAGGGTCATGCTCCCCCGATAGACTTTGAGATCAATGTGCATCACTACAACAAGGGATACTATCTTGTAGATGGCATCTATCTAAGATGGTCAATATTTGTAAAGACTGTCTCAAGACCCATGCTCTCCAAGCATTCCCAGTTTGCCAAGGAATAAGAAGCCTGCAGGAAGAACGTCGAACGAGCATTTGGTATGCTCCAACAGAGATTTACAGTTATCTGGTTCCCTGCTATGGCCTGGTCAAAATATCAGATGTGGAAAGTGATGAACTGTTGTGTGACTTTGCACAACAAGATCATTGAGGACGAGCGGGAGCATCGAGTGAATGAGGTCGCACAGACGCAACCATACTACAGAAAAGGGCCTCTTGCAGATCCTAATCATCATGTGTCGGTATCGTGGGCCGCTTTCACCGCTATGCGTCAGAAGATCCGAGACCCTATAGTGCATCAACAACTGCAGGATGATCTGGTAGAGCATATATGGATATGCAGAGACACCACATAGTTTGTTGTAATTTGTGTCTCAAGTTTGTTAAATTTATGTTGAACTATGTTGTGTTTCATTATGGCGAACAATGCTTTGTATTTATTTTTATCCCAAACTATGTGATTAAATTTATGTTTGTGTGAATTTGAGCTAAATTATAGTGAAATGTGGCCAAATCGTGAGTTGGAATTCAACCATTTTCAGACCGAAAGTTTAATCCATCCGGCGCCATTTGCCTTTGGAATTCGGTCTGGGAATGCCTAACGGGTGGATGTGGTCTAAGACGAGAGTTCTTGCGTGACACTAGTAGCGCGTGCGTGCTTTCACAGGACAGTAGGACACAGCGCCGCGATCAGAAGCACGTAAACTAACTAAAAATTGTGAAGGTCGCCGTCGTCCACGGTGACGTCGGCCTCAGCTAGATTATTATACTGGACAAATAAGTACGTACAAATCAAATTCGCGGCACCAAAAATTCCATTCGATTCAGCAGCGATCCCACCCGCCCGCGCGCCTCCGTACATGGACATGCTTCCAGGATCGCGTGATGCCGCTGCTACCGCCGGCAGTCTCAGGTCCGTGTGCATCGATCACGAATCCCTTTCTTGCTGTTGTTTCCGTTCGCGAGTGCTGTGGTTCCGCGGTCCGCCGCGCCTTGCTTTAATTTGGCGCCCGGCTAGCGAGCCCCTGTCCGCGCCGCCCTGCACGCTGCGCCCGGCAACCGCTCGTCCACCTATCGCCAAAAGCTACGCGTCCGAGACGGCCGCGGCGGCGCTGACCGGGTCATTTTTTTTTTTGCAATATTTTAGTTTTTCAGTGGGAGCCCAATATGCATACATTAATTAAAAATAAACGGAAACCTCTCTTCTCTATCCATTCCCACTGCAGCTCCCTCTCTGCTTCTCTCTCTCCTCCTCTACAACTCCAATTTCTTGCGTCTGGGTTCGGATGTGTTGCGAAATTGAAGCTCCATTCCGTTGATGGTGTAGCGATTCAACGTGGCAACATGGACAGTTCCACTTTTGCTAATCACCCGGCGTAGTAGGGGAGGGGCCACAGCTCATAGACGCCCGTTTTGAAATTTGAGAGGGTGGGATGTCCCGTTTTACAACTTATAAGAGGAAGAAGTACTCCCCTCCGATCCATATTAGTTAACTTAAATTTGTCTAGATTGTATTTAGCACTAAAATTTAACTCGATATATTCATATCTCGATGAATCCAAGTCAACTAATATAGGTCGGAGGGAGTATACAATTAAGGCGTCAAAACTTAATTAAGGCGGTAAAATGAATCTTTAAAAATGACAAGATGACTGTAAATGCCTCTTTAATTTAATTCAAATGTTTTCATAACAATTTTTTAAGGACTGAAATACTTAGAAATCTTTGGACTGAAGCCGTAGCATAGAGTGTTCGTAGCCGGCCAAACTACTTACTAGCAATTCTAACCCTCAACATGCAAATTCTTGCAATAAGGCAAAATTAATGGGCTGGCAACTCATCAACATGTGCAAAAACGACAATCAAAATTTAGGTACTTTAGGCACTAAACTTGATAGGATCAAGTGAATCTTTCTTTCACATCTCATTAAATAACCTAGAACTTCTTTAAACGAGGGTAAACGAGCTAAGTGATTCCTGGATAGGCACATGAGCCATCTGGAGGAAGAAACAACCATTACAACCGCGGGAGAACAAGAATTGGGGGCAGTTCGTTTTTTTCTCCTTGGCATGTGTGGTGAAAACGACATCCATTTCAATATTTATTATACGTATTAGAGTATAGGCGAATGGTCAACTGGCAAATACTATCAAGTCCAGTGTGAAAAGGGAAAACGGTCAAACACGCCTAAAATATGGGAAAATGATCAATCGATACTCATCGCAGCGGTGTTTGTATTCTGCTAACTAGAATTTACAAATTTATAGCTCGAAATTTGCAATCAGCACATAATATTGATTTCTTTCCTAGATTGAATCCTGAAGTATGTGATTTAAATTATTTAAATGGTCCGTAACAAGATCCTTTCATCAGATGTGGCGAGGTTGCTCGTAATCTTCACAAGATGGAGAAGGCTTTGAGAGGAACCTATCTGGATATCGGTAGCGGCAACGAATCTACTATTCATCCAGCAAATGGCCTTCTCATACAGGCCCTCCAATTGTTCTATGATAACACATATTTTGTGCCGTCAGTCCATCACACCAGTGATCCTTACTCTCACATGCTTCATTTCTGGGCATCCAAGCTCGAGAAAGATGTCGAGATGATGTGCCAAGGCGAAAAGGGTAGGAAATACATTTTCCTTTTGAACAACACATGTGGTGTTTTACAAATGATGTGCCGTCCAGGAGCAACATTTCCTATTCGAGAACTGGTGAGTAGGCTCA